>BSBM01001128.1:670000-1285000 GCA_027924585.1 Larix kaempferi
CCAATTTGTACTAAACTTTTGGTGTCTCGCAATGTATATTATTTTCATGTTGGGTTCCCTCCATGAGGGTCTATTAGTAGTTGGAAAAGGCCATATGAATTTTTATGTGGCGATAATAATTGAGTGGCAAACAATTTCATAGAGTTAACTAGGAATAACTATGTTGCAATATGAGATAATGGGGAGGTATGATCATTATAATAACCTCCACATATGCCTAAGATTATTGTGGTAAATGTATGATTTAGTTTTAGGATGGAAAAGAGGCATTAAAGGTGGTGCTCAGAAATCACATATTTTGGAAATCCCCTTTAACGGAAAACTCCTATCAAAGGATTAATTTTCAATTCGGTCCTCATCACTACTCTCCCAATGGTGAAAACCAAAGGTTCCTTTGCCATTTAAAACGTCTATAAATATTACAAATATATTAATTAGCATAGATCGATCTTAAACTTGGATCTATTAAGCACCAAGAGGGATCCAATTTCTTTAGGTGTAATTTTTTTTTATCTTAGATATTTTACACATAAAGAAAAATTTACACGTCAAGAGATTGGATCCCTCTCAATTCTTACTAGATCTAGGCTTAAGATGGAATGATGTTGGTTTTAATTTATTTTATTTGATGGGCCAACATGAATTTTTTAATTAGTTTTTTTTTTATATTTTTGATAAGGTATGAGCTGACATTAATATTTTTAATTGCTTTTTATTTTTGGGAATGTTACCTTACATAATGTAACATGACACCATCTCCCCCATATTGGGTTGTAAGCACCTCGCTACTCTTAGTGCAAAAACTTTCCTCCCTTATATGGTCTACTCTTTGAGAACAAGTAGATCTCCTTTAATTACCATTGCATCTTGTGGATATTTCAACTACTACCATAGGAAGGAAAAACCATAGCCAATACTCCTTGTTAATTGACCCTTAGGCTATATAGAAATGGTACCCTTAGGGTATATAGAAATGGTATTGTTATATTAATGGATATATATGACACTCAAACAAGGGAATGGATCCCATGGCTATCCATGATGAGCAAGTTAGGTAGTAAGATCATTTTAGATAGAATCAAAATTGTTATACTTTAGTCGCTTATGATCAAGTTGGGGGCTATCCATGATGAGCAAGTTAGGTAATAAGATCATTTTAGATAGAATCAAAATTGTTATACTTTAGTCGCTTATGATCAAGTTGGGCTTTTATATCCCTGGGGATTAATGGATATTAAAAACCCTAGCTATTACTCCTTGTTAATTGACCCTTAGGGTATATAAAAATGGTATTGTTATATTAATGGATATATATGGCACTCAAACAAGGGAGTGGATAACATAGGAAGGAAAAACCCTAGCCAATACTCCTTATTAATTGACCCTTAGGCTATATAGAATTGGTATTATTATATTAATGGATCTATATGACACTCAAACAAGGGAGTGGACGCCATGGCTATCTATGATGAGCAAGTTAGGTAATAAGATCATTTTAGATAGAATCAAAATTGTTATACTTGAATTACTTATGATAAGTTGGGCTTTTATATCCTTGAGATTAATGGGTATTGAAAATAGAAACAGACTTCACCAAATATATACATACACATTTATATAAATGTATTTTTTTTAAGCCAACCATATATAGTCATTTGAATATGATGTAGAAGCTTAAGTATAAGCAAAAAGCATGTCTTATTAGGTTATTAATCCTATAAATCCTTGTGCTAAAACCTAAAAAATACAACAGAATCATTTGAAGCCACATTTTGCAATGGCTTACTATTTAAGACACATTTGCAACACATTTTGTACCACACAACGATTCAATCAATCAACCTTCATGTCCAGCCGAGGTCCAAACGCAAATATAGTTGTGTCACGAGGCGAGGTTATCCGAGGACATGAAGGAAGTCGTTTCCATAGATTATCATTTAGGTTATAAACATAGACAAACACCTGACGATAACAGAAGCATTTGATGCAAATCAATTCCCCGATTCCTTCGAAGTCAAAATATGCTGCCCTTAAAAACTCTTTTGAAGCAATCCTTGTAATCTCTCGAAATATTCCTATGTCTTTATCAAAATCCGAGATAATAATTACATTGCCCTGATCTATGCATGTACCTATAAGAACTTGTGATTCACAGCTAAATAGGTGGTCAGACCTACTGCTATAACCCCCCTGCACATGCGGCAATGGCGTAAAAATGGAACCTTCGTTTAGAATGTTGAAAGCCAATATTCCCATCCTTTGAAAATCGAGCGTATTCGCAAAAATATACAAAACATCCTCGCAAAGCACCATATTTTTCCCTGACAACCAGCTGGTTGCTTGCAAATTCTTTGGCAGGTGTCCTGCTGTTGTCCACGACTTTGAAGACGAATCGTAGATTTCTACTCTCTGTGAATTCCCCGACTGCGCCAGGGCTACAACTTTATATGTCGATCGATGGTGGCCCTCCCCACCCTGCATGAATCTTATGCCCAAAACAGTAGTCTTATAATTGATGTCGGGAAGTTTCAACGACGCCCCTGTGAGAGGATTAAAGACCCGGTACCGAATGTTGCGGCCACGTGAGACAAGTAGGGTCACCACGAACAGGCCTGCGCCGGTTGATGTCGCTAACCATTGATGCCTGTAATAATACCCTTCTAAGAAGGAAAGAGAGATGGTTTTCCAGGTTTCTGTAAAGAAGCAATAAACCATACAATGTTGTGGGCTCCGCCGATCGTACATGACAAGGCATGGTTTCTTGTTAGGAGGTGACACGGCCCATCGCTCAGTTATGAATTCCGTGGAGGAAAAGAGGGCATTCCATTGTTTACAGACGTCGCCATATCTACATAAGCATTCCCATGGCAACCATGCCAGGACGTTCATTTTGAGATCTTCAGGCAATTTAGACCACCATGTTGAGGACTCCTGCAGCTCTCCCATTAAAGAAAAGGTGTAACAGCTATACTTTAAATGGGTGAAGCTGAAGAGTCAGATTAACTGATCTTTGTTATGGAGGTCTGCGCAAAGAGAAAATGGATGGAGATATATAGAACAACAATATGGTAGGGGTAACTCGACGTTACACATTCCGCAGATAAATTAATGTTTGAATCTGATGTTGGATTTAGACATCAAGAGTTGAAGTTGCTCCACTCGTTCTATGACGACTGATATGTGCGTCGTTTCATCTGCTTCCCATAATCAGTAATTAAGTTCATTCATCCATCTCTTCTATACTCAGTTTCTAGAGATCGATGGCATTCCTTAGCTACACATTTTGCATTCTCTATCTAAACGCGTTACTCAGATAACCGACGCAACGAAATGGCAAAAGCACAAGATTCTATTTTTGTTTGATGAAACTATTCTATCATTCTCTGTTGAAAAGCATTAAATTGTGAGTTTTTAATTACTTAAATGGCGAGTTCTCTTAGGGTTGAAAGCTCACAGTTGAGATCAAGATTACAAGAATATTTTTATTTGCGAGCAGTCTAGGGTTAATGTGACGCAGAGATAAAGATTTCCATTTGCAATAGTCAAGGCAGCCTATGTATGCCTATAATGGGTTCCCTATGTATGGTTAAGAAGTGTAATCTTATTGGCTCACTACTGGTTATTAGTGCATTATTTAGTTGAGTAGTTGGTTTGTCACTTTGACTATTTAGTTTTCCATGGTATTTTATGTTTCATGGTATTGTCCCATGTGTTTGCTATAATGGGTTCCCTATTGTCCCATGTGTTTGCTATAAATTGTGAGTTTTTAATTACTTAAATGGCGAGTTCTCTTAGGGTTGCAAGCTCACAGTTGAGATAAAGATTACAAGAATATTTTTATTTGCGAGCAGTCTAGGGTTAATGTGACGCAGAGATAAAGATTTCCATTCGCAATAGTCAAGGCAGCCTATGTATGCCTATAATGGGTTCCCTATGTATGGTTAAGAAGTGTAATCTTATTGGCTCACTACTGGTTATTAGTGCATTAATTAGTTGAGTAGTTGGTTTGTCACTTTGACCATTTAATTTTCCATGGTATTTTATGTCTCATGGTATTGTCCCATGTGTTTGTTATGATGTAATCCTATATATGCTTATGCTTAATAATGAGAAGACAATCAGTATGCCCACTAGTGTTGTGTGATTGTTTTGGGTAAGCCTTTTCACAAAGTGGAAAGCACATGCATAGATCCTATCTCACATCTTTTGAAGGTTGTGGATCAAGACGAAGTGTGGAGGCGTGACGTTTTCTTCATAGAGTGAAGAATCAGGTAGCATCTTTTTTTTTTCCCTCTTGAAACCTCAACACACCCTATCTGACCTAATACCCGTGGCCTGGATATTATAACTGATACTACCTTCTAAACATTTTTGCTATGAAGTATGTATATAGCATGTTTATTATTTTAATATAAATTTCCAGCAAGCTGCGTGGTGAGCAAAATGCTGAAGAGGAGATCTAGATATTGGTCGGTGAGGGGGTAAGGTTTACCCATGTACCTTGTCTTCTTGATAACTTGTTTTCTAAAACTTATGTTAAAATCCCAAAACCCATGTTCCTAAGCCAAACTCAAATTGGGGAGTGTTTAATAATTAAATGTTATTAATTTAAAACTTTGGGAGACCTTAATTAATTTTGATTAAGTTGTTAATTAAAATTATGAGAGAGGATAACATGGTTCCTTTGGGATAGCCACGTGGGAACCCAAGGAGAGCACTGGGAAGGGAAAAACCTCAATGTGAGACTTGGAAGAAAAGGGGGTTATTGAAACTATTTGAGAAAAATGAATGGTTATTTCCCAATTCGCTTGCTCATACTATTGCTTGCTGATACAATTGCGGAAAACTATTGTGGTGGCGAAATTTTTGAGTGAAATTCAGACTCTTGTAGTGAAGAGTATCACCGTGTGTCTTTGAATTCAAAGAGGTGGAAGAAAACCTTTTTTTACAACCTGTACTCGCATTGTAGCCCTTTGGTTAAATAGACCAGCTATTTGCAATTTGTGCATGAAACCTCAAGTGGGATTCCGACGCTTGCAATGAAGTGTATCACCATGTGTATGTGAAGGAGCTCTGGTGGGTTAATTGCGAAATTAGCATGGAATTGGTTTAAATACCATTGTTTTGTTTCTGCATGGTTGTACTTTATTCATACTTCCAAGTTATTTCTACTTTGTTCATGTGAGTGAGCTAAGGGTTGGTGAGTTACCTCTGGTTAATGTCTAGATCTCGGCTCGGGGGTGGAATTGGGAACTGAAATAATACGGAACTGAAATAATACAGGTTGGACAAGTCTTATGGTTGGGTGGAGCATGGCTCACATGCACTTAGTTTCCCGTTTCAGGACAAAATCTCATTTCTAATTCTCTACAAATGTATATGCAAGTATGCTTTGAAAAATTATGTTTGTGGCATTTCTGTGCATAATAATTATAATTCAGGTGCCAATGAAATTTAAATGGATTAATATTTATGAGTAAGTCTAATTCACCCTGAATAATTATTTCTTCAACCCAATACACTCTATTTTTAAGTTTATTATTAAATCAACCAGATGTTAAATTTACCAAAGAGTAAATAGTAACCTGTTATTAAAATTTTTTATTATGCATCTTAATGGAGTTGATGCGTTTAAAAGATTGAGAAATTATATTTTGGGAAAATCATGTTTTCTGGGTTGAAATAACGAATCCCTTGTTTTAATTGAAAGTTAGAATTTAAATTCTAATAATAAGTTTCATGTAGTCAAATGGTTTAACAAATTCTGGAAAATTTCCGTATAATTTTCTTTGGATACATTTAGAAAAATATGTTGAAAATACCATGAGGTGAGTTATAATTACCATGATTGTTTTGAATTGGTTTGTATAGTTTAAAATGCCATGGGTTAGTTATGTGTAAATTGCATTACATTTTTAAGAATTTGTTTGCTATTTGTATTTTTAAGAGATTATTTAGTTCATTAGAGCAAAACAATGAATTGGTTGTATGGTTTACAAAAACCATGGATTCGTTTATTTAAGAAAATAAAACTTATGTTATAATTTGTTTATTTAATAATGTACTTTGGTAGTTAAAATAATGAAAAAATATGATAATGTGGGAGGATGTTTTTCCATTTTTAAGAATGAATTTATTTTAAAAAGAAAATTTATGAAGTTTATGTCTTCATGATTAATGAAAATTTATAGAAATGACTCAAAGTGTTATTCACTAAGCCTTGTCATTGAATTATACAATTTCATATTGTTAATCTCTAAGTTTAAGGCAAAATTGGAACTATTTTGGTTTATCAAATTTAAAGTTTGTTATGCAAGTTAGCAAGCTTGTTTCAGATTGAGTTTTAGATTAAGTAAAAGTTTTGAACTAAATAATAGATTGGTGAAACTCGTCAGTAATTGCTATTACACACCTATAGCATGCTGTTGAAACTCTCCAGTAGTTGTTGGAACTTGCCAGTAGTTGATGAAACTCACTAGTAGCTGTTGTTACACACCTGTAGCATGTTGCTGAAAATCGCCAGAAGCTGCTGGAACTCGCCAGTAGATGCTGAAACTTGCCAATAGCTGCTAAAACTCACTAGTAGTTGTTGTTACACACTTGTAGCATGTTGTTGAAACTCGCCAACAGCTGCTGAAACTCACTAGTAGTTGTTGAAACTAATACAGACATGTTATGGGTTTCATAAAAGACATGTTATAATTATGTCATGGGTCTCATAATAGAGTTATGCTTCCGCAAAAGTGTGCATAATGTATTTATGCATGTGATTAATTTGTAAATATGTTTAAAAAAATGGTTCGTGTTTAGTTTAGTGAATGTAACGCAAGAGGGCATTGCAAGTTGGCTGTTGAAACTTGATAGTAGCTGTTGAAGCTCACTAGTAGCTGTTGTTACACACCTATAGCATGTTGCTAAAACTCGCCAACAACTATTGAAACTCACTAGTAAATGTTGAAACTAATACATACATGTTATGGGTCTCATAAAAGACATGTTATAATTATGTTATGGGTCTCTGTTGTTGCAGCAACATCCCCCCCCCAAATTTTTCTGTACATATTGGGGCCCCTCCTCTCTTTTGTAGAAAGTTTGCCTAAGAAGCCATCCCAGCCGTTAGCTGTGTTTTCAACATGAAAGCTTGTTTCCCAACCAAGCATCTTGCCATCGACCTTTCCTTTTTTTTTTCCCCCCAAGGAACCAAAAGGGAACTTAGAATTTTTTTCAGTGTTTCGGAGTCTCTCGGGCTATCTCCCCGCAATTGCGGAGGCCAAACGCAAAACACTCCCGAAAGAAGACTTAGAATTTTTTCGATTGGAAAGCTGCGGAAACCATTGGGCAACGCCTCCCGAAACGGCGGAGTCCTTCGCTCAAGCCTTCCGCAACCGCGGAAAGATTCCGGTTGTTCTCCCGAAACGACGGAAGTCTTTTACATAACTCTCCCGAAAGAAGACTTAGAACATTTTTTATCGTTCGCAGAGAGATTGGGGTTTTCTGTCCAAAACGACGGGAACAGTTTGTGAAACCCTTCCGAGACTCGGAAGAGAACTTAGAAGCTTTCATTGAAAATTTGCGGAAAACCTTCGAAAAATTTTCCCGAAATCCCACGGAGGAATTCACGATTTCCTTCCTAAAAGTACAGCTTCATTGTACTTATCTTATTGATATATTAAAAAAACAATGATGCTCTCTGTTAAAACCTCACAGTATGTTGCTCAAAGTGACTTGTATATGGATGTTATCAGGGATAAGTCAAGATGCCGAAAACCGGTAAGAAGAAGGCGAAGATGACAGAAAAGAAACCTGCCCCTCTTAAAACTGAAACTTCACTCCAAGACACTAGGTGCACCACCGGTGTCCCTCCTGAAATCAGATGGGGTGACATCTACAGAATGATCCGGGACCAAGAAATCCCAGATATGTTGTTAGAGGAAGCACCGATTTATCTTAACATCAGAGCCTCAGGCATAACTAGAGCCGCTACCCGCCCTGAGCTGTTCCCCTGTGCTGAAGTGATCGGATGGATACTCCAGCATGCCGATGCTGAAGGGAGAGTGATAAATGACAGCAGTAAAGTGGCCATTGCCTCATTTCAACCCACGTATCTTGCGGCAGCCTACAAGTTTCCCCGGGTCCAACAAGCTCTGACTGATGAATGGCTGAGCCAAATGAACAACGTCGAGATGGCCAAGAAGCTACTAATAGCAGGAAAACATTTGAGGAAGAAAGGGAGTGATGAGTATGACGTACAGAATCTGAGAGCTCCTTTTAGATTGATTGCCCTGATGTTGTGCAGAATCTTCGGCATGCCCGATGGCACAGTATACAAGATTCAGTGGGTCCCTATCATCCACTATGTGGCATTTAAGGGAACTGTGTTTGATTGGGCCACTCTCCTGTCAGATAGTCTAGCCTCAATGATAGTAGCTGCAAGGGAAGGACTAGCCTTGAAGAAGGCTGAATTCTTCATGTCTTCGTATCTGATAGATTGTATCTTGGCCAAGATAGACTTCCCCAAATTGGGCTGCACATGGGATAAGGCCACCATGCCAGTCTATATCGCTTACAAGATGTTGTGGGCTCAGAATTACAAGCCCATCTACAAACTCATCTGCGAGGGGTTCATAATGCCCCTGTATGAGAAGATATTCAAGGAGGAACCCAGCTGCTTATCAGAGAATGCTTTGGAAGTCCTTGAGAATTACGGGGATTTCTACTTTTCATAATAGGGCACCTACCTGAGAATGTTTGGAGGGACTAAGCCCCCATACATCTTGCCGCAGTATGCCACAGACTATGTGGTGCTCAAAGAAGCAATAAGACAACTCTTCCTGGATGGGATTGGAGCAATGCTCCACAAACAACATAAGGCTTCCTTTCCCCCCCTACCTTTCTGCATAGGTGCTTACAAGTTTTCAGGGGTTGCCTCGGTCGACGAATTTGTTCAAGAGCTGAAAGCCTTCCACTTCGGTGAGGTAATCTTCCACAGGAATGACCGAAAGGGAAAAGTTGCTGAGCACTATAAGGATATCTATGCCCACTTCGAGTACTCCCACTATCCTGATGCCGAGGAAGAGGCATTCAGAGGCATCAGCAACATGACTGAGCTACGGATCTGTCGCCAAGGTACTGGAGCAAGCTCTAGCTCAACCAAGGCCCAGAAGACCAGCCAGCAAAAGGAGAAGGAAGCTAAGGATGCCCGAGCTCAGGAAGAGCTCAGATTAAGAGAAGAAGCGAGGTTACAGCGGGAAGCCGAGGAAGCAAGAAAGCAGCAAGAAGCTGAAAATGAAAGACTGCGGAAAGAGGCTGAGGAAGCCCAAAAGCAGAAAGAGGCTGAAGCTGAGCAGGCTGAAGCAGAAAAGAGGGCGGAAGAAGAATTGAAGACAAGGGAAGATGCCAAGGCAGGTGGGTCCGGTATACAGGACATGGAAATAGACACCTCTCAAGCAGGTGGCTCTGGTGCCCAAAATGAAGGAGGAGACCCTGCTCAGGAAGTCCGGACCCCACCGGCAGAAGAAGACATAGACATCATAAACCAACCAATTGTCCCGTACACCCCATCGGGAAAGCGTACGGTGTCCAAGTGGAATGAGTTTGTCTATGACAAGAAAAGAAAAGCAATGGTCCTCAAATCAGAAGAGAGGATCAAAAGTCCCTTCCATGAAGACATCGTTACCCACCGATAGGTCACTATAATGCAGAATACGGATCAAGATCCTTTTTCTATGGCGACCGCAGTTGTAGCAACGGTAAAAGCATCCTTGGCCAATGTAGGAGTGATGGTAAGAGACAATGAATTGACAAGGAAGAAAGCTCGTACGCTACAACAAACTGTGGCTAATGAGCAAGCCCAAAGAGATCTGGCAGTGAACAAGTATAATTGCTTGTACGCTGAACATAAGGAGCTGTCAAACAAGTACAACTAGCTGGAGGAGGAAAAGGACCAGCTAACACTCCAAATGATGATTGTAGAAGCGAAGAAGAATGGAGTGGAAGAAAAGGCTTCTCAGCTAGAAGCAGACAAGCAAACATTAGCTGAGCGGTTAGAGCAGGCTGAGAGCAAAACGATGGACATGTCTCCTTTCCATGAGCTGTCCTGCAGCATTCTGAAGCAAATAAACGACACGCAGGAGCTGATCACTGACGAGGTTGGCAAGCTCAAGGTCATGATAGTCAAATTAAAAGAAATTAATGCAGAGGCCCACAGGCTCAAAGCTAAGAATACCCGTGTCAAGAAAAATATCATAAGTCAGATGGCATGGAGAGAAGGGAGAGGGGGTTTCCCCCCGCATCTCCCATTTAAAGCCGTGGACGATTTTAATGCAGACATAGCCTTGCTGGAGTTTGGCAGGAACTGTGCCAATAAGCTGATAACCAGTGTGCAGAGAACAATAGATAGAATTAATAGTCTATACCAAAAGCTCAAAGCAGTCCATGACAAATGCACATTGAGTTTCCCTCAGACCCTAGAAGACTTCCCGGAAAAGGAGCAGCGGTTGTCTCAGCTAAAGGAAGAGCTAGGCGTCCAAATGGAGTATGTGAAAAGGATTGATGTCCTGGCTATGGATGACCTCCAGCATTATATTGGTTCATCATCACTTCACAACCATCTACTGAAGGAAGTGCATCAAGCTGCAGTAGCAGAAGTTCAAAGCATTAAAGCAGAGCTCGGGAAGAATGTGACTTCTCAGAAAATCTTGTTTCCTGCTGCAGCTAACATAGTCATAAGGGACACAGGTGTGTGGTACAGCTACATAGCAGAGGAGGACAGGACAGCTGCAGCAGCAGCAGGAGCATCAGTAGATCCAGGATCCTCTCTCCCAGCAGCCTCTCTCCCAGCAGCCTCTTCCCCAGCAATGGCAGAAAGTCTAGCCAGTTCAATTCCCCCTTCCCAATTAGAAGCAGCATCAGTAGGGGATTCGAGGGCCTCTTCCCAGGCAGCATCAGTAATAATTAACTTGTGCGACCCTCTGCCAGCAGAAGCTCACGCACAGGAATGAAGTAAACTGAATTCAGTTGAGCAACTCTCTTCAGCCAAACACGTGCCCAGCAGGGAAAGCTTTGGTGTTAGCCAATTTTCTGCTATGTATATTTTGAATATGTAAGGCGTAAGCCATGGGACAGCTATCCCTATTTCTGTCAGAACAATTTTGTAAAAGAAGTGATCATTTTTGGTAGTCGATTATAGAGGAAATTCCTGCAAATGACAGGTGGAGGATGCTAGGTGTCAGCCCAAAGGGCAGATTTGTAGATATAAATAGAAGCTAGGAAAGATTAGAAGGAGTTTTTTGGACAGGGAATGAAATTTTGAAATCCATACGAGCTATCTTGTATCGGGCCTGTAAATTGATTTTCCTAATAGAAGCTACGAGAGATGGACGTTTTGCATGGGATGTTGGACGGCTGTATGTTGGACTATTCTAATGACTGCTGTTCTGTAATGTGAGATCATTCTTATCATCTGAATTATTTCTTTGTATTAATGATTTTGCTCCTCCCTGTGCATGCATTTTTCTCTATTTTGTGAACAATGAATGCGTTTCACATTAAATCAGGAGCTACCTGCTGATGTCTTTATCATTGCTGTAGATTTCTCTTCTAGATCGAATGGCTAACTGTTCTTTCTTCGGGATAACTCATGTGGCTCATTGTTCATGCCTTTAAATTGCTCCTTGCAGGGATCTTTAAGTTTAATTCCAGTTTGTTACATTTAGATTTGTTTCTTTATCCTTTCTACGTAGATTAAATAAAAAAATTTGCTTTTTCTGTTTTATGAGCAATTGATGCGTTCCATGTTGAATGAGAAGCTATCTTCTCAAGATCTTTATCTTGCTGTAGCTTTACTTGTGAGAATTAACAGCGATCTGTTCTTTCCTTACGATATTTTCTACAGCTGATTGCTCATCCCTTAAACGTTTTCCCTACAGGGATAGATAGATTTACTCAGGTTCCTAGACTTAGATCTGTTTTAGTTGCATCTAGATCAAATATAATTTAGGCACTTGCATCTCATTTAAAAGACATAAAACCCAAAAGAAAGGTGGATCAGACCATAACCGGTAGAATCGGATTTAAACTCCAAACCGACGGTTGCCGGAACCATTAACCGGACGGATTCCCTACACCAAACGGGAGATAGTCTAATTGGGACCATCTCTCGGGGAGAATCCCTTTCTAATTGATGCTACAATATCCGAGGCATCAACAGTCTCATAATAGAATTTTGCTTTTGCAAAAGTGTGCATAATGTATCTATAGATGCCATTAATTTATAAATATGTTTAAAAAAATGGTGTGTGTTTAGTTTAGTCAATGTAATGCAAGAGGGCGTTACATTCTCCCTATAAGGAACTGTGGCACCTTTCCATCGACGCACCTGTTGTTAATTAGAAGTGCATCACCGATGCACTCTCTGCAAATAAGAAGCATGGCATTGACACACTTGTTGTTAAGCTAAAGCGCGGCAATCATTGTTCACTTACATTGTTGTTTTCTGATGCCCCATGTGTTGCACTTTTCTATCTCTACAAGCTATGACACTGTGTTAAAGGACCAGATCATTTATGAAATATGCAGAACTAGTCTGATCGACTAGATAGTCATAAAAAGATGGCTACTACCAGTTCAACCAACTCAAATTTGAAGCAGATATCCAGACCAATGTTGACCAACTCCAACTATGAATTTTGGTCAATTAAGATGCAGACGTTTCTCCAACTCAACAAATGTTGGGATATGATTGAAAAAAAGTTCACAAGACTAGATACAACCACTCTAGCCTATATGTCTAATTCTTAGAAGAATTCCCTTGAAGCTTGCCGAGAAAGAAATCTTATTGCAAAATGGTTGATCCCGAGCTGCATCAAGGAGTCCATTTTCCTACAGATCTCAGGAGCCACCACCACCCATAAATCTTGGAATCTCCTTGCATCTGCATACAAAGGCACTAACAGATTCAAAACAATAAGAATCCAAACTCTTCGAATTCAGCTTAAAAGTATTAAAATGAAGGATACGAAAACTATAGATTAGTTTATGACTTGGGTTTCGGGAATCGTGACTCAATTAAAAACCTATGCCGAAGCCTTGGAACAAAAATTTGTTGTCCACAAGATTCTTAGATGTCTCACTAAGAAGTTTTCCATGGTTGTTACTGATATACAAGAAGCTAAAGATCTGTCCAATTTTACCCTAGAAGATTTAACACGGTCCCTTTGTCCCATGAAGCTCGACTCAATCAAGAAGAAGAGTCTTTGACAAATGAATTCAACACTAAGTATTACCTCAACAGAGGTCGAGGCAGATGGGTTAGAGGACAAGGAAAAAGAGGAAGAGGTTCTCATTCTACATAGAATATAACCACTCATGAGCATTCAGATCACTCAATCACTCTCACAACTCTCAAAGTTAGAGGGGGAGAGGCAAGAGATGGACTAATAAGTCCAACATTTAGTGCAACTACTGCAAGAAGTATGGCCATTATGAACGAGACTATAGAAAGAAGCAATCAAACTAGAATAGTGGCAGAGCCCATGCCTCCAATGTTGAAGAAGGCTCATCAGAAGTCATGTTCCTCTCATGCCAAGTAACTGAAGAAGAATATCACTCACATGTATGGTTTTTGGACAGTGGATGCAACAATCATATGCCATGTAACAAATTGTTATTTTCTAGATTAGATTCCTCGGTCAATACAAAAATCAAGATAGGTGATTCTTATCATGTTCCTGCTCAAGGAAAAGGCATTGTTCTTGTTTTTACTAAACATAATGAGAAGAATTTTATACATGATGTATTCTATGTTCATAATATAAAATTCAATCTAATCAATGTGGGCCAACTGATTTAGAACAAGTATGATGTCAGGTTTATTGATACTTATATTTCCATCTATGATAAATCCCCCAATAGAAGACTCTTAGCCAAAGTAGAAATGATGAAGAATAGAATATTCCCTCTCATTCTCACAAGTGCTATCCTGTCACAGTCATATGCACATACTGTCTCCATTCTAGATGAAACTTGGTTGTGGGACTGTAGGTTTGGTCATCTACCCTTCCAAAGTCTCAATATTCTGCAAAAACAGTCCATGGTCAAGGGGTTACTAGTCATGAATGAGCAATCCAGTTCTTGTGAAGATTGTATCTTAGAGAAACATCAAAGGGACAACCTCCACATTTCCAAATCTCGAGCCAAAGAACACCTTGAGTTAGTTCACACTGATCTATGTGGACCCATGCAATCCCAATCCATAGAAGGTAGTCTTTATTTTTTGAATTTTATTGATGACTATAGCAGGAAAGTCTGGGTCTACTTTCTCATGCAAAAATGAGATACCTTTTCCAAGTTTAAAGAATTCAAGGCATTGATTGGAAAACAATATGGTAAATCCATCAAAGTGATCAGGTCAGATGGTGGAGGTGAATATGATTCACATGAATTTATAGAGTTCTTCAAATAGCATGGCATCTAGCACCAGTTCACTACCAGAAACACTCGACATCAGAATGGAGTTGCTCAACGGAAGAACCAGACAATCATGAACATGGCCTGAAGCATGTTGTCATATAAGAAGCTGCCAGATAATTGTTGGGATGAAGCTGTTGCATGTTAAGTTTACTTACTGAACATATCTCCTACCGTGAGTGTTAATAAAAAAATTCCTAGAGAATATTGGAGTGGCACTAAGATTAGTGTCTCACATCTCAGAGTTTTTGGATGTGTAGCATTTTCACATGTACCTAAAGAATTGATCAAAAAGGACAAAAGGAGTGAGAATTGTATCTTCACTGGCTACAGTGAACATCACAAGGCATACAAGTTGTATAACCATGTCACCAAAAAGGTTGTGGTGAGAAGATATTTGAAGTTCCTTGAAGGCAAATGCTGGAGTGACCCTAAAAATGATTCAACTAATATTCATCAAAAGGAAAGTTCATATATGCCACTCAAGTTTCTAAGATTGGAAGTACATTGGCAAGAAGAATCACTAGCAGACAGTCCATCATTGAACCAAAAAACTAGAAGTTTGAGGGAGATATATGAGCAGACTCCTATTATTGATGAACAACTACAATATGCTCTATTTTCCTGTCAGCCCGCATCTTTTGAGGAAGCAATAAAGGATGCACAGTGGGTACAAGCAATGAATGAAGATATTGATGGTATAGAAAGAAATCATACTTGGGATGTTGTTGATCTCCTACCAGAAAAAAGAAATATTGGATTCATATGGGTCTATAAGACCAAACTTAAAATGAAAAGGCAGAGATAGAGAAGCTCAAATTCAGGTTGGTTTCCAAAGGATTTGCTTAACAATATGGTGTGGATTATGATGAAACCTTTGCTCCAGTAGCAAGGATGGACACCATCAGAGTTGTACTTGCAATAGTAGCTCAAAATCAATGGCATGTTTACCAAAATGACGTGAAATATGCCTTTCTCAATGGCATACTTGAAGAAGAAGTCTATGTATACCAACCACCTGAATATGCAGTCAAGGGTTAAGAATACAAAGTGTGCAAGTATAAAAAGGCCTTGTATGGTCTAAAACAAGCTCCCCAAGCTTGGTATAGTAGGATCGATTCCTACCTCATCAAAAATGGGTTAAATTGGAGTAGTAATGAGCCCACTCTATATGTCAAAATATATCAACAAGGTAACATTTTGATTGTATGTCTTTATGTCAATGATATGATTTATACTAGAAATTTGATGTTGGAAGAATTTAAGACAATCATGAAAAAGGAGTTTGAAATGCCTGATCTAGGCCTTATGGGGTACTTACTTTGTCTAGAAGCTAACCAAAGTCAACATGGCATCTTCATCTATCAGCATAAGTATGCTATAGACATTCTTTAGAGATTCAGGATGGATAAATGCAAACCAGTAGAAACCCCCATTACTATAGGTACCAAGTTAAGTAAGAATGATGATGGACTAGTAGTGAACTCTACAATTTATAAAATAATGGTAGGCAGTTTGATGTATTTGACTGCAACTAGACCTGATTTGATGTATGCTGTCATCTTGATCTCCAAGTTTATGGAGTCTCCCAAAGACTCTCACTGGAAAGTTGGTAAAAGAGTTCTGAGATATGTTGCAAGCATAGTTGGATATGGACATTGGTAGTCTCATTCACTAGACAATACTCTCATAGGGTACACTGCTAATGATCTTGCATGCAATATTGAAGATAGGAAAAGCACATCTAGTTATGCTTTCCATTTGGGTACCAATATGATATCACGGGCCTCTCATAAACAACCCATTATTAGCATGTCTTCCGTAGAAGCATAGTTGTACCATCAACTACAGTGGCATGCAACGTAGTTTGGATGAGAAGAATTTTAAAGGATATGGGACACATAGAAAAAGATCCAACTCCTATTCTTTGTGACAATTGTTATGTAATAACATTGTCCAAGCATAATGTCTTTCACAGAAATAGTAACAATATTGACATTTGCTATCATTTCATTCATGAGTTAGTCAATAATGGAGAAATCACTTTACTATTTTGTAGCTCTAAGGAGCAATTGGATGACATGTTTACCAAACCATTCGGAACACTTGCATTTGAGTTTCAAAGACAACACTTAGGCATTGATAGTGCTGAGAATATTGTCCCAATTGAGATTAAGGGGGTGTGTTAAGACTTGTAATCTCACTGGTACACTACCGGTCATTAGTGCATTAATTAGTTGAGTAGTGGTAACTTTGACTATTTAGTTAGCATTACTGTTCCATGGTATTTTTTGTCTCATGGTATTGTCCCATGTTTTTGCTGTGATGTAATCCTATATATGCTTATGCTTAATAATGAGAAGGAAATCAATATGCCCATTAGTGTTCCGTCCTTTCCTATTTTCTCATGTGTTAAAACTTTAACATGTATGGCTCCAGGTTATTTCCTGTGCTACTTTCCTTGGATGAATTTTTAGTGGTCTATGTTTTGTTAATTTCACAGTTTGCGTTTCAAATATGGTCATGATAGATTCTACGCCTCATTGAGAGGAACATCTCTATTGGTAAGTTTTGCTAGTAAGTTTTTCCTTGGATATAAATCTCTGCCAATCTATGCTCTTCATATGTCATTTTGGAGTTTTATTGATTATTGATTGTTACACAGTTTTCTTTTTGACTCTCTTTTTCTCCTTGTAGCTTTACCCTCGACATTGAGCAATAAAATAACCATAAATAGAATAAACTTCCTCTAGGTTGCAAGTGACCAATGGATTATTATTTGATAATTAGATCAAATCAGATATGTTATGGGCCCTCGCACGAAGTTGAGGGACCTTTTAGATGCAATCGTGCATTCGTAAAACGCACAAAAGTTTAGAAAATTGAAAACACGTGCATGTTTCATAGAACTAGGAATGGGCGGGCTCCGAGGCACTATTAGCTACTAAACTCAATTAGAGCACATGTGAAAACATTATATGCTTTGGATTGACCCCTTAGGATATGGAAACATTGTATTCTTGGTTAGGAGATCGACCTTCAAATTGATCATGCCATCCTCTTATTTCCCAAACAATCAGTTTGAATTGTAAAAATAATTCCATCTGAAATGCGAATCTTGCATACAATAGTTTTATTTGGTTACTAAGTATAGAAGGGGTAGCACAAACAAGATGGCTAACATGCCTATGTTGCACATGTATTGTATTCTTTGCAAGCAAAGATAGTATCATCCTAGAGAAAAGGGTTTTACAAGGGGATCATGCTGCAAAGGCCTCTATGATAGGGGATCATGATAAAAAGGGGATCATGCTACGAAAACCTCTGTGATAGGGGCACCACTGATATAGTTGTAGATGCATGTGGAAGGTAGCTCATTGTATTTATTCTTTACAATTGTGTTTGATAGTGTTTTTAGGTAGTGATCTTTTCACTTAAAGAATCTAATCTTGTTATTAAGCTATCAAGGGTATTTTTAAAAGACAATATACATTTGATTTTATTCTTTTTTTGAAATATTTATCAACATAATCTATGACACACTCCTTAGGATATTGATCTTCTTTTTTTGAAATATTTAGCAATATAATAGATAATGCATTTTTTTTAATTCTTATTGTATTATTTGCAGGGTTGTAGCTTATCTCCCTGGAATGGGAAAGGGAATAAACCCTCCTCCACAAGAATATGGAGCACCTATGAGGGATCTATTGGTAGCTCTTATAGTTCAAGTTTGTATATAGATGTGGGCTTGCTAGGACCCCATGGTACAGGTCCCATTGGTGGGGGTACTAGGGGAAGAGGGCTTGGAAATCTAATGTATGGCCAAGGGGATCCTCATGCGGGTTATGGTGTCAGTGTACCACATGGACAAGATTATAGCTCTGGTATTGGTGGTGCTTCTTGTGATGCATGCTATGGTGGCAGTGTTGGAAATAGGATAGATACATGAAGCATTGGATCTAATCATTTTGAGGATCATCGAGATAATAGAACATTGCTTCGACATGAGTATGACAAAAGAGAGGAGGATTTATGAACATAGAAGAGCATGAAAGGGAGAGGGAACAATAATGTGAATTGGATAAGCATCAAGGACAACACTTTTTGAAAGTAATGGAATATTATGATCCTTCTTAGTGATGTAATAAAGGTTGAAAGCCCCATTAGAGTTAATGTTATGACTATGTATTGTGGCCACTTAATGTAATGTGAATTAGTAACAAGAAAGGTCCAATAGGTTAGTCATTAAATAAGTTCCATTAGTGGTGGATAAGAGATAAAGTATCTAGGGGTTATTTTCCTTATTGGAGGGAATTTGTATTTTATAACTCTCATATCCTTCCATAAAATTCTTGTAATGGTGTATTCCTACCTTGAGAATATTTTGAATTGAATGGGAGGAATTAATATTGTATAATTGTCATGTATGGAGAACATATAAAATTGATCCTTCCTTAAAGATTATTGTATAGTGTATCCTTACCTTAAATATATTGTAAGTTGAGCAAAAGTTGAAAATTAATTGATCATTAAACACTAAAGATTATATTTCTTGATTCTTCATGTGGCATTTTACACATACATGACATGTCCATCATAAATGTGAATTTTCATATATTTCTTATCCATTCAACATTTTTTTGTACTAATCCCTAGTTATTAAGCTACTCCTTGCACTATAAAGTGTATCTTGTGTTTTTTCTCCCTTTTAAAATAAGTTTAGTAGAAAGTATCCTTTTGATATCCATGATCGTCATTTTTGTAAATGTGATATTACCTTCTTTATATCATCTAAATTCTCTTAGATATAAACTCATTTCTGTTAAAAATGTTGAATATTAAATATTGGGCTAAACAAGTTTAACATGATGTTATGTCATCGCTTAAGAAAAAACATAATCTACTCCTAACCCATGCCTATGTTCATTTGCAATTATTTTAAGACAAGAAGATCATCTAAGTTCTCTTAGATATAAACTCATTTCTATTAAAAGTGTCCCATATTAAATGCTTGGAATAAACAAGTTTAACATGATGCTATGCCATCATAAGAGTGAGAGAGCATAACATCTTTCAACCTCATACCAAGGAGATTGCATTTCAGTTGTTATAAATTACTTAATTTATGTATGAATTTTGCAATAAATTTTCAATCAAATTAAAATTAAAATATCAATAAATTATTAAAATAATTTTTTTTTTACTTATTAAATTGCTTTATTTAATATATATATATATATATATATATATATATATCCTAACTCTCAACATTCCCCATTAAGGTAGAGTAATTGGTAATGAGTAAATGAGATGAGAAGTTGTAATGAAAGGTTAGAAATTCAAATCCTAGTGAATATAGTGAATACTAGCTTAAAAAAATATTTTCTATATATACATTCATTTCCACCTCTAGAAAAAAGGTTTCTAAAACTATTAGCTATCCAAACAAGATATACAATAATTTAATTATCAAGATTAAGTGCATCTATTGCTTTATACATCATTTATCATATGGTGTGGGTATGAATGGATAAATGTTTTAATGGTTTAAATTTAGTTATTTGTATCCCTCTTCAATTCACTTATTGAATTTTTAATTTTATATTATTCCAATATTTTCAATAGATATTTTTTATAATTACTTTAATTTGCTTAACAAACATTTTTAAATTGTTTTTTATTACTTCATGTTAAACTTAAAATTTCTTATTTAGAGGCTTTAAAGACTTACAAAACAAAGCTTAATAATTATTATATATATCTCCACAAATTTCAAAGTAGGATAAGGTATAATACATATACATTCGAAAAAAAAATACCCAAAAAAAATATAAATTTCAAACAAAATATACCTAAAAATAAATATAAATTTCAAATATTAAATAGAAAAAAAATGTGCTTGAATTTCATAAAGGAAACATGAATGATGAAACATTAGAGGATTGGAGGATGATGGTTTGTTTATAGTAATGTTCTTTAAAAAAAGCAAAAAAATAATTTTTCCCATTGTTGCCAAATTCAAAGGCAAAAAATTACCCAATTAATGAATTTTGCCCCTTGTTGCCAAATTCAAACACCAATCTGTTCCTTTTCAGCTACTGGATTGAGCTGTGTGTGGGTGTAGATTTGGTTAGTAACAGTCTCCAAACAAGACGGTGGAATCATTGGTGGAGGGCGAGGTTTTGGGGCACGTTTGAGGCCATTGATTTTGCTAGTTTGCTACAGTGTTCTCCCTTCCAGGTATTTGGAGTTAATCATTTTTTTTTATATTCTATTTTCTGAAAAGATCATGATGCTAGATTGATATTAAATGTGATATTATTCAAATACGTTCTGGCTGCAGGACATCTTGAAGTGGATTTAATAAGCCTCCTCAAGGTTTCGATTCATCAATGGATATAAGCATGTTTTTCTTCTGACCAAAACATATATTCATTCTTGCTTCAATATCGAGCTTCCATGTGCTCTGCTTCCTTCATCAAATCTATCATTCAAACTGATGCTTGAAAATGTTGGTTTAAATTGATCAAATACTGATACATTGCCTTTCAATGAAGTCTTCAATGCTTTAACTGTTGCCTGGAAATATAGGACAGAATGCTTGATTTATTTTGCCCCGTGAATATGCTTTCGGTCACTAGCCAGCGAGGGGAGGTCGGCCGATAAAAATAATAGGTTGTCCTCTTGACCCCTTACCTCGTTCTATTGGGGAATACATTGCTTCCAAGCTGGGTGTAAGCCCAACACCAAGAGCTCCTAAAATGCATGACCGCATAGATTCAAAACACTCCAATCACTGCTGTGAGTTGAGTTGTTGCTTCCTCTTCCCTCCTTGGAACGGTATTGCGAAGCCGAGAGGAGTGAGTTGGGGCGGCTCATTGGTTGTTTCATAAACAAGGCATTTGGCTGTCTATGCAGTTTATAATTCCCATTCTTCTGGAATGGGAGGTGCTGCCACCTGTACATGCATTCGTAGTTAATCATGCTGATGTGATCCTCAGAAACTGAAACTCTGCCCCAAAATCTGGATCTACTTCCTTGAATTGTTCCATCTATGTTTGTATAATATTTCGATGTATTTGATTTTTGGTCATTGCATGATGATGAATAACTTCTGGATACGGTGGCTCATACAATATCATTTTAGGTGGTTTGTTTACATGGATTACATAATTAATGCAAATTTAGGTTTCTCAATATATAGCCCAACTTTGAGGTTTATCTGGACTCTGGTGCAGTATCGTAGGCTGGCAATACTTTTCCTGGTATCATAGAAAGATTCAATAGAATTTATATTTTATGTTTTCTTCTCAGTTTGACCAATATGATCTATAAGCCCACCAGTAATGGGTGTGGCTTCCTACCCCCTTGGAATTCGTTCAATTTAGTACTGTGTATGCATCTGGGAAAGTCTTTCTGCCTCACATGATACTTCTTTAAGAGCCCACTAAAAGAAAAATTGCTTTTTTATTTGTAGGAAGTTGAGTATGCTTCAAAGGATCAGGTTTCACAATGGTTTTATTCCTGCTCAGTGCTATATGCGCTGATGAGAGCTTCCCTGAACTAGTCGTTAATGCATAATAAGGAGAACCGAAGTGTCGACCTCTAGCGTCTTTTCTTGTTAACTAGAGGGCTTAGGGCTCAGTCCTCCTTTGTCATATAAGAGTGGTTATTGAACTTTTATCTATTGTGGCCTTTTCACAATCAAATACTTTGATGACAGTTCATATATTGCGACCAGCCTCTAAATCACGATAGGAGAGTGATTGCTTCCATGTCAAATTGAAACCTTGTCACTAGATCCTCTAATTTATAGCAACCTGCACGTGACCATATCTCACATTACATTTTCATAACAATTATTAAAACAATAACTGAGTATAAGTATTGTAGAACTAAATGGAAGCAGTTATATATGTGTAATCTCGTAAACAAAACCATTTTCTTCCCTCTAATCCAGGCAGGCTGCAGTATAAAAATATTAGGAGGCAGGTTAGGTCAAAACCTATCTATTCAAATCCCTAAAATCTAGTGTCTATTTTGGGGTTGGTCTATTGATTCCGAAAACTTCATAAAAATTGTGTTTTGCTAAAGCGAACAGACATAATATCCTTCGGGTAGGATAACTTGCATTTTTTTTCAATAGACAACTTGCTTACTTTCTAAATACCCTTCTTTCTATGATTAGCTTCATGTTCCCTTCTAGTATGATAGCGTGCTTTCCAGTGAAAGGTTAGAGCTGGCCTTACAGCTAGAATGAATTGCCTGCCGTAAAGATTTTAATAAAGGAGAAAAGGGAACTAGATAAAAGGAGGTAAGCTTGCTTCTTGTGTGCTTTTGCTATCACTTAGAGAGAGCTTTCTTTCTAGATTTCGTTTCATTTCCTTGCTTCACTCCCACGTTGGCTAAATTTGTCCCTAAAATGGATCTGGGATGGGTATGTAGAATGAATAGTTTTTGTCGACCTTGTAATTTTGTGAAATATGATGTTTTTCGGTATCAGAAACCATCACTATAAAGTCTAATGTATAGAGATCTAATATATATATATATATATATATATGACAATGATAACATTAATTATCCTCATCATCATCAATATATATATTATATATGTTATATATATCATATAGGAAGAAATCATAAGGAGTATATAAGATAGCCTAGCCTAGTAAGAAAGGATATTTATAATAACATGGAGATAGGCATAAATGGACCATATCCGATAAGAATATTAAAATACAAGTAGGTCACAATATTAAGCGTATGTAGGTATGACAAAAGATCCCTAGTGAGTGATCATCATCAAATGGTCATCAAGTTCCATAAAAGATAACAAATGAATGCAAATATTGTGTGCAAAGCCTACTCTCTTTCCATAAGAACAACCCATTAAGGTTAATGAAGGTGATGTTGCATATAATGTTAGTAGGACCATGTCATCCAAGAAAAAAATCTAAGATAAAGAAGAGATTTGAAAGAGATGTCAAGTTAAAAGTATATATTATACCTACTTTTATGATTGATGTGAGCCTTGTTATGTGTCCTTTCCTATTTTTTAGTTTGTTTTCATCATTGAAGGATAATATAGATGATACCATCTACTCAAGTGTAATATGTAGGGATTATACATTATTTAAAAGGAATATATTTTATGGATAAGGCCATTTGAAAGGGGAGGAGCTTAAGATTAGCTAAGGACCACCACCAATATATCTTATATTAGAGAATAGATTTATCTCCACTATTGGTGTTTTGTAGTATAAAGTGGCCAATACTAGCACGTGAACAAACCAAAGAGTACCTAATATACACACACAAATTTGAACAAATGTTAGATCTTTTTGGTTATTACTATTTGTAAAAGGGACATAAGTGCATACTTCAACGATGTCCATGTTCTATTCAACAAAGACTAAGTAAGTTCATAGTAAAGACAAATTACCAAACCCAAAATGGATTCTATTGAGTTAGACCAAATGGGTCCAATGTACTAAAGATGATAAAACACACACATTGACATTGATGTTGAGTTAGAGCAAATGGGGATCGCTTAAGTTCTGTAGAATTTCAAATATGGATCGATCCACCAAAGTTTCAAAGAAAACTATGGTTGTTATGGGCATATTCAATTTAAAAATCTCATTGATGTGACATGGAAAAGGACAATGATCAAACCAAGGGAAAAGTAGAACTTTTGAAGACTTTGTGCCTTTCTTATTTAATGAATTGAGGCCTTTTTTTTTCAATCCTAATGAACTTATTTAAAAAATGGCCCAAAGTGCCCTTTTTGAAATCGACCCCAAGTGGCTTATTTGAAATTGGCCCAAAGTTCCTTTTTTGAAATCGACCCCAAGTGGCTTATTTGAAATTGGCCCAAAGTGCCTTTTTCGAAATCGACCCCAAGTGACTTATTTGAAATTGGCCCAAAGTACTTTGTTACGCCCACCAAGATATGAGATTATGGAAATTCACAAGATGATAATGACGATGAACTACGTTTGAAGGTAGTCCAAGAAGATAAAAAACTAAACACTAAATTATTTTAAGTCTACTATTAAGTTAAATCTAAATAGGAACTCTGACTCTTTCACCAAAATTGAATTAGTGGAAAAAAGAAAGAACTAAAATTCATTGAAGAAGTGGAAAAATAGAAAGCTAAAATTTATATATATATATATATATAATGTAAAAAGAATTAAACAACAATCTCACAGGGTCCCCACATAGTGGAAACTTTTAAATGAGTTACTCTAAAATGAAACATAAGATTCCACTAAACATTACAAAAATGACTCATGCATTTGACATTACAAAAATGACACCAGCGCTATAAGTTTACGGTATCAATCTCAAGCATTTATCATAGATGGTCTCCATTGAAACTAAGCTTAACACCTGTGCATTGGATCTCAGACACTTGGACATTCGACAACTTTGGTTTTTTGCTTGGCATTAGGTTGTCCTCATATCTTTAACCGGGAAATTTGACTACTTGTCATAACACATAATAAGTTGTTGGTGCCTTGGTTTTAAGACCATGAAATATATCCCATATTCATAATAAGAAAATTTGATTTTGTTCAACCCTCTATAATTGATGGGTAACCAAAACCAACAGAAATCCTATCCGGATGCAAAAGATTATTATTAAGTTCATATTTTCTTTCCACGCTAATCGTAATTTTTTTATTTTATTTATACCTGAAATAATATTGTAAGTAAGTTCTTCAGTGAACCTTTAAATATCCACATCGGGGCAATTAAGTCTCAATAAGTGGATCGACTTCTTCCTTTGGATCCTTTATAAAACAAAGTGTGTCATTTAACATTAGTTTTAAGGATCCATCCTTTTTCCATGATAAAATGACTGAACTGACATATGGAATTCTTTTTGTAATGAGTCCACACTTCAAGATATCTTTAATCAACCTTCTTTTATTTATTTTAGTGTTATAGTGATGTGCATATCGATAAAGCTTGACATTGATTGATGTTGCATTTTTTTCACCCTCACCACATGTTCAATACTTTGTTGTGGTGGTAACTTCATGGGTACATTTTTAAATACTTCTTTATGTTTTCAATAATTGCTTACATTTATGGATTTTGGAAACATATTAGGTCCATTGGTATTGCATCCATTCGATAGCATTGTGATAGGTATGTGGGAGCTCCTTTCCAAATTAGCTTTTAGACTGATAGATGGGAGGAAATGCAAAATCATTTCCCAGATATCTACCCATCAATTGAGAAGGAACTCCATTTGATGCAGGAATGGTCCTTGAAGTTGCCCCAGGAATATTTCTAGCCAAGCTTCCATTTTCCAACCGTGTCGAGGGGCTTGTACTATTAAAAAGGATCTTAGCATTTTGCTTTCTCAAGTTGTTATTACAATGGGGACCATTGCTAACAGAGGTTGGAGAATTGAGCCTAATGCAAGTCACGTAAAGGGTGTTTTTCTAGGTCAACAAGAGAAGCATTCCACTTGATTTCAGAAAGAATCCATTTCATTTAAGTTTCCACAAGCATGACAACATCCTTGCATGCATTATATGTGATAATTTGCACGCGAGAATCAATGCAAGAAAGCTAACATGTGTTAGAATTATTTTATGGAACAATGCATTTGATGGCAATGTGGTTCCATTGGTAGGAAAGCTAAACGTGTTAGCTTTCATTCACAATGCAATGTTGTTTTTAGAAATGCAATTGTGCTTGTGGTAGAAGGAAACCTAACATGTTTTATCTTTCATTCATAGTGCATTGTTGTTGTAAGAAATTTTGTTGTTCTTGTTCTAGAAGGAAAGCTAACATGTGTTAGAATTCTTTCATGGTGCAATGTATTTGATGTCAATGTGGTTGTACTGGTAGGAAAGCTAAGATGCATTAGCATTCGTTCACAATGCAATGTTGTTGTTAGAAATGCAATTGTGCTTGTGGTAGAATGAAAGCTAACATGTGTTAGATTTCATTCGTCGTGCATTGTTGTTGAAAGAAATTTTGTTGTTCTTGTTTTAAAAGGAAAGTTAACATGCGTTAGATTTCCTTCATGGTGCAATGTATTTGATTGCAATGTTCTTATATTGGTAGGAAACCTAACACGTGTTAGCTTTCATTCACCATGCAATTTTGTTGTTCTAAATGCCCTTGTGCTTTTGCTGGAAGGAAAGCTAACATGCACTATGCATTGCCCCTATGTTTTTTATGTAAGGAAAGCTACCATTCATGTTATGTTAGAGAGAAGCATTTAGAAAATTCCCATAAGTATGCAATGGGAACAACTAGTATATGGGATTTCTACATAATCCAACAATTGCATATTGTAGTGTATTTGGTTGTTAAGCACCAAATGAACATGGATGCAGGCCTCATGTCTTGGACCCAACGTAATTGGCAGTTCGTTGATTCAAGTCTTAGATTGCATTCTATAACCATTTTCCACTTGCATCCAAGAGCCATTCAAGGACACATGTTGATTTGGTTTTGGGGATTAAAAAGAGATCTAAACAACAAAATTGAGTTCTACAACTTCCAACAGGGGTGTATAGGTCTTGTGGATGTCATGAAGCTATATAATTGGTATCTAGGAAGAGTTTCGTGAATTTGAACCCCAAATGCAAAAATTGCATTAGGTCACATTGAACAAAACCCTAGCTTCTCAAATCATCAGGTAAATCAAGCTTTGCGCCATGTTGGTGGATGTCCGAGGGGTGTTCTTCATGAAGTTTTATGTCATGGACCCAACGGAATGGATGGTTCACCGATCTGAGTTTCAGATTCTATTGCAATGTTGTTGTAAGGAATGTCCTTGTGCTTGTGCTAGAAGGTAAGATAACATGCTTTAGAATTCCTTCATGGTGCACTGTATATGAAGGAAATGAGGTTGTACCGGTAGGAAAGCTAAAATGCTCTGTCTTTAAATCACTACATAATGTTGTTGTTAGAAATGGCCTTGTTCTCATGTTAGAAGGAAATCTAACATGTGTTAGAATTCTTTCATGGTGCAATGTATTTGATGGCAATGTGGCTGTACTGGTAGGAAGGATAACATGCATTAGCTTTCATTCACAATGCAATGTTGTTGTTAGAAATGGCCTTGTGATCATGTTAGAAGGAAAGCTAACATTTGTTAGCTTTCATTCGCCGTGCATTGTTGTTGTAAGAAATTTTGTTGTTCTTGTTCTAAAAGTAAAGCTAACATGTGTTAGAATTCTTTCATGGTGCATTGTATTTGATGGCAATGTGGTTCCACTGGTACGAAAGCTAACATGTCTTAGCTTTCATTCACAATGCAATGTTGTTGTTAGATATGCAATTGTGCTTGTGGTAGAAGGAAAGCTAACATGTGTTAGCTTTCATTCGTCGTGCATTGTTGTTGTAAGAAATTTTGTTGCTCTTGTTCTAGAAGGAAAGCTAACATGTGTTAGAATTCTTTCATGGTGCAATGTATTTGATGGCAATGTGGTTGTATTGGTAGGAAAGCTAACACGTGTAAGCTTTCATTCACATTGCAATGTTGTTGTTAGAAATGCAATTGTGCTTGAGCTAGAAGGAAAGCTAACATGTGTTAGCTTTCATTCGTCGTGCATTGTTGTTGTAAGAAATTTTGTTGTTCTTGTTCTAGAAGGAAAGTTAACATGCGTTAGATTTTCTTCATGGTGCAATGTATTTGATTGCAATGTTCTTCTACTGGTAGGAAACCTAACAAGTGTTAGCTTTAATTCACCATGCAATTTTGTTGTTCTAAATGCCCTTGTGCTTGTCCTGGAAGGAAAGATAACATGCACTATGCATTTCCGTTATGCTTTTGCTATAAGGAAAGCTAACATTCATTAGATTTTCTTCATGGTGCAATGTGGTTGTACTGGTAGGAAAGCTAACACATGTTAGCTTTCATTCACCATGCATTATTCTTGTGAAAAATTCCCTTGAGCTTGTGCTAGAGGGAAATCTAACATGCATTCGATTTCCTTTAATGTACAATGCATTTGATGTTAATGTGCATGCACATGAAGGAAATCTAACATGTGTTAGATTTCCTTCATGGTGCAATGTGGTTGTGCTAGAAGGAAAGCTAGCATGTGTTAGCTTTCATTCACTGTGCAATGTTGTCAGAAATTCCCTTATGGTTGTGTTCGAATGAAATATAACACATGCTTGCTTACCTTCATGGTTAAATGTTGTTTGTTGTCAATGCGGTTGTTATAGAAGGAAATCTAGCGCATGCTAGATATTCCAATATGTGCAATGTTGTTATTAGAAATGACCTTGTGCTTAGGGATGAGGAAAGCTAGCAAACGTCAATTTTTTTTGAGTGAAATGTTGTTGTTAGTGATGTTTTTGTGAGCTTGTGCTTGGAGAAATAATTTTTTTATTCAAATATGAAACAAAGCTAGAAATTTAATTTTTTCTTCCATATTTTGAAATTATGGTAATAGTTTTTAACTATTAAATTCAAAAATGGAGTACCAAGCAAGTGAAATTTCAAAGGTGTCATCCAAGAAAAGGGAAACTTCGAAAAAGACACCACGAAACTCATCTTTACGTGGTATGGTTGTTTCAAAATTAGATTATATTTCGTTATAAATGGTTACACAATTGTATTTATTATACTAAGATTTACCATGGTTAGAACTTTCTTAATCTTGTTTATATTTATGAAATGAAATGTTAGAAGAGGATTTGATAATATTTTATCTTTTAGCACCTTGGCAAGTTCAGGGACTCCCATATCTTCTTCAATTACTTCAACCCATTCATCATCTTTATCAGCTAACCTCATAAATATTATGTATCTTGCCCTTGTAATTGTAATTTTTTATCTATGTTTCCAGACCTTGATTTTTTAGTGTCCACTCGATTAGAAGCCTCAACATCATGCTCTTGATGTTGTGATTGTATGCAATCTTCTAGAAACTTTGTATCTATTTTTCCAACCAATTTGGTTTCATAATTTTAAGTATTAATTGGAGAGTATTCTCTTTGAAAAGTTTGTTCTTGTACTTATTTTGCTTTTAGGATCGAAGGAGTCTCTCCTTCTTGTAGCTAGATATTCATTGAAAAAAAATGTGCATTGATTCATTCACATGGCATGGTTTGAGTTGAGTCATAATACCATAAAGTTGCCCTTCCGTCACCCGATTGAGTAAGACAACAAACGATTAAAATGTATCTCCCTAACTCAACACATTTTAACCTCATTTGAGGATATAAAACATTATGTTAGTTAGGGATAGGAATCCAAATAATTTCCCCTTGTCACTTTTCATCTGAAACATATTTGTTGTCCTTTAGGATACTAAAATCCTCTTGTACTTATTGACACGATCATCGACCAATTTGTTGAGAGGGCCTCCCATTTCACGGGAGTAAGCATCAAGGACTGGTTCTGGATGGAATTTGTGGAATGTCACGCTCCACTTACTACCTAAGGACATCAATCCATTGTCTTCCTTTAGTTTTCGACCTCCATATAGGTTGTACGAGGGCTCAAAGGATGGAGCTCCGGTTAACCTTCTCGGATGTGTCATGAACGAGGTATCTTAGTGGTTTTTCTTCCAAGGCTCTTTTACTCAGGATCCCTTTCGGTAGAGGGATATCCTTCCCATGGGGGCTTCACTCAATAAATCGCTATCATAGCACGTTCATTCGTGGCATATGAAACAATACCCCTAACTTCACTAAATATTGGAAAATACCGTCCAAAATCATTTTCTTAACCCCCTCCCAATATGCCTTCCCAATTTAAAAAAAACCCTATTTTCACTAGATATTGTATGTATCAATTTTTTCATTAACATGTTTTATACCCCTTTATATTTCTACCTAGTATATTGATATGATACCCCTCTTATGATCCCACATGCATTCTACAATGCACCTTGCTTCTTTTGATGTATATTATGGATGCAAATTACTTCACCCACAATGCAATTACTCAACCACATATCATTATGATTTGCAACATCTAATGGTCTAATGAAGATATAGGAGATGACTTCTTGTATGTCACTAGAGCGAATGCACATAGTACAACATTTAGATTACATGTTGCAGTTCCCCAATCACTGACTAAGCCTGTTGTGGGCTAGGAATCCAAGACCCCAGGGCCTATAACAAGCTCTAGGAGGCTAACTAAACCTCCCAAGGCATGTAATAGGCACAAGTGGTTGGGTATGCAATCCCCCAAGGCCTATCGAGGGCCTATAACAGGCCCTGGAGGCTTAGAGTCTCCCAAGGCTATTGGTAACAACTGGCTGAGTGCTATTGGTAACAATTGATTGTCAATGACCACTGTCTCTCGACTATGATCGACTGGAAACCCACTTCATTACGAAACCCCTGGCCTCAAGCATGCCTCAAGACGTGATTTCCCTGCATACTGGTAAGCTCGAGCCTTGCCTCAACTCGATTTCTCATTTGTCTATGATCCTGCCATCTCCATTTGGCAGATATTTGTCAGCCCGCCCATATAAAAAGACCCCAAAGTATTTTTGTATTGTTACATTAAATTAAAAATCCCTTTGCCCCTTAATATATAAGCAATATAACTTGTAGGTTTTCATGAATATTTAATACCGCAATATGAATGAACACGGTATTACATTGCCTTCTAGTGAAGCTCCCGTGATCCTTCCACTTGTATGTTGGACCATTTTCCACGATCTTCCCCTATATTAGCTTAAATGTATGACCTCTTAGGGATGTCTAGCTCATATATATCCTTCTTTTGTCACCATCCCTCTCTTGGTATTTCTCCTTTGGTTGTTTGTTTGGTTCACTTTGACCCTTGGGGTAATTGTTTGAGGTATTTTCTTTATTTTTGGATCCAATTGTGGTGCACACCTTTGATCAAGTACATATTACTTAGGAGGCTTCACTACAGGTGCACAATGACCCTAATCCATTTTGGATTGCTATTTATGGGGTTAAATGAGTAAAATCTTACTTCACCCTTCTTGATCGCAAGGTGCTAGGAGTACTACATATTTCCTAGTTTTATCATGACAATGTATCATGTTGTTGTTAGAACGAAAGTTGACATGCGTTAGATCTCCTTCAGGGTTCTAGAAAAAAAACTACCATATGAAATCTAACATGCGTTGACTTTGATAACAATATGGTTGTGCTAGAAGGAAAAATACCATATGAAAGTTAACAAGCATTAACTTTGGTGACAATGTGGTTGTGCTAAAACGAAAATTACCATATGAAACCTAATGACATGATAGCTTAGATGACAATGTGGTTGTGTTACAAGGAAAGCTATCATATGACAGCTAACACCTATTATCTATCATTCAAAATCCTAATAGACATCTAACATGCATGTTATAACATTGTTTTTATAACAAAAGCTAACATGCATTAGACATCTTGTAATATAGGGTTTAGTATAGTCAAGCTTGGGTATCTTGTCAAGTTTATGGGGTATTGAGTCAACTTGGCTCATACGTTATTCCTAGTCAATGTTTTCAATTTCAATATAGGCTTGATAGTGATATTAGGTGATAGTGATCAACGTGGTTGTGCTAGAAGGAAAACTACTATGTGAAAGCTAACACACTTTATATTTGACGATAATGTGGTTGTCCTAAAATAAAAATATCATATGAAAGCTAACACCTATCAGCTTTCATTCACCTTGCAATGTTGTTGTTAAAAGGAAAGCTAACATGCATTAGATTTCATTGACTGTGCAATATTGTTATTAAAAGGAAAGCTAACATCGTTGTTGTTAGAAGGAAATATAACATGATATAGATTTCATGTTGTTGTTAGAACAAAAGATAACATGCTTTAGACCTCTTGTAATATAGGGTTTAGTATCGTCAAGCTTGAGTATCTAGTCAACTTGATGGGGTATTGAGTCAACTTGGCTCCTACATTATTCCTAGTCAATGATGTCAATTTTGATAGAGGCTTGATAGTGATCTTAGGTGATAGTGATAAACGTGGTTGTAATAGAAGGAAACTACTATCTTAAAGCTAACACATGTTATCTTACATGTTATCTTTGACGATAATGTGGTTGTCCTAGAAGAAAAGCTATCATATGAAAGCTAACACACATTAGCTTTCTTTCACCGTGCAATGTTGTCGTTAAAAGGAAAGGTAACACGCGTTAGTTTTCATTGACCGTGCAATATTGTTAATTGAAGGAAAGCTAACATGCATTAGATTTCATGTTGGTTAGAAGGAAAGCTAACAAGATATAGATTTCACATTAGCAATATATGATTTCCTTCATGGTGCTAGAAGAAAAAATATGATATGATAGCTAACACATGTTAGCATTGATGATAATGTGGTTGTGTAGTAGAGATCATGGAGTTTGTACAATTGTGCTCCTCACATCTCAAGCAATAATGACATGAGCTACTTTACCATGATATAAATAGGTCTTCTATGTTGGAATAAAGGGTCAATACTAATTAATCTATGTGAATGCTACATATTTGTTTGGAGGATTACTTGGCTATGTTTTTATAGTTTCTTCACAATCTAGACTGCTTGGGTTTCCCAACATCCTTCAATCTTGTGCATGGCTTAAATCCTCATTGTATTTTCTTTATCAATAAGACGAGGACCTTTTGCTTGAGTTGAGATCAATAAGTAGAATAGGGTGGAGGAACCCATACTTGGGTGATGAAGGTCTTGGAAAAAATAATTGAATATAAAATCTTTTTAAAATCTAAAATTGCCAGTTCTTCATATATAATTTGTGTAATTTATATGTAAATTCCATTTTGATAGCGTGCACTAGATGGTGGGGAACAATGATTCATTGCAAACAAAATGACTTCCATAATGTTTTGAATTTTTGCCACTATATTAATTTTTTGCAAATATAAGAGCACACTATACATGGTTTAACCTTATTTACAAGTTACAATTCAATTGTGTGTTACAGAATTGAAAGGAGTTACAATGGAAAATATAAATTTGACAATAGGGGACTATGTTGACCTCCTAATTAATGGTCAAGTTATTAGGCTAGGAAGGGCTGACTCTACAGATATTGGAACTTATTATGGCGGAGAAAGAGTTAATGCAGGCTATGTTATGATTTTGATAATTGATGTCATTCAACCACATTTGAATGTGGAAGGTGTTGATGAAGGGGACACACATCCATGAAAGATCATGGATTTGAGGCATAACAAAGGTAAATCTAAATCTTGAAGCATGTGTTAAGTTTTATTGATATTACATTGAATGTTTTTTTTAAGCAGGTGCAAATGTCTCTTCTGCATTTTCTATTGGAGACAAGGTAGATCTTATGCAACATGGAGTGAAGGTGGGTGAGGGGTCCATATTCAATAAAGATATTGGGCATAAGGTGCATGGAAGGATGGTAAATAAATGATGCATAGTGGTTAAAATTGAGAAGGTGTTAAAACATGATGCTCTTCTACCACATCCAACATGATTTGAGCATACATTAGGGGGTGGATTGGAATCTTATGAGATTTGGCTAGAATCAGATTTGGAAACACATTTTCATGATCATCCAATAAATATTCTCCAAGATAGGGTTACATTCACATATAAAAAAATTTCTCTTACACATGAATGCACGGGAACAAGCATGTGCATTTCCAAAGGGATTGTAGTTTATGCCCGCAAGGATGACATGGTTGAGGGTGAAACTCTAGGTGAAATGGAATTCGGAGTTTTTTTGGAAGAGATATATGGAAACTGTGAAAGATCTAGAATTGGGGATAATTCTATACATTGTTTGGTTAGATGGACAATAAATAAGTTGGTGGATGATGAAGGTGAGATTTTAAGGGTGAAGGAAAATTTCAAGGGGCCACCTAAGGAAATGGTGGTATGGGATATTATAGAGGAAACAAGTCCCTTAAATAAATGGGAGGGGGATCTTTATAATGATAAACATTCATACTCAATTGATATGCATGTAACGAGGCCATATAAAAGGATTAAACATGCTATTTCTAACAAAAAGGTTGGAAAATGTGAAACACGGATAGATGAAGAGAAAGAAATCTGACTTTTGGCAGCAGATGAATGTTGCAAACAATATTGTCTTCAGCATGTGGATAGGAAATCCATTGCAGATGCCAGAAGGGGTATGAAACTCATAAATAAAAATGGTATTAGGGAATTTGTATTGAATTCACTCTCTTCAAACACAATCATGTCAAAGAGTCATGGACATGGCCTACCTCCTATTGTTAGGAAAGTAAAGGACATGAAATTTAATGGAAATATTATTTGTAAGAAAGCATGGTACAAGATACACAAGATTCCTCAAAGCACCTTCTATAACTACCAATAGTATTTCCAACATGGACACATCAAATCCATTCATGGTAATACCAACAAATGCAAAGCACGTGCACATATCATGGCAGCCATAGAAATTTTGCACAAAATTGTCATGGATAATTCAGATTTTTCATCAAACCAAACACGTCAAGTTGAATAAGATGGAACCTTTGCTCCTTTAAGATAGCTTCCTTCAACTTACACACAAAGTTCTTTGTTAAAGGAGATCAATGAGGCTCTTCAAAAGCTCAATTATTCATCAATATCACAACCAACAATGAGCAAGATTTGGAATACTCATTTTAGAGAGGTGGCATTCTCAAAGAACACCAACTTTAGTAAATGTAGTGAATGTATTGTATTGAAAGCACAGATGAAGTCAGCGACTACAAAAGAGTTGGAAGAAAAGGAACGAGGTAGACTAAAAAAACATAACAAAACTGTTATATGTGGAAGATATTGCTACTATGCACACATAATTATGTCAGAGCGGTTTCCAAAGGAGTATTTGAGCATTATCCATGATAAAATGGACAAAACAAAGACTTCAATCCCAAGATTACATGTCAAATCAAAATCTATTGCAGGAACAAACTTGGGTTTGTCATTGACATGTATGCTAACACATGGGCATAAAACAAGAGGTTTTGGTCATTTCTCCCTACCATTTGTACACATGGGATAACAATGTACCATTACATCTCTTGAAAAATGCTTGAGGGACCTTGAAGACCAACACCATGATATGTATGGGGATCTCCTTTATGAGAGTGGAAGTTCAAGAAACCCACTTTCTAATGCATTACTTGAAACCTATATTTACTCAAATTGTAGAGTGTATAAGGATGATTTTCTATCTCATGGAAGATCAAAAAATCAGAATGTTGATTTCAAACCTATTCCTCCACATTTGTTGTTACAGTTGGACAATGTAGCAAGTGATAATAAGAATCGTTATGTTTTCATGTTTCTATCACTTTTAACTGCACTTGGTGTCTTCATCACTATTTAGGTTGGGTTCTTTCTTGTGGGTCACACCCATGAAGACATAGATGGAACCTATGGAAGAATGTCTTCCAACTTGAAAAGTAAAGATATATATTCTTTACCTGAAATGATGGATACATATCGCACAATAGAAGAAAAAAGAGTGTTTCAACCTACACTTGTTGACACAGTGTATGACTTCAAAATTTTCCTTAATGGATACATCAAGGAGGGAAAAGATGCACTAGTTGGACATTTTAATGTCCAGTACTTCAAATTTCTTGTACTCAATCATGTTCCCGTGATGAGGTATATAGAATCAATTAGAGATATTCCATGGTCAGAACCAATTGAGTTGTGGAATATAGATGATGAAGGGAGACCTAAATTTTCCATATGGAAGCCATATTTTTTTAGGTCCCAAAGATAATGATGTCCAGTTAAAAGAACTAAAGGAAGGAATAACATCATACATAAAAATGGGGAAGAGACTATTGGCAATGGGAATTCACCAATTGTTACAGAGGAATGGAAAAATAAAGTAGAGTATTGGGAAAGAGTTTTTGATGCATTAGATGAAATCTCCAATAATCATATAACAGTGGATGGAAGTGATTCATCTTCTGTGGATTTCTGGCCCAAGACATGAAAAATAGTCAATGCTAATTGTAATGCACTCAGTGTAATATCAAGTATTATGGATGAGGATTTTGATAATGTGACAGATGAACCGGTATATGTTGGACCCAAGTGCAACAAGACAAATCCATCATTCAATCCTTTGACTGATGTTGATAAAGGAAAGATGTTGCTAGTTAGACCAAGAAATGAGGATAAACGAGAGTTGATTTGGATGGAAAAATCCACCTCACATATCTTTGAGGATGATGAAACTGAGACTCTTCATGTAAAGGTTGATTAGTGGATGCCTGCTTCAGGGAAATACAAGGGAAAATTTTTAGAACAATATTGGGTACCAAATCCCAATGACACAGAACTTGGATCTATTCCAATTAATACCATAGTTTGGGCATGGATTCCAAAGAAAGAACAATGCAAGAAGACCCAGATAAATAAATTTGGTGTAGAAGTTGTACTTGATCTATTTGAGCGGGTATAGTGAGAATAGGTGGAGATGATTCATGAATTAATTTTGTTCTTTGAAGGACCTATTAATATACATGAAGAAACACTTTTCAATGTTTGTAGTATATCAAATATTCTATTCATATTATTTTTGAGGAATATTATATTATTTAGTACATCTATACAAATTTTGGGCTTAACTTCAATGTGAATTAATGTAATGTTTCTTTATGCGAAATACATAAAACCAAACAATATTAAACTTTTCAATGTTTTGTTTAGATCAACATATATTCTCACTAGATATAAAATGTTCATAATCAAATTCAATAATGCATTTAAAAACATCTTTTAGACTTGATCTATGACTAAATACTATTGGGAAAGAGTTGTTGATGCATTAGATGAAATCTCCAATAATCATATAATAGTGGATGGAAGTGATTCATCTTTTGTGGATTTCTGGCCCAAGACAGGACAAATTGTCAATGCTGATGGTAATGCACTCAGTGTGATCTCAAGTATTATGGTTGAGTATTTTGATAATGTGACAAATGAACCGGTATATGTTGTACCCAAGTGCAACAAGCCAAAGCCAACATTCAATCCTTTGAATGATGTTGAGAAAGGAAATATGTTGATAGTTAGATCAGTAAATGAGGATAAAGGAGAGTTGATTTGGATGGAAAAATTCACCTCATATATATTTGAGGATGATGAAACTGAGACTCTTCATGTAAAGGTTGATTGGTGGATTCCTGCTTCAAGGAAATACAAGGGAAAACTTTTAGAACAATATTGGGTACCAAATCCCAATGACACGGAACTTAGATCTATTCCAATTAATACCATTGTTTGGGCATGGATGCCAAAGAAAGAACAATGCAAGAAGACCAAAATAAATAAATTTGGTGTAGAAGCTGTACTTGATCTATTTGAGCGGATATAGTGAGATTAGGTGGAGATAATTCATGAATGTAATTTTGTTCTTTGAAGGACCTATTACTATACACAAAGAAACTTTTTTCAATGTTTGTAGTATATCAAATATTCTCTTCATATTATTTTTTTAGGAGTATTATATTATTTAGTACATCTATACAAATTTTGGGTTTAACTTCAATGTTAATTAATGTAATGTTTCTTTATGTGAAATACATAAAACCAAACAATATTAAACTTTTCAATGTTTTGTTTAGACCAACATATCTTCTCACTATATAAAATCTTCATAATCAAATTCAATAATGCATTTAAAAACATCTTTTAGACCTGGTCTATGAATAAATACTAGGCACTTGAGATAAAGTTTGAACTGAGTTTTTCTTAATATATATTCCTTATTATATTTGATATAAATCAAATCATACTAATGCATTCTAATTCATAGTAATTTTATTTTGATCATTAAACTACACAACTAGACTTCTAATTTGTTTTTCTCTTGTAGACTTTAAAGTGATGTCAACATTATACTAGTATAAAAACTTACACTCAACACAGGCAAAGAAGTAACACTTGTGTGATTATTAAAATGGTTAATAATAGTCACAAAAACAATATTAATATGTTGTTAAATAACTTTATATGTAAGAAATTTCCTACACAATTTATTATTCATGAGTCAAGTCTTGATGAACTTTGTTTTAATATAGAAATATAAATATTAATGATAATATAAATATTGTGAGGAATATTATATTGCTCAATATTAATATGTTATTTACAATTTAACATGTTCAAACACTACAGGAGTAATCTTTGATATTTGATCTACAATATGAAATTTATTGCACAATCTTTATTTATGAAGTAAACATTTATCAACCTAATTTTTAACAATAATAATGCAAATAAATTATGTTGATATTCTAATTTATAATTTATTTTTATCATCAAAAGGATAAAACCTAGACTTTAAATTCATAAAATGTTTTCTCTTGTTGACTATAAAGTGGTGCTAACTTCCTAAAATAAAACGTCATACTAAACAAAGACAAAATTAGTTACTATGACAATAATTAAAGTTGTTGTAGTAACAAATACAATGCCTATATGATGTCATAATTTCACAACATTATAGATCACTATAATTTAATGATGTCAATCTCCTAAACTAACTATGGAAACTCAACCTAGACACAATAGTTAATATAATATCAAATTTTAACAAAATCCAAGTTAATAATAGTAACGAACCTTATATATTAAATCGTATATATAAGAATAGTAACGAACTCTATGTTATATAAGGTTCGCTACTATTAAATCATAAATTCCATTAAATAACTTTAATAACATGTAAGAATCTTTTTTCACAATCTATATTCATGATGCAATCCTCGATCGACTTTACTTTTAATAGAAAAATAAAAAATAAAAATATTGTATGGTTGTATGGTTGTGAAGTGTATGATTATGTTGTATGGTTTTGAAGTTTGGGGTTGTAGCATCTCTAAATAATCTTGGAGAATTATTGAGCAAATGTAGCATCATTTTATAACTTATAACCTCAAAATTAAAAGCAACATGCCCTACCCTATTTTCCTAAGTGAAGAGTGTCTTTCCCCCATCGAGAACATGGATAAGACTATGTTTATGATGTACAAGTACAAGATAAATAACATGGGACATCATAGACTCTCTAAAATGCCCTTAAAAATCTAGTCAAAACCACCTTCGGAGAAAGGGAGATTGGTATAAAGACACTACGGATTGGTTAAACCATTGGGAGATCGATGAAAATGTCATTCTACAAAATATTCATTACATCAAAAATATTCTTACTTCTAAGATTAAAGATAAAATGTGGTGCGATAAGGGTATAAAGGTTAAAAAAAATGAGATATTATAAGGAGGTCGTTAAACCTAATCTAGAATATTAAAAGTACCTCTATGTATTGACTAGTTTAAAGTAAAAAATTAATATAGCCAAGATAAGAACAAATTCTCATGAGCTCCATAGTGAAACAAGGCGTTGAACAGTTCCTAAAATGATGTGGGAAAAAAGAATTTTCCATCTCTGTGAGACTATGAGCATTGCAAATTTGAAAATTACTTTCTCTTAAGAGTGTCCGATGTACAACCATATTATATTTTACTTTCATAATATTTGTTGCAATACAGACCTTCCTAGCCTTCTTATAAGCCAGAATTATGGCGAACTCCAAACGCTTCTCCTCATGCTTTTTGAGCATATGAATACAACTTTAAAGCAAACCAAATGATTTATCATAAGGTCCAATAGACCAAAGTAGGTCTCAGTGGACATTAACAACCATCATTATCATAGACATCATCAATAAAACATGGTACTCAACACAAGCAATATTTACTATCTATGTATATAATTAAAATTGTTATAGTAACAAGTGAGTAACAAACACATTGGTATTATGTTATTAAATAGTTTTTATGTGGGTCGTTCTAAAATTGTGTGAACCTTCTACCTGCATAGTAAATCAATTGATAGACATAGTAGTTAATATATCAAATCATAAATAAATGGTTAATCATAGTAACATGCACAATATTGATGTCATCAAATAACTTTAACCAACCTAGCTTTTACTACAAACTATAATTAATATTAAAATAAACTATCATAGAGTCATATTAAACCTATATCCATCAAGTACTAGAAGGGATCCAATTTGTTGAGGTGTAATTATGAAAAAAACTTAAACTCAAGAAATTTGATTTCTCTTGGTTGATAGATCTCGGTTTAAGTTTTAATTTTTTATTTTTATTGACGAACATCAGCTTTTTTAATTAATTTTAATAATTTTCATATTTTATATTTTGCATTATGTTACAAACATTGGCTTACATGAAAACATCTCCCCCATACTGGGTTGTAGAGCACCACACTCCTCTTAGCACAATAGTGTAATGAAACCAAGTATAAGGATTTACCCATTTTGAAAAAACTCAATCTAGTTAAAGTTCTGAATTCTAGATCCACTATATTATTATATTATTATATTTTTAATGAAATATGTGTTTATATCAATGTGGGCTATGAGTGCAATCGCTCCAAGGTATTTCTTTGTAGGATAAAAAAACTTATACAGTTAATCTTTCGGGTCCAATAAACCTTTAGCAACAACTAAAAAGTTGTTCTTCATGTCCTTCACAACAAACTGATCTATTTTACTATTAAAAGCCCCTGTGCCATGTTGGTGGATGTCCTTCACAATAAATTTTAATTTTGTTATATATATATATATATATATATATATATATATATATATATATATTTAATTTTTATTTTTATTTTATAAATTCTTAAATTTTTTTTTTTTAATTTTGTTATAATTTTAAGGGGGAAGGGAGTGGGGGTTAGGTTTTAAGTTTGTTTTTTTTTTAATTTTTATTATATAGTTTAGGGGAGGGTTAGGGTGTAGGTTTTATTTTTTTTATTAATCGTCACTTTTCAGAAAATAATATGAAATAGTATCATTTTTATACAAAAAATCTCTGAAAATTCATTGAAAATGGTTTTAAATGTCTTTATTTTCTGAATTTGTTTACAATTTTGTCAAAAAAAAAGTCTTATTTTGTACATAAAAATGTCTTATTTTATAGAAAAAATTGCAAAATGGATATGTTTTTCATTATAAATTGCTTTTAAAATGTATGTTATTTTGTTAAATTTCTAAAAACACACTTGAAAATAGAAATTAAAAATATTTTGCGACAAAGATAGTTCAAAGGACCAAAAAAATGCCTCAAAATGAAAATGTGTGATACTGGTATCAACCCTTTTTGAAACAGAGGTAAAATTAGCTAATAAAATTAGAGAGAAAAACGATAACTGTGACGAATTCTCATTTCATAGTATAAGTGGTTGAAAGTCTGGGTCTACTTTCTTAGGCACAATTCAGATACCTTTTCCAAGTTTAAACATTTCAAGGCATTGACTGAAAAGCAGTCTGGTAAATCCATCAAAGTGATCAGGTCAGATGGTGGAGGTGAATATGATTCACATGAATTTACAGACTTCTGCAAATAGCATGGCATCCAACACCAGTTCACTACTAGAAACACTCCACAGCAGAATGAAGTTGTTGAATGGAAGAACCAAACCATCATGAACATGGCCCGAAGCATGATTACATATAAGAAGTTGTCAGATAATTATTGGGTTGAAGCTGTCGCATGTTAAGTTTACTTACTGAACATATCTCCTACCATTAGTGTTAAATAAAAAAATTCCCGAAGAATATTGGAGTGGCACTAAGATTAGCACCTCACATCTCAGAGTGTATGGATGTGTAGCATTTGCACATGTACTTGAAGAATTGATAAAAAAAATTGTACAAAAGGAGTGAGAAATGTATCTTCACTGGCTACAATGAGCATCCCAAGGCTTACAAGCTGTATAGCCCTTTCACCAAAAATGTTGTGGTGAGCAGAGATTTCAAGTTCCTTGAAGACAAATGCTAGAGTGATCTTAAAAATGCTTCAGTAGATATTCAACAAAAGGAAAGCTCAGATATGCCACTCAGATTTCCAATATTGGAAGTACATTAGCAAGAAGAAACACCAGCAGACAATCCATCACTAAACCCGGAAACCAGAAGTTTGAGGGAGATATATGAGCATATACCTATTATTGATAATCAACTACAGTATGCTCTATTTTCCTGTCAGCCCACATCTTTTGAGGAAGCAATTATAAAGGATGCATAGTGGGTACAAGCAATGAATGAAGATATTGATGCTATAGAAAGAAATCATACTTGGGATTTTGTTGATCTCCCACGAAACAAAAGTAGTATTGGAGTCAAATGGGTCTATAAGACCAAACTAAATGAAAAAGAAGAGATAGAGAAGCAAAAATCCAGGTTGGTTTCCAAAGGATTTGCTCAGCAATATGGTGAGGATTATAATGAAACCTTTGCTCTAGTAGCAAGGATGGACACCATTAGAGTTGTTCTTGCAATAGCAGCTCAAAATCAATGGCATGTTTATCAAAAGGATGTGAAATCTTCCTTTTTCAATGGCATACTTGAAGAAGAATTCTAGATGTAGACCAACCACCTGGATATGCAGTCAAGGGTTAAGAATACAAAGTGTACAAGCTGAAAAAGGCCTTGTATGGTCTAAAACAAGCTCCCCGAGTTTGGTACAATAGGATTGATTCCTACCTCATCAAAAATGGGTTCAATAGGAGCAATAATGAACCCACTCTATATGTCAAAATAGATCAACAAGGTAACATTCTGATTGTATGTCTTTATGTCGATGATATGATTTATACTGGAAATTTGATGTTAGAAGAATTTAAGACAATCATGAAAAAGGAGTTTGAAATGACCGATCTAGGCCTTATGAGGTACTTCCTTCATCTAGAAGTTAACCAAAGTGAACATGGCATCTTCATCTGTCATCATAAGTATGCTACAGACATTCTGCAGAGATTCAAGATGGATAAATGCAAACGAGCAGAAACCCCCATTACTACAAGTACCAAGTTAAGTAAGAATGATGATGGACTAGAAGTGAACACTACAATTTACAAAACTTGACAACCTCAGTTACTTGATTTTTTAATAAGTTGATCTCTTGAAGAAGAGGCTCTAGAAAAATATTACGACAAATCTTATTCTCCATAAGCTAGTCAATAACAAGCTTAGAATCTCCAAATACATGTTGTTTTAAGTTACTTTCCACTGCCAATATTAAAGGCATTTTTAGGCCATAACATTTTGCATAATTATTCGATCCAGATCCTAATCCTACTTTAAAACTTTTTTTCTTATTTGGCATATTTTACCTCCAACACCACAAAGCCCACGATCTTTCTGCATTGCCCCATCAAAGTATGACCAAGATCAATCCTTGTTAATTTCTTCCTCTTTAATATGGCAGATCTTAAAGATTTTAATGTTCCACAGATAGCTATAAAGAACTGTTGAACATCTAATTGCAGAAGTAAGAGGCCCGGAATAGATATCTTCAAAAATACATTTATTGTAGATTAACCAAACTTGCCATGCAAGGCAGGCCTTTAAACTCTCGAATTTCAAAATTCTATTACCAATTAAAAAAAGGCATTAATTGAGGAACCAATCCCATGGGAACTTTATCTAAATAGCATTACCTCCAATTCCTTCATAACCTAAGATACACATCTCTACACGCATGAGATAGCATTAATCCCCCATGGGAACTTTATCTTTAGCATTACCTCCAATTCCTTCATAACCTAAGATACATACCTATAGGCATGAGATAGCATTACCTACGGTTCCTTTTAAATTAGTGATTATATACAACTTTTATTTTATTTATTTCATTATTTTCATTATTGAACCATTATCGGCCCTGCCAACTAGCTCGATCATGATAGAAAATACTTCTTTGTGTTATGCTTTTCTTAACTTTACATTATTACTCTTGAAATTACTTACAATGTATATACAACTTTTATTTTATTTATTTCATTATTGAACCATTATCGGCCCTGCCAACTAGCTCGATCATGATAGAAAATACTCTATCACTTCTTTGTGTTATGCTTTTCTTGTACATTATTACTCTTGAAAGTACTTACAATGTTCTTGCAAGGTACTGAATGAAAACACAAATATAGTTGAGATGTTCCGGTATTAGTTCTTTTATGGTTCATCTTCAATCTTATTGATGATATAGCATTTATCATATATCCAATTGCTACAGGTTTTATATTCGATCTTTATAGTTTATATATATATATATATAAACTTGTGTGTTAGTTTTTATATTAAATACATGATTATGAAGGTGGGACATAACTTGGCATGAGAGGTGATGGTTGTAAACAATACATTTATTAAAATTAAACCAGTCTAGATCAAAATTTTAGGTTCTATCAAGCCTATCAACTGTCGAGAGGGATGGGTTACTCCACAAACGTTACAAGATGTCTCTCATATTATTACTTTTTACTTTTTATTAGATGTAATGTTATTCCACAAACGTTACAAGATCTCCCTCATATTATTACTTTTTACTTTTTATTAGATGTAATGTTACTCCATAAACGTTACAAGATCTCCCTCATATTATTACTTTTTACTTTTTATTAGATGAAATGTTACTCCACACAGGTTACAAGATCTCCCTGATATTATTACTTTGTACTTTTTATTAGATGTAACGTTACTCCACAAATGTTACAAGATCTCCCTCATATTATTACTTTTTACTTTTTATTAGATGTAACGTTACTCCACACAATAAATCTCTTATAAAAAGAAGCTATGGATAAAATGCCTCTTGAATACGTGAAGATGTATAACATGTTATATTTTCAAAAGGAAATCCAAAGACTCGAAATATTATCAAAGTTAGGGGTAAACCATATTATCTCAAACAACTAGCTTATATATCGAAATATCGTCAAACTAATCGTTAGGGTGAACCATATCATCTCAAACAGCTAGCTTACATATTGAAAAAATAAAAAAAATCAATAAGTCTAAATTTTTTTACTATTTTAAATGGAAAATTTTGAAATATAGAATGTAGGGATGAAGATTTAATAATAAATACATATTCTAAATAATGTATGTAAATAAAAGGCAATGATTAAATCTGATAGCTTGCTTATATTGCTGATGGTTCATGATATTAATGAGAAATTGAAGTTTTTACATTTATTGAAGATTAATTAGTTAATAATATGTTATTCTAGGAAATTAAACATGAAGTATAGCAGTTTTGTAACTCACCATCATCCACTTTATAACATGAAAATATTGAAAAATAACATTAAAAAAACTTTAAAAATAAATTTATTACACCAACAAAAGTATATTAAGGCTTCATGCAATTCAAATTTCCACATAATAAGCATTAGTTAGACGGGAGAGGTTCTCTGTTTCTGTTACTAATAACCATTTTGTTAAATAAAAACAACCAAAAGGTGAGATAAACAATAAAAGATTGCTTTAAAGGAAGGGAAAATAATTAAAAACTTGAAAATATGATAATTGATACTATGATAAATGGTTTGATGCAATTATTAAAAAGGTTATAAATGAGGTTATTTAATATATCAATCATTTTTTAAAATATAATTATATTAATATTATATTTTATGATATCAAATTTAAAAATTATTAAATAAAATATATGAAATTTCTTAATTTTTTTTAGCAAAATGAAATTTTTTTAATTTTTTTTTAGCGGAAATATTACTTTTTTTAATTGGTTTTTTAGCGGAAATCTCAACAAACTTCTTCATATATAGTGGATGGTAGATCGAGCAAATATAAGTTATAAATATACACAAACACCTGACCATCACAGAAGCATTTCATACAAATCAATTCTCCAATTCCTTCGAAGTCAAAATATGATCTTCATAAAAGCTCTTGTGAACCATTCCTTGTAATCTCTCGGAATATTCCCATGTCCTTATCAAAATCCCATATAATCATTATAATTCCATTGCCCACATCTATGCTTCTACCTATAAAAACTCGTGATCCACAGCTAAATAGGTGGTCAGTCCAACTGATATTATCCCTCTGCACAGTTGGCAACGGCGTAAAAATGAAACCTTAGTTTAGAAGGCTGAAACCAAGATTCCAATCTTTTGAGAATCCAGTTCATTCGCAAAAAATTATTGTTTGATAATATAGATTGACTTAAATTATTGTTTTAAACTATTGTCTCTATTAAACTATGATATATCCTATATTGTATCAATTTATGATAGGGTTCTGTATTGTATAATGCAAATGTTACCATTGAGTTAGCACCTTTTAAAGTCTTAGGGGAAAGAGATAGATTGTTGCGAAATACTTATTATTCATAGTATTATCAAATATATAATAATTATTTTACTTTTTAAATGTTAATTTAACCATCCTAGATTTATCTTAACTCTGGATCTACCATAGATCGAGAAGGATGAAATCCCTCTAAATAGAAACACTTCTTTCACATTTACATACTAAATTTTTTTTTATCAAAATATAAAAATATTTTACTTCTTATTTTTTTACATAATATTAGTTTTTAATTTTTTGACATTATTTTACTTTATACATATTTTACATTACTTTACCTTTATATTTTTTTATTGTTTTAACGATTACAAATTTTTATTTCTAAAAGTAGTTACTTTTAACTATATAACATAGATCAAGCCTACATTAACTTCTTTTACTTTTTACCTTAAAAAAAAACATTTTTTAGTAATTAAATAAAAAGTAAGATGCATACAATTTATATTGTCTTAGCCCGTGACCTACATATACAATTATAGTCATCAAAGTACGGATATACATTAGTTTTATTATTGTATATTTATACTTGGTTTTACGCTTGACTTCATATATATGCATGAATTTTATGTTAAATAGTTGAAATTATATGCTATTGGTGATATGTAATATCCAAGCCCGCTACCCTAATAGGTAACATTCAGAAAAACAGAATGCAACAATACCTTCTGTGTTTTCCCAGCGATGATAATGTGGAAGAACTCGAGGGAACTTAAAGCACCAAAGGATGTCTGTCTTGGAAACATTAATTCCAAAATATCATGTCAGTTTCATCGGATATGAATATGTTTTACATACAACAATATAATATAAAATATCCAAATTTTAGTGATATTTTTGGATAATATATAATATCCATATTTTATTATATGTTTGTAAATAAATCAAATAATTAAATAAATATAAATTATAAATATATTACATAAAAAACGTTATGTATTTACAATTTTTTTAAATATGAGCCTCATCTTCAGGAAAGAGTCTTGTTAACTCACAATCAACTATCTTCGAATTCAATCTCTCATCAAGCAAAATTTTAATTGTTATCTTGCTTACCCAGAATCAGCTGTGAATTTTCATAAAAATAAATAATACCTCCATCTATTTCCATTATGATGTTATATAGCTTTGTTAATAAATATGTATTGGCAGATAAATAAATTTGCAAATAATCAATACATGGAAATATTTAGCATCTTTCCTTCAATCTTAAAAAATCCAAAATAACCCACCACATAAAAATATATGTATTTCAGAATTAATAAAATTGAAAGCTTTTAAATAATCAATCTCATAAAATTTACAAAGGATTTATCATCTTTCCCTCGCTTCAAAAAAATTCCAGAATAACCAGAACAAACACAAATGTGTCCACAAAATAGGTATTCCACTTAGTTGTTGGTAACTTGAACCCTTTAATAAACACAATCAATTTTATTATGTTGCTTTTTAAATTGATTGTTTGCGTCGGGCTTACATTTTATTTCAAGTGCCACACAATCCTCTAACCTCCTTTAGTGGGTTATTTCTTCGTGGATTACACGGGAAGAAGGCAATAAATAAGGGCGATAAGTTTTTTTTTGGAAGGTGTCGGTTTCTTCCTAAACATTGTGCGCAAGCAATAAACCTATCCTTTTAGTCGAGCGTGCTTTTGCAACCAAATGCACATTTGAGAAAAAACCAATTGTCTTGGGACACTGTTGGGACAAGGTTTTAGGCTAGGGTAAAACAATCAAAATTGTAAATAGGCAACTTGCTGCTAAATTTCATAATTCTGATCTCGAGGCACGAGAACACTATCAATCATGGTTGGTATTTATCTAGATATCCTGGGCCATCTTTACAAGGGTCCTACACTAATAAAGATGAGCCAAAGTGTTTATGTAGGAATTTAAACCAACTAAAGGAACCATTGACCACTTCATTTGCATTGAAAACACCTATATCAATGTGGGCTATGAGTGCAATCGCTCCAAGGTCTTTCTTTGTAGGATAAAAAACTTATACAGTTAATCTTTCGGGTCCAATAAACCTTTAGCAACAGCTAAAAAGTTGTTCTTCATGTCCTTCACAGCAAACTGATCTGGCCAAGACTCAACTTTCTTGCCAATTTGGTTTAGTAGGGGTACTTACAAAAAATATGCACTCACTAATGTTTGACAAATAGTCATAAACAGGAAACCTTTGTGGTGCACTTGACAAATAGTTATAAACATGCAACCTTTGTGGTGCACAACATCCCAGAAGCCTTGCGAGATTTCAGTGTTGAAGATTTCCCTCGAGCATTACTTCATTCATAAACTCTAGTTTGCTACAAATAACTTTTTCAGTGCTATTTCATTTCCACCTCTGGATCTTCCCTAAAAGAACAACAATCCAGTCACATCATGAAGAACTTATGCAAAAATATGTCAAGTCATGCAATTTCATAGTTTAAAACAATAGCTACATATATGCATACCCTGTATACATGACCTTCGCCTCGCTCTCTGTAACGTCTTCAGAAAAAAGAACTAAAATTTCGAAAAAAAATAAAAATTTGGGATGCAAAACTGAAAAGTAAATGATATCTTAAATGTCCTAATTACGCATGTTCAAATGTTTTGATGTCAACTGTCGTACTTATGTTTCTTTCGATATAGGGGTTCTTTGAGAAGAGATCCCAGGGCTTACTTAGCTTGCAAAGCTAATGCTGCACTTGATACTTTGGATAGATCCATCGACGGAGAAAAGGCTTTCATTACTCATGGTATGATTACCTATCGATCTTCAGTTGATTACTCATGCTTAGAAGATGCTATGGATTACATGTATCAGTCTAGGTACCCTAACGGTACTAAACCCCATTTAAATTCTAAAGGTTCTATGGGATATATTAAGCCCCCTTGAAACATGAAAATGGATACTACGTGCATGATGAAAATATCACAAGCGTCAAACATTTATTAATCTTTTTATGAGTTTACTATCCAAGAGTTTGAATGTCAATGGGAAAAACTATAATAGTATTGCAAAAGTCCTGTCCTATGGTCCACACACCTAACACTTGCATGATTTTTCGCAACAGCTAAGGTATTAATCTAAGTCCATGTTATCGGGCCTTAGCTAGGGTTTTGCAAAGCCCAACAATGCTTACGAGGGGGGATGATGGACAAGGTCTTGTTAATTCAATGCACGGGTCTTGGTATTTATGATGACTGGGAAAAATTGATTGTGGTGATCCTTTCAAAATGGTTGTGAGCGTGAGTAGAATCTCGAGGTCTTAACTGCAACTGTCCTAGATTGTCTGACTCGCATTGATGCTTTTGGCCACATGGCTTCTTCAAACACTAACTTCCTTATCGACGTGTTTCTTGTCATTTTAGCTGTTTGGAAAGTTGAAGTCTGTATCCTCGGATCTCTAGTTCTCGGTGGGCTTGGCCCTTGGCCTCGGCTTCGACCTTTAGCTTTGGCCCCAGCATGTTCGTGAAAGCTGCCAGGTAGTGTATTAGTAACCTGTCAACACTTCGTTTTGTTTTGTCGTTGTTTGCATGCAACTAAAACTAGTCACTAACCAATTCTTGGTTTTCTTGTGGCAACAAGCTCCGGTATCAAGGAAGGAGGAGAGGTTTATGATAAAAAGGGACTCGACCCTGGTAAGCCCCTGGTCCTACATGGCAGATCTCGGTGTTTGCAAGCCCGTGAGTAACATGGTTTATACTGCCTTTACTTTGACCATTATGGGATGAGAAATTCGTAGTCATTTGGTGGTTATGCTGGAGTCCATGTTTTGGTAAAAGTTTAGCATGTATTTTGGGTTGGGGGTGCTCATATGAACTCAGTTGATTATTGCAGTTTTAGTCTCAGTCCTCAAATGATGGATTTCGTTGTGAAAAACACTCATACCATTTTTGAAATGGTTCTTGGATTGTTTATGATGGACATTTAAATGCCATGTTTCAACGGTTGGTTAATTTTGTTGATGGTCCTCTCGGCCTGTTTGGATAAATGCAAATGGTGAAATGCCAAGATCTTACAGTGCTTGCTTGTTGGTTTACGGTGTGATTTTGGTCGTGGGAGAGTTTCTAATGCTCGGCTTTCGTACATGGTAGATGATCACTTCTAGTTTCCTGTATGATGATAAACCGTATAATATGGACTGTGTTTTAAAAAAAAGGTTAGAACAAATACTTGCTTAGTGTTGTCGACGAGTTGGTAGAGACGGTTTTGGGAAGTTAGAACTTTTGATTTCGTAGGGTTACGTTCTCAGTTAGAGAAGTCATTACTTTGGATGCAATTGTTTGATGCAAACCAGTGGGGACTCAATCCCGAGCCTAAGATGTAGGGTATCACTCCAAAATGATAGAAGTTAGGTTGTTTCGAAGTTTATCCAACCTGGTTCAAAACTCTTTTTTTATTTAAGAACTGTGATGGTAAACTTGGTTTATGGGAAAAGGATCCTTCGACAGTTCTACGATCCATCTTAGGTTGTAATACTTTTGATTCTAGGGTTTAAAAATGAAATACCAATCTCTAGTTTTTTATGTTTGGATGTAAGGGTATCCACCCATAAAACTTTAAAGGTTGACCTACTATCTACAACAATGTGTATGCTTACCTGTCAAGAGTTGTATGTGATGGCTCTACTTTTTTTATCTGAAATATACTTGTTCTTTTTTAAAGAATTTGGTTGTGTTTAAAGCATCAACATTTTGGAGATATCGAAACAGAAATTTGTTTTTCCTTAATGTTAAAAATGCAAGAAAGAGTCGTCCTGTCCTAGAGCACAGAAAGGTCCTCTGAATGGCTATCATAGGGATTAGGGAAATAAAAGAAAACTGAAATATAACTAGTTATTAAACCTTGAACTGTATATTTCATTTCATCGATATTTAACAGTTTTCAAGTGAATCAGTTGTTTTGAAAATAATGTTTGATATAAATTTTGTAAATGAAATAATACCAATGCTTATCTGTGCATCTGTAATTTATTACATCTATTCTTAAATTCTTCCCTATACTAGAGTACACCACCTTCAGGTGGAAGGAAAAATACAGAGGTAATTATTTTCATTTTTAACTAGTCAATCCTAATTCAAAGATCAGTTTAAATTATAAAACATTTCATCAAAAATAATAATAAATAGAGCAATAAATAGAAGAAACCTGAACAAAAAACTGGGAAAGCATCCATAGGCGACCGTTCCTCCCAACCTATTCCTCAAGCACTTAGCAAAATGCTTGGGACCCTCGATCCCGTTCACTGAACCACCAAGATGAAGACATCAAATGGGAGTAGGAGACCTTCCTTTGCAAAGACCCAGCAGCCCTTAAGACCTTCCATCCTTCCTTACTTTGTACTCAACTGATGGACAAACTCACTCTGGAAATCATTAGTTAGCTACCCCTCATCGAATTTCCTTGTGTGCTAAAAAAGACTATAATAGTTTTTCCAACCAGCCCAAGGAGAAAAAGAATAATTGATCAGCCTCCTACTCAATTCGATGGTTTTTATAGCTTTCCTAGGTCTTTGGTCAGTTATATCATTTATTGAGCCACTTGTTCAACTCCTCCACGCTTGGATATTCATGACCATAAATATAGGGTAGTTGCCTCCTACAACAGCTAGTAAGTGATTCCAGATGTTGCCACTTGTCTCCTTGTCTCCTAAGCAGTTTCATTCTTCCTAGTGGGTCAGTGAACACTCTTCAACAGTCCTCTATGGATGAGTGTCTCCACTTTTAATTTATTAAAAATAAAAATAGTTAATTACAGTCATCCTTGACCACCTTGGTCATAAAAACTTTATAATAAAATTAGATCAATGTTTTTTTCAAAAATAAAATGTTTTCCAATTCTAGGGTTGTTACACTCTCCAAGCTTGTTGCTTACCGGGCCTTAGCCTCACTCTCCAATAGCTGCATATATACATACCTTGTATACAGGGCCTTAGCCTCGCTCTCCAAGCTTGTTGCTTTCAAGGACTTAGCCTCACTCTCCAAGCTTGTTGCTTTCAATAAAATTATTTGTTGCTTCTATGATTTTTTCTAAGTGAAAAGAATTTGCTCATGCTTCAGTAGTATAAATTCTAGTTTGTTTTAGAAAAAAAATTAAGAATCCAATTTCAATGGTTTCATGCTAAATAGAGACCAAAATTCCATATCTTGCCTTCTTTCTCTGCAGGGGTCACTGTTTTTTGTGAAATGACATATTTTAGTTTGCTCTATAGGGAAAACACACAACAATTAAATTTATAACCACACCTATGACAATACCCAATGTTATGGTTAACGTTTTTAAGAGGATTTTAGAGTACACTTAGTTACAACTTATTGAATTTGCCGAAAGAAAACACATTCATATTAATGAGATTCTTGAGCAAAGTATCATCCTAAAATCCTTTCCACACTTTTAATTCCACCCATGACTAGAGAATTTGTATCTTTATATATGATGACCTTACTGTAAAGGGCATGAGGTTTCTTATGCTAGAGAACCCACTCGCGAATCAGTTGCAACACCAAGGGCCTCACAGGTTTTGGTAGCATGAATGATTGAGCCCATCATCTTGAACCTAATTTCTTTCATTGTTGGGGCATCAAAGCAAGGAGCTTGACCTCTTCAAGTAAACTACAACACTCATGAAAGGTGGTAAGGGAAAAGTTAGAGCAAGATGAAGCAAAACAAGCTAGATATATTTTTAAAAATATCAAAATTGTACATGTAATTTTAATTTTATTATATTTTAAAATTGATACTTTTCATCTATTTTATAATTCGGAATTAAGCAAATCATAATTATGTTATACTATAGATAGAGATTGAGATATTATAAGGACATTACTTGAAATCGTAGTTGAAGATTCATTGGTGTGAGGAGTCTCTGAAGATATTGTGGGAGGGTTTACTCCAGGTGAACCCAAGTAAAAGGATAATATTTCAAATCTGTTTGTAAAGCTTCCTAAATTCTTGATCTTCTTGCTTGATATAAAAACATTCGTAAACGACCTCCTTCTTCATGAGATTTATCTATTGAATGAAATGACCCTCCTAAAAATGATTGATCTTCTTACTTGATATAACAACTTGATCTTCTTACTTTATATAACAACATTCGTAAACTGCCTCCTTCTTCATGAGAATGATTTATATTGAATGAAATGACCCACCAAACTGGATGATGTTGATCCATTGATTGAACTAATCAACTAACTACATGGAAATTTTGATTCAGAACCATCCAACTGTTCAATATTTCCCATGTTTATCATCAAGACCCTAACCATGTCAATCACAGCAGCTATGGCTGAGCAACCATCTCAATGAAAACAACTATGGCTGAGCAAAAGCTTCATGCAAAATACCAATTCCCCTTACCTCTGTCATAAATTCATAAAATTAGTTTTTGTGATAAGAAAATAGTAACTTCACAAACTAAAAAAATAAAAGCAATTTTGAGGCTATGTTTGTCTTAACAATCGTCTTAAAGATTACAAAAAAATTACAAGCAATTCAAAATAAATAAATTTAAGACAATAAGTTAATATTGTCTTTAAAAATCATCTTAACCAACCCCATCTTGTAGTAGTGAGTTAGCATTACTATTCCATGGTATTTTATGTATTGTCCCATGTTTTTGCTATGACGTAATCCTATATATGTGTATGTTTGATAATGAGAAGCCAATCAATATTCCCACTAGTGTTGCGTGATTGTTTTGGGTAAGCCTTTTTGCAAAGTGGAAAGCACATGCATAGATCCGATCTCACATATTTTGGAGGTTGTGGATCAAGATGAGAACACATCAGTGTGGAGGCATGATGTTTTCTTCATAGAGTGAAGAATCGGGCCGTATATATATATATATATATATTCTCCCCTTGAAACGTCAATGCACCCTGTCTGTAATACCCCTTCCCTGGATATTATAACTGATACTACATTCTAAACAGTTTTTCTATGAAGTATGTATATAGCATGTTTATTATTTTAATATAAAGCAGGTTGCATGCTGAGAAAAACATTGAAGAGGAGATTCAGATATTAACCGAGGTTGGTGAGGGGCTAAGGTTTACCTGTGTACCTTGTATCCTTGATCAGTGGTTTTCTAAACCTTATGTTAAAATCCCAAAACCCATGTTCCTAATCCAAACTCAAATGGGGGAGTGTTTAATAATTAAATATTATTAATTTAAAAATTTGGGAGAACTTAATTAATTTTGATTAAGTTTTTAATTAAAATTAGGAAAGAGGGTAACGTGGTTCCTTTGGGATAGCCACTTGGGAACCCAACGTTGGGAAGGGAAAAACCTAAACGTGAGACTAGGAAGAAAAGGGGTTTATTGGAACTGTTTGATAAAAATGAATGGTTATTTCCCAATTTGCTTGTTGATATTGTTGCTTGATGATACAATTGCATGGGAAATTATTGTGGTGGCGAAATTCTTGAGTAAAATTCAGACACTTGCAGTGAAGAGTATCACTGTGTGTCTTTGACTTCACAAAGGTGGAAGAAAACTCTATTTTGCAACCAGTACTGGCATTGTACCCCTTTGGTTGAATTGACCAGATATTTGGAAATTTGTGCATGAAACCCCGAGGGGAATTCCGACACTTGCAGTGAAGTGTATCACTGTGTGTCTATGAAAGAGATCCGGGGGGTTAATTGTGAAATTGGCATGGAATTGGTTCAAATACTATTTTTTTGTTTGTGTCTGGTTGTACTTTATTCATACTTCCCATTTATTCTACTTTGTTCATCTAAGTGAGCTGAGGGGGTTCGTAGTTACCTCTAGTTAATGTCTGGATCTCAGCTCGTGGGTGGACTTGGGAGCTAAAATAATACAAGCTGGGCAATTCTTATGGTTGGGAGGAGCATGGCTCACATGCAGTCAATTGCTTGTTTCAGGTCAGAATCTCATATAAGTATATGCATAATTCTAATTCTCTGCAAATTTCTCTGTTAAATGATAGTTTGAGAGAATTTCATGGTGATATTTCATGGTTTTGAATTTGTATTATGTTATACGTTAAATCTCTGCAAGTATGCTCTGAAAAATTATGTTTGTGACATTTTTGTGCATAATAATTATAATTTAGGTGCCAATGAAATTTAATGGATTATTATTTCTGAGTAAGTCTAATTCACCCTGAATAATTATTTCTTCAACCCAAGTGTTGTACACTTTATTTTTAAGCTTATTATTAAATTAAGCAAATGTTAAATTTACCAAAGAGTAAATAGGAACCAATTATTAAAATTTTATATTATGCATCTAAATGGAGTTGATGTGTTTAAAAGATTGGGAAATTATATTTTGGGAAAATCATGTTTTCTGGGTTGAAATAACGAATCCCTTGTTTTAATTTAAAGTTAGAATTTTCAGAATTGAATTAAATTCTAATAATAAGTTTCCTATAGTCAAATGGCTTAACAAATTCTAGAAATTGTTGGCAATTCCCTATTTTACCTATTTTACGTATTTCCTTGGGTACATTTAGCAAAATATGAAGGAAATATCTTGGTTACATTCTTTGTTTACAATCTCTATATATTTGAATTTAGAAGCTTAACCCATGGCTGAAAATGTCCTAGTTTTTAGTGACTAGTAAAACTAATTTGTTTATTTAAGAATGTACTTTGGTAGTTAAAATAATGAAAAAATATGATAATTTGGGAGGATGTTTTTCCATTTTTAAGAATGAATTTATTTTAAAGAGAAAATTTATGAAGTCTTCATGATTAATGAAAAATTATAGAAATGGCTGAAAGTGTTATTCACTAAGCCTTGTCATTTAATTATACAATTTCATATTGTTAATCTCTAAGTTTAATCCAACATTGGAACTATTTTGGTTTATCAAATTTAAAGTTCGTTAAGCAGGTTAGGAAGCTTGTTTCAGATTGAGTTTTAGATTAAGTAAAAATTTTGAACTAAATAATAGACTATTGAAACTCATCAGTAATTTCTATTACACACCTATAGCATGCTGCTGAAACTCACCAGCAACTGCTGGAACTTGCTAGTAGCTGATGAAACTCACCAGTAGATACTTTTACACACATGTAGCATGTTTTTGAAACTCGCCAGTAGTTGTTGAAACTTGCTAGTAGCTATTGAAACTCACCAGTAGTTGTTGTTACACACCTGTAGCATGTTGCTGAAACTCGCCAGTAGCTGCTGAAACTCACCAGTAGCTACTGAAACTCGCCAGTAGCTGCTGAAACTCGCCAGTAGCTGCTAAAACTCACTAATAGTTGTTAAAACTAATACAAACATGTTATGGGTCTCATAAAAGACATGTTATAATTATGTTATGGGTCTCCTAATAGACTTATGCTTCCACAAAAGTGTGCATAATGTATTTATACATGTGATTAATTTATAAATATGTTTAAAAAAATGGTGTGTGTTTAGTCTAGTCAATGTAACGCAAGAGGACGTTACAAGTTGGCTATTGAAACTTGCCAGTAGCTGTTGAAACTCACTAGTAGTTGTTGTAACACACCTGTAGCATGTTGCTGAAAGTCACCAGCAACTGCTGAAACTCACTAGTAGTTGTTGAAACTAATACAAACATGTTATGGGTCTCATAAAAGACATGTTATAATTAGGTTATGGGTCTCATAATAGACTTATGCTTCCACAAAAGTGTTCATAATGTATTTATATGCATGTGATTAATTTATAAATATGTTTTAAAAAAATGGTGTGTGTTTAGTTTAGTCAATGTAACGCAAGAGGGTGTTACACTGTCCCTATCAAGAACTATAGCACCTTTCCATCGATGCACCTGTTGTTAATTAGAAGTGCATCACTGATGCACTCTTTGCTCAGAATAAGCATGACATCGACACACTTGTTGTTAAGATAAAGCGCGGCAATCATTTTTCACTTACACTGTTTTTTCCTTACGTTCCTTGTGTCGCACTATGCTATCTCTACAAGCTCTGACACTGTGTTAAAGGACTAGATCATTTATCAAATATCCAAAATGGCAGTATGATCAAGTAGGAAGTCATAAAAATATGGCTACTACCAGTTCAACTACCTCAAATTTGAAGTAGATATCCGAACCAATGTTGATCGACTCCAACTATGAATTTTGGTAAATTAAGATGTGCAAACATTTCTCCAACTCAACAAATGCTGGGATATGGTTGAAAATAAGTTCAAAAAACCAGATAGAACCACTATGGCCTCTATGTCTAATGCTCAGAAGAATGCCCTTGAAGCTTTCCAAGAAAGAAATCTTACTGAAAAATGGTTGATCCAAAGCTGCATCAAGGAGTCCACATTCCTGCGGATCTCAGGAGCTACCACCACCCATAAATCATGGAATCTCCTTGCAACTACATACAAAGGAACTGACAGAGTCAAAACAGTAAGAATCGAAAATCTTCAAATTCTGTTTGAAATTCTTAAAATGAAGGATACAAAAACTGTAGATCAGTTTATGACTTGGGTTTCGGGCATCGTGACTCAATTACAAACCTATGTCGAAGCCTTGGAACAAAAATTTGTTGTCCAAAAGATTCTCAGATGTCTCACTAAGAAGTTTTCCATGGTTGTTACTGCTACAGAAGAAGCTAAAGATCTGTCCAATTTTACCCTAGAAGAGTTAGTGGGGTCCCTTATGTCCCACGAAGCTGACTCAATCAAGAAGAAGAGTCTTTGAAAATGCATTCAGCACTCAAGATTCCCTCAACAGAGATCGAGGCAGAGGAGGTAGAGGACGAGGAAGAAGAGGAAGAGGTTCTCATTCTACAGAGGATATAGCCACTCATGGGCATCCAGATCACTCTCACAACTCTCAAAGTTAGAGGGGGGGAGGAAAGAGATGGACTAATGAGTCCAACATTCAGTGAAACTATTGCAAGAAGTATGGCCATTATCAACGCGACTACAGAAAGAAGAAATCAAACAAAAACAATGGCAGATCCCATGCCTCCAATGTTGAAGAAGGCTCATCAAAAGCCATGTTCCTATCATGACAAGTAACTGAAGAAGAATATAATTCAAAGGTATGGTTGCTGGACAGTGACTGCAACAATCATATGATAGGTAACAAATTGTTATTTTCTAGCTTAGATTCCTCATTCAATACAAAAATCAAGCTAGGTGATCATTATCGTGTTCCTGCTCAAGGAAAAGGCATTATTCCTGTTTTTACTAAACATAATGAGAAGAAGTTTATACATGATGTATTGTATGTTCCTAATACGAATGTCAATCTGATCAGTGTGGGACAACTGATTCAGAACATGTATGATGTCAATTTTATTGATAGTTATTATGCCATCTATGATAAAGCCCCCAGTAGAAGACTCTTAGCCAAAGTAGAAATGACCAAGAATAGAATATTCTCTCTCATTCTCACAAGTTCTCTCCTCTCATAATCATATGCACATACTGTCTCCAGTCTAGATGAAACTTGGTTGCGGGACTGTAGGTTTGGTGATCTACCCTTCCAGAGTCTCAATATTTTGTAAAAACAGTCCATGGTCAAGGGGCTACCATTCATGAATGAGAAATCCAGTTCTTGTGAAGACTGTATCTTAGGAAAACATCAAAGGAAAAACCTCCTCACTTCCACATCTAGATCCAAAGAACACCTTGAGTTATTTCACACAGATCTATGTGGACCCATGCAAGCCCAATCCATAGGAGGTAGTCTTTATTTTATGACTTTTATTGATGACTATGACAGGAAAGTTTGGGTCTACTTTCTGAGGCACAAATCAGATACCTTTTCCAAGCTTAAAGGATTCAAGGCATTTACTGAAAAGCAGTCTGGTAAATCCATCAAAGTGATCAGGTCATATGGTGGAGGTGAATATGATTCACATGAATTTACAGATCTCTACAAATAGTATGGCATCCAGCACCAGTTCACTACTAGAAACAATCCATAGAAAAATGGAGTTGTTGAACGGAAGAATTAGACCATCATGAAAATGGCCTAAAGCATACTTTCATATAAGAAATTGTCAGATAATTATTGGACTGAAGCTGTCGCATGTTAAGTGTACTTACTAAATATATCTCCTGTCATGAGTGTTAAATAAAAAAATTCCCAAAGAATACTGGAGTGGCACTAAGATTAGTGTCTCACATCTCAGAGTTGTTGGATGTGTATCATTTTCACATGTACCTTAAGAATTGATTAAAAAAGTTGGACAAAAGGAGTGAGAAATGTATCTTCACTAGCTACAGTGACATCACAAGGCTTACAAGCTGTATAACCCTGTCACCAAAAAGGTAGTGGTGAGAAGAGATTTCAAGTTCCTTGAAGACAAATGCTGGAGTGATCCTAAAAATGCCTTCGATAGATATTCAACGAAAGGAAAGTTCAGATATGCCACTCGGATTGCCAAGATTGGAGGTACATTAGCAAGAATAAACAACAGCACACAATCCATCACTGAACCCGAAAACCAGAAGTTTGAGGGAGATATATGAGGAGACTCCTATTATTGATGAACAACTACAGTATGCTCTGTTTTCCTGTCAGCCCGCATCTTTTGAGGAAGCAATAAAGGATGCACGGTGGTTACAAGCAATGAAAAAAGATATTGATGCTATAGAAAGAAATCATACTTGGGATCTTGTTGATCTCCCACCAGACAAAAGCAATATTGGATTCAAATGGGTATATAAGACCAAATTGAATGAAAAAGCAAAGATAGAGAAGCACAAATCTAGTTTGGTTTCCAAAGGATTTGATTAGAAATATGTTGTGGATTATGATGAAACCTTTGCTCCAGTAGCAAGGATGAACACCATCAGAGTTGTACATGCAATAGCAGCTCAAAATCAATGGCATGTTTATCAAATGGACATGAAATATTCCTTTCTCAATGGCATACTTGAAGAAGAATTCTATGTAGACCAATCACCTCGATATGCAGTCAAGGGTTAATAATACAAAGTGTGCAAGCAGAAAAAGGCCTTGTATGGTCTAAAAAAATCTCCTCGAGCTTGGTACAATAGGATTGATTCCTACCTCATCAATAATGGGTTCAATAGAAGCAGTAATGAGCCCACTCTATATGTCAAAATATATCAGCAAGGTAACATTTTGATTATATGTCTTTATGTCGATGATATGATTTATACTGGAAATTTGATGTTAGAAAAATTTAAGGCAATCATGAACAAGGAGTTTGAAATGATTGATCTAGGCCTTATGAGGTACTTCCTTGTTAACCAAAGTGAACATGGCATCTTCATCTGTCAGCATAAGTATGCTACGGACATTCTGCAGAGATTCAGGATGGATAAATGCAAACCAACATAAACCCCTTACTGCAGGTACCAAGTTAACTAAGAATGATGATGGACTAGCAGTGAACTCTACAATTTATAAAAGAATGGTAGGCAGTTTAATGTATTTGACTACAACTAGACCTGATTTGATGTATGCTATCATCTTGATCTCTAGGTTTATGGAGTCTCCCAAAGAATCTCACTAGAAAGTTGGTAAAAGAGTGCTGAGATATGTTGCAGGCATAGTTGGATATGGACATTGGTAGTCTCATTCACCATACATACTCTCACAGGGTATACTGATAATGATATTGTAGGAAATATTGATGATAGGAAAAGCACATCTAGTTATGCTTTCCCTTTGGGTGCCAATCTGATATCACGAGCCTCTCAGAAACATCCCATTGTCATCATGTCTTATGCAGAAGCATAGTATGTAGCAAAAACTACAGCAGTATGCCACGTAGTTTGGATGAGAAGACTTTTAAAGGATATGGGACACACAGAAAAAGATCCAACTCCTATTCTTTGTGACAATTGTTCTTTAATAACATTGTCCAAGCATAATGTCTTTCACATAAAGAGTAAACATATTGACACTCGCTATCATTTCATTCGTGAGTTAGTCAATATAGAGAAATCACTTTACTCTTTTGTAGATCTAAGGAGCAATTGGATGACATGTTTAGCAAACCATTGAGAACACTTCCATTTGAGTTTCAAAGACAACACTTAGGCATTGATAGTGCTGGGAATATTGTCCCAGTTGAGATTAAGGGGGTGTGTTAAGAATTGTAATCTCACCGGTCCACTACCGGTCATTAGTGCATTAATTAGTTGACTAGTTGAGTAGTTGGTTGGTCACTTTGACTATTTAGTTAGCAGTATTGTTCCATGGTATTTTCTATCTCATGGTATTGTCCCATGTTTTTGCTGTGATGTAATCCTATATATGCTTATGCTTAATAATTAGAAGGAAATCAATATGCCCATTAGTGTTTCTTCCTTTCCTATTTTCTCTTGTTTTAAAACTTTAACATTGATGGATACTATTGTGGGATGAATTTTTAGTGGTCTATGTTTTGTTAATTGTTTGCATTTCAAATCTGGTCATGATAGATTCTACGGCTCATTGAGAGGAACATCTATGTTGGTAAGTTCTGCTAGTAATTTTTTCCTTGGATATAAATCTCTGCCAATATATGCTCTTCATATGTCACTTTGGAGTTTTACTGATTATTGCTTGTTACACACTTTTCTTTTTTACTCTCTTTTTCTCCTTGTAGCTTTACCCTCAACATTGAGCAATAAAATAACCATAAATAGAATAACCTTGCTCCAGGTTGCAAGTGATCAATGGATTATTATTTTCTAATTACATAAAACCATATGTGTCATGCTCCATGATGTCAAATTATTCCAACTGGACCAATATCAAGGTTTTAGCACATGCAACAAATCCATTATCTAGTGGGTACCAAAACATTACGATTGGTTTTCGGGGAATTTGATATGTAATTTGCGGCATGAAAGTCCAAAATCAAATTCAATTTGTAATTAGTATTACCTCTAGTTACTTGAAAAGTCGAAGAAGCTTAAAAAAAAATCTTAATTGATCTCCATTGCTCATTAGATCTAGGAAAGATTGTAGGCCTGGGAATAATCATCCACCTGAAACTTTGTTGGGAGAAAATGAACATAGAAATTATGAAATTATAGTTTCAGGCTCAAGTTGATCTATGTGCTTTACTTATGTTTATGTTTTCTCTATCATGGATGTAGCATTCCCTTTACTTGCTAGGTTATGGAAGAAGTCAACACAAAACCAGATGTTGTATACAAGGACAAGGATGGAGGGATCAATGATGAATATATCTTATTAGGGTGCAAAAACCTACCTCTTCTTAAGGGAAGAACATCGATTCAAGTTTACGCATATTATATGAGAAGTTTCAGACATTTGTTCAGAGATATGCTTGGAAAAGTCATAGTGGTATTCCCATCTAATCATCTCTCCAATTAATTGTAACTCAAATTTCCATTTAAAGTCTTTGATTGATTTGGATGCATATATATATGCAATTTGATTATTTAAATACATTATTAGCCTTCAACATCTGGTAGGAAAATACAGATTTCTATGCAATTTGATGATTGATATTTATTAGCCTTATCATTTTAAATACATCCATTAATTCATTTTGGAAGGAGAGCTTTTGACATATACCTGCATACCACTTAGTAATGCAGGTAGTTTCCATCACCTTCTAAATGCTATCATGCCTGCCCCACAACTTCCCCAACAAGTACACTAGTTGCATGAATTTGAGGGCTAATGAGCTCTATCTTGCAATAATCACTAATAGTGAGAATCATGTGTATGTACTAGATCTAAAATTTCTATTTGCATGTTTTCTTGGGGAATGCATTTCTCCAGTAGGCCTGGCCTTTCTAGCTCACTTTTCTATTTAAATATATGGCCTTAAATTTTGGACAATGAAGCTCACAATAGCCTAAAAGAGGATAGTAAATACCAGACAATAAACAACCTCAACATCTTTTATGTTGGAATAGCATCAATATTTTTATAAGAAATAACACCGCTTGTTTCAAATTTAATTTATAAACATTATTCACATCTAGTAACATATGTTGTTATAGGGTTTCTTTTGAGGCAATGGCCTTCAATTCATGAAAGAGTCTTCAATTTAATTATGTGTTTGGTTTCTAAAAAATTATTGACTTTGGTTTAAGTGGTTTTTATTGATTCATCAGTTTTAGATGGTGTTTAATAATCACCCTGGAGCAGATCATTTAATGATGTCGACGATATGAATTGTTTCAAACATTCAAAAGATTAATGTTTTCAAAAAAAAAAAAATTTATTTATCAATAATATTTGATAAATAATTTAATTTTTATTATTATTTCTATTTCTATTTGTCAATTTATGACTGATATACAACGTAAAACGATAAATTAATTAGTTTTTAAATTGTGAGATGAAGATATTCCTTTTTATCAGATATGTGCAGATATCATCTAAATATTAACAATGGGTGAGGAAGGATATAATAAAATATATTAAATTGAATATTTATGTTGTTTTTTTCTTATTGGAGTGGCAAGAATTTATCATTGATGGATTGAATTAAGATTATTTTGACATTATCATTAGTTTGAATTAACACAATTGAACACTTACGACAACCAACTGAACTGGAATTAAACTTGTTTCAAGGGACTACCATTAAAGCTTGCAGACATAATAGTTACTAACTTGTAGGCCTTTTCTGTACTCGATGTTTGGAGAAATATACATAGTTTTAGTCACTATCTCCTTGGTTGCTTTTTTTTCCAAGGCAGTTTGCCCAATCAATCCATCCAATATTTCTAGAACAAAATTTATTGTGCTGGGAGATTATTTAGAGCACCATAATCTCTGTGTGTTTCCAAGCTTTTATGTAGTTGTTTGTTATGTTTTCACAAACTTCTATAGATTCAACATTTTCAGTGCAAATATGACAAAAGCATGATTGCTTTCTACTGTCAAATGCAAACACGTTTTGGAATGATTTTGTTTGAATAGAGTGAAGATCTCTAGTCCCATGTATGGTGCTAGCATCATATGGTATTGATCTATTTATATATTGGACCCCAACAAGCCAAAAAAACCTACACAATAAATGATGAATCACTTTCAAAGAACAACTTTTAATGTTAGTGTACATGTACTTAAATGTTAGTGTACATTTTTTTAAATTTGAAGAAATAATATAAATTAAAAAAATAGTGTACATACCTGCGCACATCTTTTGATTGTTGATTATAATCATGGCTTAGATTTAATTAACACCATTGGACAACCTCTGTAGCTGAATGAAACCATGCAGAAGAATACTTCATTTTCCATCTTCGAAGTGCTCTTTTTACGCATGCTCCTACACCATCATGTTCACCTTTTCCATGTCCAGTTTCAAAAAAATTCAAGCGATGTTTAATGTTCAACGCTTTATGAAGTCGACATAACCAAAAAAATGATCGTGAAGATTTAAATTGACCAGCACATCCATCAGACCATATCCAATGTTCATTCATTAGAGAAATTTTGAGGTCAAAAAATGGCCTCAAAACAAAGAAAATGTACTATAAAAAACAACCAATTACATTCTAGTAGATGACATCATCCCCCTTGGTGAGGTGGCATTGCATGAGTTAAGAATGCTTATTTGTCAAATTTTCTATGGTGGATGAAAACACATAGTTAACCAAGGTAGTGGTGTAAGTACTTTTAAATCATAAAGTAAAGTACTCATAATGATAGTCTTTTCATAAAATAATATTATTGTCATTTTCAAGTGAAGTACTCTTAATTCATAAAGAAAGTCCTTTCACATTCTTTTATAAAATAATATATTATCATTTTTATGTTTTTAATTTTAAATTATATATTCACTCCATTCTATTTAATAACATAATGTCAAACTAATAAAGAATAATAATAGATTTAATAAATAATAATAATAATAATGCAATGTGAATTATAATAATATTATTAACATTTTACATGTAAATAAATTCTCAATTAAATTACATTATATTAAATTCATGAGAAAAGTACTAAATATAAAAAGTCAACATAAAATTAAAAAAATAGCTCTTAAAAATATTTTTTATTATTTAATTTCATTTGCAAGTTCAAAACAAATAAATGTTAAAGGACAATAAATTTTTGGAAATTTACAATGAATCTTAGTCACATCAATGTAGACTTATTTTATTAATTTTATTTCTAGTGAATTTTGAAAAACAACTCAACCATGGTTATTTATATTGTGCATAGAAAATAGTGTGGGAGGTGACTTGTCATATATACCTACTCCATAAAACCCCCAATTCATAATATTTTAATACATCTCATATTTTTGTAGTACATCTCTTAGGAGGCCATTTTTTGACCTCAAAATCTCTCTAATGGAATTTAACTTCGCGTTTTTTCAGTGAATCATAGAAAATATTTTCTATACAATGTTGAACAAAATGTGTATCGTGTGTATGATCATCGCTGATATAGAAGTGATATTCTTTAATCACATCTCGATTGTCACATGTGCTTTCAATGCCATCAACATCCTGTTGAGAATGTTTATATACAACATGGAGAAATATCGAAACTTGGTCAGAGTGATAGTATTCACTCTATATCTCTTTTTGTACAGCAAATGTATAGTTTTCAGCAAAATCAACCACAGACAAAATTGTTCCGGGTGGAAAAATTTCACGAGACTGTTTGAATTGAAGATCTTGCCATCGTGCTCTATGTGAATGCTGGGTGTATTTATAAATTTCGCTTTCAAATTTTTTGAGAAAATCTATCACGCATATCTTGTCTTCTAGCAAATCAATTCTTTTGGAATGTGAATCACTAGAACTTGTACTATAATTGATGTATTCGTATCTCCTCCAATCAACATTTACATTTGACAACGATTGATCATTATCGATAGGATATTTATTGTGTTATAGCACCAGATTTCCACAATGATGACAATGTTTTCCATTGACACATTTCTTTGAATAAATACTTCATCGTGATTTCTCTCACATAAAATTTGAGATATGAATTCACGTATTGTGGGCGGAGCTGGTGAATTTGTCCAAAAAAATTTACCAAATTCAAGAAACGTGTCATAATATAACTGAAATTGCACATGATAACGGCAACAACATGTATCACGTATAGTAATAGGTCTAACATACCATGTTTTTTGTTGCACAAATGTAGTGATTGATATATTAATTCCACGATGATCTTCCTTGAATTTATTGAACAATTGTACTTGTGTCATGTCCATTATATGTTTTGGTTGGCTTTCATATACATTTCGTGATATTCTTTTGTGTATCACATCTCTTGAATTTGGTGAAACTCGAGCATGTTCCAACCAATATTCTCGTACAATATCTTTAACACCTACTCCCAATCTATCTTTGTAAGGTTGTCTACAAATAATTGCCCAGCAAGCAAGTTCATTATTTTCATCTATTTGCATTTTGAATTTGCTATGTTTGTATAATGTCTTTCTTGATGTTCCAACTGCTTTTGCTAGTTCTGTTGTCAAACGCTTTTGTTTAGTACTAGCTAAAAGAATTGTTGTATGAATTGCTTTACGTGCAGCACTGATATCTTTCTTCCTGGATTTTCCAATTTTTTTTATTGTATCACCTATATTTTTCATCACATTTTGTTTCAATTTCGACTCTTTTGTCGCCTTATGAATACCCAATAATGATGTAGCACCTTCTAACTTCTTGGACATTAACAAACATCTCAATATTTGTGCTTGTCCTACTATTGAGTAATCCTTGAGAACTTCATCATAAAATTTTGTAGCACGATATCGTGCAACATGTATTGGTAGTTTTTCTCCATATTTGTCGCAATCAATGTCTTCTAACATTTCATGATCAATGGTGAAAGTACCTATACATCAAGTTAAATTTAATTTAACATATATCCAAAAATAAAATTCATTATAAAAAAATGAATTTGAAAAATATATGATATATACATACTAGGTCCAATTTCTGGATCTTGAACTTGATCTTCAATATTGACTTCATCGACATTAGCATGTAAATCACTATTTACATCTTCTACAATGGTCTTTTCAACTTCAATTTGTTCTTCTTGTACTCTATTTTCAATTTCCATTTCCTCAACATTATCATGTAAATCTGTATTTATATCTTCAATAATTCTCTCTTCCGTTTCGGCAACCCTTTGTTTTTTGGCAATATATCTGAGTTTTTGTTTTTCTTTATTACCATCATCATCACGTTTACGATCACCTTTTTTTTTACGTTTTCTCTTATTGCCCATGATTGTTTAATCTATAGATGATAAATTAAAGAATCATTACTTTATAGTAAAAATAAATAAATTAAGATTTAAAAACATTTATGGAATTTATAAAAACATGAACTGAAATTTACTTCACCTTATAAAAATATTGTAAGAGTCTTTTGAAGAAGATCTCTTTGGAATTAACTTTACTTTGAAAAAACTCTTTGAACAAAAATCTTCTTTGAAAAAAACCTTCTTGGAAAGAAATAAGAAACTCCTTGACAATAAATCACCTACCCATTGGAAAATAGTAAGAACACCTTGTAAATAAATCTTTTTTGTAAAAATCATTGGAAAAAAAACCTCTTTGAAAAAATATCTAGGAAAAAACTTATTTGTAAACATATCTTGGAAAAAACCCTTGTAAAGGAATAACTTATTTGCAAAAATACTTTGAGTAAATAACTCTTTCAAAAACCTCCTTTCAAAGAAATAAGAAGTGCAAAACTACCTTGGAAGAAAACCCTTTGCAAAATACCTTAGCAAAACAACTATTTGAAAAAACCCCTTTCAAATAAATAAGAAGTGCAAAACTACTTTGGAAAAAAACTCTTTGCAAAATACCTTAGCAAAACAACTATTTGAAAAAACCCCTTTCAAAGAAATAAGAAGTGCAAAATTATCTTGGAAAAAAACCATTTGTAAATTACCTTACCAAAACAACTCTTTGAAAAAATCTCTTTCAAAGAAATAAGAAGGAAAAATACATTTTTTTTGCAAAAATACTTTGGAATAAACACTTTTTAAATACAACCCTTGGAAAGAACCTCCTTGGAAAGAAACATTCTTTGCATAAACCACTTTGCAAACAAGTCTAAGAAAAGAAATATTTTGAAAAAACTTCTTGCAAATATGCCTTAGAAAAAAAACTCCTTTACAAAAATGCCTTACAAAAAAAACTCCTTCGTAACATGTGTCGAGTTAGGATTCATCTCTTTAAAAAAACAGTGAAAAGAAAAATCCATAACTTTAAAAATACACCACCAAAAAAATTTAAAAAAATGTGGGAATCTTAATAGGCGTGTCTACTTTAAAAGGGTGTTCGTAGATTTTTTATTTTTAGATCCGATTGAGAGAAAAGTGGTGCAACAAAAAAGATGTTGAAAATCGACTGAGTTTCCCCATTGATCGACTTTAAAAAATATAATAATTAGTATATAGATCCATTGGTTAAAAACTTATAGTCAGGCACTAGTACATTGTGTGTAGATTGTCGTAGCATTTTCTGTTTTTGCAAAAAACAAGTCTAACAACGATTTTAGTGGCGCAACAAATCATAACTATTTTGTAGTCTTTTCATTTTATAAGAACACACTGTCAAACATTTGCGAAATCGACATATCAAATCTTAATAAAAAAAATTGAAAAAATTATGAATAGAAAGCTAACATAATTCTCTAAAAGTTTTATTTTTACTGCAAAGTGAAATTTTAAACAAAAATATCACTTTTGTTCGTCCGAAGTTGAAAAACATGAAAAAACCAGAATTATTTTCTCACGAGACCCCCCAAAATAGACACCCGTCTTCATTTTTTCACCCTCAACATCTCCATCATCATCATCTTCTTCATCATCATCATCATCATCATCACCATCACCATCACAATCATCTTCAACATCTTTATCATCATCACCATCACCATCATCATCAACATCTCCATCATCATTGTCATCTCCATCATCAACATCTTCATCATCATCACCATCATCATCATCTTCATCATCATCAGATCAACATCTCCATCTCCATCATCATCATCTTCTTCTTCATCATCACCATCACCATCACCATCACCGTCATCAGCATCAACATCTTCATCATCATTGCCATCTCTAGGTTCCTCATCAACATCTCCATCATCATCATCGTCAATATCTTCATCATCATCACCATCATCGTCATCGTCGACATCTTCATCATCATCACCATCATCATCATCATCTTCCTCATCAGATCAACATCTCCATCATCATCATCATCTTCTTCATCGTCATCGTCATCATCTGAACATCACCATCATCATCACCACCATCACCATCAACATCTTCATCATCATTGTCATCTCTAGGATCATCATCATCATCTTCATCATCATCATCATCTTCATCACCATCTTCATCATCATCAACATCTTCATCAACATCAACATCTTCATCATCATTGTCATCTCTAGGTTCCTCATCAACATATCCATCATCATCATCATCATCACCATCATCATCATCATCAACATCTTTATCATTGTCATATGTAGGTTCCTCATCAACATCTTCTTCATCATTATCTTCATCATCATCATCATCATCATCATCATCATCATCATCATCACCATCACCATCACTATCACCATCAACATATCCATCATCATCACCATCATCATCATCATCATCATCATCATCATCATCATCACCATCATCATCAAAATCCTCATCATCATCCTCATCCTCATCCTCATCATCTCCATCGTCATCATCATCTTCATCATCATCATCATCATTATCATCTTCATCACCATCTCCATCGCCATCATCATCATCAACAACATCTTCATCATCATTGGCATCTCCCCCTTCCTCATCAACATCTCCATCATCATCATATTCATCGGTATCATCATCATCGTCATCATCATTGTCATCTCCCCCTTCTTCATCAAAATCCCCATCATCATCATCTTCATCATCATCATCATCATCATCATCTTCATCACCATCACCATCATCATCAACGTCTTCATCATCATCACCATCATCATCATCCTATCCATCTTCATCATCATTATCATATCTAGGTTCCTCATCAACATCTACATCATCATCATCTTCATCACCATCACCATCAACATCAACATCTTCATCACCACCACCATCATCACCATCATCATCATCATCAACATCTCCACCACCATCATCATCATCATCATCTTATATCTTCCTCTTCATCGTCATTGACAACTCCCCCTTCCCCATCAACATCTCCATCATCATCATCTTCTTCATCACCATCATCATCATCCTCATCACCCTCATCATCATATTCAACATCTTCATCGTCATCACCATCATCTTCATCAACATCATCATATTTATCATCTTCATCTGCATCATGATCATTTTCATTGTCATCACCCTCCTCCTCCTCATCATCTTGTGCACTTATGCACTTAGGGATTAATGTTTAGAAGAGGGTCTAAAGGCCTTTATGGGGGAGGGACTCTAGGAACAAGGTAAGAGAGAGAGGGCAAGGATAAAGGCATAGAGGGTTAGTGATTAAGGGAGAATAAGAGAGAGAGTGCTATAGGGAGGGATAATGACGAAGATAAAGAGAAGGTGGAGAGATGGAGAGTGGGGTGGTAGGGACAAGGTTGGAGTAAGGGAGAGAAAGAAACATGAAAGAATCATGTAGGGAGGGATGTAGAGAGAATGAGGGATAGATATTTAGAAAGAGATAGGGGGTATCTAGGGATTATTGGGAGAGAGCTAGGGGGGGTATTAAACCATACAAAACATTTGTCCCACAGTAAAAACATTTGTTTTCTTTTGATTTTATTTGTTGCCCTAACCATGCACCTAACCTATTTATTATGCTTAACCATATTGCGTACACGTTTTTATTCTTCATATCGCGTGCGCGTTTTAGCTTTATATAACGCATGTGCATTTTGTAACTCTATAAACAGTGGACTATCCCTGTCCGAGATCAACTTTACTCTGTCCAAGCCAAAACAACAAATCCTGTGATTTTTTCGAACAGCACGAGCCCGCCATTGGAAATACTCACAATTTACACCATCTCCATCATTTTTTTTATGCAGGTGCAACATTGAGGACATCTTTCATGGTTTCCCAGTGTGGTGTTGGGTTATATGGCCATATTTGAAGAATATAATCAGCAAGCTTGAAGAATATCCAATTGAATAACACCAAAGATAAGGTCTTTGAAAGATTCATTTTGCCTATATTTGAGGAGCACACAAGATAAGATATCAAACTTCAAGACCATTTCATGGTGATGGTGGATATACACAATTGTACAAGAGAATCAAAGAGCCCAAACAATTTATGATTTAACTTTCATTTGCTTATTATTGAAGAGCACCAAAGGTAAATTTTCTCATTCATAATTGTTTTGATGGGAAAGATGAACATTTGAGAAGGAAGATTGAAGCACCTGGAAGGATATATAGTTCTAGAAAGCACTAAAGGTTTGAAAGCTTATAATTGAGGAGAAACAAAAACAAACTATATTTAATTGATCATTGTGGTGATGGGGAATCCACGTAACCGAGGAAGAAAATCAACAAGGAAGAAGAGACCTCAAGAAGTCATTGAAGAAGAGAAAGAAAATAAAAGAATACACATGATGAATCGGAGGCTTTCTTTGGAAACTAATCCAAATCCAATTGTAGAGGATACCACGGTTCATCCTATTAATCCACGACAAGAGGGACCTTCAATTTCCACAATAGTTGTTGAACAAGCACCCCATGGAATTAATCAAGAAGCAAAACATAGGTGCTCATTAGGGGATGTTTCAATTCCCACTTCAAGTCAAAGTGATAAGTTACCATCTCAAGATGAAGCTCATGAAGAAACACAAAATTTGTTATCCGGATGTGGTTATACAAGTGATGAAGTTAGAGAAGCGTTGGACATGTTGCCTACTATTGAAGAAGAAAATGTTATCCGGACCACCGATGAGGATGTTGGACTTCCACCATCCAACTACCAGAAAGAGAATGAAGGACACCAAGCTACTACTGAAACACCAGAGCATCTTGGTGATGCGCTACATGGTAGAATTCCAACCCCTTTACCTCCATTAGCAAGCACACGTCGAAGAACTCTGAAGCATATACAAGTTGATGAAAGTGTCCTCAATTCCATTGAAGGTACACTATCTAAATGTAGTATTGCTTATCAAACTCATCAGATACTTGATAAATATTTTGTTTCTAAATGTGATGGAGATAAATGTAGATTATTTTTATCATTGTTAAAATCTAGGAGCATGAATGTTGTTAGGAAAAAGTTAGGGATAAAGATGATAAAGAATTCTGAACCAAGTTCTCATATAGTTAAAATATTAGTAGATGCATTTGGTAAAATTGGTAAGAACACACGTTCAAAGGACCGCAACGCAGCTCGTCATGTGTTGTCACAAGCAATTACAAATAAGAACATCGGGGTCCTTTGTATTCTCATGCCTACATCCGAACTAGTTAATTTGAATGTAAAAACCCTCCATATGTATTCTATTCGAAGAGAACATTTTGACACAACCGATCAGACAGATTTTTGGGCCTTTATTGGTCAGTTGCCACGTCGTGACATGAAGCTAGTTGATGTAGTAAAGGGACTAGTGCAGAGTTCTTGGCATGATCACACAAGGCCTTCTTCAAACCGAAAGGATGTACTAAAACTGAGAAGGGGTTCAAAGGATCGTGAACCACATACTGAGCATCTTCTTGATATAACACAGACAGAACTATATGAGAAATTTAGGAATGAACATAGGCAATTGAACTTGGGGCAAAGATCTTTTGAGAAATGTAAGCCATGGTATGTTAGAATAAATACTCTTTGTAACACTTGCTATTGTAGATACCATGTAGAATATGAATATTACTATGAACATTTTTGTACATTCATCGTGTGTTTCATACTAACCATGTGCAGGATTGCTCCTTGACAATACCACCGACTTCATCAAGAGAATTCATTCATAGCATCATGTGCAATAGGCCTGAGGGGCAAACATACTATGCAAAATCATGTTTGGATGGAACATGCCCCAACTATGCTGGAATGGCATTAGTGAGCCAATGTATGCATGAGAGTGGAGATAGTGAATTTGGGAAAATGGTTGTAGACATGAAAAGTTTCAAATATATCAGCTATGAAATAGTCCCAGGGAAAGAAAGCAAAAAAATACAATTGGTGACATCTCAGGTATGCATTTATATCTATAAAATTATGTTTGAACAGTTACATTTCAATCCTTGCTTACAAAAAAACTAACATTGAAATCATTTCGTATCACCAGGTACCACTTAGTGACTTCATCAAGGAATTTATTGAAAAGACACATGCTTATGTTCATCATGTCCACTTGGCATGATAGCAAAATGAACAGTTTAGAATATGCAGAGATACATTTCCCCATGGTACTATACTTTCAGTTATTGATTTTGCCGAGAACTACACTCTACAACCTCAAAATGAGATCCAAAGTCAGTATTATCACTCTGAGCAGGTTTCCTTGATGGTCCATATCACATATAGGCATGGCCCAAATAGCACTGAAGAGCAAAGAGAAATTCTGAAGGAATATCAATTCTACATAAGTGATGATAGGTGCCATGACTTCCACTATGTACGTCACTTCTTCATCATGTTCTATGATCACTTGAAGGGAAGGAACATACAGATGGATCGACACTGGATTTGGTCTGATGGATGTGCTGGTTAGTTAAAAAATGCACGCATATTTCAATGGTTGTGTTCATTGCATAAAAACTACAAAGTGCCACATATGTGGAACTATTTTGAGACTGGGCATGGTAAAGGAGAGCATGATGGAGCCAGATCATGTGTCAAAACAACCCTATGAAGAGAGGAATTGAAAGTATCTACAGAATCTACTATTCAAAATGGTCAATCTATAGTCAGGTGGTGCACATCAGTAATGGGAGAGGAATCAACTATGCGAGTAGAATCCACAAGAAAGAGACATGTGGAGAGATTTTTTTGGGAGGTGGTATACATAGATCGTTCACATGCATGGGAATGCAAGACTATGCCTAGGACTCATGGCTTTCATTCGGTTCGAAGCTCTGATAACCCAATATTTGAAATTTGAACTAGAAAACTCGCTTGTTTTTGCCCGCCTTGTTGTGATGGTGACTGGGATGGGTGTGAATCATTGGACTAGGTTGATGGATGGGATCGCATATCACTTCCACCTGATCAACGTGCAATTGTTGATTTAAATCCGTTGGAAGAAGACCAATCATCTATTTCTGTAGATTTTGATCATGTCTCAGACCTTGTACAACCTGGTATGATGCATTTCCTTAACATTTTTTTGTTTATTTATGTAGTCTTCAAATGCACATTAATGGCCTTGTATCGCATGAAAAATATTTTGATCATATACCTACAATCATATTATGCAGGGCACATATACAAAGTGCTTTCCTCAAAAGATAGTGAATGGGGTGGTGATTACTGGTTAGCATGCTGCATAGATGGAAAGCAAACCCTCATTATGTCCATGACTAACGATGAAAACAACCACTACCCAACCAGGTCTATGGTTGCTAAAGGTGAATACTTGACAAAGGACAACAATGCAAGAAAGAAGGGTGGATATGTTTACAGGGATTACAAACAGGTGCAAGTGTGTATCACTTTACCAACTTAATCATTGGTACAAACCTCCAAGTACGAACAATGCCTAGCCAAAATACATCGAAGGTACGCTACTTCTTACTGGATACAGAGCACGAGAGACTAATGGAGACCATCAGTATAAGAGATGATCCGGAGGACTTGGTTGTATGATAATAGGTGGGATCTAGCATGATGAGGTATGTTACATACTTTTAATACTATATTATTTATACTATTTGTAATTGAATATTGATATATGCTCAATTTTCTCATGTATGTTGTTTATGAATATGTCAATTTTGTGTTCTTGGTATGCCAAACTTACGTTTACGTTGTTTATAAATATGCCAAAAGTTCTCTTGTATGTCAATTTTGTGAATATGTCATTTTTTACATATGATCAATAAACCCTAAGATTATATTATGTTGATTATGTTGGTTATTGGCTTCACCCAACAAAATTATATTTAACAATACACATATTCATAGATTTGGTTTCCCATGCTCAATGCTCACTATATTTAACAATACACTTATATTAAATTTAATTCATGTCTTGTTAAATATTTCATAATGAATTAGCTATTTGAGAGCACCACCTTAGACCAAGCCATACCATTAATATAAAATGTACATTAGAGAAATGACCTAATTCAATTTCCTTCTATAACTCTAACCCTAACCCTCAACCAAACCCTACCACTAAACCCCATGTACCGTTTAGATACTTCCTCCAATATGTCCTAATCTCCCTACAAGTAACACTAGGTCTCTTCACCCTCTCCACAATGGTCCCACTATCATGAAACTCAAAAGCTTGATAAATTTACTGAGAAAATCCTTCATCATCATTGTCCGGACATCCTAAATCCAACGGAGTTGATGGTTTGTCGATCGGATCAATGGTCGTCATTCTATGGCTCATTCCGTCTCGCATCCAAAAGGCCTTCAGGGACACCTACTGGATACCTGCCAGGGGCATAGAATTCCAACCGTGCAGCAAAACCTAGTTCTTGGGAGTCCTGCAAGTGTGTCTAGGGAGGTTCCAGCTGGGAACGCTAGTCGTAAGTTCCTGGTGGAGGATTTTGCAAAGTTGACCCCCATGTGCAAAAATTGCACACTCCCTCACTAAGCAAAACCCTAGTTTCGTAGATTAACCGGCAACTATTGCATTAGATAGCTTCACTAACTCCATTAAAATTCAATTGGACATGATATGAATGATTTAAATTCAACACCTTAGCTAGATTCATTTCATTCAATGATGGGCCTAATTTGACGGGAGCATGGGAACCCAGACTCAATTAAAATTCAATTGGACCCATTAAAATTGAATTGGACGTGACATGAATGATTAAAATTCTATCCGAGAACGCTAGCGTAGAGAAAAACCTTGTCACATTACAAAATCCTTGCAACATCATATAAATTAATAAGGGAGGCTTCCAATACGATCTCAATTTACAAGAAGCTTCCACGTAGCAATAATTTGCATAGCTAGGCATTTTTCTCTGATATTAGTTATTATTTTTATCTGATATCATAGAAAAATGCCTAGCTATGCAAATACGAACGAGTTTCCCCTCTTCACCTTTTTCTCTTGGATTTTATGTTAGGTTTTCTCAGTCTGCACCTGCCACTTAGTCTGACATGAATTATGGTCACTGGATAATCTGCTGCAGATAAGAGTTATACCTAAACTGCTTACTTTGGTTTTAGAACTGGTGCGTGGTTTTAGAACTTGATCAACCTTTTATGGCCTACCCACCTGAAATTTTTAACTATCGAAACTAGCCCGATAGAGTCACAGGGCTATTATTTCTCAAATTCATTTAAGCGGGTTGAGTGGAGTATTTCGATCTTTTTGGGACCCGGACCAACCAGTTGGTGGAGCCTTCTTGCACATCATCGATATCTCGGTCCAAAATTTATGTGATTTTAAACAGAGGAGCATGAGCACCTTTGAACTAGGAAGAGGTAAAATGAGCTAGGTTGAGGACAATAAATGTTGTATTTTTTCACACAATCTAACGGAAAATGGCCACGGAATTGGGCAGGATAATTCCCTCCAAACAATGGCCAGCACAGATCTACAAAATGGGGTTAAGGGAGGGAAACAAATTTTAAAACAAGTAATAATATTCACTTTATACAGAGTATAAATTATTGCTACGTGGAAGCTTCTCGTAAATTGAGATCATATTGGCAGCCTCAAAGTGAGAGGACAAGTTCATCAAAGCGACTTCATTCATCTATATTCTCGTAATGTACAAATAGTCCATCCTTATCTTGATAAACAAAAGTTTTATGATAGCTTGAGTTTTTTGGACGTGGTTATCTCCCTATATTCAGTTGTATGATTGGTTGACAAGCTTGCCTAAAAATTTGTACGTTGAACTTCTTTGTTTTATTGCTGAAAAATGGAAGGGATTTTCAAGTCACCTGCAAAACGCTCCTTTGTTGAAATAAGTAACTTCTTCCAACAACATAGATTTGGCTAGTGTATCAAATGCTGCCATAACCTGAAGAGCTTACCAGTCTTTGCAAGAATATTCCCCTAGTAGATGAAGGTGAGAAAATCATTAGGGTACAAGGCTCTCTAAAGTTTCTCCAACCTGCATCCACGAGTAATTGGACCAAGTTAATGGGAAGGAATCCCTAGAATACCATGGGATTTTCAACCCTTTCTGAATGTTACCTTACACTACCATCTTGTGCAGGAGCTTTGATGTATTCAGTTAATGATTTAGTTTCATTCTTTCAAAGACACCTTGATGTAGTAGATATTCCTGAGCTATTTCCTTTGAATGCCAATCTTTCTGTTGTTTCCCATGATTTGACGAAGGAGAATGCATTTCTTCTACTGCAATGGATCCAATATTTGAAAAAAAAGCAGAAGATGCTGGATGCTTTTATACATAGTATATCAGAAGGCAAATGGTTGAAACCATCTAGAGGCATTGAATCTCCAAACAGAACATTCTTGTTTGATTTCATTGGGGGATATTCTCTCCTCCGAGAAGGTGACATTCCCTTTATCGATCAGGCGTTCTAGAGAAAACCTATGCATGAACGGAGCCACGGTTTGGGAGCTATGGGAATTCTAGTCGGGCACTCCGGAACCATTCAAGGACACTTGGAGGATTTGCTCCAGGGCCACGGAACCCGAACCAGCAAGCGGACTTGGATTCTATCAAATCCCACAGGTCCACGTGGCCATTGTGGACATGTCCACGGTGTCCATGCACGTCCGGGATCCTGCCGACGATAAATGGACCCCTTCAACGAAATTAGAATGGCCCTCACTGAGCAAAACCATAGCTCTGTATATGGCTCGTAGGCACTGCTTTCAAGTCTCTGAGGGACGTTGTGGGGCATCTCCTAGCTGAAACCCAACACCCCGGACACACCACAATCGACGAATTCACGAACGGAGCCACAGTTTGGGTGCTATGGGTATTCTAGTCGGGCTGCAAGTTGCATGAAAATGTCATTCAGGGACACTTGGTGACAAACAAAGCAACAAGATTGCGTGTCGTTGGCTCCTGAAAGTGTGTATGGGAAATGTTGACGTGAGAACCAGTGGAGGTTTTTGTAGAGTTGACCCACCAATGCGAGATTGCATTGAAGGAAACTGAGCAAAACCCTATTTTACGAAATGAATGCTCAATGAAATCACTGGTCCATGAAAACACAAGGGAGAGGGCCCCCTAGAGGTAATCGCATGCCAGGAGACCAACGGAGTTGACAGTTCGTCGGTCCGACCTCCGATTTCTGAGCTATGTCGAGCTGCAAGTCGCATGAAAATGTCGTTCAATGACACTTGGTGACTTTCCATCTAGGAGCAAAAAAACAAACGGAGCAGCAATATTGCATGTCGTTGGCTCCTGCAAGTGTATATGGTCAATGCTGACATGGGAACACTGCCAACACTGGATCGGTGGAGGGTTTTGCAGAGTTGACCCACCAATGTGAGATTGCATTGAAGGAAACTGAGCAAAACCCTAGTTTACAAAATGAATGCACAATGAAGTCACTGGGCCATGAGAACACGAGGGAGAGGGCCCCCCAGAGGTAATCCCATGCCAGGAGACCAATGGAGTCGACGGTTCTTCGGTCTGACCTCCGGTTTCTGAGCTATGTCAAGCTGCAAGTCGCATGAAAATGTCGTTCAGGAACACTTGGTGACTTTCCGTCTGAGAGAAAAAAAACAAACAGAGAAAAAAGATTGCATGTCGTTGGCTCCTGCAAGTGTGTATGGGCAATGTCGACATGGGAACACTACCAACACTGGCTCAGTGGAGGGTTTTGCAGAGTTGACCCACAAATGCGAGATTACATTGAAGGAAACTGAACAAAACCCTAGTTTATGAAATGAATGCACAATGAAGTCACTGGGCCATGAGAACATGAGGGAGAGGCCCCCCTAGAGGTAATCACATGCCAGGAGACCAACGAAGTCGACAGTTCGTCGGTCCGACCTCCGGTTTCCAAGTTATGTCGAGCTGCAAGTCACATGAAAATGTCATTCAGGGACACTTGGTGGCTTTCCGACCGGGAGCAAAAAAACAAACGAAGCAGCAACATTGCATGCCATTGGCTCCTGCAAGTGTGTATGGGCAATGCCAACATGGGAACACTGCCAACACTGGCTTGGTGGAGGGTTTTGCAGAGTTGACCCACCAATGCGAGATTGCATTGAAGAAAAATAAGCAAAACCCTAGTTTACGAAATGAATGCACCATGAAGTCACTGGGCCATGAGAACATGAGGGAGAGGGCCCCTTAGAGGTAGTTGCACGCCAGGAGACCAACGGAGTCGATGGTTCATCGATCCGACCTCCGGTTTCTGAGCTATGTCGAGCTGCAAGTCGCATGAAAATGTCGTTTAGGGACACTTGGTGACTTTCCGTCCGGGACACTTGGTGACTTTCGGTCCTCCTAGGGTTTATGTTTTTTAAGGCTTGTATAATTTCCTTCTTGACAACTCACCTCTTATACCATGTTAAATTTTTTATACTTGATCTAGATAAATGCTTTATACCAATTATAACCATTAGTTCAATGCATAAATTTAATCATAAAACATTTACATAAAGAATTTAACATGTAGGATCTAGTTAAGAATAACAATGCACAAGAGACACAACATTTTATCCCGGGAAACCCTCATGTGGAAGAAAACCTAGCAACCTTTCTTAGAATAATTATATGTTTAGAAAACAAGTACAATGAAATCATGAACAAACCCTAACCCTGAAGGGTTTTACCACATGAAAAAACCTTAATGACACATGACAACAAGAGTACTTATCTACATGAAGATTACCTCCAAGCCATAAGGATATCCAAGCATATCCTTCCCAACCAACAATAGAAGGCACTTTATTTCTTGAATCTCGAGGTAACATTTGTTCCTTTCACCATAGTTGCTTTGAGCACTTGTATGTAGTTACTCATATGTAGTGTTGAATCTAATTGTACAATCAAATATTGGGCGTTGATGAAATGTGTAGCATGTATTGCACTCAGTTTTATTAAATTACACTTGAACATTGACTTAACTTGTAATTTAATCATCCAACCTCAAAAATTTTAATTAGACCTATCCAATTAGTGTGCATGAGTGAGTTCGTTGAAACCTTGAAAAACATTGTATTGCACTTAGTTTGATTAAATTACACGAGAAAGAACTTTGACTTAACTTGTAATGATCATCCAAAATCACAATTTTTAATTAGATATCCAATTAGTGCACGCATGTAGTGAGTTTGTTGAAACCTTTAAATATAATTGTTTGTTCTTTTGACATATCGCATTCATGAGTAATAGATAATCCACACAAATCAACACAATAGATTGACACAAGAACATGTGGAAATCGAAGAACAAATACAAAGTGAAATGTATCATTCATTTATAAGTGAAATGTCAATGTACATGTCTCCAAAAGTACATATATATCCAAAAGTGTATGTCTCCAAAAGTACATATATATCCAAAAGTATCCAAAAGCACATGTGTCCAAAAGTATCCAAAACTATTCGAGCCACATGTAGATGTATCCAAATGTACATATATCCCATAAGACACATCAAAACTCAAGCTTCCTCTTGTTCTTTCCTGACATTGATCCTCTAGGAACATCTCCAGGATCAATGTGTGTCTCTGGATCCTGCAAATTAAATATCAATTGTTAAATTCACCTAACTATGTACTAATACATTAGCTCAACAATTATCAACTTGTGCATGAAAAGTGCATGAAACACTTGGTCACTAAAGGACAACTCACCTCAACTAACAAAGGGGATTGTGTTCCTTGTGTCACAGATGGAGTCGTTGGTTGAACATCCATGATGGTCACAACCATGGTCGAACCAGAGGGGGTAGGAACTACTCCTGCTAGTGGTGGCTATAATCAAAAAATGTTGAAATAGTTAGACATGCATGAATAAACAATAGACAACAATAATAAACTATGTAAATATCATGTTGAAATAGTTACATGCCTGTGTGTGATCAGTTTCCATTGTAGATATAGCACTTACTGCTGCATCAACCATTGATGCAAGGTTTTGAGTAGACAACTTGGGTTCCTAATGCAGTAAACATGCAATTCAAACATTAACAAAAACGATTTATGCACTGGATTTCAAGTTAACCAACAAATATCATCGAAGGATATACATTACCATGGTATGAGTAAGTCCATGGTCATGGGAAGCTAGATTCTTGCTAGGAGTAGGCCGCCTCACATACACATGACCCTTGTTCACGAATGGCCTGGCTGGAGATACAAATCCAGGCAATGGCCCAGATGTCTCGGTTGGTGTCTACAGTCAGCGAGTGTTCATGTAGTTAGACATGCATGATTCAACAAACAGACATGTATTTAAAAAATGACATTTTTAATTATTTACCTGGAGCCCAGATGTTTCCTCGGACGATACGAACATGGGTGCTACCTCCACATTAGCTTGCCCCAGTGAAGGATCTGTCATCTGCAAGTTTAATAATTGTAAATATTAGACCGTAGATAGCATTAGTGAACTAAAATGTAAAGTATGTGGAAATTAACAAATTAACAACTATTAAAAAACTGAAATTTTAAAATGTTTACCTCAGTGTGAGATATGGCAATGGGTGCTATATAAGATGGGCCTGCCAAATGGGTAGCATCATGAATCCCTCCACCAACGACGGGATCAGTGGATGGAATGTCATGCCCCCCTGTAGAGTATGGAACATCTGACTCTGGGGCATCGCTGCCTGTATAAAGCATCAACTGGAAGTTCACAAAATTAATATATTAGCTCAAACTATATATATGTGTACAAAGACGAAAATAAATGAAGAATTTATTACAATTAACCATCTACATACCTCACTCAAAACCCACTGAAGGAAACATCTGAGGCAAGACCATAGTAGGGACGACCATAGTTTGTGCACTCATGAGGCTCAATACTAGGTTGGGGATGTGCCGATGTTCTTGCACTAGTGAATGGTCCTGCACTAGTGGATGGTCCTGCACTAGATGATGGTCTTGCATAGTGACGACCTAGTGTATGTACCACACCAGGGACAAATGTCCCTTCCTCACCCATATGCTGAACCATAGTGCCATGGCGAACAATCGCCCATGCCAAACTCAAAAATGCATCACATGTCTGTGGAATAACACAATGTGTAGGTGGGACATCTGGCCCAGGAAACTTCCTACGGGGTGCAAGGATAGGGTGATCCTGGTCTCGAAGCCTCGCATTGGGTCGGTTTTGGGGCATCCCCCCACCGATCCCCTAAAACTGCAAGATATCAAAATAGTTTACATGTTTATGTAACACGAACTCTGAATACATCTTTCAAAGGAAATACAAGGGAATTTCCATGTTGTTATGTGGTGGCATATCAAAAACCATGTACCATCTATCCATCCAGTTATCAACAAATGGTTGAAACGTGCACCACGCAATGGAGATATGAGGCTTGTTTGCATTTGGGATTTCCCCCGACTGAGGGTCCCTAAACAATGCAAATATGAGCTCTTTGGATATTTTAAACTTTTTTATTGCATTGTAGTCTATCCCATCAGCATATTCTTGCCTTTTTATTTCTCTATATGATGTAATATCATATAGTACATTGCTAGACTCTGAAATGGTGTCAACAATTGCATCCAAGGTTGATGCAAGCGAGTGGTGAATCCTGTCACCACCAATAAAAAGTTGCACTAATGCCCCTCAAGCGTGCAAGCTCAATAAGTATCTCGACATTTGTGTTCATAGCTACAACTGCAATAAAAACATCAATACGGAAATCATTAGAAACATATACATGGTATATAATGACGTCTCTTCAAAATTGAAAATGTATTAAATCAAACTCAAGTAAGCAATTTAATGGCATTCACTTACATACATTTAAAACTTAAAATTAAACATTTAACAATTAAAAAGTAAGTTTCGTTCAACTTCTTTCTAGAAGTTAAGGCACTTCTTAACCCTCATTGGTGACTTTTCCATGCAAACTTGGGTTTAAATTTCTTAGAATTTAGGAGTGTTATTTTGACATGTTTTGGCCTTTACGTCCCTTGTAGAAAACAATATTTCCATCAACTTCATAAGCTAACATTAAATTTATTGATTTCAACATATTACGCCTTGTGGTTGGAGGGGAGGACAAAGTGGCATGGAATGAAATGGATATGTATGAGTTTGTCTTGCCAATATGATTACACGTGTACTTGAGATGACTATCAATGATTAAGATGTTGAATAATCAACTAGAGATTGTGACTAGAATGACAATAACAACAATGTCAACTTAATAAGATATCACAAGTGGAATATGACAGTGTTATCTCATAATTATCACATGCATATTTATTAATTTGATCCATGTATTATGATATGTGATTGATATGACAAGATGGTTGATTACGAGGATGAATATTAAGTTGAGATAGAACAACTAAATTTAAATGTCACAGTCCTAAGACTATGACTACATTCAGTTAATGAATAAATAAGAATAGGATATGACTTGTTAGGCTTAGAAAGATGGTTAAGGTAACATGCCCGGGGGCATGTCAGGTGGTAAAACTCGAACTCGTGTCTTAAACACAGTCTTTAAGAGGGATGGAAGTTTAGGATAGATGTAGGGTTAGGACAACATCCAAGGGAAGAAGGTCCAAGATAGGTAAGAATGTTAGAAGGGTTTTAGGATAGGTTTCTAGGAGTAGTTACTAGGTTAGGGCCGCAGGTCTTTCTAGGTGTAGATTAGGATTGTTGGATATGTAAACGACAGGGGCAAGGGACTATTAGGATATGTGAAGCAAGAAAAGGGGTGAAAATTAACTCAATCATGGTTGGAAACACTCTCACGACACACTCTAGGTAGTTCATGGGTGTTCACCATTTCCATTGTTCTAAAAACATGGAAACCAACCAAAAGTGACAGTTCCTTGGAGCAAAACAAAGACAATTTCTCTCTGCAAAATTGATCTCTACCTTGTATAGCAAGTTCAGAAAATTAAATAAAAAACATAGTGATTTTCTATGTGAAGTATTTGAGTTGAATCGACGGTCCCTGAGCGTTGAGTAGATCGATCAAGGGTGTGGATAGGGCAGGCCCGAGAGGCACTTTGTTAATGTGTTTTGGCATTTAGTTAAGGGTGCTTAACTAAGAGGCAATGTATGGCTACATACACTTGTGATGAAATTTTGATTATGTTCATGGACAAATGATTGTGATGAAATTTTGAGAAACCAAGTTACTAATTTTTTATGCATTTTTTCTATTCACACTTCTGCATGCATTTCATTTTGTTATGGCCATTTCCGAAGAAAATTATTTAATTAGTATCATGGGAAATGGCCTTTGAGGGTTGGAAATTTGGGTTTCATGTGGATGGATACATTGTAGAAAGGGAGGAGTTCCATTTTTTTCGATTTTTGGTTGGATTAGGAATTTTTGAGTTTTTGAAAAGGGATTCATTGTAATTATTCACTCATCTTGGTTGAGGGAGATATGAATTTGATTAGAGATTGGGTTATTTCCAATTTTATAAATATTACAAAATTAGGTTGTTTTGAACTATAAAAAAATGGTAATTTAGGTTAAGAAATGACAAAATAATGGTATGGGTGAATGAATTACCTGATTAGATGACAATCCACCAGTGGATTTTCCTCCCCTCCAACGAAATCGAGCTCCTCCGATACTCCAGGGCACACAAATCATCCTCGTCCAAGCTCGAATTCGCGTTTCTGATGCATGAAATGCATCGTGGGTGGTCGGGCGTGGTCAGGACTGTGTTTTTAAATTGATTTTAAATTTACAAAACGTGTACGCGTTCTAGTTACCTAACCTACATGTCTAATGACATGTCAGACTCGGGTTTTACCATACCAAGTGCTAAGTATCAGAAACGTGTTATGCTTTTATGTATCAGAAACGAGTTTTGAAAAACTAGGATTGCATCTAAAGTGACCCTCATCTTCTTGCACACACCCCATAACGTTCTGCATAATTATTCGATCCAGATCCTAATCCTGCTTTAAATCTTATTTTCTTACTTGGCATATTTAGAATACCCCATGCAGCACAAATCCCATGATCTTTCTGCGTTTCCCCATCAAAGTATGACCAAGACCATTCCTTGTTAATTTCTTCCTCTTTAATATGGTAGATCTTAGATATTTTAATGTTCCGCGGATAGCTATGAAGGACTGTTGCACATCTAATTGCACAAGTAAGAGGCATGGAATATATATCTTCAAAAATACATTGATTCTAGATTAACCAAACTTGTTATGCAATAATTATTAGAAAGCCTTTGAATTCTCAAATTTCAAAATTCTATTACAAATTAAAAAAACAAGCATTAATTGAGGAACCAATCCTCACGGGATACATATCTACAAGCATGAGATAGCATTACCTCTAGTTCCTTTTTAAATTAGTGATTATATATCACTTTTATTTTATTTCATTTCATTATTTTTCATATTGAACCATGTTGTTGTATTTCATTATTTTCATTATTGAAGCATTACTAGTTCCTTTTAAATTAGTGATTATATACCACTTTTATTTTATTTCATTTTATTATTTTTCATATTGAACCATGTTGTTGTATTTCATTATTGAACCATTAAAGCTTGATCATGATAAAAAATACTTCTCTGTGTTATGCTTTTCTTAACTGTACATTATTACTTTTGAAATTAATTATAATATTCTTTCAAGGTAGTGAATGAAAATAAAAATATAGTTCGAGCTGTTCTAGTATTAGTTCTTTTATGGTTCATCTTCAATCCCATTGACTTCCTCGCATTCATGATATAGCAATTATGATATATCCAATTGCTATAGGTGTTATATCCGACCTTTATAGTTTGTTTATATATATAGACTTGTTTGTTAATTTTTATATCAATTATATGCATGAAGGTGAGACAATACTTGGATTATATGATCATGAAGGTGAGACAATACTTGGATTATATGATCATGAAGGTGAGACAATACTTGGCATGGGAGGTGGTGGTTGTAAACAATACATACATTGAAATTAAATGAATTTCTTATAAAAAGAAGTCAAGGATAAAATGTCTCTTAAATAATTGAATATTAATTGAATACTTGAGGATGTATAACATGTGATATTTTCGAGAGGAAATCCAAAAGCTCGAAATATCGTCAAACTAATAGTTAGGAGTGAATCATATCATCTCAAACAACTAGGTTGCATATCGAAATATCGTCAAGCTAATAGCTAGGGGTGAACCATAGCATTTCAAACAACTAACTTACATATTGAAAAAACTCAAGCATTCTAAAAGTTTTGTGATTTCAAATAGAAAATTTTTATTTTACCAACAAGATTTTGAAAAAATCCGACGGAAATTTTTAAAAATCCTCAAAATACAGGATTCCGGTGAAAACCCCCATCCAAACCAAATAATAGAATTTTTAGACAACTTCAAAAAAAATTAAAATGAACCATATCATCTCAAACAAATAGGCTTACTTATTGCAAAAAATGAAAAAAATAAACTATATCATCTTAAATAACTATGTTATACAATCTATCCTAAGTAACTATTAACATTCACTACTCAAAATTAATATAAATTTATTTATCAATTTTATAATTTTATTAAAAAATATGATAATTTAATATAAACTTTTATAAGTTTATTAAAAAATATGATAATGAGACGTTATACCCTTTTAAAACATGGGATTTAATAGAGAAACATAATAGAACAATACATTTTTATAATATAATAAAATTAATAAAATTAAATATTATATTTAACAAAATTAAATATTATATTTAACAAAATTAAATTTTAAATTATTTTCATATAAGAAATCATGAAAATTAACGTTGAATGTTGAGAGAATAACTCAATGTCCTTGAGAATCATAAGCTTCTTGTTTTTTAATACATTGTCAACTTCTTTGCTTTGAAGGCACTTGCTTTATACTCTATAACATTGCCTATATAGACACTTGTCATTTTTAAATGAAATGATCATTTGGATTTTGTAAGGGTTTGTGGATTATATGCATATATGTTTTTGATGTAGGTGATATGGCATGGTAATTATGATCTAATTTTTTTAAGTGAATTACATAAAAAAAATTCTATAATGTAAGCGATATAACATGCACCTGTGATAGTGATAATTATGGTCTCTTTAATTTTTTTATGTGTCTACTTTTTCATAATGTCATTTTCCTTTGTTAGTTATGTGGATGGTTATGACTTCTTAAATTATCATTCCTTAATGGCATCAAGAAATAATCAAAGATAGTTTGTATATTGAAGAATGAATATTTATTCATTTCTTAGATTTGTAGATCTATATTTTAATTTATTGGGAAAATGTCAATATCTGATATTTTGGAGAATCAAAGTATTTAGAGTTACAATTATTACATAATCAAAATCCACTCCCAAAGAGTAAGTGTTACCAAGTTAGATTTAAACCGAAATAGAAAGGATAACAACATTCCTCTCAACCACCAAATCTACACTCAATTGACAAATTGAAAAAATAATTATAACAAGTAAAATATTTACTTTAAATTGTTATATAAAATTAATTATTTATATTATATTTATCTATTTATAATATTTATTTGTTTTTCTATTATTTTTATAGTTTAATTTTAATATAACATTTTTTTTTAATTTATTATTTTCAACATCGAGGAAGCATGAACATGGTTACATTGCATGAAAAGCAGAGAAAAAAATAACACATTGACAATAGTTAATTAACATAATTAAACCTTAAAAACATGCTATAACTTAATATTTTAAGAAAAAATATGTCAACGATGAATCCCAAGAATGGGGCTGATCAAGTCATTATCCCCCATAATGTAGAAGAAAGAATGGGGTTCATCAAGTCGTTACCCCCCATAATGCAGAAGAAGATGCATTAAATAGAGGAATATTGTACCACGACAATTTAATTTATAAGTCTTACGTTCCTAAACATATTATGTGCTTGCATTTTCACGGTATTTTCATTAACATTTAGTCACTACATGAACATCATTTTCATATCGATGAGGGAAATGGTGGACATGCTTTCACATTTGGGTTGGAAATCAAATTTTAATGGTTGTAGTTTGTCTCTATCTTAATATTATTCGTAGTTGGTCTCTATCTTAATATTATGTTTATAGTTAAGATATGATTTATATATTTGTAATTAAAATATGATTTATATATTTATCTTATTTGTTTTTTTTTTTTTTTCAGAAGAAAAAAAACGTATTACTGCTATTCATTCGAATCAAATAGTACAATGATGTGTCCAGTCTTATATTTCCAAGACTTCCCTCCAAAAACATAAGCACGCAGGCTCATACATGATATCAAAACATTAAAAAACATTACCAAACTAGTTCAGGACTTTTTTCAAAATATCCATCATAATGTCCTTATACAAACTCAGATTTCTCCAAAAAAGTAAAGAGACCCATCTTCCAGGATCTCTTGTTCAAACCATTCTTCCCAAATAAGATTACCTTCAATACCATCTAGAGCTTGTTTTGATAAATAGTCAGCCATATCATTGTGCTCTCTATAAATATGCTCAAAGGAAATCTGCTCATATTTTTCAATTTCATCCCGTGTTCGACCGCACCAATGTTGAAGAGCCAGGACATGTAAAGCATATTCCCTGGAGGCCCACTTTATTGTGACCCGTGAGTCACCATACACCTTTATGTCCACCAGTCCAAAGATGTTTGCAGTCTTCAACACACACCATAATGCCAGCAATTCCGCCTTCATGTTTGTGTCGGATCCACAGTGAAGACGAAGTGTAAAATAGTGATCTTTATTAATATATATCACACCTCCAGCTGCACACACTCCATGCTGAGCTACCCCATCAAAGAAAAGTACTGGCTGGTTTACAACTAAATAGAAACCACTATTTCTATTAGTACTAGGCATCAAACTATCAAATTTATAGAGTTTAGCCATCTTCAAAACAGTAATCCCACAAGTCTTAACATCAAGTAACTTGCCATTAAATGTTGCACTGTTTCTAGCATACCATTTAACCCAAGACACAAATATTGGTAAGAACAAATGTGCCTTAGACTTCCTGTACCAGTTCAGAAGACATATGCCAAATTCACCAACATCCCATACATCATTTACATGTAAATCTGAACAAACAATATCCCAGATATCTTTCCCAAAACGACATTCCACAAAAAGATGACTGACAGTTTTCAAATTTTGCTTGCAAAGGATACACCAGTTTGGTCCAGTCCAGCCACGTCTTGACAGACAATCCCATGGTTTAAGAGTACCCTGTAGTGCATGCCAAAGGAAACATTTTATTTTCAATGGAAAATCCCATTTCCAAATTTTTTTATACCACCAGTTTTGAGGGAAGATGTACTGTTTTGAATAATTCTCAAGTAAGCTGCTTTTGCTGTCACCACACCCAATTTCCCATCACTAGACCATACTAATTTATCACCACCAGTATTTATATGCACTCCAGCTACACATAATTTATGTACATAACCATTCCATTGAATAGCATCGTTTCTAGTAAGCCCCAGGTCTGTTGCACTGAGCCAATAATATCCTTCACCTCTGAATCTTACCCCATTTTGCACCCTATTCAATGTGAAAAGACCATGAATATTTAAATATCCCAGCAGACATTCAAAAAAATTATGTGCATCTTCCATGCCTAGAATAGGATCTCTCCCCACCATGATCTTCTCACCCAAACCCACCTGCCATTTTATATCATCAAATAACCAGCCAAAAACCTTCAATAGACCCCTCCACATAGGCGATAAGCATCCATCCAATTTCCTTGGCTTCCAAATCCATTTGTGTATTTCCTCCTTTATATATTTGATATGGATGACACGATACCAGAGAGTGCCACCAAAGATCCCTCGCCACAATCTTTTAAGTCGCAGGGCCTTATTAAAAACATTAAGATCTTTAATTCCCCAGCTGCCATACCTTTCAGGCCTGGAGAGAGATTCCCATCCTATAGTGATCAACTTTGCCCGATCTCCACTACCAGTCCACAAGAAATTAAACAATAACTTTCTAACAACATTCAGAATTGTCACCGGTACTTCCAGCATAGACATCTAATATACAGGTATACCTGTTAAAATAGCCTTTAAAAGGATAAGTTTTCCCCCAATGGACAGAAACCTGTAAGTCCAGTGTGAAACACGGGCCTCCACCTTACGTAACAGCCACCTCCAGTCAGATAATTGATAGTTGTTTGGCTTTAAAACAAACCCAAGATACTTCACACCATCTTCTAACTCACAGCATCTGTAAGGCATAATATTCCCGATTTCAATACATCTGAGTGGACATACATTATATTGGAAAAAATTTGATTTAGTAGCACTAACTTTCATGCCCGTGACATTGTAGAAAGTATTGATAATATTTCTAAACACCATCCATTCCTCAATTGTTGCAATACCAGCTAATATTACATCATCAACAAATATTAGATGTGTGAGCACACATCCACCACCAATGTCAATACCTTTAATAAACCCCGCCTCTTTTGCTATATTCAGTAGCCTGCTAAAAGAATCAATCACTAAAATGAACAAAAGTGGTGATAATGGACATCCCTGATGTAATCCCCTAGAGCACTGAAAAAACTCAGATGGTGTCCCATTAACCAATACAGCAATGCTTTTCGTGGATACACAACCCATAATCCAATTTATGACAAGAGGTGGCATCCCAATCTGTATCAAAACCAGTCTTAAAAAGACCCAGTTTACCCGATCATATGCCTTCTCGAGATCCATCTTTAATAACATAGCCTCCAGCTTCCTAGCTTTGATAGAATGCATGAGCTCTTGTGACACACCTATATCATCATGGATCTGCCTATTGTGTAAAAAACCAAATTGTTCAGTAGCAATGTGTTCAGATAATGCAGCCTTTATCCTCTGTGCAATAATTTTTGAAATAATCTTATATGCAAGATTGCAGAGGGCAATGGGTCGGAATTCTCCAAATGAAGATGTATTATCACATTTGGGAATTAATGTAACAAAAGTAGAGTTCAATGCACCAGTAGAGAAACCATACACTCTAGTATGTTCTACCATATTGAGTAAGTCCTTACCCAATAAGTCAAAAAAATGGATATGTACTTCCACCGGCCAGCCATCAGGCCCCAGGCTTTTTTCCTTCTTGAAAATTTTTAGAGTGTGTTCTATTTCATCCAAAGCAACCATCTTTCCCAACTCAGCCGCTTCATGATCTTCAAAAAATTTCGGGGTAGAGTCTTGCTACTCTGATCTGGTCCAAAAGTACACCTGTAGCATCATCTTTATAAATCTTGTTGAAGACATTTACAGCTTCATTCTTTAATGGGTCCACACCAGTGATGATATTGCCCAAACATTCCTTCAAATTCCAAATAGTATTCATATTGTGTCGAGCAAATGCATAGGAGTGAAAAAAATTTGAGTTTTTATCACCATGTTGAACCCATAGGCACGACTCTTTAATCTCCATTCCTTTTCTTCTTGTAGCAGAATCTCTTCCTTCTTCTTCTCATATCTTTTAGCTACTTCAAAACCCTCTGTATCCAATGTAACCAAGACATTTTCTGCATGATACTTCTGAATATCTTTTTCTAATTGTACCAATTCCTCTTTATCTGCCTTTTTTTCTCCATGATCCATTTGCTGAAATCAAATTTAAGCCTTTTCATTTTTTTACAAAATAAATCCACAGGATCCAATCCTACAACAGTTTCATATATCCAAAAAAATTTCACCATAGAACAAAACTCCTCCTGACAAAGCCAAGAACTGTCAAATTTGAAAGGACGTTTATACATTGCACCAAAATCTTTGAATTGAAAAATTACAGGCCAATGGTCTGAAAATTTTATATCATGTACCCAAGATCTATACTTCTCAAATTTACCAAGCAATGTTTCTTTTACCATAAATCGATCAAGCCTCTTATGGATACCTTCACTTCCCTTTCTGCCATTTGTCCAAGATGGACACAACTTAACCGAGACAACATCAATAAGAGCATTATGTTCAAGAAAGGAAATGAAATATTCTGCCAAAGGATCCATTTTTGACTTTTGACCCCAAATTTAAGAAGATGACTTAGTAACATTTAAGTCACCTGCAAAAATGAGGTTATCAACATTAAGAATACCAGAGTCATCCAATGATTCCCAAAATCTTTGTCTGTCAATATAAGGAGCGTAACAATTAAACACAGTCAAATCCAAGTTCAAACCCAAGTAATAACCCCTCATCAAAATACCCCAAGGTGTTTTGAAGACATTGAAAGAAAAGAGATTGGGGTTCCATGCAACAGCAAGACCACCAGACAATCCATTTGAGCAAACAGCTGACACCTCCCAGAATGGCAGCACTCCACCTATCTTAGTAACCACATCATTGCTTGAACACATTGTTTCTTGGAATAATACTATACCCGGGCTAGTAGCTTGGAAAAGGTTGGATAAGGCCCTAGCCCGAGAAGCCTTCCCCAACCCGCGAACGTTCAGGGACAAAATAGACATCACAAACCCTCACTCGCGGGTTTCTCTGCTCTAAGACCCGAAATTGAAAAAAAATCTTTCCCCTCAGCTTTTAATCTGTCTACAACAGTAAGATACCCATCAACTGACAAATCCTTCTCAACCCCCTTCTTCCCTTTTCTTTTTTTCTGAATAGTCACATTCTGATATTTTATAGAACTAAGTGGCAAAACATTAGAATTCAAAGGAGGGTTCTTTGAATACACAGGAAAAGGAGAGAATTCCATTGAAACCCTACCCTCATTTCCATTAGAGGATACAGAATCCTTATTTAACTCATTCACAACCAACTCAAACCCCAAATCCTGATGATAGGTAGAAAATGTACTCCGACTAGGGTCAGGTGCAGAAGGAGATTTATGTTCCATAATAGCAACAATAGAAACAGTAGGCACTGGAACAGAATTAGAGTCTATTGAAACCCCACCCACCTGATCAATTACATTCAAAACATCTTTCCCCATCCCTAAATCCTGATGACAGTTTATATTAGGGCCACGGCTAGAGTCCGGATAAATATAAGAGTCAGGTTCCATAACAACAGAAATAGGAATAGCAGGGCTAGGGTTTGTTACAATATTACCAGAGGAGGTCGGACCCAAATCAACAGAAGCTAGTTCCCCATCCAAATTTTGAGCCACTGAATTTTTTTCCCCATCCCTCACACTCCCCTCCCCCCCACAGGAGTACAAATACTACAACATAGAACCACTTCCCCTAATGATATATGCCTATCTAAGTCCTGATCCCAATTTGAAATAAAGGCTAAGTCTTCATTTGAAACAACAATATATGCAGATTCTTGTAAAGTTTTAGGCTTACCATTTACATGAAGTGTTGGAGTTGCATGAAGTTCAAGCGAAGCGGGGGGAATATGCTCAGGTTCAGGCGATACCCTCTCACTTCGACCCATCAGCGAAGGACAATGAGCCTGTACATTCCCAACAGAATGGAAGTGGAAACATCTGAATGGGATACGAAAGTAATCCAGGCATTGTATCCACGAACGACACCCCCAAACAATCTCAACATCTGTCGGAAGCCCCAATCTAAGGTCAAACTCAACCATAACTTTTGCATAACAACGATCCATCCCGAACAGAGTCTTTTTGTCAACCCTAATGAACCTCCCAACAACATTTGCAAGACCAACAATAACATCTTCCGTCCAGAGTTCGATTGGCAAACCCAGGACCAACATCCACAGATGTCTGATACCCTGCCTTTCGCAAAGAGGGTCGAAAGAAATGTGGCATTTCTTGAGCACCAATGAACCATCTTTAAAAAGCCAAGTACCAGCCAAAATCTACGGCAAGAATTCCTTCTTTGAAAATGTAAATAAAATCCACCGGTTCATTAAAAGGTGGATACGAAGGGCAATGCCAGTAATAGGGACCCAGTATTTCTTTACCCACTCGACAATATCCTCCTTCGACCCCGAGGTATACTCTAATCGCCCAACCAGTGCCCTATCGGCTAACATTTCAACTCTTTCTAGATTCGTATCAGACTCAATGACAAATCTCGCCACCTTATCTCTGGCCTTCAAAGTTTTAACCCTGCGACGGAGCTTTGCCTGCCCACCAAAAAAATTAGGGTTCAAAGGATGTGCCCTATCCCTGGATTCTGATACAGAGACCACAACACCTGCTGAGCCCCCATGAGGAGTGGAAAATGACATAGCGAAAACAGTAACGGGATGAATAGGGTTTCTGCAAAACCGGACCAACCGGTAGCCGAACCCTACAACTGTCCAAAAAATAAAGGTGGGTCACACCACCACAAAAACGTCCATGCCAAAGTGTAGAGAAGGACCCACACCAGAAAAAGCAACAAAAGGAGCCAAACAAGTGGCAATCCACCGCAAAAATCTCGAACCAATACCCCGACCAGACCTGCGATAAGAAAAAACCATAAAAGAAACCTATTCCCACTTTTTTTACTTGGCTGGTACTGGGCCAGTCCAAGATGAACTAACTTGACTCCAAGCTACAAGGATGATCCGCAAAAACCCCCACCATCGCTCAACCAAACCCTAACCCGCAATCCAGCATGAATTGCTACAGGGAACGCCATCTCCTTGCACGCTAGTTCATATTTATCTTATTATTTGTTATTAAAAATACTATTAATAAAAATTAATTCATATTTTTTATTTTTAAAAAATTACTACTTTCCTTGTAGATAAAATGACTTTAAAATTCTAAATATAATATATATACAACTAAATTAAACTATCATAAATGCACGTGTCTATATATATATAATTGAGTTTTTAAAATTAGAAATTAGTTTTAATGTGAATATGGTAGATGACAAACAATGATATCATTAATAGAATTGTGTACTTATCATTAATGATAATGTACAAAAAAGATAGTATTCGTTAGCATTAATTAAACATTTAGTACAAAAACCACATGACAAGTTAGAAAAAAAATGAATTTATAAATTTTAAATTATTATTTTTCTTAAAGAATTTCATCAGTGTACAAAAATGATAGTTTTCATTAGCATTAATGAAACCTTTAGTACAAAGACCACATGTCAAGCTATATTTTTTTTGAATTTTTAAATTTTAAATTATTATTTTGTTTAAACAATTTGACATCCAACCAAGGGTAATTTGTCACTTCAAGGCCTTTAGCCAATCATAAAATAGAAATAACAAATTTTAGATATTCAATAAAATAATTTATATTTTCAAAATATTATATTTAATACATAAATATTACAAAACATTGAGAAACGTTATGAATTTGTTTTAGGATTAATATAAAGTCAGAATTAATATATGACCAACTGATTGTTATTAATTCCATACCTTGGCAAGGACTAATAATTTAGTTATTTTTTCCACCATGACCAAAACTTAAGAAAGTCAATGTATGGTTATGTTTGAAAGCTAGGGAGATAATACAACACAAATAATGTTATTATACCATGGGAAACAGATAACCATGGTGATAACAATAAAGAGTGATATTTAAGTGTTTTGTTTTTATATTTTCCTTATCTTTAAATTTTTAATATTATCATTAATTCTTTTAAGATGTTTAAGAGTGGTTCCAACTTTAATAGATTTGATATGAAAAAATAGTATTTTAGATCCCATTCAAAATTCAACAAACTTAATAGTTTTTAGGATTTTATGATTGCAAAGTTTCCACCAAATTCTATCATGTATGAGGGTATGAGATTGCCATTTAATCAAGCATCTCAACCACCATATATACCTTGATGTTGGTGGCATTGATTGTTGAACTCCTCTACCATGGCCTTAATAAAAATGTATTCTTCATTAAAGCAAAATCACTTATTAAGCATGGGAATTTTTTCTATATTATAATATTTGGATTATGAAGTTTCATCAAAATTGTAGGCTGTTGAATAATATCCTTGGAGGATCAAATTTGAGATTCGAGGTAGAGAAAGGGATGGAGCCTAATGGAGGAAGGCATGTGATGCAATTGATGTATGTACTAGCTTGATCTCATGTTTTATTTCTATGATTATTGTTCTAGTTTTGATACATGTTGGTAAAGAATTGTACTTGTAGTCTCATATATAAAGGTTGATTTTGGATATATATATATATATGCTTTACTTATAAATCTTTTTTTGGATATTATTATTTGAATTATAAAATCATTTATGATTTATATTTGATACAAAATGTTCTTGCTCATTTATTAATTTAAAATATACATATGTATATACATATAATATATATATCATGTGATTCCAATACATTTCATTTTAGAAATTCGTCTTTATTTCCTTATTTCTTATAACTTAACAATTAACATTATAACTATTAAAATTATGCAAATTAGATTTGAATATAATTGATAATATTTAATACTCTCATTATGTAAATAAAATATTAATCTAATGCATTTAAATTTAAATTTATAAGCATAGAAATCGAATAACACATTAACATCATGAGAGTGGCATGGTAGAAGTCTGGTAGGCTCTTTGGTACACTAATATGCTAGCTAGAAAGGGGAGTGGTGGGTGTTCATGGAATCCTTTTCTCTTGTAATGACATTCACCCACATATATTTTCCTTCAAATTACAAAGCTATGTCGTTATTTAGGTGAATATTAGGTTATATAAAACAAGATGTGATTATTTTAAATCATTAACAATATTAGTGTTGATTTAGATTTTATATAAATAATATAATTGAGTTGTTTTTTAAAATGTAAATATAATTATTATAAATTTATATACTTTTATGCCACACTTATAATTCATATTATAAATTAAACAATATTAACGATTTATAAATAATACAAATCATAAAACAATAAATGATTAAAAATGACAATAAAAGACATCAACCAATTATATATATATGATATGAAGTTGTATATCAAGTAAGTAACGTGATAAATAACATACACAAGAATAATACAAAAAATCAATAAACATGTCAATTAGTGTTATTGATTTCCATTGGCATTAGCGCTAAGTCTAAAACTAAAATTAATAGCATCATTAGTGAAAAATGCTCCACCACTTCTAGGAAGTCATCAAACATGGCATATAGGAACAATTGGTGGTGCATCTGGAACATGTGGAAAATCAGATTTTGCGCATGAGAAGATGGATGTGGCTCAAGAAGTCTTACAATAGGTAGTCCATGTGCATCAAATGGAGCACAAGAATATGTGGCTCAAGAAGTTTTATAGATTTTTTATCAAAGGTGGGTTGAGTGTACACCAATGTTACACATCTCATTAGGATAGGACTAGGAACTTCTCTTAGCTCATTAACCATCATCATGTATTAGGCATAATGTGTGAGGTATCTTAAGAAGGTGAAGCCATAAGACATTAAATGATTCCTTATCTGGCTTGATGTTATAGGTTATGAATAACCTGTTTATGTTGAAGTTTCCCAACTCCAAATTTAGTCATAAAATTGCATACTTCATTAAAGGATTCATAAAAAATTATGCATGTGTCTTCATAAAAAATAAGACAGACGAGTCAGTCTTATTTATCGCCATTACCTGTGTATTCTAAGAATCCTACATCTAATCCGGATGTACAGGCTGCTAATACCTTGAGATTTCAAAATGTGACCATTAGACGTAAGAAGGTTAAAGATAAGGTTAACCCTGACCAGTCTAAAGAGATGATTTACCAGCCATTATCTTCCAGAATTTTGGAAACGATATCTGTGGCTTCGACACACAACGTGGATGGGGACTTAGAGCAGGGCATCCCCGTGGTGATGTTTCTTAATGTCTTTTTGCTCACTAAATATCTGGGGGTTGGTAAGGCTGCTCGGCTCAGGGCCTTATCAAACCTATTGAATACTACTGGACCAAATATTTTACTGCTACAAGTGACAATGTGTGATGCCTCTGTTGCAGTGACTAAGATTTCTGGATTGTTGCCTTGCTGGGAAGTGTCCGCGATCAATTCGAATGGGTTGTCTGGGGACCCTCGTATTTTCTCCTTTTGTGCCTACAAAACTAGATGGGGGATTTTGCTTGACGATTGCTGTAATTTGTTGTATACAACATCGTGGTGCATTCTTATTGATGATGCATTAAAAATTATGTAGTAGAAAAGAACAATGGGAATGCATAAAAAAGGTGCATCAGGGCTTGCATAGGATGGAAGCACTAAAAATATTAAATCTAATAACTTTTAATTATTATTTAATACTACATTGTTACATTTATAATCTAGATGCATTAAAAATATTAAATCTAATAACTTTTAATTATTATTTAATACTACATGGTTACAATTATAATCTAGATGCATCAATGCACTCATAATAGAAGCATACTCATGTTAGCTAAATCAACAAAGTACTTTATAGAATAAAAACTTTCGAACTAAACATTGAAGTATTTGGGATGAAAAATTTATTTTAGTGAAAGTAGGCTCGTCTCTCTCAGCTTCGTATAGAGAGCCCTATTCATTTAGCCATGCACATTCCAAAAATTAGAGTAAGCCCGTCCTCTGAAACTACTAGGATTGACAAATAAACAAATAGAAGGCCAAAATGTTATTTATTTGACGGTTATCAAATGAAAACTCCACAGTAGTGCAAGAGGGAGGCACAATTCAAGCTCAAGAAGGAGATATTAGACCTATTTTGAAGGGATTGGAATTGTAATTAGTAATAAAATTAAGAGATGGATTGTTGTTATTATATTGATAGGTGTTTATATTTTAGAATTTAAGTGAATTATCATTTATGTTTTTTTTATATTGATGAAGGACCAGACAGATGTACTTGATTTTATGTTAGTTGTTCAAAATTGGAAACAAACAATTATAATAAAAAGAAATATAAAAAATAAGTGGTAGTTGATGCATGGATGATGCATAGTTCATGCATGGATAATACTAGTGACAGACAACCCATTTAATTAAAGAATGTAACATGTAGCTAAGATATAGACCAATGGTGATTACAACTAAGTATAGAGAACAAACAACAAATAACTTATTTAGGACACTTAACTTGTAACCTATCGATATTCATCAACCACAATTTAATTGTACCTTGAGCATTAAATTATACATTAAACATTAGAATGCAAAAAATGTTTCCTTATTTGCAACGGATCAATCAACTTTCATGTCCGGTCTGGGTTCGAAGGCAAAAATAGATATAAAAGGTTCTCTCCCTGCCAAATCGTCATCCCTGGGGACGCAACACCATGTTCCACTACTTAAATTATAAATAATCACCTTATTCCAGTCCTGGTGAGTCATGCAGACCAAATCCCCCACTCCTTCGAAGTCAAACGGCCTTGATGGTATATAATAGTTCATTTCAAAATCATCCAATAGATTTAGAGGTAACAGTGCAATTCCCTTGAAGCCATTGGAATCCAATCCGTCGTCGTCAAACTCCCATATAGCAATATGAAACAAAATTCCCATCGCAACATTCGTTTTGAGTGTCGCTATGATAATTCGTGACCCGCAAGTTAGTAGGTAATCCTCACTGTGCCAGAAAGTAGGAAACGCGGCCAAATGCGGCAATGGCACAAAAATGGAAGTCGCCGTTATGATATTGAAACGCAGCACTCCGAGCTTTTGAGAATTCAACTGATCCTTAGCCATGCAATACAAGAAATCCTTGCAAATAACCATGCTCTTCCCCAACGGTGTCCTGGTTGCCTTCCAATTCTTTGGCAGGTGCCCCGCCGTCCTCCACGACTTTAAAGACGAATCATAGATTTCTACTGTCTGTGCAGTCCGTAACTGGACCACAATTATCACTTTATATGTATCTCCAGTACTGTTGCCATCCCCTGGCGTCATGCCCATGGCGAGTCCCACAACTGTTTTGGAAGAGAGGATGGGAAGTACAAGCGAGTTTCCTGTAAGAGGATTGGAAATGATTGGGAGTAACCGAGCACGGTCGACCTGGATGGTCACCAAGAACAGGCCTGCGGCCGATCTGTTTAACGACGCAGTACGGTGGAGCTGAGAACCTTTTTGTACGAGCGAAAGGCTTTTCCATCTCTTTGTGGAGAAGCAGTAAGCCTCACACCATAACCCGGTCGAGTATTGATACCATATGACAAGCCAGGGTTTATTGTTGGGAGGTGCCACAACCCATTCATTAGTTTTGAATTTCCAGGGTGAAAAGAGGGCATTCCATTCTCTACACACGCCGCCGCCATATCTACATAAGCTGTCGGTTGGCAACCGTGCCAAGACGTCCATTTTGAGATGTTCTGGCAATTTAGACCACCACGTTGAGCACTCCGACGACGTTTCCATTTTTATTTCAGTAGTATAGTATATAAAACCAATCTAACTCAGATTGGTTCTGTGCTCAGGGTCTGCACATAGACAGAATGAAAAATTATTTATATAATAATGTGATCTACATAATTGGGTTCACTTTCAGTTGCCAAAATCTCAGATATCTATAGATGTAGACACAATAATATTATTAATGTGGTTGTTGCTAGTTAATCTTTTCACAAAATTTTGGAAATAAAGAACTAAAATTGTTTCAATTATCTTCTTAATAATCAATATCTTTTCGCCATTGTCAATGGTTGCCTCTTCCACCACTCAGCAGCCTTCTAGATTTGTATTGATCGATTGCAATCCCTCAATAGGCGTTATGGATTCTCGTTTTGAACACATTCTGTGTTTAGAGCAGTCGATTGGCATGCCTTGACGTTATGCATTCTTCTTCAAAATGATGATTAGGTTAATTTGACGTTATGCGCTCTTCTTCAAAATGATGATTAGGTTAATTCTGATCATCATTAAAAAATCTACGATGCCGAGAGTTCATAAAGAATCTACGATGAGAGAGTTCGAATCAAGGGATTGCTGATAGCTACTTTCCGCCTGGGCTAAGGGATCTGTAAAGTGTTTGATTGAATTGAAAAAAAATAAAAAAATATCCCATTTTTCTCATAGAAGAATGTAGTTAATGTTTAAATTTAAATTTATGTTTTTTTAACCCTTTCTTAAGCTAAGGCGGGATGTCTAATCCATAAAAAAAAATAACCTAGAATCTCACACCAATCCTCAGTACGGATGAATTTCATTACAGATTGATTGTAGCTCTCAAGTGACACCCTGGCTACGACATATACGAGAAAGCACTTGTAAATTAAAGGAATTTGTGCTGACACCTTGGCTGCCAAGGTTTAAAAATGATATTCCGGCGGAAGAATAACATGGCCATGGTGCTTGATTCCGTGGAAGTCACATGCTCTCCATTGTCACCACTGTGGAAGAATAGTTACATGCTCTCCATTGCTGCTCGTAATTCTGTTCTTGAAATGAGCCTGGAAATAAGTCTCATAAATCTTCATCGCTTAAGTTGGTATATTTGTTCAAAATTTCAAATCATTTCTTAGAACTGTAACAAGAATTATGTGGTGGTAATGTCTCTTATTTTGTTGTTGCAAGATGGAAAATGTTATAGAAAGAGTATAAAGATCTTGTCATGTAATTGCAATAACCCTACATAAATTTTTATTGTGTTTGGTAAAATAGTGGTTAGAAAAATGGAGAGAAGAAAATACTAAACAGATTGTCACTCAAACATCTATACAACCTAATCTTACTATTATATAACATCATTATTAATATTGAAATTTGAAATATAAGTTATAGTCATTAACTTATTTACCTAAAATAAATTTTTAAATAAAACTAATAATTAATTGCAATTTACTACTTTATTGAAAATAAAAAATAAATTTAAGATATAGTAAACATGCTTTTTCAAATATGAGAATCACGCTGTCAACATTCATCCTCTCGTCACTAGACAAGTAACTCCACATCATTTAGTTCATATTTAAAATTTTTAGTTCAGACTTAAAGTTTTCGGTGAGCGCTTCCAACCCTACTATTTTAATTTATTTTTTCTGTCTATGTATGGCATCTAATATCAATGGTTTGTTCTTCAATTTCTTTTGATTTATAAATATTTTTTCTGTCTATGTATGACATCTAATATCAATGGTTTGTTCTTCGATTTCTTTTGATTTATAAATTTGAGTGGATTGTTGGACCCTTCATACCAAATTTTGTTTGTCCAAATCTATTTAAATGTGCCTACAACATTCGGATTTGAAGATTCAGGGGTTTGAAGTGGTTGCTTTCAAAACAGAAACTCTTTTATCTAAAAATATAGAAATGAAATTGTTTGATCCCTTTATCCATGAAATTTAACACATGTATATATAAATGAAATTAGTTGATCCTTTTATCTAGAAAATTTAATATATGTGACATAAGATAAAATTTATTTAAATAAATCTTAATAAAATCTTTTATCTAGGAAATTTAACACATGTAACACATGTAACATAAGATAAAATTTATTTAAATAAATCTTAATAAAATATTTTATTACCTTTAATATTATAGCTCATCTTTTTAATAAACAAAATTAAAATTGATTTATATACATCTATTATATTTTGTTGTCTATTGTTTGAAAAGGGAGAAAACGTATGATGTTTGAGGATGAAAGAATGTTAAAGGATTTGTTCTTTCCATTTGAGTCACTTGATAAAAGAAATTCATGGAAAACCTACTATGTTTGATTGAACAAATTTGACAAACTTCGCATTCTAATGCCGTTGCAATATTTATATGCGAAAAAAACCAACAACTTTATATGCAAAGGAAAGAGACTTATCCTTGAATCCCATTAACAAGAACGCTTGAAAAGGAGAGACACTATAAGAGACCATCTTTTTTAAAATGTATTATACATTATCAAATGGTTCAATATGAGAGTGGAGTATACCCACATATTTCTTAAAATGTACTTTTACATTGTCAACTAAAAAATATACTTCTCACTTAAAGTTAATATGAACATAGCATTAGTGTTATGTTATGTAGGTCTTCTCACAATATGTTAGGAAGTGTGGTGTTATAAAAATATAAGAGTATTGAACATGTCGATATCAATTGATGATGATGATGATTAACATCAAATGAGACCAAATTTGGTCTATCGGATGGTAAGTCGAAGGTTATTACTTGGTTTGCTTTAAACTTTTGTTCCTATGCTCAAAAAGCTTAGAAAGAAGCTTTCCAAGATCGCTATAGTTTTGGTCAGTGAGGAGGTTAGAAAGGTTTGTGTTGTAGCAAATACTATAAAACTCATATCTAGTGTGGGTGTAAGCAGGACACTCTAAGAGAAAGTCATTTTCATCCTCAATGCTCATACATTCACAAAGATGGCAAACCCTTTCCTCCCACGGAGTTTTGGGAATAGACCAACGCCCTATTTTTCTATGGAGCTCATGACAGTTCGTTCTAATCTTGTCTATATTCATTTTCTTCTTTGAACTAGTTACTTTCAAGAGATAATTCTTATTTTCCAAATTAGGGTAAATGACCTCCTTATAGTATCTTAGGTTTCTCTTAATCCCTAAATTTTCCTTGCACCACAATTTCTCTTTAAACTTAAAAGAATTAATATTTTTGACATTATCGATATTCTGCAAAGTGTCAGTGTCATCAATGCCCCCATGGTCTAACCAAGCCATTTACACCAACTTTGCTTGAGGCCTAATTGGTTTTGCCTTGAATTTAAAGCAATTTTAGGAAGTCTCTCATTTTCCATGTTATTTATCTTGTGCTTGTACATTAGGTACCTAGACATAGCCATTCTCTCGATGGGGGGAGATACCCATTTCTAAGAGGAGGATAGGATAAGGTGTGTTGTATTAATTTTGAGGTTATAAGTTCAATAAACCGCTTCTCTATTTGCTCAATAATTCTCCAAATTCCTCTAGAAATGTTGTACCCCCATACTTCACAACCATATTGAACAATGTAGAAATATATTGATATAGATTTATTTTAGTTTTATAGAACTATTAAATATAAAAACAAATTCTAAAATATTTGATCCAAATTCTAAAATATTTAAAAAAATGTTAATATAGATTTCATATATTTATTTTATTTTAAATATTTTTTAATATTATAAACTGAATATCAAATTTTATCACATTTTAACATTATAGATGAGATATCAATTTTTTTTAATTACTACCTTAGTATTACCATTTCAAGAACTAAATTTTAATCAAAATTAGGTTTAAAAAATAATAATAAAGTATAATTTCTTAAATAATTAATCCACTCTCATATCACCTCTTTAAATTTCCCATCTAAACCATATTGCTGACATTAATTAAATTTCATTGTTTTACTTTTTTAATAATCAACTAGTCCTTTCTCAATTCATAAACGTTTATATTATTATTTCAAAAATAAAATTAAAATATCAAATTTGAAAAAGATAATAAGTTTAATTTTAATTAATACTTAATATCAATAATTTCAATAAGTTATGGTAGTGGATAAAGTTCATTGGAAAAATATATTTTATGGTAGTTTTTTTAAGAAGCTGATAAAACCAATTAAAATTTAATTACAAATGGAATTTTTAAATAGTAAAAAATAGTTTTAAACCTTAATTCAAGATCAAAGGGAAATTAAGTAATTACAATGTTTCCCTCTTGCTTGTAATTGTATTCTTATTAAATAATTATGATTTCCTTCCAGAAGAAATCACACCAAAACAATATATATATATATATAAGCATGGTTCTTCCCTATTGAAAGCATGGCTATGATTAGATATCTAATGTACAAGAACAAGTTAAACAATATCGGAGACGACGGAATCCCTAAAATCGTTCTTAATTCTATCCAAAAGCACTTGCATGTCAAGTGAGGATGGCTTAAAGATGCCACTACTTGGTTAAATTATTGGGGAATTAATGAAACTACCACTCTGCAAAATATTGATAACATTAATTACATTATTACTTCTACCTTCAAAGAGAAAATGAGGGCCAAAGAAGAGTTGGAGGTAAAAGGAAAGCTTCAGTATTACAAAGAGATCATTAACCCTAATCTCAATGATCAAAACTATCTTTCTATTTTAACAAACTCAAAGAAGAAAATTAATATTGCTAAGATCATAACGAACTCTCATGAGTTTCATAGTGAAACTGGGCATTGGACAACCCATAAAATGCCATGGGATGAAAGAATTTTCCATCTATGCAATTCTATAAGCATGGAAGATAAAAATCACTTTCTCTTAGATTGCTCGGCTTTCACTCACATTAGATCTCAATTTCAACATCTTTTCTTTGACACTAACCTTTCTAACCTTCTAGACCCCCAAAACTATATCGAGCTAGGGACATTCCTTTGTAGGCTCTTTGAGCATAGAAAAAGTATTTTAAAGAAAACCAAATAATCTCTTTCTTCTTAGGGTCCAGATTGGTCTCAATGGACGTTAAAAAACCATCATATATATATATATATATATATATATATATATATGGTCCCTCGCATGAATTTGAGGGACCTTTTAGATGCAATTGTGCATTCACAAAACGTGCGAAAGTTTAGAAAATTGAAAATTCGTGCACATTTCTTAGAACTAGGCATGGGAAGGCTTCGAGCCTGCCATGTCAATTAACATGTGGGATAGTATTCCATAACGTGCGCGCCTTATAGTGATACATAACATGCGCATGTTATGTATATCACTATAACGCGTGCGCGTTATGTATCACTATAACGTGCATGTTTTGGACAGACAAAACGCGCTAGCATTATGGACACACAAAACGCGCTAGCTTTATGGACACACAAAACGAACTAACGTTTTGTGAATGTTAAAAACTCTTAGGCATTTAATATGTTTGGTGCACGACTAAATAACGCCTAGTGGCAAAAAATGCATGAGCGTTTCTTCATCCAAAAACGCGCTAGTGTTATGGTAATCTACACAATTTGCATTTTCATCAAAACCTTATTTAATAGTTTATTTAATAGTTTATATGGGTTACGAGGTTAAATAGATATTTGGTGTTAGGGGATTAGGGGTTAGAGATGGGGGGTGTTTAGTGGTAGGGGAAGGGGGATTAGGAGAGAGAAAGAGGTGGGGGGGAAGTATGAGAGAGAGAGGAGGGGTTAGCGAGGGGGAGAGAGAGAGAGAGAGAGAGAGAGTGACAGAGGGGGTTAGTAATGATTAGGGGGGGAGAGGAGGGAGAGAGAGACAGAGAATGAAGAGGTTGTTAATTTTAGGTAGTGAGAAAGAGAGATGGTAGGTGTGGTTAGAGGTAGGTGGAGGTGTAGGAAGAGAGAGAGACTGAGAGAGGGGGTTAGTAAGGGATAGGGAGAGTAGCAGAGAGATAGAAAGAGTAGGATGGTTAGGGATGGGGAATAGGTTAGGGAGAGGGGAGAGAGGGTTTAGAGAGAGAGAGAGAGAGAGGTGTAGAAGAAGGTAAGAGAGAATGAGAGAGGGGGGGTTAGTTAGGGGTAAGGGGATAGGAGGGGGGTTAGCGAGGGGTAGAGAGAGAGAGGGGGGGGGGTTAGTAATGGTTATTAGAGAGAGAGAGAGAGAGGGTGTTAGTTGTAGGGAGTGAGAAAGAGAGATGGGAGGTGTGGTTAGAGGTAGGTGGAGTTGTAGGCAAGAGAGAGAGACTGAGAGAGTCTGGGTTAATAAGGGCTAGGGAGAGGAGGGGAGAGAGATAGAGAGAAGGGGGTTTTGGTCTAGGGGGAGTAGCAGAGAGATATAAAGAGTAGGATGGTTAAGGATGGGGGAGAGGTTAGGTAGAGGGAGAGGGGGTTGAGAGAGAGAGAAAGAGAAAGGACATGTAGAAGTAGGGAAGAGAGAGTGAGAGAGGGGGGGTTAGTTAGGGTTAAGAGGCTAGGAGGGGGGTTTAGCGAGGGGAAAGATAAAGAGATATATTGAGAGAGGGGGGTTAGTAATGGTTAATGGGGGGAGAGAGAGAGAGAGAGAGGAGAGGGTGTTAGTTGTAGGTAGTGAGAAAGAGAGATGGGTGGTTAGATGTAGGTGTAGGTGTAGGGAAGAGAGAGAGAGACTGAGATAGCCTGGCTTAGTAAGGGATAGCGAGAGGACGGGGTTGAGGGCTAAGGGGATTAGGAGAGAGATAGAAAGAGTAGGATGGTTAGGGATGGGGGAGAGGTTATGGAGAGGGAGAGGGGGGTTTATATATATATATATATATATATATATATATATATATATATATATATAAAGAGAGAGAGAGAGAGAAGGGGGTTTAGTTAGGGGTAAGGGGCTAGGAGGGGGGCTTAGCGAGGGGGAGAGAGAGAGATATTGAGAGAGGGGTTTAATAATGGTTAGGGGGGAGAGAAAGGAGAGAGAGAGAGATAGGAGAGAGTGTTAGTTGTATGGAGTGAGAAAGAGAGATGGGAGGTGTGGTTAGAGGTAGCTGGAGGTGTAGGGAAGAGAGAGAGACTGAGATAGCCCGGGTTAGTAAGGGCTAGGGAGAGGATGGGAGAGAGATAGAGAGAAGGGGGTTTTGGGCTAGGGGGAGTAGCAGAGAGATAGAAAGAGTAGGATGGTTAGGGATGGGGGAGAGGATAGGGAGAGGGAGAGGGGGTTGAGAGAGAGAGAGAGAGGATGTGTAGAAGAAGGGAAGAGAGAGTGAGAGAGGGGGGGTTAGTTATGGGTAAGAGGCTAGGAGGGGGGTTAGCGAGGGGGGAAAGAGAGAGAGATATTGGGAGAGGGGGCTAGTAATGGTTGGGGGGGAGAGGAGGGAGAGAGAGAGAGAGAGAGGAGAGGGTGTTAGTTGTAGGGAGTGAGAAAGAGAGATTGTAGATGTGGTTATAGGTAGGTGGAGGTGTAGGGAAGAGAGAGATACTGAGAGAGCCTGGGTTAGTAAGGGCTAGGGAGAGGAGGGGAGAGAGATAGAGAGGAGGGGGTTTAGGGTTAGGGGGGGAGTAGTAGAGAGATAGAGAGGAGGTGGTTTAGGGCTAGGGGGAGTAGGAGAGAGATAGAAAGAGTAGGATGGTTAGGGATGGGGGAGAGGTTATTGAGAGGGAGAGGGGGTTTAGATATATATATATATATATATAGAGAGAGAGAGAGAGGTAGAAGCAGGGAAGAGAGAGTGAGAGAGGGGGGTTAGTTAGGGGTAAGGGGCTAGGAGGGGGCTTAGCGAGGGGGATGGAGAGAGAGAGATTGAGAGAGGGGGTTAGTATTGGTTAGGGGGGGGAGAAGAGAGAGAGAGAGAGAGAGAGAGAGAGAGAGAGAGAGGAGAAGTTGTAAGTTGTAGGGAGTGAGAAAGAGAGATGGGAGTTGTGGTTAGAGGTTGGTGTAGGTGTAGGGAATAGAGAGAGACCAAGAGAGGGGGTTAGTAAGGGCTAGGGAGAGGAGGGGTTTTAGTCCTAGGGGGAGTAGTAAATATATAGAAAGAGTAGGATATATAGTGATGGGGGATAGGTTAGGGAGATGGAGAGGGGGGTTTAGAGAGAGAGAGAGAGAGAGATGTAGAAGTAGGGAAGAGAGAGTGAGAGAGGGGGTTTGTAAGGGTTTGAGGAGGAGTGGATAAAGAGAGCAGGGTTAGGGGGTATGGGGGAGTAGGAGTGACAATAAGAGAGGGGAGGTGGTTAGGTGTGTGTGGGGTGGGGTGGGTTTGGGTGGGTTAAAGGGTTATAGAGAGATAGAGAGGGAGGAGGGTGTCAACGGGTTAGAAGAGAGAGAGGGATTAGGGTTGGTGGAGGAGTACAAAAGAGACAAAGATTGAGGGGATTAGTAAGGGTTAGGTGTAGGAGGGGAGAGAGTGAGTAAGGGTTAGGTGTAGGAGTGGAGAGAGTGAAAAAGGGTTAGTAGTGATAGGATTATGAGAGAGATAGAGGGAGGTCAGTTTAAGAGTGGTGGGGATTAGGGAGAGGGAGAGGAGGGGTTAGGGAGTAGTGGGTATATAAATTTATTCAACACTTAAAAACATCAATTTGTGAATTTAATAACGCACATGCGTTATGTACATACAAAACGCTCGCACGTTTTGTATGTACATAACACGCGCGCGTTTTGTATGTACATAACGCGCGCCGCGTTTTGCATGTACATAACACGCACGCGTTTTGCATGTAGAAAACGCGCGCGTGTTTTGCATGTACAAAACGTGCGCCAATCAAAATATTTGAATTTAAATAGAACGTGCATGCGTTTCGGAGCACCTAATCACCCCCTCCTCCCGCACCCATGTGTCAGCCACAGTCCTATGTGGTTGGTTCAGACTTACCAACCCTGTGCTATGGAATTTACTGAACCATGGCTAATTAGGCATTTCCACCATTTTTCTCAATATTTTTTTTTTCACTGCTCTCTACAGCATGACATACATGACCATTATTGACGAAATTTTAGGCATAGATAACATTTTTTATGCAAATTCCAAATATGTAATTTTTTTTTTAAATATTGAGATTTTCTATTTGTTTCCTAATTTTCTTGTGTCATCACTCCTTAAGTCAAAAAACATGTTGTTAATGTTTATTCCGTAACTTTTTTCATTTCTCAACCATTTAAAAAAACATTGTATGATGCACTAGTAGACAATGACGTCTACATGCTATAAAAAATCCAAGTCGAAATAACTGCACTAAAACCTTCAAAGGCTGCACCCAAATTTGGCGTACCGTTATCGAGGTTTGATCACTTACATAATTATTAAAAAATTAAAATTAAACATTTAATTTTTGAAAAATAGTGTTGCACTAGTGCTACGGGTTCTATAAATTTCTTCCAATTTTTTTATCCCGAAACCATCATTTAGGCACTAAAAGGATGCACGCACAAAAACATATACCTTATCATTTGCCAAAAAAATAAAAAGTGACTATTAGAAAAAATCAAATTTGACATAGTTATGTAAATTTTCAATACTTAAAACTTATATATTCGGAAATGTGATTCAATTTCCTACGTTTCATCTTTTTTACTCGATGCAAGATATCTTGTGTAAGTATCTCAAAAAAACCAAGTAAGTTGAGGGATGCCTGATTTTTCAGTTTTCTATAGCATCTAACGCGCCAAAAGTGACCCTCATTAGCTTGCACATGCCCATATAGACCAGTGGACGTTAAAAACCATCATATATATATATATATATATATATAATCTAAAAACTTTACTTAAAATATTAAAGTAATTTAAGAGCGAAGTTAGCAAGACACTTTTGTGCGAAGGGTCAAATTTGACTAATAGCCTATCAAAGGATCAAAGATCAAATTTAAATATTGGACATTTAAAAAAATAAAAAAATAAAAATCGAAATTGTGTTCTTTTATAATAGAAATAAACAATTATAAAAAATATAAAAAATAATTGGTAGTAGATGAAGGGATAACTTGTATATCTTTGCATGGATAACTAGTGACAAACAAACCATTTAAATAAAGAAGGTAAGAGGTAGCCGTGGCATAGACAATAGGTGATTACAACTAAGCATGGAGAATAAGTAATAGATAATTTGTTCATGGCACTTAACTCGTGACCTATCGACGTTCATCGGCCATAAGTTAAGTGATATTTCTAATTTAAGATCTGTATGAACTTCATCTTGTTTCAGACTTTGAATTTGAATAGATTTTCTTGAAAGAAGAAAACCAGAGTTTCATATTAAGCAAAAACTCATCATTGAACTAATTTACAAACCCAAACCTCACAATACAATTTTTGGTATCTAGGATATACATGCGTCTCAAAGGCTCTAGTATAATCTCTTCTATGATGGTTTTTTTGGAATTCCTCGACCATTTCTTATATTGCCTAATCCATCCTAATGTTTGAAACGTTTCAAAGTGGTCTAAAGTCATTGTTCAAGGGTATTTATAAATTTATATATCCTAGGCATAGAATTTTTTATAGTTAGGGTAAGCAGGATAGATCTTATATTGGAGGAACATTTCATGTACTTGTTTGGCTTGCAAGGCCAACATTTTATATTGGGCATGTTGCAATTCCTTCAAATCTAAAAAACCAACCCACATCCATCTTAATCCCCAATTTCTTAAACACAAAGATATTAAATTCATTCAATATAACAATCTCAGTTTTTTCCCATCAACTTGGTGTCTTTTCTAATTATTAACAACTTTGATTGTTACCAAGACCAAGTTTCTTTGCTCTGTCCCCTTGGACTACAAGGACCAAGTTAAATAATTTTTTATACATATATTAAAATAGAATCACTTTTATAAACAATATAGAAACAGGGAGGGTTGCAGATCTCGTACTTACCTGGGAACAGTAAATGCGCTTCTCTTTGCAAAAACATTGAAGTTGTCAATAAGAGAGGATAAATCCAAAGGTACATTGGAGTCCACGATTACTTTGTAAACTTTTAACGTGTTTTTTTTAATGGGATCAGGAATCATAACTGGAAACTTTATAAAATTATATTGTATGACCCTCAAACTAATATGGATTACTAATGCAAAAATATGTAGCAATGGGGTCATCATGACAATACACATCAAGGACTTCATAACCATTATGTCTGGGACAATATTTGTTAGATAGATGTCCTTCGCGTTAGGTATTGAAGCTGTGTGAGCAACAAAAGTTTAAACTATAATGAAACCTATTGGTCTCATCTAGACTCATCACTTATTTTTGTGTACATTTCTATATGGATCTTGTTACCCTCTTGAATGATTGTGCTAGGAAGAGGTTACTTATTATGAATACACATATCAATTGAGTGGACAATTATATCTTTGTGAATTAGCTCTTAGTATAAAATTTTGGAAATTTATGTTGTCATTTTTTGTGGTTGTCCTCCCAAAATTATTAAAGTATATGAAGTGAACATAGTAAACTTACAATCTCAGGATTAAGTCAATTACAAATATGATATCAAATTATCTTGTAGAGAGAACCTATTTATTTCTAAAAATGTTGTGATTGGTGTATTCCTAAGGGTCAACTTGACCCAAAAGTGACCTTTAAGTATTGGGAATGATCTATAATACCTAGAGTGAGATTAGTCCATGGAGCTTAGTAACTTAGCTGTACAATCAATGTTTTCTTTACTACTTTTTGAATTCCTGAGATCCTGACTAGTCCTGCTAAAAGTATCAACCTTCTCTTGGCCTTATAAATGATATTCTGATTTACTTCTTTTTCTCATTGTTTTCCATCTTGCTGGGATGGTGTAAATGTTGAAACTTGAGCTTTATTTTATTAGTTTTCTTTCTTTTCGGTCTACGCAACTAGCTTGAAAGAGTTGTGGTAAAGGATATTTATTGAATTATGTCGATTAACACCTGATCCAATTTTCCATGGAAAGCTATGAAATTGAATTTTATAGAGTAGCGCGTAGAATTGACAATGGCACAATTATGTGAACTATTCTCTCATTGGTTTGCATAATATGTATTCTTATATCGTATGTGTATTTGTGATCTGGATTTTATGAGCAGAACGAAATGAATACAGATTATTATCAGATGCTTAATACAAAATAACAGAGTTACAGTAAAACTGGTTTTCTATTCAATAAGGAAATAAGCTAAAACTGTAAAATGCAGCGGGAAACAAGCTTGTTGGAATGGTGGCGACTTATCTCTGGGAATAGATGTGACGACTGCACTCATTCGGAACAAGATGGTTACAATGAGGCTCTGAAGGCCTTTTACAATAAACAGGAATGTCAAAAACCCTAGACATCCAAAAACCTAACCCTAGGAGATGAAACGCCAAAAGTCATCTGGGCCTCGTTTGGGTAAGTTAGTACATCAACTTCCCAGGGTCGTAACTCTTGCATACGATCTCCGTTTGGGGCACACAATAGCTTGTTGGAAATATCTATTCAATGACTGCAAAAAGGGTGAGTGAATCTCGAGTCCAGCATGCATCAAAGGTGGGCGCGCAATACTCACATTTACCTGAGAATTCGACGCCGAAAAAACATCGTTTAGGGCCTCAAAATGGCTCCATAAGTTCAGGAGCCGAAAAACTGCTAAAAATAGTATATTACCGAAATTGCCAAGAAACTATTTTGAGCCAGTTGGAAAGGTGGGTGCCCACCAATATCCACCTAGATAAATCCTCCCTCCTTAGGAATCAATGGTCTCCATTGCGTTGAGTTCCCCCATCAAATGAGGAAATTTCTGCTGAATTTGGCCCCGGGTGAGCCACTTGCCCTGGTGCAGGAGCTTCCCTACTTTGACAACTCAATAAAGTTGGATCCTTTGATGTCGAGTGCCCTTCATCTGTGTTTCTACAATATGATCACTGGATTCCTGTTGCAGGCAGTCAGGGTTGAGCTCTATTGGTGTCAACTGCTCTGCTATCTCTGAGGTGTCTAATAATGGTGGGAAATATGGTCGAAGGAGAGCCACGTTGAAGACTGGATGCAGACCAAGGGGGAAATGTTGAGCTCAAAATCATTGTCACCCACCTCCTTGGTGATGGTGTACAGCCCATAACGGAGTGAGCAAAGCTTCCGATGGGGCCCTGTAAGGCATTCTTTTTTCAAATGCAACCAAACTTTGTCGCCCACCTGAAACTTATGTGGCACCCGATGTTGATCATGGCTCTGCTTGTACTTGGCATTAGACTTTTGTAGAATATCTTGAACTTGTTGGCAGATATACTAGATCCGTTCAATGAATCAGGTGGCTTTGTCAACTTCTGGGGACAAGTAAGTCGAGGTGGTCACCAGGGGAAGTGCAACATCCATGGGGCCCAATGGTTGGAATCCCAACCCCACCTGAAAGGGGCTGTGGCCAGTTGAACTGTGCAAGGCTCAGTTGTAGCTATGTTGGACATAGGGAAGAATCTCATCCCATGTGCGGGGGTGTATTGAATTGTACATGTGTAGGATATGTATGACCATCTTGTTGACGACCTCGATTTGGTCATCTTTTTGGGGGTGGAAGGAAGTGGATTTGGTGAGCTTGGTATCCAACAGTGACCAGAGGCTCGACCAAAATGAGCTGAGGAACTGACTGTCACGGTCTGATATAATGGTCTATGGGATCCCAAAATGTACCCAGACTCGTTCAAAGAAGATCTTGGCAGTGGTTTCTGTTGTGGTATTCTTTTTGCAGGCGGCTAGAATCGCCATCTTGGAAAAGCGATCAACAACCAAAAAAACAAATTCATTCCCCCTCTTGGTGGAAGGGAGGCTCGACATGTAGTCCATTGAGATGGATTCCCACAGCCTGTCAGAAGTAGGAAAAGGGGTGTACAGGCCCTATTTCTTAGTGGTCGGTTTGGCAATAGCACAAGTGGTGCAGGACCTGATATACTTGCCGACATCCTGTTGAAGTTTCAGACAGTAAAAATGTTTCTACAGCACTGCCACTATTTTTTCGACACCAAAGTGTCCTTCCACCCGACTGTAGTGAGCTTCCCAAATCAGCTTCACGTTCTCACTTGATGGAACACAGAGATGGACCATATGGCACAACAACCCATCCTGAAGATGGAAATTATCGACCACTGATTTGGTGCCCAACATTTGATAGGTGGTGGAGAAATCAGGGTCTGTCTCGTAGAGGTGGGGCCTTCCAGAGGTCTCGTGGCCGCAAGAGTCTATAATTGTGGTGAGTGCCATGACTGGAGGTTGACTAAGTCAGTCAGCAACTCGGTTGGTACTCCCTGTTTTATATTTGATGTTGAGGTGGAACTGTTGTAAGTATGTTGACCACTTCTTATGGCGGTCATTTTGGAACTTTCCTTGGGTCTGCATGAACTGTAGTGGTTTGTGATCAGTGTGGATGACTGTCTCCTTCCCAAGAATGTAATGTCTCCACTGGCGGCAGGCTTGCACAATGGAGTACATTTCTTTGTCATAAGTAGGGTACTTACGGACATCATCTGATAGCGTCTCACTATGATATGCCACGGGGTGGTCGTGTTGAGTGAGAATGACACCCATAGCATAATCTGAAGCATCTGTCTGATCTCAAAGGGATGTTGCAGGTCCGGTAATGAGAGTAACGGCGATGAGCACAAATGCTTCTTCAAGTCATCAAAGGCTTGTTTTTTGGGCAGGACCCACACAAATTTTTCCTTACCGCCACCCCTAGTTACTTAGCTGAGGGCCCATGCGATATGAGAGAATCCAAGCACGAACCGACGATAGAAATTGGTGAGGCCCAAGAAGCTTCGAAGTTCAGTGAGTGTGGTTAGGGATGGCCAGTCACGGATGACCTGGGTATTGGCTAGATACACATGCACACCATGTCAATCAACGATGTAGCCTAAGTAATGGACCCTGTCCATGCCGAAGGAGCATTTTTCCAAGTTTGCATATAGTTTGTGTTGTCGTAGGGTGTGCAGAACCTGTTGAATATGCTGCAAGTGTTCCGCCCAAGTCTTACTGTAGATGAGGATGTCGTCCAGATACACCACTAAAAAATTATTGGTGAAAGGTCATGGGATATTGTCCATCATCCTCATAAAATTTGCTAGAGAATTTTTCAAACCAAAGGGCATGAACAGCCATTCAAAAAGACCTTCTTTTGACTTGAAGGAAGTCTTCCATACATCTGTTTGTTCTATTGGGACCTGATGGTAGCCCAAATTCAGATCAAACTTATTGAAAAATTTGGCCCCCGTGAGATGATCAAGGAGGTCGTCAATTCGGGGAATTGGGTACCGGTTGTGGATTGTGATTTTATTCAGGGCCTGGTAATCAATCCAGAGTCACCAAGTCCCATCTTTCTTCTACACCAACACGATTGGGCTCCCACAAGGTGATGAGCTGGGATGGATGTGCCCCTTGTGGAGCAACTCTTGGATCTACCTCTTTGACTCCTTGTTTTCCAACAGAGAACAGCGATAGGCTGGACCATTGGGTAGCGATGCGCCTGGGGTCATATCGATGGGATGCTTGACTTGGCAGTGGAGAGGTACCCCAATAGTAGAGGAGAAGATATCTGAGTATTCTTCCACCACCTTATCCACTTGATTCTGTTGTGTGGAGAGATCGGTCGCAGAGGCCCTAGATGTGGCTGCAATCTTTCTCTCACTCTGAGAGCGAATCACAAAGAAGACAAATTTCCTAGTCTGAGAGATGACCTTTCTGCATTGCTTGGCATAGATCAAGGAAATAACACTAGGAGGGACTACCTCGGGTATCCTGTACAATTTCCTGTTCAAATAAATAATAACACTATGAGGCTTAGACTCATATACAGCATGACATTTCCATAAATAAGGTTGGACCAAAAGAACATTTGAAACTTCAAGAGGAGCAACATCACACAATACCTCATCCTTGAAGGGCTTGATCTCGTACGACAGTCGACAATGTTGGCTAATGCGGAGATCGCTTTCTTTACGGAGCCATCCAATGGTGTAGGGTTGTGGGTGCGGCGTTGTCGGAAGGGACAGGCGCTTGACAACCTCTACTGAGATGAGGTTCTTCTGGCTACCACTATCAATGATGAACTGCAGCGGGGTACCTTTTACCCACATCTGTGAATGGAAGAGGCATTCTCCTTCTTCTCGCTTGTCTGGTTCATCAAGATGGAGGTTGGTGGTAGAAATGGTGGCACTGGGTTCTGCGTCAATGATCCGTCGTCCCCTTTCTGGTTCAGACTCAGAGTCAGAAGCCACATCTGATTCAGATGCTTTCACTTCGACCACCAATGGCTGCTTTCAGCGACAGTCGACAGTGTTATGCCAAGGGCTCTTATGGAAGTCGCACCACTTCCCGATATCTTTCTTTGTCTTTTCGATGTCCTTCTTTGCTTGCGGTTTGGACTAGTTGTCCTGATACTATCCATCTTTGCTCTGTCCTTTATTCTGTGGATTAGGGATGCCCTTTCCTATCTTTTGTTGTGACGGGTTCCCAAGCCCAAATTGATGCATCTTTTGTTTGAGCTTCTGCTCGATTTTGACGCCATATCGGTAGGCTGCGCCCAAGGAAGAGATGTCCAGAAATTCCATTTCGGTCTGGATGTATCTATGCATACCACCACGATACTTGAGCGCCAAATATCGCTCTGAATCTTTGATACCCATCTTGGTGCGCAAAGTATGGAAGATATTTGTGAACTTTGGCACTGCTTGGTCTCTTTCTTGTCGCAGTGTGGTCCATTTGGTATACAAGTCGTCATAACTTCCAACAAGGTAGTATTGTTCCTTAATAGCATCCTTGAAGGATTCCCAGGTGGTCGTGACTGAAAATAATGAGTGTTCATCTGTGTCCTTTTGGTCGCAGAAAGTTTCCCACCAATCTTTGACATGGGGAACGTCTTTGAGGAGCACAAAAGTAATCTTTTCTATATTCAAGAATTTATGGATAGAAAAATACCCTTCTAGTAGATTCAACCACTTATCTACAGCATCTGTGTCTATCTGACCTTCAAATATAGGAATATCGAAGTTGATTTGTACCTTGAAGGGGGCGGCGTCTCTGCTCGAGGAAGATGCATCGCTTGCTGGTAGTCACTGAAGGATTTGCAGGAAACTATCCATCATCTCATTCCTCTGTTGCGTGAGGGATTCCTCAAGCAACATTTTGAAAGGATATCCTATCCCGTCATCTTTCTTTTCTCCTTCCATGAGAGGTTGCTTGGGCGTGCAAGAGCTTTTGTCCTCAAGAGAAGCAAGCTTGAGACCCAATTATTTGTACGATGACCTCTTTGGGGACATGCATTAAGACGACAAGGAGCAGACCGCTATGATACAACCGATCCAGATTTTATGAGCAGAATGAAATGAATACAGATTATTATCATATGCTTAACACAAAATAACAGAGTTATAGTAAAACTGGTTTTCTATTCAATAAGGAAATAAGCTAAAACTGTAAAATGCAGCGGAAACCAAGCTTGTTGGAATGGTGGTGGCTTATCTCTAGGAAGAGATGTGATGAATGCGCTCATTCGGAACAAGATGGTTACAATGAGGCTCTGAAGGAATTTTACAATAAACAAGAATGCCAAAAAACCTAGACATCCAAAAACCTAACGCTAGGAGACTAAGCGCCAAAAGTCATGTGGGCCCCATTTGGGTAAGTTAGTACATCAACCTCCCGAGGTCGTAACTCTTGCATACGATCTCCGTTTGGGGCACACAATAGATTGTTGGAAAGATCTATTCAGTGACTACAAAAAGGGTCAACAAGTCTCAAGTTCGGCATGCAATACAGGTGAGCATGCTGAACTCACATTTTCCCAAGAATTCGACACCGAAAAAATGTCGTTTAGAGCCTCAAAATGGCTCCAGAAGTTCAGGACCCGAAAAAATTGCTAAAAATAGTATATTACCGAAATTGCTAGAAAACTATTTTGATCCATTTGGAAAGGTGGGTGGCCACCGATATCCACCTAGATAAATCCTCCCTCCTTAGGAAGTAATGGTCTCCATTGTGTTGAGTTCCCCCATCAGATGAGGAAATTTCTGTTGAATTTGGCCCCAGGTAAGCCACTTACCCTGGTGCAGGAGCTGCCCTGCTTTGACAACTCGATAAAGTTGGATCCTTTGATGTCGATTGTCCTTGATCTATGTGTCTACAATATGATCACTGGATTCCTGTTGCAGGCAATCAAGGTTGAGCTCTATTGGTTTCAACTGCTCTGCTATCTTTGAGGTGTCTAATAATGGTGGGAAATATGGTCGAAGGAGAGCCACATTGAAGACTGGATGCAGACCAAGGAAGGGGGGAATGTTGAGCTCAAAATCATTGTCACCCACTGCCTTGGTGATGGTGTGCGACCCATAACAGAGTGGGTGAAGCTTTCGATGGGGCCCTATAAGGCGTTCTTTCTGCAAATGCAACCAAACTTTGTCGCCCACCTGAAACTTATGTGGCACCTGATGTTGATCATGGCACTGCTTGTACTTGGAATTAGACTTCTGTAGAATATCCTGAACCTGTTGGTGGATATTTTGGATCTATTCAATGAACCGGGTGGCTTTGTGAGCTTCTGGGGACGAGTCAGCCGAGATGGTCACCAAGGGAACTGCAACATCCATGGGGCCCAATGGTTGGAATCCCAACCCCACCTGAAAGGGGTTGTGGCTAGTTGAACTGTGGAGGGCTCGGTTGTAGCTATCCTGGACATAGGGAAGAATCTCATCCCATGTGCGGGGGTGTGTTGAATTGTACATGCGCAGGATATGTACGACCATCCAGTTAAAGACCTCGGTTTGGCCGTCTGTCTGGGGGTGGAAGGCAGTGGATTTGGTGAGCTTGGTATCCAGCAGTGACCAGAGGCTCGATCAGAATGAGCTGAAGAACCGAATGTCATGGTCTGATATAATGGTCTGTGGGATACCAAAATGTACCCAGACTCGTTCACAGAAGAGCTTGGAAGTGGCTTATTTTGTGATGTTCTTTTTGTAGGAGGCTAGAATCGCCATCTTGGAAAAGCGATCAACAACCACAAAGACATAGTCGTTCCCTCTCTTGATTGAAGGGAGGCCCGACATGTAGTCCATTGAGATGGATTCCCATGGCCTGTCAGGAGTAGGCAAAGGGGTGTACAGGCCATGTTTCTTAGTGGTCGGTTTGGCAATAGCGCAAGCGGTGCAGGACCTGATATACTTGCCGACATCCTGTCGAGGTTTCAGACAGTAGAAATGTTTTGGCAGCACTGCCACTGTCTTTTCGATGCCAAAGTGTCCTGCCACCCGACTGTAGTGAGCTTCCCAAATCAGCTTCGTGCGCTCGCTTGATGGAACGCAGAGATGGCCCAGACAGCACAACAACCCATCCTGAAGATGGAAATTAGCAACCACTGAGTTGGTGCCCAACATTTGATAGGTGGTGGAGAAATCAGAGTCTGTCTGGGATAGGCGGGGCCATCCAGGGGTCTCGTGGCCGCAAGAGTCTAGCATTGTGGTGATTTCCGCGACTGGAGGTCGACTGAGGCAATTAGCAACTCGGTTGGTACTCCCTGTTTTATATTTGATGTTGAGGTGGAACTGGTGTAAGTATGTTGACCACTTTGGATGGCTGTCATTCTGCAACTTTCCTTGGGTCTGCATGAACTATAGTGGCTTGTGATTAGTGTGGATGACTGTCTCCTTCCCAAGAATGTAATGTCTCCACTAACGGCAAGCTTGCACAATGGAGTACATTTCTTTGTCGTAAGTAGGGTACTTACGGACAACATCTGATAGCGTCTCACTATGATATGCCACGGGGTGGCCGTGTTGAGTGAGAATGGTGCCCACAGCATCATCTGAAGCATCTATCTCAATCTCAAAGGGATGTTCCAGGCCCAGTAATGAGAGTATTGGCAATGAGCACAAACACTTCTTCAAGTCATCCAAGGCTTGTTGTTGGGGCAGGACCCACACAAATTTTTCCTTACTGCCACCCCTGGTTACTTGGCTGAGGGCCCATGCGATATGAGAGAATCCCAGCACGAAATGACGATAGAAATTGGTGAGGCCCAAGAAGCTTCGAAGTTCAGTGAGTGTGGTTGGGGATGGCTAGTCATGGATTACCTGGATATTGGCTAGATACACATGCACATTATGTCGATCAATGATGTAGCCTATGTAATGGACCCTGTCCATGCCGAAGGAGCATTTTTCCAAGTTTGCATATAGTTTGTGTTGCCGCAAGGTGTGCAGAACCTGTTGAATATGCTGAAAGTGTTCCGCCCAAGTCTTGCTATAGATCAGGATGTCATCTAGATACACCACTACAAAATTATTGGTGAAAGGTCATAGGATATCGTCCATCATCCTCATAAAAGTTGCTAGAGCATTTTTCAAACCAAAGGGCATGACCAGCCAATGAAAAAGCCCTTCTTTTGACTTGAAGGCAGTCTTGCATACATCTGTCTGTTCTATTGGGACCTGATGGTAACCCGACTTTAGATCAATCTTATTGAAGTATTTGGCCCCCGTGAGCTGATCAAGGAGGTCGTTGATTCAGGGAATCGGGTAGCGGTTGCGGATTGTGATTTTATTCAGGGCCCGATAATCAATGCAGAGTCACCAGGTCCCATCTTTCTTCTGCACCAGCACAATTGGGCTCCCACAAGGTGATGAGCTGGGATGGATGTGCCCCTTATGGAGCAACTCTTAGATTTGCCTCTTGATCTCCTCATTTTCCAACAGAGAGCAGCGATAGACTGGACCATTGGGTAGCGGTGCGCCTGGTGTCAGATTGACAGGATGCTTGACCTGGAAGTGCAGAGGTACCCCGGTAGGAGAGGAGAAGATATCTGAGTATTCTTACACCACCTTATCCACTTGATTCTGTTGTGTGGAGAGATCGGTCACGGAGGCCCTAGATGTGGCTGTGATCTTTCTCTCACTCTGAGAGCAAATCACGAAGAAGATAAATTTCTCAGTCTGAGAGATGACCTTCCTGCATTGCTTCGCATAGATCAAGCAAATAGCACTAGGAGGGACTGCCTCGGGTATCCGGTACAATTTCCTATTCAAATAAATAATAACACTATGAGACCTAGACTCATATACAGCATGACGTTTCCATAAATAAGGTTGTCCCAAAAGAACATCTGAAACTTCGAGAGGAGCAACATCACACAATACCTCGTCCTTGAAGGGCTTGATGTCATACGACAGTCGACACTGTTGGCTGACGCGGAGATCGCTTCCTTTGCAGAGCCATCCAATAATGTAGGGTTGTGGGTGCAGCATTGTTAGAAGGGCTAGGCACTTAATGACCTTTGTTGAGATGAGGTTCTTCTGGATACCACTATCAACGATGAAGTGCAGCGAGGTTCCTTTTACCCACATCTGTGAATGGAAGAGGCATTCTCCTTCTTCTAGCTCATCTGGCTCATCAGGCTGGATCTTGGTGGTAGCAATGGTGGCACTGGGTTCAACGTCAATGATCCGTGGTCCCCTTTCTGGTTCGGACTCAGAGTCAGAATCCACATCTGATTCAGATGCTTTCACTTCGGCCACCAGCAACTGCTTTGAGCGACAATCAGCAGTGTTATGCCAAGGGCTCTTATGGAAGTTGCACCACTTCCCGGTATCTTTCTTTTTCTTTCTGGTGTCATTCTTTGCTTGCGTCTTGGACTGGTTGTCTTGATACTGTCCATCTTTTCTCTGTCCTTTATTATGTGGGTTGGGGCCTCCCTTTCCTGTCTTTTGCTGTGAGGGGTTCCCAAGCCGAAATTGCCGCGTCTTTTGTTTGAGCTTCTGCTCGGTTTTGATGGCATATCAGTAGGTCGCGCCCAAGGAAGTGATGTCCAGAAATTCCATTTCGGTCTTGATGTATCTATGCAGACCACCGCGATACTTGAGCACTAGATGTAGCTCTGAATCTTTGATACCCATATTGGTGCGCAAGGTATGAAGATATTTATGAACTCTGGCATTGCTTGGTCTCTTTCTTGTCGCAGTGTGGTCCATTTGGTATACAAGTCGTCATAACTTCCAACAGGGTAGTATTGTTCCTTAATAGCATGCTTGAAGGATTCCCAGGTGGCCATGACTGAAAATAATGAGTGTTCATCTATGTCCTTTTGGTCGCAGAAAGTTTCCCACCAATATTTGACATGGGGAACGGCTTTGAGGAGGGCAAAAGTAATCTTTTCTCTATTCGAGAAGTTATGGATAGAAAAATACCCTTCTAGTAGATTCAACCACTTATCTACAGCATCTGCATCTATCTAGCCTTCAAATATAGGAATATCGAATTTGATTTGTACCTTGAGGGGGGCGGCGCCTTCGCTCGAGGAAGATGCATCGCTTGTTGGTAGTCACCGAAGGATTTGCGTGAAACTATCCATCATCTTGTTCCTCTGTTGTGTGAGGGCTTCCTCAAGCAACATTTTGAAAGGATTTCCTATCTCGTCATCTTTCTTTTCTCCTACCATGAGAGGTCACTTGGGCGTGCGAGAGGTTTTGTCCTCAAGAGAAACAAGCTCGAGACCCAATTCTTTGTACCTTGACCTCGTTGGGGACATGCATTAAGACGATAAGGAGCAGACCACTATGATACCACTGATCTGGATTTTATGAGTAGAATGAAATGAATACATATTATTATCAGATGCTTAACACAAAATAACAGAGTTACAGTAAAACTGGTTTTTTATTCAATAAGGAAATAAGCTAAAACTGTAAAATGGAGCGAAAAACAAGCTTGATGGAATGGTGGAGGCTTATCTTTGGGAAGAGATGGGACGGCTGCGCTCATTCAGAACAAGATGGTTACAATGAGGCTCTGAAGGCATTTTACAATAAACAGGAATGTCAAAAACCCTAGACATCCAAAAACCTAACCCTAGGAGACGAAGCGCCAAAAGTCATGTGGACCCCGTTTGGGTAAGTTAGTACATCAATTTCCAGGGGTCGTAACTCTCGCATACGATCTCCGTTTGGGGCACACAATAGCTTGTTGGAAAGATCTATTCAATGACTGCAAAATGGGTTAGCAAATATCGATTCCGGCATGCGTTAGGGATAGGCAGGCAGTACTCACATTTTTCTGAGAATTCGATGCCGAAAAAATGTCATTTAGGGCCTCAAAATGGCTCCGGAAGTTCAAGACCCGAAAAACTGCTAAAAATAGTATATTACCGAAATTGCTAGAAAATTGTTTTGAGCCAGTTGGAAAGGTAGGTGGCCACCGATATCCACCTGGATCAACTTGCAAAATGGAATAAAAATTTGGTTGAGATTGAATTAATTCTCAATAATATGACATATACTCTAGATATACTTGTCTTCCTAGTGCTTCTAAAATATTTTCAACAAATTCAATAATGTCAGTTGAACGTCTGCACTTTTTTGAGCATCAAATATACATGCTAAGTTTTTTTTTTGGCTTACAGTGTCCATTACTTTTGGGGATGTTGAAATCATCTGATCTACTTCCATCCCTAGCTCGACATTATGGGGTCCCAACAATATCAACCACATTAGCTTTTGATTCAATTCAGTGCATTCTTGCTATCACTTCACGGCAGGATACCTTCTTGGATTTTGTAAAGTGGTCTGTTTGCAATGTTTCCAAAATTAAGCTGATTTATGTCATCTTTACAGTTATCATTCTCAAAAAACAATAAAAACAATTAAAGAGCTATTATATGTTGAATTAGGATTCTATTTAGTGGCTTTTGTAAAAGAAGGATACTGTTTGAGGACAGATACTTATATGATGCTTCACCATTCAACCACATTGATCTTTGTGCAAGATTTTTCACTTCATTTAGAGTTTTAATTTGTTGAACTTTATGGTAATAAAGTATACATTTTTATTTTACCAAACATCAAAGTGCAAAGTATGTCGATTCCATGATCCATCATAGAAAGCATAGGAATTAGATAAATGATTAAGAATTTAGTTCAATCATAGACATAATAATGTAACAGGTATGATAACACATCCACATGGTTATTGATTTATCAATACAGAAAATGATATATAATTCATGTAGTCCTTAAATTTCTTTTCCAATTGCTAGTAACAAGGTCAATGCTTCTCACTATAATTTCTCGTGCAATGTTGTGGACGTTTGTAGTTGTAAATTACTCAAATATTTTCATCACTCTTATTGTCATATACATTAATTAACACATTCAAAGAATAGTTTATATATTAAAAAGTTGAGTAGTTTATAGGACACGTTGGCCAATCTTACGCAAGATAAATATAAGCAAATATAATAAATAAGCATAAGCAATTTTGTATGAAGAGCAAGATTACCAGAATGAACAGAATTCATCTGGGTTAGCTTGTGACCATAATCCAAACAAGAAGTGATAGAATATTAACGAAATTCATTAGATTAAATACCTTGTGGATATCTTTGAACAGAATCGAAGAGCAGTCAATGCAGAGATTATAATAAGGCTTAAACAATTAATTTTTAGATTTGGATCAAGTTGTAACCTAGTATATAATCATTGGGGATGACAACAAAGTTCAGGAAGTAACGTACATTAACAGATAGAATATATATTTTAGAAAAAAATTAGTAACATCGAAAACACTAGCTATAAACGAAAGAGTAAATACGCCATAGAAAGAGCGATCAAAGTTTACCATTCATATCACACAAAGAAATATTATATTCAACCAGTTAGATAAATGTCTAGTTCAATAGGATAGAAACCCTCCACATAAGATTCAAATTAAATAGAGCGATTCTCCACATATTTTGGCAGTCTCAATCGTAAAATTTAAGAAAGTTAAGAAATTCAATCGTAAAAGTTAAGAAATACAATCAAAGAACAACAACAGCCACATTGTTAAATGTGGTTGATATTCGTCGATCTCCCTATATCAACCACTTTTAAATGTATGGCCATAATTGATATACCCCGATAAGCGAATATCAACCACATTTAAAAATGTGGTTGTTGATAGTTGACAATCTGCATGCGGGGCATGATTGTTGAGTTTCTATTATTATAATAATTGTTATTATAAAAAAATATAATAATTATAAATAAATGGTGAATTTATATTATTTAATATTAATTATTATTATTATAAAAAATAGAATTATGAAATAATAAAATTGAATAAATAAGAGTAAAGTAAAGGAAAATTGAGTTATTTACTAAATTAAATTAAGATAAAGTAAATAGCCCACGTGGGTTAGAGCAATTGGTAATAATTACTAAGTCGTAAATTAAAAACAATTACTTATTTTCATGATAATATTATTACGAAATGAAAATATATATTAAAAATATTTAAAACAAAAATTTAATGAGGCTATCCAGGTCATCAAAGAGGTAACCGACCCGGATATAGCCATGTTAGCAGAAGTATGCCTCAAATCCACCTTCTTTAGTTTTCAAGGAGAATTCTATGAAAAAACTACCGGGGTGGCAATGGGATCCCCTCTCTCACCCATAGTGGAAAACATTTTCATGGAAAATTTAGAGAAAGAGGCTCTAAGCCCCTACCCTCCAAAGCCATCAAGATGGAAGAGATACATAGATGAAACCAACATGATTTGGCCACATGGTGAGTTGAACTTAAAAAAAAAATTGAACATCTTAATAATCGTTTTGCATACATTAAGTTCATAATGGAACTAGAGGAGAATGGAAGCATCCCCTTTCTTGATGTCGTGATAACTAGAAAAGAAGATGGGACTTTGGGACACAAGGTGTACAGGAAGAAGACACATACAGAAAGCTACCTCCACGCAGATCCCCACCACCACCCCTCTCAGAAAATAGGAGTACTCAACACTTTAGCAATTAGGGCTTCTAGAATTTCAGATACCAGTCATCTCCAAGAAGAAAAAGACCACCTCAAAGATGTCTTCATGAACATCGGTTACGAACCTAGGTTTATCAAAAAATATTTAGATAAGGCAAGTAATAGACAACATGATAATAGTATAACATCTAATTATAGGACAGATACCCCAAGATACTCGTAGTACCCAAACCAGTAATCTAAGAGCCTACTTACCTTACATCCAAGGGGTCACAGATAAGATTGCCACAATCCTTAAGAAGAATAAGACTACAACCTCATTCAAACCCTTGGAGATCATCAAACGGAAAATGAGATCTGTTAAAGATCCTATTGACCGAAAACAACTCACGGGTGTCTACGATGTTTCATGTTCTTGCAAAATAAGCTATATAGGTGAGACTGGGCGCTCTTTCCACACTAGACTCAAAGAACATGGAGCTGACATAAGAAATGAACGTATCCGAACCTCGGCTCTTGCAGAACATTTTTCCAAAACCAAACACCAAATTTTCCTAGAAGACGCTAAAATTCTAGCTAAAGCAGACCACTACTTCAAAAGAAAATTCAGAGAAGCCTTAGAAATAATCAAACACCTAGACAATCTAAATAGGGATGGAGGCGTGGAAGTAAGCACAAGTTGGATTCCTTCTATCCTTAACAAAGAATAAGAAGATAACCTAATACCCCTCCTTCCTTTTAAAATCTCCCTATTTAAGGAAACTCTTTTAAAATCTTTTAATAAAAGAATTTTTTACTCTAACTATTTACCTTAGAACCCTAATGTTAATAGACCCTTCTGGCCAACTTTAATAATTCACTCATTTTTAACTATTAAATTTCAATATAAAGAATTACTTAAATGATTTAACCTAAATAACCCATAAAAACATATTTCCAATTAATATTAAAATTAAATAATAATAAAATTAAATTAAATTAAGATTAATAAAATTATTAAAGTATTAAATCTAGAATTTTATAACATATAATATACATATACATACATATTATTCCTCATGTTTTTTATAAAAAATACAAAATTGTAAGAAATGTTAATTAAATGTAATATAATTCTTATTAAATATTACATAAACCATTCTAATTAAAAACATTAACATTTAAATAAATTCATGATCTCCTAAAACCTAAACACTATCATATCTATTTATAAACAAAACTTGGATTTGTATAATAAATGAATATATATATGTCTATATATATTCATTTTTAGACACATACACACCTATATATTTATTTGAAATTTTATAAATTTTCACTTCACACTCTATACTATGAACTGATATTAACTTGATATTTTAAAGTACTTATTAATACTAACTTATAATCTAAATAATTTTCAACCAGTAATTAGATTCGAATAATAATTCATTATGATTTTTGTTAACTTAGTACCAACTTAGGAATAAATAAATTCATTATTTTTAGGTTTTTGATCTCTTAAATTAATTAAAATTAAGTAAAATGTCGTTTAACTATCAAACTTACCTTAAACCCTAATTCTCCTTAGCTGACCTATGCTTATCTATGTGTTTCATCACTATATATCCCAGCTTTTGTGCTTTTTCTCAAACTTGACAATTTGTCCTCATAATGGATCTTGTTTTGGATTCAAACGTCGATTTACAAATATGGATATTGTGGTCTCTCTGATTCCTCTCACAATCAAGCACCACAGAAGTCCTGCTACAGAAAATAATAAAGGTGCAAAAGGAAAGGTGTTTCTGTCAGTTGGTCAATTTAGCTCTTATGATCGTCTACTAAAATTATTTCCCGAATTGATGGTTTCTTCACGTTATTGCTCAATCTTATAGTGAAAGTTGTGAAATTTATTTATAAGGTCGCTTATCCAGAGTAACAGATCCACTGTAGATAATTTCTCTACCTGCAGTCATGGGACATCTAGAAGCATCCAACTTCTCCATGATGTACATTGTTCAATATGAGATAGCGCTTCTAGATCAGAGAACTTATTAACATATAGATGTCGAAGTGTTTTCAGCTTAGCCAAGCCTAATATGCACCTCAGCTTCACACATCCAGATAGATTCAAATCCTCCAAAGATACGAATGTTTCAATATTCGGCAACTCCTCCTCTTCTTTACATGGATGAATGGTCAACATTTGAAGCTTTGCAAGACCACAAATCCCTTTTATTGTCCTCAAATTATGACATAGATACAACTCCACTTGTACAATTGAATTTGGCAATGTTCCAACTTTGAACAAATCATTACAACGACCGATTTGGAGATGTTTAAGGTTTGGGAAAATACCTTCATCAAATGATACATATGATAGTTTTATGTTGTCCAGTTTGAGGTACTGGAGCCGAACCATGGAAGATTCCAGATTGCTCAAGCTTCTTAGGCCTCTCGACTCTGTAAATGTTTCTCTTCTCCCTTCAAGTTTTATAAATGGCACTTCACATAATTGACAATCCTCTACTATCATCTCAGTCAACTGAGTCAACAATCCAATGGAGTTTGGAAAATATTTCAATGATGTACGATATCAAATTTTCAATTCCTTCAAATTATTCAGGTTACAGAGCGAAGGTGACAACATTTCCAGCAAAGGGCCTCCTGATCTCAGAATTTCCAAATGGATTAGGTCTCCAATTGCAGTAAGGTAATATGGATGAATTATTTGTGGAGGGGCACTACCCATAATAGGATTAGCGGTCGTGAAAGGCTGTATGAAGACTGGCTGGCCATTGGGAGTTGAGCCTGCACCGAGGTCGCGAATGGAGGATTAATGAAACGACAGGATCCATGGAGGACCAGACGGTTTGTCCATTCTTTTCCACCAATTGGAGAGCTCTATTTTCCAGAAGATTACATATATAGAAGATTACATATTCTATTAGCATTTTTATATTTGAAAACATAAAATTAAATAATCGTGTTTGTTATAAGTTGACATCCATTTGCGCACTCATATCGAGGATATTTAAATATTTATAATATTAGTTAGGTTGAGAGACATATTTTTTTATTCTGGATGTGTCATTATATACTAGATATATATTTAGTATATATATAAGTGAAAATATAAAAACACTTGATTGTCCATTGAATGTAGTTTGGGTGTTTGAGAGGAATGATTGTTACTGTCGTTTCACTTACACAGTCATATCAAAGATAATTTAATATTTATATTACTAATTAGGTTGAGAGACATATTATGTTATCATCAATATGTCATTATATATATATATGTTTAGAATATATATGAGTGAAAATACAAAAACACTTGATTGTCTATTGGAGGAATGACTGTTCTTCTTACTACCCAAATTCAATTCTTATTAGTGACATGATGCTCTTAATAAAAACATTAACTTTAAACAATTATTTTTGTAATCAAAATTGTAATTTAAACAATAAAAATTTTCATTTTTATTAAAATGATAATTTTCATTATTTAAATTGTAATTAAAAATATATTAATTTTAACCGGCTAAGTAGATTATTTCATCCACCATATTACGAAAAAGAAAAGCATAATATCAAGGCTTTCTAATGCAAAATACACTACCGGTTGGTTTATATGAACAAACTATGTACATAACCGAAATTTTTTTGGGCATGCAGTCCAGATCATGTACCACCGATTTGAATGTAGAAGAATAGCAACCATAATTAAGGCCGAGAGGTCCCATAGGATTGTCCTAGTCTTCGGTGAGTGTACATGTACAAAAATACATGTCATTTGAAGCTGGATGAATGATCATGGCCGACGTAGTAATGGATGGTACAGACTTGGAATCCTTTTATGAGGAAATTCACGGAGGATGAAAAGGACCAATCCTGAAGGTATAATATCTACCATCGCATAGTATATGAAGTCTAGAATTGGGTTGTTCTTCATCACCTCAAGCCTGACCGTAGAGACAAAAGAAGACCTTATTAGAAAACATGTGAGACATATAGTTGTTACATACCTAAACTCGTGAATTTTCTTCATGCGGCTTCTATTCTCAAGTGGAAGTAACCTGATCAGCATTGAAAAAATCCTTCCTCCATATACCCAGAAACCCACTGCTGCAAGAAACGATGTAAACACAACAAACAAAGTTCCAGTTGCAGCCAGCACAATTGTATTGTTTCCATCCCTCCACATGAATATCCAAATGCACACCTTACTAACATAAATCATGGCATTCATAAGAAGATAGGCTGGCCGAATTCTGTGAACGCGTGAACTTCCTCATGCCCGATGGTATATCTCTGCCTAAATTAGCACAAGTAATGTATGCAATGCGGACAAGAACAACAATCCGGGGAGTTCTAGTAGTGCAACGACAAAAGCCCTTAGTTTCAACGCAAAAACCTGATTGTGAAATCCAAATATAGTAGTCCGTACTCCACAAACAACGAATTTCAAGAAATGGAAAAGATTTTGTTGTGTACACCCATATCGTTGAACTCGTAATTGAATGAGAATGGTCTGTACAAAATCAACAGCCACAACAGGGCCACAACAGCAACAACCGCATAAGAAATAGACAGGAGCGTGTACAAAATCCCTACCACCTGCCATTCGCTGGCTGAGTGCTTCATCCCCTCCAACAACCCTACTGCAGCGATGATACCCACGTCCCCTGCTATCGATGTCGATGTAACAGGAGTCGGCACCCAGCCCTCCAGCGGCCGTATTTGTCTGTTGTCTTATCAGCATCGCACTGAAAGTGCCGGACTGAGATGTCATAAACACCTGTGTTCCTGTCAATGACTTGCTTAAAGGACCCACCATGGTGGAGATGCCAACCCACGATCTCCTAGTTCCTGCACAACCGTAACATCACGTGGAATGTACTAAGCAATTTTATTTAATGCGTTTAACCAGTTTTATTTAATTTTATGTCAGATGTGTGATTATGTGTAAAATTCTGGAATTTATTTTGTTTTAAATAATTTTTATATTCAAAAATATAAATCCTCTTCTAGGGATTTATGTCAAATCCCAAAAGTACTTAAAAAAAAAAATTTAAATAAAAATTATATTTTAAATTTTCATAAATTCAGATTAATAACTATTTTTTGGACAAACATTATAAAACATAACAAAAAACATCAAAAATTTAAAATTAATATAAAGTCAAAAAAATTTACTTTTAAAATAAAAGTATATTCCTTCCTTGACGGAATAATAAGTTAAAATAGTGAAATTAAAGTAAATTAAATTATTAAATACTTAAAGTTAAGTAAAGTAAATGAAAGCAAATAAAAGTAAATTAAGAGAAGTAAAGTAAAGTAAATTAATGTAAAATATTTAAATACAATTAATAAAATAATTTAAATTAAATAAATTTGAATAAAAGTATAAAATTTAAGTACATTAAAATAAAATAAATTAAAGTAAATTAATAATGTGGCTGTGGTCAATACACTTGGATATGTTGAGCATGCTTGTTCATACTTGAATACATTTAATTATGGTTGATCATAGTTGATTATGGTTGACCATGGTCAAACATGGTTAAGTAAGGTTGACTATGGTTGACAATGGTTAATTCTAGATGGTTGTCCATGGTTGTCTATCATTGTTCATGGTTGGCTATGCTTATTCATAGTTGACCATGGTTTACCATGATTGACTATGGTTGAGCATGTTTATTCATTGTCGATGATGATTTTCCATGGTTGAGTATGAATGTTCATGGTTGACTAAGATTAACTATGGTTGAATTTGGATTACCATAGTATGGTTGAATTTGGATTACCATAGTTGACTTTAGTTGATTTTTTGTTTACCATAGTTGACAATAGTTTACCATAGTTGACCATGGTTGACTTTAGTTGGTCATGGTTGGATATGGTTGACCATGGTCGACTATCGTTGACCATGGTTGACTAAGATTGTTCATGGTTTACGTTAATTGACCAGCGTTGAATTTAGTTTACCACGATAAAATTTAGTTTTTCATGGATGACTATGGTGCAACATGGTTTAATTTAGTTGGCTATTGCAAATGATGGTTTACTATAGCTATTAATGGTTGACAATGGTTAACTATGGTTGTTCATGACTGACCATGGTTGATTATGCTTGTTCATGGATGACCATGGTTGTTCATATTTGGTTGGCTATTGTTGGCTATCGTCAATGATGGTTTATTGTAGTTCTTAATGGTTGACTATGGTTGACGGTGGTTGTTCGTGACTAATTATGATTGATTATGGTTGAATAACCATAATCAATCATAGTCAGTCATCAACAACTATGGTCATTGATAACTGACTATGAATGATTATGGTTATTCATGGATGACCATGGATGACCGTGGTTGAATGTGGTCAACCATGGTTGACTATGGTTGACCCTAGTTGGTTGACAATGGGTGATTATGGTTGACCATGATTGACTATGATTGAACCTAGTTAGTTGAACATGGATATGCATTGTTGACCATTATTGACCATAACTAACCATGCTCGACTATGTTTGACTATGGTTGATTATGATCGACCATGGTTGACTATGGATCACCTTAGTTGGTTAACCATAATTATTCATGGTTGACTATGATTGTTCATGGTTTCCCATCATTCTTCATGGTTGACCATGGTGGACCATTGTTGGCTATGGTTAACCATGGTTATTCATGGTTGACCATGCTTGATTATGGCTAACCATTATTGAGTATGGTTATTCATGGTTAACTATGGTGAATGATGGATTTCCATGCTTACGTATGGTTGACCCTATGGCTCACTATGGATGACAACACATATTTCATTAAATTTGAATTAAACAATGGATCTAAAATTCTAAAATAACCCAAAAACTCAATTCTAGCATTGTTCTTGTAATAAAATATTTCCAATTTTAATGAAATATGTGTTGACCCTTTGGTTGAGTATTATTGAATATTATTAGCCAACTATTGTTGACCTTAGATGAATATGGTTGACCATAGTTCATTAACCATGGTTGTTCATGGCACACTATCGTTGATCATGGTTCGTCATGGTTTTCCATGGTTGACCATAGTTGACTATACCTCGCCAGGGTTGTTCATCACTGACCATGATTGACTATGGTTTGTCATGGTAGCCTATGGTTAACCAAAGTCAACCATGGTTGACCATAGTTAACCATAGTTGACTATGGTTGACCATAGTCAACCATGGTTGACTATGGTTGACCATAGTCAACCATGGTTGAATTTGGTTTCATTTACTCAACTATAGTCAACCATGGTTGACTTTGGTCAACCATGGGATACTATGGTTGACCAAAGTCAACCATGGTTTACTATGGTTGACCAAAGTCAACCATAGTGAATGATGGATGACCATGCTTGACCATAGTTAACCATGGTTGATTATGGCTAACCCTAATTAGTTGACCATGGTTTAATATGGCTCGTTATGGTTGACAATTGTTGATTATTGTTGAATGGAATTAGCTATGGTTGGCACTAGTTGGTTAACCAAGATTATTCATGGTTGACTATGGTTAACTATGATTAATAATGGATAACCATGCTTGACACTAGTTGACCCTATGGATGACTATGGTTGACCCTTTGGTTGACTATTGTTAACTATTATTATCCAACTATGGTTGACCTTAGTTGAATATGGTTGACTATCGTTAAACATAGTTTGTTAACCATGGTTATTCATGGAACACTATGGTTGTTCATGGTTCGCCATCGTTTTTCATGATTGACCATTGTTGACTATAGTTAACCATGGTTATTCATGGTTAACCATGGTTTCTCATAACTGACTATAGTAAAAAATGGTTGACTATGGTTGACTATAATTGACTATGATTGTTCAAGTTGATTTTAGTTGGCTATCGTCAATGATGGTTTACTATAGTTATTAATGGTTGACTATGGTTGAGGGTGGTTGTTCATGACTAACTATGATTGATTATGGTTGATTATGGTTAAATAACCATAATCAATCATAGTTAGTCATCACCAACCATGGTTTACCATGGTTGTTGATGAATGACTATGATTGATTATGGTTATTCATGGATGAGCATGGATGTTCATGGTTGAATGTGGTCAACCATGGTCGACTGTAGTTGACCTTAGGTGGTTGACCATGGTTGACTATGATTGACCCTAGTTGGTTGACCATGGATCTTCATAGTTGACCATTGTTGACCATAACTAACCTGCTTGACTATGTTTGACCATGGTTGACTATGATCCACTATGGTTGACTATAGTTAACCCTAGTTGGTTAACCATGGTTATTGATTGTTTACTATGTTTTTCCATGGTTTCCCATCATTCTTCATGGTTGACCATGGTGGACCATGGTTGGATATGGTTAACCATGGCTATTCAGGGTTGACCAAGGTTGACTATGGCTGACCATTGTTGACTATGGTTATTCATGGATAACTTTGGTGAATGATGGATTACCATTTTTTACTATGGTTGAACCTATGGATGACTATGGTAGACCCTTTGGTTGAATATTGTTGACTATTGTTAGCCAACTATGATTGAACTTAGTTGAATATGGTTGACTATAGTTGACCATAGTTGGTTAACCATGGTTGTTCATGGTTCACATTGGTTTTTCATGGTTAACCATAATTGACTATAGTTGACTATGGTTATTCATGGTTGACCATGTTTGACAATGGTTTCTCATGGTTGACTATATTCAACAATGGTTGACCATGGTTGACATGGTTAACCATGGTTGTGCATGGGTTACTATGGTTGATCGTGGTTTCCAATGGTTGACTATGGCTGGTCATGGATGAGCATGGTTGTTCATGGTTCACTATGGTTTCGCATGGTTGATCGTTGATTTTCATGGTTGAATTTGGTTAACCATAGTTGACTATGGTTGAACCTAGTTGGTCGACCATGGTTGAGTATGGCTGATTATGGTTGACCCTAGTTTGTCGACCATGGTTGAGTATGGCTGATTATGATTTATTATGGTTAGTGTTAATTATGGTTGACCATGGTTGGATATGGTTGGCCCTAGCTGGTTGACAATGGTTACTCATGATTAGTTATGGTTTGTCATTATTATTCATGCTTGACTATGTTTAACCATGGTTTATTACAATCTACCATGATTGTCAATGGTTGACCCTAGTTGGTTAACTGTGGATGCTCATGGATTATTATAGTAATCCATGGGTATGTGTAGTGTCCCTTTTTAATAAATCTAGAAAAATAGAAAAATTACAATTTTGGGCCAATTTGACCCTTAGACTAGTTATGACTCCAATGCTTCCAAATGGATCCAAATGATTCCAAATTGGGTCTGAAGGTATTTGAAAGGTATTAAGACATAAAAGTGAGGCTGATATATTTCTGGACATTCTCAAAAGACTTCTGCAACATTCATTTAACTTCGGGAGAAATTGGGGAATTTTACTAGCAATTTCAAGGTTCAAACCCCCAAGGGTAGAGGTCACTAATGGATTCCCAAATGCAGTACGAACCTCCCAAATTTCAGAACAGAGACATGGTTTAGTTAAAGGAATTCAATGGGCACCCAAATGCATTATTAATCAGTTTCTAAAGGCTGCTGCAACTGCCATAAATCATAGGTTTGTGGACATGTCTTCACATAGGGGGGAATGATAGGAAACTTCACCACTTGCTATGAAATTCAAGATTTATGTTTCAAAGGATTATGTAATATATATGAAAATTATTTAGGACATTAATGACTCTCCATAAATGATAAAAATCACAGATATGAACTGATACAAATCGAAATAAAGCAACTTCAAGCTCTCACAACAAGATGTAGGGAAAATGGCACCATTTATGCATTGTTTGGTATTTTTACATAGTTTCACTTGGTATTTCGACCTGAGAGTATTATGAGCATTAAATAAAGAGTATACATATCATATTACAAATAAATGGTGTCTCTTTTACTCTCACAAATATATCAGCATCTCACCAAGTGCACCCTTCCTCCAAGAGCCAAAATATGCAGAGAAATGTGAGATAGAGATGGGAACAAGTTGAATAAGAAAGAATCATGAGCTACCCTGTAGATTCAAAATAAAACAAATAACTCCATTGTAGCTCCAAATTAAAGGTCTGAATGGCCTCTCTAATTGCCAATTAGGATGGGAATCTTTCACCCTCGAAATTGGTACTAAGGCAAGTAGAATAGCACTCTACTAGCTTGGACAAGTTATGCTCTCCAATTTGAAAAATGATAAATGATCAAAATCCACTCTCCTTCTTGGTTCTTGTATTTTATTACCTTCCCAAGCATTCCATGGTTTTAATTTACTCCATGAGCTTCATGCCAACTCGAATTGGAAAAAGATTCCAATGTGTGCCACTTGTCCATCAATTCCTAGCCTCCTCCTTCACTCAATTCGAATGGATGACTCTTTGGCTTCCCTAACTCCCTCATGCACCCTCTTGGAGGCTATTTTTAGCCTTAACATGCCATATATGTCATATTTCATCATTCAGGTCTAATTTGTGTCATAAGTGTCATAGAATCTCCATCATTGTTGTCATAGAAGCTAGGGAATCTAGCCCAAGTATCCCAATAACTCCAAGATGCCTCTTCTTCTTCCATGGGAGTTACTCTTCCTCTCAAATTCGACCCTCATTGAGTCATTCCAAGTATTATTCCCTTCCAACTCCCCCAAGAATGTTGGATTCTACCTAGGATTTGAATGGGTGAGAGTGGGATGCCATGTGGCATGGGGAATCATGCTTAAGTGGGCCCCACACCTCCAATGTGCCCTCATGACCAAGTGCGACCTTATTATCCTATCTTGATTATTTATTTATTCCCCATTTAATATATTTTTTCAAGCTAATGTCCATTTGGGGGTTTTATAGTTCCCTTATTCCAAATCTAATGTTTCCACCCCAACCTAGGAAACTAATAGATTGGTGGAATTTTCACTTCTTGAGATTTAATTGAATGGGGACATAAAGTATGGAACGATGTTACATTCATAAATAGTTATGACACATTGCGACGTACATAAATTATTTTGTCACCTTGTAATGTTTATGAATGGTATGGTTATGATACATTATGATTTTGATGTTGTAATGTTTGTTGATTATGATAAAATTTTATGTCAAATATATTACATTTCTTAACCGTGGTTTTTCATGGAACACTATGTTTGATCATGGTTCTCCATGATTTTTCATGGTTGAACATACTTGACTATACCTGGCCATGGTAGCCTATGGTTAACCAAAGTCAACCATGGTTGACCATTGTCAACCTTGGTTGACTTTGGTTGCCTTTACTCAACTATAGTCCACCATGCTTTACTTTGGTCAACCATGGGATGCTATGGCTGACCAAATTCAACCATAGTGAATGATGGATGACCATGGTTGACCATATTTAACCATGGTTGGCTATGTCTAACCCTAGTTGGTCGATGATCCGTAATTTGTTTTGAGAACTTTCTTTCTTAAAATATTTTGCAAAAGATCTTTTACTGACACTTATTTGCAAGTGAAACATGAGCAATTTTTCGCAACTACGTATGTAACTTGAAATGAAATTCTTACTTAACAAAGTGAGAACATAATAAAAATTTGAACATACCAAATGAAAATAGCCAAGTGATAACGTAGTTTGTCATACCTCCTCACTACATCTCCGGGTTTGTCAAAACTCTGAACTATTTTTATTGATTCTTACATCATGTGGCATCCTCTCCCATCTTGGGAAGCCTTCTCCTAAGTATATCACATGGAATGGCTCAAGCAAGACCTCCTTTCTTATTTTCTTCAATACGAAGAAAAAATTTCGAATAAAATTCTTCCCCTTCCTCTCCTCGTGAGAGGATTTTATAGCCCTCCATGGATAAGAACTAGTTACACACATCGAGGAGAATATCTTTCTTATGATCCTATAAATTAGTATATGGGGACACATCAAGGGATAAGTGGAGAAATGAACTCAACATTCTCCATTAGGATCTCTATCTTTCCATAAAGATCTCAACACTCCCTTAAGACTAGGAAACTAAGGGTGAGGTGGATTCTCACATCTTATTTTAATTTCCTTTTACGAATTTAAATGAAAAATACATGAGCACATTATGGTACAAAAATTATTAATCATTTATAATTAGACACTTCACCTTTCACAAAATATTTTATGAGCTTCTCTTTGGTGTTCGTAATGTCTCAAAAAGCTGCTTGAAATTTTTTTGTCAACTGTGGAGATCCTCTTGGATCAAACCTTCCTGTGAAAAAAGAACTTTTGGACCTACAAAAGTATAACTTGTAATCTGAAAACAGATTCCTCTTCTCCTTCACCTTTGTTCTTCAGAATCGAAATGTCGCAGCCGACCTCTGTAGCTAATCATACATAATTACAATTTTGAACACACTCGCCAAGAGTTTATAAGAGTACTCTTTGGTCAAGTTTACAATAGATGTCAAAATAGACCTAGGAAGAAATAATTCCTCCTACTCTAGAGTGGATACAAGGCCATTACAATGTCAATCATCAATTTCAAGGCTACATTGTTATTAAGGAAAATACCCCCAGTGGTACATTAGAGGTGAAATTCTATGGATTCAAAATTCCCACTACAAAAATTGTGTACATAAACATCTCTATAGTCGAACCAATTTTTTGTCGAATTCATTTGATTTATCCCTCGGCTCTATGGGATATCATATTCCCTGCAAAATTATGCATCTGAACTTCAACTTCTATTAACAATCAACCATCAAACCTTCATCATAAAGATAAAGGACACATTTGTTTCCCTTTGGTATTGAATCCACTTGTCAAACGCTACAAATTCAACTTTTGAAAAATTAATGATTTTTATTATTGCCATAAGCATTTTTTACACCCGTATACTGAGTCCAAATAATCCACCCTTAGTGCAAAAAAAAGGATATGCTCTTTCGACAGTGGAGACACTTGTCATTGCCTTCATCGAGCTTTTGTCTCCATTCTCGATTCTGCATAATGGATCTGAATACTATTCAGAATCTGAAACCTTAAATTTCAATGGTGGAGTCTCTATGGAATTAGATGCCAGACTATTTGAAAAGTTATGTAGCTTGAACTTCAACTCGGTCTATTCCGGTCTATTGCACCTTACATGTGCACTACGATATTGGCCTCTCTGCGTATGAAGGACTCATAGTTTCTCCATACCATGTGTGATTATTTGTTTTCAAATATTTACTCCAAATTCACATTATTACGTTAATTCATCATATAGATCGATTCTGCACCGGTTCCGGCTCAGTCAATGTAGCATAGACCCACCACCGTCAGGTTGGACAAGAGCATGAACCACTGGTGAGGGTGACTACAGACCAGTGCACGAGGTTTTTGCATGAGGATTTGACCTTCCTTTTCCACTGCGACAAGGCATATCTCCACTTTCCATCCACACGAATATTGCTGCAATTCCTATCAGTGCAATAATAGATCAACTTCTCAACAGCTATGGTGAATCCACACGGCATGCACAGACCTCCTCGGGTGCCTTTAACAATAGCTCCTTCACACGATGGTCATGGGATTCTTGTTCACACAATAATAAAGCAATGACGACCTTCACATTTTGAACTTGCTCTTGATTCCATGATTAAGCTTTTAAACCTCCTCAAATTGTAATGGAAATGGATCTATTCTTCACCGGTAACATTATTACCCGAGCTCCAAATTCTCAAGTGATGGCCTTTCACACCGAATGATGATCCAATAATGCTTGCACCATCCAGAAGGGACATCAATGCTTTAACAATCCAAAGCCATAAGTATATTGTTCAACAGCTCCACCTCCAAGAAAATTCCAGATGTCTTTATATGGCTCTTCATAGACGATTTGTTTGTCAAATCGCTTACAGTGAAGATTTCTTGTAATGAGTTCAATCCCCAGCTTGTGAAATTTGTCCAATGATCCAAAAAAACTCGGCAGAATATGAGACCATTGAACTTTTCCTTCAAACAATAGCAATCATTCCACAAATTAAGCAGATGAGTTCAATAATAGTATTTTTTTTATTCAAGACCGATGCAATCGACTTCCATTGATGCTTGATGTTGGTCTTCATCATTAATCCAAATGTGCTCAAACTACAACAGATCGCCCTTCTGGAGAATTTGTTACGACCTCATAGCCTACAACAGCCGTCCATTTTGGAGATAACTGTCCACGCAACATATAACTAGTCCAAATACAAGTCTAAACAATTTCACAATATCTCTCTATGGTTGAATCCATGAAGATGGGTGTCTATTTTGGGGGTCTTGTGAGAAAATAAGTCTGTTTTTCATGTTTTTCAACTTTGGACAAATGAAAGTGATATTTTGTTTGGATTTTCACTTTTCACTAAAAAAAAAACTTTTAAAGAATTATGTTAACTTTCTATTCATAATTTTTTCAATTTTTTTATTGAGATTTGAGATGTCAATTTGACAAATGTTTGAGAATGTGTTCTTATAAACTGAAAGGCCTAACAAATAGTCATGTTTTGTCGCAAACATAAAATCATTGTTAATCTTGTTTTTTGCAAAAACAAAATATGCTACGACAATCTACACACAATATACTACTGCATGACTATAAGTTTGTAACCAATGGATCTATATACTAATTTTTTTTTTTTTTTAATTCGATCAATGGGGAAACCTTGTCGATTTTCAACATGTTTCGTGTCGCAAAACGTTTCTCTCAATTGACTATAAAACTAAAAAATCTACGAATACCCTTTTGAAGTAGACACGTCAATTAAATGCATCATTTTTTTTCAATTTTTTTGGTGGTGTAATTTTAAAGCTATGGATTTTTCATTTCACTGCATTTTGAAAGAGATGAAACCAAACTCGACACATCTTAAGGAAAAAATAATTAAAAATATTTGATCTCACATATACACAACAAAATCTATACATACGGAAAGTAGATTCAATGATAAAACTAATGGTATCAAGTCTGAAATTCGTTTTGTAGTGTAAGAGATTGTTTTTACCTTCAGAAAATGGAGAAACCTGAAAATTGTGCAGAGCCGTAAAGTTTTCAGGTTTCAGAGGTTATTCGGTCGAATAACCTTTTTCCGTAACAGAACCGTTATTTACAACAAAGGTTATTCGGTCCGAACAACCAAATGCAAAAAAAAATCATCGACCGGGAAAAAAAAAAAAAAAAAAAGATGTTGTCTATACTTGTATAAATAAAACTAAATACATCAATTATTTTCACACATTTAAATTTTGCATATTTCTGGTCAAAATATTTTTGAAAGGGTTTTCAAAGGAGATTTATTTTGCAAAATGAGTGTTTTTTACAAAGTATTTTTCTTCCTATTTCTTTCCAATGAGTACATTCAAAGAGTTGTTTTTCTAAGGAATTTTTGTAAAAAAGTTTTTATTCCAAGTTATTTTTGCACTTCTTATTTCTTTGCAATGGGTTTTTTCAAAGTATTTTTTTTCCAATGTATTTTTGCAAATATTTCTTTGCAATGGGTTTTTTCAAGGCGTATTTTTCCAAAATATTTTTGCAAAGGAGTTTGTTTTTACAAAGTATTTTTTCAAGTGTTTTTTTCAAAGAAAGTTTCTTTCCAAATGGTGCATTTAAAGAGTTTTTATTCCAAGGTATTTTTTGCAAAGAAGTTTTTTTTCTAAGTTATTTTTGCAAATGAGTTGTATTTTTCCTTCTTATTTCTTTGAAATGGGTTTTTTCAAAGAATTATTTTCCCAAGATATTTTTACAAACGAGTTATTTCTTTGCAAGGGGTTCTTTCAAAGTATTTTTTTCCTAGATATCTTTGCAACGGGAGGTTTTTTTTATAAAGTATTTTTCCAAGTAGTTTTTTCAAAAAATGTTTCTTTCCAAATGGTGCATTTAGAGAGTTTTTATTCCAAGGTATTTTTGCAAAGAAACTTTTATTTCAAGGTATTTTTGCAAAGAAGATGTATGTTTCCTTGTTATTTCTTTGAAAACGGTTTTTTCAAAGAGTTGTTTTCCTAAGTTATTTTTGCAAAAGAGTTATTTCTTTGCAAGGGTATTTTCCAAGAAAATTTTGCAGAGTTTTTTTTTCCAAGTGGTTTTTTCAAAGAAAGTTTTTTTCTTGGGTATTTTTTCAAAGAAGTTTTTAAGAATATTTCTTTAGGTGTTCTTATTCTTTTCCAATGGGTTTTTTTAAAGGTGATTTATTGTCAAGGAATTCAAGTATTTCTTTCAAAGAAGGTTTTATTCAAAAGAGATATCTTTTCAAAATGTTTTTTCAAAGGAAATTTCTTTCCAATGAGTTTTTCTTCAAAAAACTCTTACAAGATTTTGATAAGATGAAGTAAATTTCAGTTCATGTGTTTATAAATTTCGTAACTATTTTTAAATCTTAGTTTTTTTTTACTATAAAGTGATGATTCTTTAATTTATCATCTATAGATTAAACAATCATGGGCAGTAAAAGAAACCGTCAAAGAAAATATGATCGTAAAAGTGATTATGATGATGATAATAGAGAAGAAAAAAAAAACTCAAATATCATGCCAAAAAAGCAAGGCTTGCAAAAACGCAAGCGACAATTATTGAAGATATAAATATAGATTTACATGATAATGTTGATGAAATGTAAATTGAAAATAGAGTACAAGAAGAACAAATTGAAGCTGAAGAGATCATTGTTGAAGATGTAAATAGTGATTTGCATGCTAATGTCGATGAAGTCAATATTGAAGATCAAGTTCAAGATCCAAAAATTGGACCTAGTATGTATATATCATGTATTTTCCAAATTCATTTTTTATAATGGATTATATTTTAGGATATATGTTAAATTAAATTTAACTTGATGTATAGGTACTTTCACCATTGATGATGAAATGTTAGAAGACGTTGATTGGAACAAATATGAAAAAAAAATACGCATACATGTTGCATGATATCGTGCTCAAAAATTTTATGATGATGTTCTGAAGGATTATTCAATAGCAGGACAATCACAAATTTTGAGATGTTTATTAGTGTCCAAGAAGCTAGAAGGTGTTGCGTCATTATTGGGTATTCACAAGGTGACAAAAGAGTCCAAATTGAAACATAATGTGATAGAAAATATAGTCAATGCGATAAAAAAATTTGGAAAATCCAGGAAGAAAGATACCAGTGCTGCACGTAGAGCAATTCAAACAACAATTGTTTCAGTAATTTGACTGTAGAAAGCAATCATGCTTTTGTCATATTTGCACTGAAAATGTTGAATCTATAGAAGTTTGTGAAAACATAACGAACAACTATGTAAAACATTGGAAACACACAAATATTAATCATAAAGGAAAAATGCCACTAGCCAACGTAGAAGAATTAGAATCAGAAGAAATAGCAATATCATCTAATGGCGACAGAATTTCAAATCTTGTTAGAGAAGGTAATGATCTTACAAGTGTTTTGTCAATTGTTCATTCTTGTCCATCAACTTATGTGTATATTAGTCAATTTAATTGATTTAAAAACCCTAACGCCAATTGTAATTTGCACAGGGGATGTTTTCACTGTGATTGCACCTATAAGAAACAACAAAAATGTGAAGTATTATTTGATGCGATGCACTGAAAGAAAGATAAAGTTATTGGAGGACTACAATGACAACGGATATACATACGAGAAAGGATCCATCATTTTAAAAGGCTATTTTTTTCAACAAACCCATACGACTGAAAATTATGTCTACTTTTAGGATTATGAACCTGATGTTATATGTTGTCAATATAGTCATCTAGTATGTACATCTCGAATAAAATTGGTACAATTTCCACCGAAAAAACAAGTAAAAACTAAAAAATGGAAACTATCCAAATATGACCATGAACGAATAATTGAGGACAATATTCCATTGCGATGTTTTTAACTATATAAAAAATGAATTGATCGATGTTTTTGTCCATGTCAAATGTTGTGTACAATATATTTTTCTCTTTGAACTATGACTATGATCTTGAATGGGAACTATTATAAGAAAATTATTGGTATTTTAGTATCTTGAAATGAATTCGAAAATTATTTGGTAATGAAACTTTAATAAAAGTTGGAAGAAGTTGAAAAATGTTATATTTCAGCTACATGAAATATTGTCTTTAATGTTTAATTTTGTCTTAAATTCTGTGTAAAGTACTTTATTCGGGTCCCCATATGTCTATTATACCACTTAAAGGATGAGATAACGGATGTGGTTGTCCCCACACTCCGCCCCGAATCTTTACTTTTGACTGAATGATGTAAGTGAGGAATCACCAATACACCTGCTAGATTTTGTATTCATCTAATCAATTTCATGCTTTTCTAATGTACTTAATAAATGAAAAATTATTATTTTTGATCCATTAGATGGGTTGATCCATTACTAGTTTGGTGGTGGCCTGAATAATCCATGTATAAATATGAGATCTATGAGTTTTTTAGAATATCACTCAAGTGTAAGCATGGAAAATAGAGATAATAATCATTTGATTTTTAATCACAAGCAAGGATTCCAAGATTGTGAAGCTTATGCTAAATTAGAGAAATAATTATTTACAACAAATGGATGAAAATTTATCAAATTGTTGTCTACAATCATTGCTCTAATTTAGCATAAGCTTCACAATCCTGTAATCTTTGCTTATGATGAAAAAACAAAAAATCAATAAATCCCCATTTTCCATGATTTCAGCAGCATCTATAGTTCACCAAGTAACAAAATGTACCTGAACGCTGAAAATAGGAACCATTAGTTAAAAATTGAAAATATGAAAATCATTTATACAAATTTCAATTTATCATTTATATGAAAATTAAGTTTTATGTTGAAAGCAAGATCTCATATATATTAAACAAACATGCATTCTTAACATTCCTAACATTAGCATGCTAAAGTGAATTAAAAAAATATTTGGTAATGGAAACTTTGATAAAAGTTGTCCAAGAAGTTGAAATATGTTATATATTTCAACTCTATGGAATGTTGTCTTTAATGTGTAATTTCGTGATAAAATCGGTTTAAAGTATTTTATTCGGGTCCCCAAAAGTTCCTAAAACATTCATTCATTCTTAAAATTTCTTAACATTTTTAACATTCAACACTTCCTAACATTCATTCTTAACATTTTTAACATTCATTCTCACATTTTAAACATTATTAACTTTCATAACTTTAGATTGCACCTAGAAAATTCATTCATTCTTAACTTCCTAACATTAATTCATGAACACTTCTTAACATGTTTAACATTCATTCTTAACATTCCTAACTTTATATTGCACCTAGATCAAAACTTCCTAACATTCATTCATTCTTAACTTCCTAACATTTTTAACATTCAACACTTCCAAAAACTTCATAACATTCATTCTTAACATTTTTAACATTCAACGCTCCTACCATTCATTCTTAACATTCCTAACATTCCTTACTCCTAACTTTAGACTACACCTATCAAATATTCCTAACATTCACTCTTAACATTCAACACTTCCTATAATTCATTCTTAGAATTCATAACTTTATATTGCACCTATCAAAACTTCCTAACATTCATTCTTAGGATTCAACACCGACCTAACATTCATTCTTAGGATTCAACATTTTACACATTCATTATTACCATAACATTCATTCAACACTTCCTAACACTCCTAACATTGATCCGGATGTATGTGGGAACGAAACAAAAGATAGCATATACAGAATCATATAGAGAAATATATTGCAAATAACACAGTGATACAGTAAACACATATTCTATTAAATAGCGAAAATAGAACAGATTGTAAAATACAATAGCTAGAATGGTGGTAGCTATCTCTGAGAAGAGATGTGGCCGCTATGCTCATTCGTGCCAAGATGAATACAAAGAGAGGCCGAAAGGGCCTATTTATCATAAGCATGAGGGAAAGAATCCCAAACATCCAAAAACCTAACCCTAGAAGATGAACCGTCATAAAGTTTGCGGCCCCAAGGTGGTTAGTTGAACAGTCAACTTCCCGGGGTCATAACTTTTGCATACGATCTCCGTTTGGGGCGCTCGGTAGCCCATTGGGAAGGTCTATCCGAGATTTACAACTTTCGACTGGGCCCAAATGCATGCCAAAGGAAACCATTTGGTCCCCCAAATCGCCAAAAAATGTTGTTTAGGGCCTCAAAATGGCTCCGGAAGTCCAGGACCCGAAAAACTGCTAAAAATAGTAATTTACCAAAATTGCCAGAAGACTGTTTTGAGCCAGTTGGAAGAGGTGGGCCGCCACCGATATCCACCTGGATCAATCCTCCCTCCTTAGGAAGCAATGGTCTCCATTGCGTTAAATCCCTTATCATATGTCGAGCTATGTGTCGAGTTGAGCTCTTGGTGCGACATTTGCTGAAGCGGAAAGATTGCCTTACTTTGACATCTTCAGAGGGTTGTAATTGTTGTTGATGGATGCGCTGAAGTTGTTCAACAGTTTTGGTTGTTGTGTTATCCTTGGTATGCACCAGTGTGGATGGTTTCTTTTTGGAGGGGCCCCTTGAATGCGTGGCCTTGCACTGTAGAGGTACTCGAATAGGCGATGCTGCACTAACTTTGTGTTTTTCTTGTTTCTGCTGAGTAGAAGGATAATCAGCAGAGGTTGTGGATGTCTTCGCGATCTGATGTTCACCTTTAGTGGCAATTGCGAATAGGGAAAATTTCCCAGTGTGGGAGATTATATTTCTTCCTTGCTCGTTTGGGGTAGGTGCAACTATCTCTGGTATCCGATAGAGTTGTCCTTCCAAAGTGACAATGACACTGCGAGGTCGTGATTCATATACAGCATGACGCTTCCACATATATGGTTGTCCTAAAAGAACATCACATACTTCAAGTGGGACCACATCACACAATACCTCATCTTTGAAGGGCTTGATGCCATATGGTAGGCGACATTGGTGACTGACACGGATCCTTCGTCCTTGGCTTAGCCATCCAATGGTGTATGGTTGTGGGTGTGGCGTTATTGGTAGCTCCAATCTCTTGATGACTTCTTCTGAGATCATGTTCTTCTGGTTGCCGCTGTCCACAACAAAGTGTAGGGGAATTCCCTTCACCCACATCTGTGAGTGGAAAAGGCGCTCCTCTGCCTCCGACTCTTTAGGCTCCTCTGGCTGAATCTGTGTGGTGGCAACAACGGCACTGGGTTCTGCATCAATGATCTGCTTCCCTTTTCGCGCGGCTGTGAAATTAGGTTCTGAGTCAAAATCAGAACTGGGATCTGATTCTGAAGCTTTGATCTCAGCCACCAATGACTGTTTTGAGCGACAATCATCACTGTTGTGCCAGGGGATTTTGTGGAACTCGCACCACTTCCCGGTGTCCTTCTTTGTCTTTTCTTTACCCTTCTTCGCCTGTGGTTGGGACTGGTTGTCCTTTTCCTGCCCCGTGCTCTGCGAGCCATAGTTTCCCTTGCCCTGCTTCTGCGCAGGTCCGAAGTCACGCTTGTTCTTTTGCTGAAATTTCTGCTCAATTTTGACAGCATATCGATAGGTGGATCCGAGTGAAGAGATTTCCAGGAAATCCATCTCTGTTCGGATGTACCGGTGTAGGCCACTGCGATATTTCAGTACTAGGTGTCGCTCGAAGTCCTTGATACCTAGCTTTGTGCGCAAGGTATGAAATTTGTTGGTGCACTCCGACACCGTTTGGTCCCTCTCCTGATGCAGAATGGTCCATTTTGTGTACTGGTCATCATAGTTTCCAACAGGGTAATATTGTTCCTTGAAGGCATCTATAAAAGAGACCCAAGTGGGATTGGAATATTCAAACAATCCAGACTCGTCTGATGAGTTTTGCTCACAATACGTTTCCCACCAATTTTTGACATGGGGGATGGCCTTAAGGAGCGCAAAGATGATCTTTTCCCTGTCGGAAAATTGGTGGACAGAGAAATACCCTTCTAGTAGATTCAACCATTTATCTAGGGCATCGGCATCGATTTGGCCTTCAAATAAAGGGATATCAAAATTAACTTGTACCTTGAAGGGAGTCGTATCTCGGAAATGGCTGCTCGTTGAGGGTGCATTTGCCGTTGTTGGCATGCGTTGAAGGATCTGGGCGAAATTATCCATCATCTCGTTCCTCTGTCGCGCGAGGGCTTCCTCGAGCAACAACTTGATAGGATCTACTGCTCCGTCGTCTCTCTTTTCTTCCGCCATGGGAGGCCGTTTGGGGCGGCGAGAGTGGTCTTCCGCAAGTGAAACTAGTTCGAGACCCAACTCTCTGTATCCTCACCTCGTCGGGGACATGCACCGAGAAACAATCAAAGAGCAGACCGCTCTGATACCACTGATCCGGATGTATGTGGGAACGAAACAAAAGATAGCATATACAGAATCATATACAGAGATATATTGCAAATAACATAGTGATACAGTAAACACATATTCTATTAAATAGCGGAAATAGAACAGACTGTAAAATACAATAGCTAGAATGGTGGTAGCTATCTCTGAGAAGAGATGTGGCCGCTATGCTCATTCGTGCCAAGATGAATACAAAGAGAGACCGAAAGGGCCTATTTATCATAAGCATGAGGGAAAGAATCCCAAACATCCAAAAACCTAACCCTAGAAGATGAACCGTCATAAAGTTTGCGGCCCCAAGGTGGTTAGTTGAACAGTCAACTTCCCGGGGTCATAACTTTTGCATACGATCTCTGTTTGGGGCGCTCGGTAGCCCATTGGGAAGGTCTATCCCAGATTTACAACTTTCAAATAGGCCCAAATGTCGAAAGCAACCATTTGGTCCCCCAAATCGCCAAAAAATGTCGTTTAGGGCCTCAAAATGGCTCCGGAAGTCCAGGACCCGAAAAACTGCTAAAAATAGTAATTTACCAAAATTGCCAGAAGACTGTTTTGAGCCAGTTGAAAGAGGTGGGCCACCACCGATATCCACCTGGATCAAACATTCATTCAACACTTCCTAGCATTCATTCTTAACATTCCTAGCATTCCTAACTTTATATTGCACCCATCAAAACTTCCCAGCATTCATTCTTAACATTCCTAATATTCCTATCATTAACATTCCTAACATTCATATCATTATTTACATTGAAAATATTTTACATCTACATACATACATAAATTTAATAATACATACATTCATAAACATGCTAAAACATATTCTAAACATTTGCCACACCAAATATGCTAAATAATTAACAAAAAAAAGTTAGATCATTTAAAGCAAATACATAATATGTAAGCTCAATGTACATGTATATAATAATAATAATAAAACGTTCATGAGTTCATGTGAGTTTAATGTACATATGTATAATTCAAAAATAAATCTCCTCGATGTCCAAAACAACTACAATACATATATCACCAAAAAAAAAAAAATCCACCACTATCCTCCACTAGGGCCTTCCCATGGACTCAACCCAACCTACATGTATAAAAGTAGATTATGAATATCATAAATTATTTAAACAATTTAAAACCAAATTAAAAAAATTAAAATATTAAACTTATACATCAAAGAATAATTCAATTATTAACAAAATTACCTCCAATTCACTAAATGCAAGTCCACCACCATCCTCCACTAGAGTCATTCCTTTGCCTGCAAAATATCGAAGAGACCCAAGCTGTAACATGTATAAAAGCAATTTATGAATCTCATAAATTATTTAAACAATTTTAAACTAAATTCAAAAAATTAAAATATTAAACTTATATCAGAGATCATTTCAATTATGAACAAAATTACCTCGGTGCCAATATCCACATTCATCAAGGAACCTATTTCTCTCCCCTGAAATTTAAATTTTGTTAATAAATAAAACATAGTGCAAACAAACAAAAAAAGTAAGCAATTAACTTAAAACCGAAACAAAAAAAAATAAAATCATTAGCTCACAAGAGATGGTAAATCATCTAAAAAGTTTGTATCTAAAGAAACCTGAATGGATAAGTCAAATTAACAATAAGATGCATAGTTAAATTAAAATTCAAAAAAGAATAAATTCTCAAGTTCAAACATAAATATAAATATGTAAATAATAAATATACCTCTCCAATATGCTCCACATTTTTTACATTTTGACTAGTGGAGAGTCGAAAATTATGTTCATTCATTATTCTTGAAAACTGCAACCAATAAACATTTACATAATGTACTTATTACTATACATCAAAAAATACATAATATCATACATATAATGTAACAAAAATGTCAATTCAAAATGAATAAAAGATGAAATAGATTGTCATATCATAATCAACAAACCTCTCTTAAACTCGATGTGTCATTGAATATAACATCTGAAGCTATGTCACGGCAAACCTTGGCATAAGCCCTAAGATCAACAATGTTCATTCCATCTACCTCATCATTCATTTTGTAAACAAACTTTTGATGGATACTGGCATGAGCCCCCTCTCGAACCAATCCCACATCTACTCCAACTAATGCCGATGTTAAACCATCTCCACCAAAATCCCTTGCAGTTGTCCCAAGTTGGGATTTGGTTTCCATTTCTGATATTAATGCCACAAGCCTGGGTGGGCGAGATATTTGGGGTGGAGGTCGAAGAGTCATAAGCTCTCGAAGAACAGATTTTCGATTATATATTCGACCCTTTCCAACTCCATAAAATTCAGAATGAAGATCAGTATAGTTTGGCTACATTTTTTAAAAAAACTTCGCATAAAAAAATATAGCAAAATAATTAGGAACCTCATCGTTCCATGGCAACCGACCATAGGCTGCAAGGAGCCGATCATATATTAGATGTGCAAGTTCAGAGTGCTTGAAATATTGCACTTTCAACATTTTTCGCGTTAGACCTTCTTTGAAGTTAAACATTGAATTGGCTTGTCCTTAGGTCACTCTCTCCTTCACAACAACCCACTTGTCCAGACCCATCACCTGTGCCCTTCGTATTCGCATCAAATCAACAAAACCATTTGTAGTTGGTCTGAGATCCTCATATGCCTCAATGAATTTTTGCAATGATCCCAAAACAATCTCTAAACTTTGTTTGCTCTCTAGAGGGAGATCCAAAGTATTAAAATCACTTTGCAACTTGTCGTAGTGGGATCTACAACTTTCAATAGTCGTTTGATGAACACCACTTTCCCATGGAAGCTCCTCAGGTAAATCGAATGGATACATTGTCATGGGTGTACAACCCTCGGCTAGTTCAACATATTGCGTCCTGGCTCGACCATCGTCACTCTATGTAGAATGACGAGCCTCTTGGGAACCTTGCTCTGCACCCGCATGTGTATCTCTTGCTCGGTCTTCTTCCCTCTCTGTAGAATTATGAGCCTGTTTTGAACCATGCTCTGCTTCAAATACAAACAAAGTTATGTGTAATCATGTACAAACTTTGCATACAACAAAAATACAATTTGTACATGTATTAAAAGATTGATGTTCATACCAACATAAGGTCGAGATCGACGTTATCCCACAAAATATAAAGGGGAATCATCTGTACCCCTATCGCCTCACCGATGATCAAATGAATGTGAACTATACAATACATTTGAATCCTGAGGGGAAGTCGACAACCTTCGATTATCAATTGGGACACCAACTCCCGAGGAATGTGTTGACCTCCTACACTTTTTCCTCGAAAACTCTTCTCTTTCCATTTGATATGATATCTACACTTACACAAGTACCAACTCATAACATATTCAAATTCTATTTGTTAATTCTACAAATTCTAAGACCTAATTGCTAAAGAAACTAAGTTCTTTAATAAGGACCTAGATATACCCAATATCATTTAATAGTTCTTAAAATGAGTATAGATAATATTGTTGGATGTATGAGGAATTAATGTGCCAATCTTTTAAGTGTTTTTGATGTTTTAAATGAAAGGAACCAATATGTAAAGGAATCAGTTCATCAACATGTTACATCTTGATTAAATCCTAATTAATAACTTATTTGATGTTTTAATAATTTAAACATATATTATATCTATAAATATTTTCATTATTCCATAGAATCATAAAATATTGTTCTTAATTTGAAACTGGTACCTTTTTAATTTTAAAAAATCCTATTTTTCCATGGAAACAAAACCAAAAAGCTCTAAACACAATGAGAGCTTGGACTATATAATATATTTTCATTAAAAGATTGAATGAACTATGTCTCGCGGAAGATAGCAAGTGTTCATCCTAGAAACGGTGATGATTCATGGTATTAAGAAAACATAATACCATGAATTGTCAACATAGCCTGGTTAAAACTCAAGACCATCATTTTCCCTCAATTGGTTTCTCAATTAAATATATCGACTAATTCTTTCCACTACTTTGTGAATATGGGGAACTACTTTGTGTGCTTACTTGACCTATTCCAATTCCTATGGTTTATTAAAAACACCAGGGCAATGAGGCGACTCCTAAAATCTCCACAATAAAGAAATTAACTTCAAATATGAGATCATAATTTTTTGTTTGGTGCACAATTAAATTTCCTTTGGAAACTTAGGGTAATATATTGATCTATGAACTCTGTCCATGTGGACATAGTTCACTAACTCTGACCACATTTACAGAGTTCATGGACTCTGTCCATGAACTCTGTAAATGTGGACAAAGTAAATTAACTCTATTTTTGAAAACTATGTTATGTAACATTATGAGGGTGTAATGGGAAATACTAAATGATTGTTATGGACGATTATTTGTAATCTTATTTGATAATTCTAGTTAAAGACAATTATATCGTAAAATAATAAAGTTTAGAAATAAATAACCATTTTTAATTTATTAAAAACTAAATTTATTGATTTTGTAAAAAAAATGTCTAAATAGAACTCTTCCCACATGGACAGAGTTCATGAACTTTGTCCATTTGGACAGAGTTAATGAACTCTATCGATGTTGGCAGAGTTCATGAACTCTGCCCATGTGGGCAGAGTTCAGCACTCACCAATTGAAAAAAACCATTTATAATAAATTAAATTGACAAATTAATTGAGTTAACCAAACCTATATTTGATTTTTAATTAGAAGGCATACCTGTTTATTTCGAGTTAATCCGAAAAACAAAGGAAGCAGAATGAATCCAAGCACCGAAAAGACGAAACTGCACCTGCAACAAATGTGCCAACATTAAAATTTAAAAATTAAGAACAAACAAAAAAAACATTACCTGCAAATTGGTCGATGTCTTGTCCAACTCCTCGACGAACTGGTAGACACCACACCAAAACAATTTTGCGATCCACGTCGAAAGAGGTGACAGAACGACGTCGACGTCTTCAAAAAAAGGCCACGAGGATATCAAAAGAGGCGACAGGACCAGGACTGGAGGAGGCCCAAAGCAGAAAAAGAACCAAGCCGAGAGGAGGCCGAGAGGAGACCCAAAGCGGAAAAAGAACTAGGCCACCAGGAGAACGAGAGGAGAGAGATATCCACTCCGAGAAGGCCAGAAGGCCGAGAGATATCCACACCAAGAGGGTGGCAGATATCCACGCTAAGAAGAGGCCGATAGGGTGGAAAATATCCACACCGAGAGCAGGCCGATAGGGTGGCCGATATCCACTCCGATAGCAGGCGGGTAGGGTGGCGGGCCTCCACTCCGAGAGCAGGCAGATAGGATGGCGGATCTCCACACTGAGAGCAGTACAATAGGGTGGTGAATCTTCACATCGAGAGGGTGGCGAATCCACCACGTCAACACACAGGGACAACAGTCGGAGCAAACGGAGGGGCGACAATCGGAGACCAGGCTGGGTCCAACAGCGGCTAGCGGGGACCAGTCGGGAAGACAAGCGAGGACCAGTCGACTGCACAGAGAAAAATGACGAATGTGGGCCACAGCCGACCTTTTATGCCAAATCCTTATTCAACCGAATAAACATAGAACCATCGGTGAAAATTACCGGCTGGCTATGCATTTGCACGTATTTTAAGGTCTCCGTCATTTTAAACAGTCCACCATTAAATGTTATTCAACCGAATAATGTATCGATTATTCGGCCAAATTAATATAGTTATTTGGCTGAATAAAAAATTTTATTCAACCGAATAAATATGTTTATTCGGTCGAATAGCTTTCGCTATGTTGATCAGGCACCTGATTCTCACAGAAGTGTTACCCACCTTCGCGTTTTCACCCATAGTCAAAACTTTAATCGTTCAGATAGAATAAAAACCTATAATATGGACATCTTATTGAAAGATATGATTTGTATCTAAATCCTCCAGCCAAACACAACCTTGTAAAATTAACAAGGTTTTTATCTTAGTAATAAATATTATGCAAGGCCCAATTTGAAAACTATCACATGGTTTGAATTTTGTAAGGAATATTTCCTATCGAGGTAGAGTTCTAGTCAAAGCATATTTATTGTCAGGGTAGAGTTCCCGTTGAGGTAGATTTACTGTAGGGAAAGAGTTCCTGTTGGTCCAGAGTTCATGTCGGGTAGAGTTCTTACTGGGTCAAAGTTCCTACCAAGGAATAGTTACAACCAAGGCATAGTTTATGTCGAGGTAGAGTTCTTGTTGGATAAAAGTTCATGTTTTGTCGTTCACAATTCCAAAGGCAAAGTTCTTGTCAGGGTAGATTTCTAGTTGGGGCATAGTTCCTACTAGGACACAGTTCTAGCTGGGGAAAATTTTCTACCAGGGTAGATTTCTTGTCGGGGAAAATTTCCTGCCAAGCTAGAGTTCTTGTTGAGGAAGAGTTCCAGTTGAGGCAGAGTTCGTACCGGGGCATAGTTTTGATTGGGGAAGAGTTATTTTTGGGTAAAATTTTCTCCTAGGTAGAGTTCCTATTGGGGAAAGTTTCTACATTGTAGGTCATAGTTCACAAGGTAAAATTCCTTCATTTTCAGTCATGTTCCATACAGCATAGATCTTGTCGAGGCATATTTCCTGTTAGGGAGGTTAAGGCAAAGTTCCTTTTTTGTTGTTCATAAGGGCAAGTTCCTCCCAGTCCAGAGTTCCAATCAGAGCAAATTTCCTGTCACGGTAGAGTTCTTTCCAGGAAGAGCTCCTATCAGGTATATTTCTTTCCTTTCCAAGCAAATTTCATGCCGAGAATAATTCCTTCCTTGTCGGGCGTACTTCAAATTGCTTAGCTGAGTGGAGGTATTATCCCACAAAAAAAACCCACAACATACTAAGATTTGAATTTAACTTCTAGTCAGGATGATACCTTAATATAAACATTAATACTAATAATAATATTAAGCATATAGGTGCAAATCCTGTGCACACAAAGCATGGCAAGTCAAGGAGAAGATGTTGTATGTTGATATGCCAACGTGGAAGATGCATGTGAAATAGGTTGCAATGCTTCCTGAAAGAGAGCTATAACTCAGAATTCCAACTCTCTAGGATTTGTTTATTAGGTATATAAAGTTTAAACTTCAACTTAGTACTCATCCATAAAACACCCACCTTGAACAAGGTGTCTTTCTTCACTTCAATTAAACTTAGTCTAAATTTATATCCATTTCCGAATGGAGATTTCTACACCACATAAGTTTTATTGCATTCATGTAGTAGGTTCATAGGATTGCAATGAGGCTTGTGTGAAAGTCAGTGTGAGACCCGATGATTCTCTTGGCAAGTTCAGAGCCACACTTGTAAAAGTAGACAATGAATAAATCTTGTAATTCAAACTTTTAAGTTCAAATAAATTACCACCATTATATTCTTTTATTCTCTTCACTCTCCCTTACAACTGTTGTCATCTTGCATGGTATTGCAGGCAGATTGAAGGTCCCTCTTGCTCAGATAATCTTCTCTTATCTGAGCTAATTTGTTTAAACCTATGTAATGTATTATAAGTATTGGTTTTGGTTGGTTGTTTAGTTTTTTATAATAACAACTAGCCTTTCATCATTATAGTCCCTGTGTAAGATTGAATATGTTGGAATCTTCAACCTACCACATCCAATTGTTTAATGGAATACGTTGGAGTGATTGAGTTAATTAGAATATGTTGGAATGTTTGATTTAATTAAAATATCATCATATATAAATAGTTAGTTAATCAAATATTATTTAAAAAGAAAAATAAAAAAAGAAAACATATTTCAACTAGTCAATCAATTCATATTTTGAATAATCAATCAAATTTGATATTAGTGAGTCAAATCTCAGTTAAAATTGGTATTCATGCCAACTTTGTGGAAATATGCAAATGGTTTTGAATCAATACAAATAACAAACAATGTTCACAAATATTTTGTATACTCTTCATCAAGGTCATGTTTTATTTTTATTTTTATTTTTAACATGCTATCCAAGTTTATAGGAGCATACCTCCATCACATTGGTAACAATATCAAGAATAGTTTTTTTTATTTTATCTTTTTAGTTCTATATACATCTAGAAAGCATCTATGGCTGGAATTACATTACATGTACCATTTTAACACAACTTGATAGAACATTTTGGAGGTGAAGCTCATGGACTTACAAGCTCTCAATGTTGTTGAAGGATAAACAGTTATGGAGCATTATAATTGGTGCTCAAATACAAGATGGTCTACAATAATAGATTATTAAGGATGGAAATTCCCATGCAGGTTAGATTAAATTTAATATCAATAGTTCATCAAGCAAGGGTAGCTCAAACTACTAAATAGGCATATGATAGATAGTTGGTCTTCATCCTGATCACATGTGGTGTTTGTGGATCACTACAACTCCCCATTGGGTTGAATTTCTACCAATGAGATGGGCATCTTATTGAAAACAATGATTTAGGATTTTGAGTAAGAAGTTATATCTAGTTTTGATTTCTTAAAAATATAACATAACAATACAACAAACTTGTCTTTTTATTGAAATTTCTTCAATGAAAAATGTAAGAAGATGGATAGATATATTTTATTAAATGTGCACAATCCCAAAGTGGTCTATGGGATTAGAAGTTACATTAGTGATAGGCCATGCCTTGTCAATGGGAAAACAAGGGGGGAGGCATTGACCAAGTTGTAGACATTGGGTCAAAAAATCGGCCCAAATATGAGGAGGAATATAACATTGTAGAAAGGGTTCCAAGTTTATATGAAAAATTTAACATCTACATCATCAATCAAAGAGCAGTAAATGAGATGATGGTTTCAACATGTTAATTATAAGAAAAACCAGACATAAGTAGCTTGGACCATAAATAAATAGTTCAATTTCTTCTAGAGTAATTGTAAAATATCATCAATTCACCCAAAGAAAGAATAAGAAGGAATGGAAACAAAGTCCCAAAGAAAGGAGATGCTAATTTTGAATGTCTGGAGAATAATTACAATAAGTACCACACGAACATAAAAATGCTATTGTTATCGTCAGATTGTTGGCACAATGTCTCCAAAATTTCCCATATCCTAGTGTTTTAGGAAAGGAGATTTATTATGAGTAGAATCATCCTCCATAAATACAACAAGTATCGCTCCTAAGTGGTGAAAAAGGGACTTCTAATAGAATCCATGTGGAACAATTACATTATTTCTGCAACCAGGTCAATTTTACATTTTATAGCCTAGAATGGCTATAAAATACACAATTTACAATTCCCAAAATTAAGTTCAACTATATATATGTTGTTGTAGTCACCATCGGTAATGCCCACGCTCACATATTTGAGGGTGGCCTATTTCGTTTGATTTCCATAAATAAAGCCAATTATTTTAGTGCTCATGGATTTTTCAACAATACATTCATAGTAACTTTGAAATAATCCTCATGAATATAATGAAGATCATCACTAGAACATGCAAGATAGAATTGTTTCAAAGTCCTGAATCTATAATTGCTAAGAATATTGTGTTCCACCAGATAGTCAAGGCATTCTAGGGATGACTTCTTGCCCAAATGTTTAATTTTTACCGAATTCCTTGCACCCTCCTTCTTATTAGATCAACAAGCGATCCTTCAGTCTTATGCCTTTATCATTATGGAGAAACCTCTATTGTTTGTCTTAAGTAGTTTTCTCCCATTCAAAAATATGAGATAGAGAAAAATATAACTAACCTTCTTGCGGGGAATGTTGACTTTCAACCCTTATAGGATAATTGATTAGATGGTGCTAGAGTAGGGAGTGGTAGATAGTATGAATGCTAAGTATAGGAAATATTAGTATTACTTATGCCCAACTATTTTGTTAGGAGGTGTGCTATGAGGGACCTCAGGCATAATAATATGTGAGTACTCAAAAAGCCGAGCAGAATTGGCTAGGATGTAACTAAGATGCTAGAAATTATAAGAATCAATCAATCTTACTAGGATGCTAAGTATTTCCAAATCAGAGATGTAGTCCATCAACTCCTTTTTCAATACAAGAATAATGTTATGTGTACTCTAAACATGCATGGATCCATTAAAATCCTCTTTGGAAAAATATATGCAAAGTGAAATTTGAAGTCAAGATCGTCCAAGTTCCTTATTTTTTTCAATTTGTTGCAGTAGTTCCTTAATTGCTAGTTGTTGTGTGAAATATATAGATTTGATCAAAGAAATAATCAGCCATGAATTCATTACTTACAATTATTTCATAGGGTAGGGGGAAACCATGTGGACCAAAACTAATGCGTGACAGGGGGCATGTACACAGAACCCACAACTCATATACAAAACATTTGTGGAAAATATTTGTGTATATAACATTAAGACATTCTCATAGGTTGCATGTGGTATAAACATATTTCAACAAGATCCAATGACCAATATTGAATATACAGAGATCCAATAGTCACTAAGTTGTAATCTTCCAAAGCCCATATCTGTGGCTACATACCTCCAAACCAAGAAAACAAGGACTTGTTGGAAGGATTATCAACCATAGAGTCTATTGACACAGTCCTCGTGAGGTAGAAATTTCAATTCGACATGAAATATTTTTAGGGAAACACAAGTTGTTGAAGCATGTTATCTTAGGCACAAAATCCAAATTATAATGAACAATCAATATTTAAAATCATGAGGCATGTGTTGTTTCACAATCAACAATTGTGCAAGGAGAATCAAAACAAACTTGTCCTGCCGCTTCTGATTCATATTTTCAACAAGTAATATCTGTCCAAAATAGACCTCATGTAATCATTCCCTCTAGAATTAGAAGGTACAAGGGAGGAAGCTCAATTATAACTAAGCATGAATCAACATAGTGGCAAAATTAGAGGCAACAACTCATCTCACACGTAGGAGAAACCTCATACAAAAAGGAAAAAACAAGCAAAGAGAGGGATCAACGGTCATTTGGAACGAAAAATTTGAGTTACAGATTAGAGAGAGAGACAGAGAGTCTCGGAGAGCAAAGATCTTATTTGCATGGAATCCTAAGCATAGGCTTATCTACTCTTATTATGTTCTTGTATTCTACATCTCTATACATAAATATTTTTATGTTAGTCACCTTTCCCTTCTTCCTAATATTTTGAATGGTCATTGGAATACCACACCTGAAGGCAATTAAGGGTGTTGTTTAATGGTATTTTTCATGTTGTCCATTGTGGCTTGTGTTTAACAAAAGTGTAATGGAATCTCCTAATAGAAGGATTGGTGTTATTACCTCTATGGTATGATCATGACAAATGATCTTGTGTTGAATTTTTGTTGGTAATTAATGGATAGATAGGGTTATACCATCTTTGCTACCATTGACTATTATTTTTTCTTTTGTACGATTGAGTTGCTAGTCTCACTGGACATGAATTACTTGTATGCCTTCTATGTTAAAATTTATGAATGAATAATACTTTTATCACTCACGGGAGTTCATAGATATTTCTTTACTAATTTTTGGGTTAATGAGGAGTCAATGTTAACTTCCTCATGATCTCATGGGTTTCAACTTTCTCTGAGTCATCTCTCAAAGTCTCTTGCACTTCCATTTTCAAATTTGATGTGTCATATAATGGAGGATAAAGGTACCCAATGAGAAGGTTTCTCTATAGTTTGATATATGTTGAGATTAGGCATTTCTCCCTCTCAATTATCCATTTACTTCATCAACCATTTTACTTTTCTTTAATCCCTTCAAAGGTCTAGAGTATGTGTGCTTAAAGCTAAATTTGTAAACAATCAGAGCTATTGTTGAGGTGACAATGGGAAGTCCAAATTTAGAAGGTGAAGACCTAAGAGAAACTTGGAGAGGCTTCCCACTATCACCTTAATAACCCTATCCCACTCTTTAGGTTGATTCTCTTCCCACTCAAGGAGGGGAAACCCTAAAGGCGCAAATCGTATAGAAGGGGTAATGGTATTAAGAGGCTTGTAAGACTCAATGCAGATATGGTTTAGGATGACTCTTTAGGTTGATTATCTTCGAACTCAAGGAGGGAAAACCCTAAATGAACAAATCATATAGAAGGGGTAATGGTATTAAGAGGATTATAAGACTCGATATAGATTTGGTTTTGATGATATTTTCCAGATTTATTAAAACAAAAATTTAGCCCACTATGATAAGCAAATGAAGGGTCTTGGGCTCAAAACAAATCAAGTTTAATGATAATTTTCTATTACAAATTCCAGATTAATTTAACATAAAACAAGCCTACCTAAAGATGCAGATGATGGACTTTTTAGGCTTGCAAGTAAATCAATACTAAATATACAAATCTCATGTTAATTCACTTATATTTCAGATTTACCAAACATCAAAGTAAATGAAGGATTTTGTAAAACAATTCAAGTGGTTGGAGATAGGATCAATGCATAGACAAGCAGTCGGGCATATGGGATCATAGGGCAAGAATTATTTTATTCTCTTCTGTACACAAAGATGGACAACAAATGCTTCATCTTAGAATTCTTAATTATGTCTAAGTGAATGCAAACTATAGTTATTGATTGTAAAAAGGGCATCTAGTTTGTTTTACCTGGATATCTTTTCCACCTAATACAAATTCTGAGTTTTCATAGGATCACTTCATCCCACAAACCTAAACCCACCGATGCAAAATTCAAAAGTGTTACAAAATTAAATAATAATATTCTATCAAAAACCAAAATCATATTTTACAAATCCATACAAAAACATAATGCCAATCAAAAGAGAATAAAAAACAGAGATTTGTTGTGATGGAATCACAAATTAATCAAAATATAATAAGCAAGAAAAAAACCAAGAGGTTTACCTTTGACTTGTGGTTGGAAATTTTATTGAAAAATTCACCTTGAGCTCAGATTTCACACGGAAGAATGCTTCTATTGCTACCACCAGATGAAAATTTGTGATAATTACAAGATAGTGTCCCTACTCTAGTATGATGACCTCACATTCTCCAAAACTATTTATAGTGAGCCACATACAGGTATTTGATTGGATCTGTGATATACCTAGTTGAATTAGTATAGTATACTCTCATGAGGAACTCTGCTTATTCACTCTGCGAGATTTGATGTTCAGGTTACAACTTAGATTGGTATTTGAGATGACACATCGTATAAGCTGATGGACTAGTCAGTAAGCATATCCAGAGGGAGTATGATGTAGAGTTGTAGATGGAGTCTACAACATAGATCTAGAGGGATTTTGGATTTCCATCCAGTATTATTGAGAGAGTGGAAGGCTCATCTCAGCAAACTCACTTGATGATAAATGGCATAGATAGATGAGCAATAGTGCACAGAAAGAGAAATTGCATGTGTTGATATACTTGCATGGTACATTCTAATATGGTTTGAGGTCTACCATGATTTCCTAGTGTAGCATGAAGCAAACTTATGTGGCGCCTAATACAATAGAGGTTGGGTACATTTCCATGTATGTGACAATTCTCGAAGTAGTGTGACTTTGGAACCTCCACAGATGAGCATATTGCGGTATGTTTTGAGACATGGTGCTAGGATCACAGGTTGGAGCCTATGATATTAGGTGTTGTAGCATCCTATCAGTTGGAGTTGAAAAATTTTAGGGGGTCGTATCCTCCTTCCAATTAGAGATGGAAATTTGAGGTGTTGTATCACCCCTTTAGGTGGAGCTGAAGAAACAAATAGGTTGGAGCCTCACATCAATTGTTTCTAATGTACTTGGAGATTGATCCCGATGGAGAATGTATCCCCTCACTGAGAGGGGTTTTTGATGTTGCGGCATCGATGAGACATTCTTTGGTATCATACTCCTTGATAGAATGAGTTAAGCTGAGGAGATGTCTAGTTTATGGGTTGTAGCCCATTTTCCCTTGAGGTTGTAGTCGTCCATGCGGACGTGATAATGACTCACATGAGGTTGTATCCCTTTTGAACCCACATGAGGTTGTATCCCTTGTGTATGTCATGAGGTTGTAACCCTTGACGTGTTGGTGAAAGTATCACATGAGGTTGTAGCCCTTGTGAGCCCACATGAGGTTGTAGCCCTTGTGAGCCCACATGAGGTTGTATCCCTTTTGGTAGACTCAGTTAAGTTGAGGAGATGTCTAGTTTATGGTTTGTATCCCATTGTCCCTTGAGGTTGTAGTCGGCCATGCAAACGTGATAAAGACTCACATGAGGTTGTATCCCCTCTGAACCCACATGAGGTTGTATACCTTGTGGATGTCATGAGGTTGTATCCCTTGACGTGTTGGTGAAAGTATCACTTGAGGTTTTAGCCCTTGTGAGCCCACATGAGGTTGTATCCCTTGTGGACATCAATAGGTTGTATCCCTTGACATGTTGGTGAAAGTACCACATGAGTTTGTAGCCCTTGTGATCCCACATGCGGTTGTATCTCATGTGGACATCATGAGGTTGTATCCCATGATGAGATGATGTCTCACTTGAGGTTGTATCCCTTCTGAGCTCTTAGGGTTGTATCCCATAGAGACTTGATGGAGGTCCATATTTAATGTATCCACTAGATCCAAATCCTAGGCTCTATCAAGCGCAGAGAGGGATCAAATATCCCAAGGTGCAAACGTCTCCTTGAGTGCAATACCTGAGAAGAGGTTTGCACCTCGGGAGATTTGATCCCTCTCATCGCTTGATAGAACCTAGGATTTGGATCTAGGTTGTTTCAGTTGTGGGTGGTGACACAAAACTGGAGTTTGATCAACATTGTAAGGAATAGGTTAAGTTGAAAACACAGATACATTTACAAGGATTATCATATTGTAAGTAATAAGTATTAAGGATTGACTAAATTGTTAAACTGGAAAATAGAGACAATAATTTTGAAAGGATTAAATAAATGAAAATATGGTTCACGTCATGATCATTCTCAATCTATCTTCTTCATCTTTTCTTATCTTCACACCTAGTAGTTTTGACATATTCCCATATCGATCATATGAGAACGGAGGTTGAAATCGTAGACCTGCCAAATCTTTAACTCGAGATATTGTTGTAAATGCCATACCCTACCTCTCTTGCTTTCCAATACTAATAGTAGCTTTCTCCAATGTCAATCCTTGTGACTTATGGATTGTTAAACCCCAAGCAAGTTTCAATGGAAGTTATTTTTTATTACCTCTTTCGATAGGTGTAATAGTAACAACTTGAGGAAATGATTCATCCCATGGTCCCCCCACATAATTATCAAATTTTATTAAAACATACGTCGGTGGTTCTGGAGGCAAACTTCTAGGGTTATATACAATTTGTTGTATAACTCCAAGAGCACCATTGATGAGTCCTACATCAGTCCATAGGTTTGATGTGAGCATTACCATTGCTCCTGTGGCTATAAGTAATTCAAGTTCCAACCCTTCTTCATCTCCTTCCATAGAATAGTTGCTTCTTACAGATGTAGCAATATTGGTCGCAATGGGACAGTTTAGGCTTCTTATTAAACGCTTGTTATGACAATTTACATCATCATTTGTTGCAAATAAATGTATCTCCTTATCGAAGGACTTTTTCATTGTAGCATGTAAGGAAGTATTTGTACGAATCATCAGTAATTTCCAATCCTCTATTGTTGGAATTGCATCTCTAATATTCATTAACACATTACGAAAATATATTTTTTCACTGTTTTATCCATTATGTCGAAACACAGTATTGAGGGTCACAACAGTTGTGAATGTGTTCCATGATTCTTTTCCAATACCTTCTGATGCATATACAGGCTTATCCATGACAAGTGGCAGTTGTCCCAAATCACCGACCAATATAATTGATCTTCCACCCAAAGGTATATTAGCATTTTCTAGGAAGGCTTGGCGAAGTCTTGAATCTATTTTGATTAATAGATTTTTTTTAATAAAACTCATTTGATCAATCAAAATATATTTAACATTCCTCAACTCTTCTTGTAATTTAATTAAAGTCGGTCCTCGTAAAGGATTAATTTCTTTGATCGGTATATGAAGTGAAGAATGAATTTTTCTTGCAGATATGTTGAAAGATTCCACCCTCGTAGGAGCCAGAAGAAGTAATGGACTTTTCTCTGGATGAGAGAGATTATCAAGTGTATTTTTAATAGCTCCAATCAAATATGACTTTCCGGTTCCTGCAGTTCCTTGAATTATCATGTGTAGTGGATCAACACCCATTCTATTATGCTCAAGGATAACATCGTATGCTATTCTTTGCTTATTACCCAAATTATCAATTGAGTAAGACTTTGCATGTTGATTACTAGAAATCATTTTCAATTTTCGCATATCAAAGATGAAATGAATTGCACGACTGGAGGTCTCTTCATCTACAAAAGCAGTGTTCCAATCATTCATACGATCAAGATCCCTATGTCCAAGCATCTCAAACTCATTATAATTTATAAATTGATTTTTATATAATCCACATATGATCTCCCATTCATGCTTCTTGGAATCTCTCTGTGGAATTGGAGGTTCTTATTCCTCGTTGGATTCAACTCGACCATCTATAGGCACAAGTTGGCAATCAACATGCCAAGGTACATATTGCAAATTTTGACAATTCTGTACTATTTCATCAGATGTGTGGCCTATATCTCTTTGAAAGTCACAAAATGTCTTGTACAAAACCAACTCGAACCAACAGAATTCGACAAAATTCTCATCTTTTCGATTGGGAATAGAATTAAATCTCGGAAACACACGTACAACAGATGCATTACTTCGTGGTAACCATTTTTCCCCCGTCAACGTTTGTCATATGACCAATATTTTGAAACATATATCAATGTAAGTTGCTCCATATTCTCTGGTCACTTATTATATGCATCAATCAAAGAATTATCATTGTCGACATTATATGTTTCAACTTGTACTTGTTTGAAAACCCTCATACCGACATTTAGAACCACAAAACAACGGCTACATTTTGAAAGAGGAAGCTCTAGAAGCATATGGCATGTCTCCTGTGGACCAATGTCCCTATCAACAATGGATTCACACAACAAATTTTTATATGCACGTGCTGCTGGTTCGTTCGGATTCTGGATAGAAGAGACTCGCATCAATATATTGTGGAAAGTTTTAAATCCCTTTTTTTATTTAGCAGCATATTTTGCTTTGTAATTAGTAACGATGCGCTTGGAAAATATAGGCTGCCAATCTATGTTATCCCTCCACATCATCAATGTTTCACGATTGTGTGTATTGACTCTATCATCATTTCATTTAGGTTCATACTTTTTTTCTCCTTGTTCATCAATGTAAAGTTTTGACTGGTCACATAGATACCATGGTGCGTGGTACTGACATACCAATTTCCCTCTCTTCTTTCGAAGACAACTTCTCTCATTGCAGGTAATATGACACTCAACACAGTTAAGAATTTCTTCATAATCAGTCATTGGATCCAATTGAAATACTTGTTCTGTGTCTTTTACACAAGGATTATCATCTACATTGTCTCCAATTTGAATATTTCGTTGATGTCCCTCACGTGGATTTACTGCATGCACATATTTGTCGAAATAATTTTTTGCAGATATAACTTCTGTCGGATCATCCCAATTTGGAGTGTCCATGTTGGGAGCATTTTTTAACCAAAGAAACCCGTGGACATGAGGAGATCCACAATGTTTCCATTCGTAGTGACACCAATAATCTGTAGCTTGATGAAAATGTTCAAAAACCTCTTCTTGAAACATTGTATGTCTCAAGTGCATATAATGTGCCATGATGTGAGGATTATCAATTACATTTTGACGCTGCCATTTTCTCGCTTCACATGGATCTGTAGGACTTGTGTCTGGCATTAAATTATGCAAATCAGGCCACTGCATATCCGCTGCACTTAATGTGAAGAATATTGTCGGACAACCTATCTGTTGAATCAAGTCAAATAAATCTTGACGACACTTGCTCCAATATGCACGTGTGCCTCTTAATACTATTCCAAATCTCATTAATATTTCTCCCAATCTTGAATCTGGAAGATTTTGTAAATGTTGTTGTAACTCTTCCATTGTTGTGGGTAGTTCACCAATATCCTTTTTGACAAAAACTATTGAGGAAGCTTGAGCATGATGTCTCATTATGATATTTAGTAAAAAATATCTGAAGCGAGGGTGCCTTCCAAATCTGTTATCATGATATCTAAGAAGATGCTTTGCATACTCATGTAGATGTACATTTCGCATTCGTGGTTGTAACCAATCAACCTCTCCTTTAGGGAACAATGCTGGAAATACCATATCAAATAATCCAACAGTGTTATACTCGTTAATCAGAGATGAGCCAATTCCAGGCCAGTTAAGCACATCATTCGATTCATCATTTGCGTTATTTTCATCTGGATTAGGATTATTTTCCCATGCTCTAATAATTTCTATCTCTCGTGGTGCACTTGGAAGCCTTGATGCAAAAGAAGTTGTGTGTAAACCGTCTAACATGTCATCAACTCCTGGTATCCCTTCCAACATTGCAAATTCTGTGTCGTCGTCAATATCAGGAAGAGTAATAGAATTAAGCATATGTGAGATATCTGTTGCATTTACAGGTAACTCTTCTACTGTGTCATAATCAACTCGAACATCTCGATAATATGGATCATTTTGAATCTTATATAATAATGCATCCATAACTCTTTCTTTTCTAACAGTGAAATCATAACTGGATCCTTGTCATCCTTTTTTTCACACAACAACCATTAAGTCCAAGTTGTTAATATGTCGTGGAAATTTCTTAGCAACATCTTTAATCTCTTGTGGAAAACTAATGGTGTGTCCTCGATATTTGTATTGTCCACCTATTGAATGCATCACTTGCAAAATTGGACTTGCACGTGCTATCAACATCTTTTCAACTTGTGTGAGATCTTCAAGGACATGCGGTTGAGTTCCTGGATCCATGTGGTTCTTAGCTGAGAATTGGTTATTAGATCCCTCTCTAAGACATCGCAAACACATTGGACCCATACTTGTATTACGTACTTGTATTCCTACATATGACTCCTGGCAGACATGACACATTTTCACTTCTACTAATTTATCAATTCATTCACGAAATTTGCCATGTCTAGTATACATCTCTTCAAATCGTACCGATATATTATGGTCAATTTCAATCTCCTTGTCAACACATCGAGCATCTCCCATAGTTGGTACTAATGGTATATTGGTTGAGTATTGTCTTTGTCGTTCTACATTTTGATTTATTTGTTGTTCTGCAAACTGTTTTTTTTGTTCATCCAATTGCTTCAACTTTCTCTCTCGATACACTCTTTGTCAATCTGCATTTCATTTTCTTTGATCTTCTCATTCTTCTGTTGTCAATTCGCCCAACATTTTTTTCGATTTTCTTTTGGTTGATCTGCGTTTTGTTTTGTTTGTGCATCTCCTTCTTCTCCTGTCATTTCATCATTTCATACATTTTGTTTTTTTTGTTGTTTTGCAAACTGTTTTTTTTCCTCCAATTGCTTCAACTTTTTCTCCCGATACGCTCTATGTCGATCAGTGTCTCGTTTTCTTTTTTCTTCTCGTTGATCTGCATTTTGTTTTGTTTGTGCGTCTCCTTCTTCTCCTGTCATTTCGTACATTTTGATTTATTTGTTGTTCTGCAAACTATTTTTTTTGTTCCTCCAATTGCTTCAACTTTTTCTCCTGATACGCTCTCTGTCGTTCAGCGTCTCGTTTTCTTTTTTCTTCTCATTCTTCTGCTGTCAATTCACCTATCTTTTTATTTCGATTTTCTTTTGGTTGATCTACGGTTTTTTCTTCTCGTTCTTCTGTCATCATTTCGTACATTTTGATTTATTTGTTGCTCGGCAAACTGTTTTTTTTGTTCCTCCAAGTGCTTCAACTTTCTCTCTCGATACGCTCTTTGTTGATATGTGTTTTGTTTTCTTTGTTCTTCTCGTTCTTCTGCTATCAATTTGTCTAACTTTCTTTTTCGATATTCCTTTTGTCGATCTGCAATTTGTTTTTTCCGTTCTTCTCGTTCTTCTGTTGTTATTTCATAAGATTTTCTTCCTTGATATGATCTACGACGTTCGGTGTTCTGTATTATTGGTTCCTCGCCAGTTTGTCTCATAGCATCTTCTGCATGCAAATCTTCCATTTCTAGTTTAGACTCTATATAAAAAAAGTGAAACATTAACATATATACTGAAATTTATGCATTGATGAAATCCACACTGAAATTTATGCATCTAGGAAATCTACACTAAAATCAATGCGTCCATGGTATAAAAGCTACAAGGAAAATTATGAAATAAAAAAACCCTCAGATACTTAAATCTATGCATCTATAGACTGAAATTAATGCGTCCGCATAATAACATCTACAATGAAAAACACCCAATACACTGAAATCTATGCAAGTCTAAAAACTCACTTTACAAAAGTCAATATATTTAAGAAATTCTATATTTTTTTTTTAAAAAGTAGGTGACCTAGGAGGATTGAACCTTGGACCTCACGCCCATTATCCCAACACTCTTACCATTATACCACATGTAGTTCTTATTATACAATGTAAAGAACTTATATACTTATTTGTAAATTTCAATATATATTTAAATTTAAATTAACATTTAATTTAAATTGAATATAAATATTAAATCTAAATTCTAATTTTAAATTCAATACAAATATTAAATCTAAATTATAATTTTATTTCTAAATTATAAATATTAAATCTAAATTGAAATTTTAAATTCAATACAAATATTAAATCTAAATTAAAAATTTAAATGTATAAATTTAAATATAAAGCTATATGTATCATCTCATCTCCGTCACAAATTAAATTTAACTATATTTTAAATATAAATATAAATTTTATTTTTGTTGGTTGTTATAGCAGAGCGTACGGGAGGGAGAAGGACGACGGGAGCGGGAGGGAGGTGGACGGGAGGGAGGAGGGATGCAGTGGAGAGAGTGGAGGTTGACTAGAGGGAGGGAAGAGGGCTGCGGTGGAGGTGGACGGGAGGGAGGAGGGATGCAGTGGAGGTGGAGAGAGTGGAGGGAGGGAGGACTACGTGGAGGGAGGGAGGAGGAGGGCTGGAGGGAGGGAGGGAGGAGGGACTGAATGAGGGAGGGAGGACTATCGGAGGGAGGTACGAGGGCTGGCGGGAGGGAGGACTGCACAGGAGGTAGTGGAGGGCTGCATGGAGTAGGGGGGATGGCTGGAGGGAGTGAGGAATGGTTGTGTGGAGGGAGGGAGGGAGGACCGGAGGAGGGATGAATGCGCAGGAGGAAGTGGAGGACTGTGTGGAGGAGGAATGGATGCATGGGAATGGAGGGATGGCTGCATAATGATTAATATTTATAACCCTTAAAAAATTAAATTACCTGCAGATCAGATTCTATCTTCGTTGCTTCCCTGCTGCAGATCGCAAACGAATTTTTATTTTTTTTTATATGGTTTTGATTTCCATTATATAGCCATTGATTTCCAAACGAAAATACATGTCATTTCGAAATTAATGGCCAACATAATATACTTATTACATTTTATTACTTTCGAAAATGTTACATGTGACATCCATTATAAGATCTCCCCCATACTATTACTTTTTACATTTTATTACTTTCGAAAATGTTACATGTGACATCCGTTACAGGATCACCCCCATACTATTACTTTTTACATTTTATTACTTTTGAAAACGTTACATGTGACATGTGACATCCGTTACAAGATCTCCCCCATACTATTACTTTTTACATTTTATTACTTTTGAAAACGTTACATGTGACATGTGACATCCATTACAAGATCTCCCCCATACTGGGATGTAGAGCGCCTCTCAGCACAATTAGACGTCATTCCCTTGAGTAGGTGGCTCAAGGAAGACCTTTCCTATGAAAGAGAGAATAGATTCTAAGTCAAGTCAGTGACCATTGAATACCCAAGGAACCCCCAAGATCAACCAACGTGACACATGAGTAGGTTTTCCTACAAGTCAAAGGGTCATGTTGGTTGATGAGTTACTTGGGCACACACACACATGCACACATAAAATAAATCACACTTCAATTGGATACATGACATTAGGGGATCTCTAGCTATTATTTTTGGCCTTCTTAGAGAAGGCTCTACTACCATACTACAACTCGAGATGTTTGGGAAGTGTTCTTCCCTATTTACAGCCCAGCTCTCACATGGAAGAACTATGTTATACATGTTATCTATTACAACTCGCTAGACTATGGATAGATCGGCATAAATAAGGGGAGGTCTATAATACCTCTTCTACAACTTGCAGATCAGTATATTGTGTATTAGATTATCATCCATTGGATCAGCCTTGAAGGAGGCTTGTTGTTCTCTTGTGAATAGGGTGTCCTCATGAGTTGGGTTTTCTCATGAGGACACATGAAAATATAAGTATTCTTGAGCTTATTCTTTATACCCTACAATTAAGGGTTGGTTCATGGTTAAACTTGTACTTGTTGAGTTTGTTGGGGTTTTCTCCCTTGTGAAGAAGGGTTTCCTAGGGTAAAATGTTGTGTCTATATGTGTGATATCTATTGTGCATCTACTATTTACTTATGTTGTTATTTCATGTTCATAAATGCTAAGTGATGTTTCTATGTTTCCTCTACATGCATACATATGTGGTTGATATTTCAGTGTGTAATTATTCTATGATGCATTGGGATTAAGTGTTGAAAAATTCTAAAACCATAACGAACTAATTACCTAGATCTGAAATAGCTTATAAAATCAACAATGGAGAGATAAAAATGAAATGAATGGGGCATGAAATAGGCTAATCGCTATTCTATTTTTGTGACAGAAACATAACACTTATCAAGAAAAAGGCATAGCCAACTATTTCCACAATTTCAGCAATTTAAGCATGTTGGCAATAAAAATCACAACCATTTCAACAATTTAAGCATGCTGGCAAATTCACAAAAGGCACACACAAATTCACATTAACATCAAATACAAGTTGATTTTTGTTGCATGTTGCATATTTTATCTGTAAAATAATATGTCAACCCCCATATAGTGCAGTATAGCACAAAAAACAAGTGTATAAGGTTACCAAAATAACCAAAATTGTAATAAGAAAGTACAAAAATCCAACAAGAAGTGAGCACTAATAGTCATTGAAAAATAAATATTCTGCAAAACACGTTATCCAACTATATAAGGTGTGTTGGTATACATGCTATGCTATTTTATTTTGACCCAATAGTTGTACTGTAGCAAAAAGCACTAAATACTTCATTTCAATGTTGGATTATTGGGGGTGTTGGGATAAAGTTTCATCAAAACACATCCTTTTTTGGCACAAATTCCTGCACATTTTCAATTGGGATCCAACAACCAATCATCACCCCACCCTAGGAATGTCATTTTCTCATAATTTAGAAATGCTTAGGGGGTTTTCAACTTCTCAAGATTGATATGTGAGGTCACCAAGATGTATTTCCTTTGGATCAATCAAACTGGCTAGAATTGCTTTGCTATAATCCAGCAAGATAACCAAGAAAGGTGTGTTTTTTATATATGCATTGGACTATAAGATGCCAATGTGATGGCTAAGATTTGATTTCACTACCAAGTTTTTAACTTTCAACAATATTGTCAACAATAATTACTTAGGAAAGTGGACCTAAGTAAAATGGCTCAATTATGCAATATGCTTGGGTTGAACTCATCTGAAATCATTTCTTATAATAGAAATGGAAACAAGCTATCTCATTCAATGATGGAGTAAATTAATAGGAAACATTTGATTGTGACCACACATACCCGTCAAAGAGGAGTGAGAAATAGCGTCATTGACAAAACTTAAACCCTCGAATCCACTAGAATTTTTCTTGGTACTAACTCAAGAATTCTCAGTATGATATGTCGAACATCACTTCTATGCATCTCACTGTTTTTTTTAGTGAAACTCGTCCTATGGAATTTTTGTTGTATTAAATAGCCTTTTTTCTATTTATGCTTATCATTGTACCATTACAGAACCAATAGTTTTATTATATCCCTATTGTAGATAATGAAAGTCATTAGTTTTATTGCCAAATTAAATGAAACCTAAATGCCATTTATTTAATAATAGTAAGAATGAAAGAAAATTTAGTCTCTACAAACATAAGATGATTAATTCAAACATGGGAAAAAATAAAGATAAATTTGCAAGAGAGCAAAGAGTACATATTGAAAAATAAATACTCCATGCAATTTAATATGAGCAAAGTGTCATCTTAATTTTAAAAGAGTAATTTATAATTATATAAAAGGATGAGTAGGCTAGGAAGTCATGTTGGTTCGTGTATCGAGTCAACAAAAACTTCAAGTCAATTAGCATGTGTTGAGTTAAAAATGTTCGTTATTAAGTTTAGGCCAAATTGAGTTGATCTAGATTCAAAATCAATTACGATATTTTAAGTAGTTATGTGGTTTGTAGCAAACTAATCCCAATATAAATATTAGTTACATGTATTAGATGAAATATTATGACTTTTATGGACATATATAGAGTTATAGTTGGACATCTTTATGTACTTCATAGTTAATTTTTCTTGTATTATTTTGCATTTTCTTTGGACAAGATGAAATGGAAGAGGAATATAGAAAATTATTTTCAAAACTATCAATTGTGTTTAGCCCAGGTGGTTATGGGATGAAGTATTATCCTCCACACCCAATTATAATCCCCTAAATAACATATAAAGCCTAGATACCATCCTAAAAAATGACGGAAAAGAAACTGTGTAAGAGTTTAAAATGTTCACTCATTGACATAAATCACTTTCCAATTATGATTATTTTTGTATGAGGGTCATGTACTCCTTGAAATGTGTGTAATTCACCCCTTGTTTGTAACTATATTTTTATGTACATCACTCGCATTATAAATTTATGCAATGTTTTTCCTATGTAAAGGCACCATAATGAGTAAAAATTCAATTTTGTAGAGTTAAAAATGGCCTTTGTGAGTTTATTTAATGACTGACTGAAGAAAAAATAAAAAAAATAAAAAAAAAAAAAAAATAATAATAATAATAATAATAATAATAATAATAATAAATAAATAAATAAAAATGAATGATTATGTGTTTTTCATTTTTTTTTTCATCTCTATTTCATTGAGCTAGTTTGATGGCCCATTTTGACCAACATACATTATCAAAAATTATGTATCTTGATAATTGATTGCTCAAGCAATGATAAGAGCCAAATTACTCAACTAGTGAGAATAAGAGCTAAGAAAACCTAAGTTCAATTTTAAGTTTAGTTGATATTTATGATGTATTTTTTTAAAGTATGAATCTATTATAAATTATGATAATTCTTTAAATAAGATTTGGAAAAACCTTAATGGATATAAAAGATAAATACCTTGAATGAAAGTTTGAATAAGAAATTATATTAAGGTAATTTTTTCTATATTTGTCTAGCTACTAAAAAATAAAAAATCATTATAAATCATTTTTATAGTAAGTCTTTGTAAAATTTTAAGAGTTATATACTTTCAATAAGGTTTTGAAAGTTAAAGTAAATATTTTTTCAACAGAGGAAGGTATTTAAAATCATATATACAATTTTTAAAATAAATATTTAAATTTCATTTAACTAAATTATTATTTAAATTTATTATTTTTTAATACAAAATTATCTTAAATTTTTATTTAATCTATAATAGATATATCATTTAAAATCATTATTACTTAAAAATAATTAATTATTTTGTATTGATTTTTTTATAAAATATAATTGTGACTATTTTGTTTGATGGATATTTTAGTTATTGTTATTGAATTATAATTATGAATTTTTTTAGAGTCCATTGGATATAACTTGGGTGGTTGGGAGGAATAATTGTTAGCCTCCCCTCTCAATTTCAATTCTTGTAAGCAACATGATGCTCTATTTTAGATATATAGTTGTTTTTATGAACAAAGTATATTATGACTATTTTATTAGTCTTGTATTTAAGTTGCTTTACTCTATTCACTTTAAATAAGAAAATTTAGTTGTATATCTCCCTTCACAAATTTCAAGACCAATGTTTTTACTTCTTTTGTAATAAAAGGCACTATATGTACTAGTGGCTACTGCTCCCAAAATAAGTTGGGTCGTCTTGCTTACATTTTTCGTAGAGGTATCATGTGGCCTTTGATATGAATTAGACGTTCTTGTTATGAGTCTCGATAATGCTCCCAAAATCAGTTGGGTCATTTTGCTTCATTTTTCCATCAATTGGGCTATCTTACTTACATTTTTCTTAGAGGTATCTTGGCTTTTGATATGAATTGCACGTTCTTGTTCCGAGTCTCGATACTGCTCCCAAAATCAGTTGGGTCGTTTTGCTTACATTTTTCTTAGAGATATCATGTGGCTTTCAATAGGAATTAGACATTCTTGTTCTGAGTCTCTGTACTGCTCCCAAAATCAGTTTGGCCTTCTTGCTTAAACATTTTTCTTAGAGGTATATTGTGGCTTTTGATATGAATTAGACATTCTTGTTATGAGCCTCGGTACTGCTCCCAAAACCAGTTGGGTCATCTTGCTTACATTTTTCTCAGAGGTATCTAGTGGCTTTTGATATGAATTAGACGTTCTTGTGGCTTTTGATATGAATTAGACGTTCTTGGTGTTCGAGGTGCCACATGGCCCTTACCGACGTAAGCAGAGAACCATGATTGGATTAACTCAATAAACATGGGCAGCCGTGAATATACAAGGTGAAGCTTCAGAAAGGCAGATTGGTTATAAGCAGAGAACCATGATTGGATTAACTCAATAAACATGGGCAGCCGTGAATATACAAGGTGAAGCTTCAGAAAGGCAGATTGGATAGTAACCAGACCTGAGTGTTAAACTATGGAATATATTCCCTAGTTAGCCCTTATGTTTCACAGGATATTCAGATCAAAATTATTAAGCGTAATGCAAAACACTAGGTGGGGACTGTGTAAAAATTTAAAACCTCTAAATGGATAATTTGGTACTTGCAGGTTTATGGTGCTCGTCCATTTTGGCGATGGTTACACTACCGTACTACCGTATATATTGATGCCAGAAGCACGAGAAAATTATCTCTAAGTGAAGCTAGCTTCGTCAAGTGAACATTGAACCTGAGAGAAGCAAAACATATACATTTAATGTTGAGAACTAATGTTAATAATATACATATGTGAAAGTGTTTTAAGTTTATATCCAAGAATCTCCCATGACACAAGTATTGGGTCACACCTCCAAAATATCATGAAAACTTAGAACTATACATTAAGAAAATCATAGTTATTTTGCATCAAAGAGTGAATGACTGCAACGTGATTAGTAATAAAGACGTACACATGTTAGTATCATCAGCATGTTCATACGGACACTAATATTCCATGCATTTTATTTCAGCCCAATTTCCATGTTCAAATGGCCCGGCCAGTAATATTGCCTGCAATTTTTTTTCTTTTTGTTCAACAATACTTAATTTTTTTTCTTTTTGTTCAACAGTACTTTAAAAGGCACATTCGTTGGGCTTTCGAACACCAAATAAAAGATGGATGAAGAGTGTTCATGCTCATTCATCTGAACGCTTACCTCTCGGCCACAACACACATGAGTGTGCATATATTTCTGATACATGTTATTTGTAAAGCGTTGGCCGTAACGTTTTTTTAGAATGGTTTTGTGGAATATTGTTAACAGTTTGTTGATGTTTGAGAAGCTTTTAGCTTTTCTGCATGGCAATGGCAAGACGGCTCCGATTGCTACCTTAGTAGTTATAAATTTTGGCATGGGTCGGGTTGGGAAGATGGTTTAGTTTTTAAAACGCACATTAGTTGGGCTTTCGAACACCAAATAAAAGATAGATGAAGAGTGTTCATGCTCATTCATCTGATCGCTTACCTCTCGGCGACACAGACTATGCATATAATGCATCATGGACTTCTATAAAAATTTATAACTTATTTTGTTCATGTCGTTATAAGTATGAATGGCGTACTATTTTTTGAGTGTCATCAATTAAAATTTTGGTTTGAGATGTTTGAAAACTATGGAAGTTCTTTTTCAACAATTGGTATTCAACTGCCACTATTTTGTTGTTAAAAAGATTATTACGATGTGTCCATAACACTCACCGAAAATAGAACATGTTGAATTCTTTCATTTCTTGTTACAGCTTTTTCCTGACTCGTTTTAATTATTTTAGGAAGGCATGGGTTAGTGTAGTTCTTTGTGAGTTTCCATCTATCCCAAATGATGGAGTACTGTAATGAATGGAGGTTACAGCCTGGAAAAGTTCTTAAAGCGCGATTTAATAATCCAAATGATGGAGTACTGTAATGAATGGAGGTTACAGCCTGGAAAATTCTTAAGGCACGGCTTGATAATCTCTGTGATTTGAATTCCTTGAATTACTGGGGATAATTCCAATATTGTAAAGATCTTTTATGAGCGTGTTCATCATGGATGCTTTTGCATGATGGCGTGTAGGTGATATTTATTGTTTTGGATTAAAGGTTTTTCATCTCAATTAGTTGGATCTCGCTCATCTCTCAATTAATTGGATTTCTAGTTTGTGAGTATGATTGCATTGATATTGTTATCAATTAATTGGATTTCTAGTTTGTGAGTATGATTGCATTGATATTGTTATATAGATAGGTGTTTATATTTTAGAATTTGGGATGTATTCGTAAGTATATTTTTCTTAGATTATATGAAGATAAGATAAGTGTATTTTTTGGATTAATTTTATGATCATTGTTCAAATAAAAAAATCCAATAACAAAATAATTAATATAATAAAAATAGTCATATTATTTTTTGAATGATTTATTTAAAATAGTTTTTAGAATAATATAGAAAAAGTATTTTTTTTTTTTAAATCTTAAGCTAGTATCTATAAAATTTCAAACGGGTGATCAAATACAAGGAGTCCCTTAAGACTACATTCATTGAGTTCCTATTCTATATCTCATGTGCTTATTTTCATTTTTATGATAAGATATATTTATTTGTATATACATGTTACATTGAAATCATTGATAGACATTAGACATTAAGGGCATTTTGAATATAAAATATTTTTGAAATTCGAAAAAGTAATTATATAATAATTGATAAAAAAATTATTTCTTAACATTTTCATAATTTGTTTTAAAATAATTGATAGTTTATTCAAAACTAATGTTAATAAGGATTAAGGAAAATTATTCTTAGAATGAGAAGCCTAGAATGATGCTTAGTAGTACGTTAGCTAAGCATGAGAGTACATGGTTTCGGTGGAAGAAATAGAAGCATGTATCTTGGATGGACTGGGTGGGAGAAATAAAAGCATGTATTTTTTATTCATTTTTTCTCAGGGTGGTACATCTACATTGGAGATAGAAGTATTTTTTTTATATATGTTTTTATTTTAATTTAGTTTTATTTGATTGATTAAAAGATGAATTTGATTGATTTATTCAAAATAAATTTCAACATAGACCTTAATTACTTAATTACTAGATTAGAGGAATAGAAAAGTTGAAGGTCTTGTAAATTGTAATATGGTTATATGTTTTGTGGGTGCAAGTGCTAAGCTAGGACATTATATCTTTAGTCCTCTCATTGAGTGCAAATTTTACCATCAATGTATTATCTATCATGGTAAGGTTTCCAAACGATAAGAATCAGAGAAGTTTTGTATATTGTAATATGGTTACATGTTTTGTGGGTGTGAGTTCTAGGATAGGACACTACATCTTTAGTCATCTCATTGACATGTTATCTATCACGGTAAGGTTTCCAAAGGCTAAATATCAGAGAAGTTGAAGGTCTTGTAAATTTGTGGGTGCGAGTGTTAGGCTATGACACCGTACCTTTGGTCATCTCATTGAGTGTAAATTTTACGATCAACACATTATCTATCATGTTAAGGTTTCGAAAAGCTAAGTATTGAGAACTATTTCTACTCTACTAGTATAAACCCATCTACTCGAGTTCCACAAAGCGCGTGCGAAGAGGGATCATATTTGTAAACCTTTAACCACTAAACTACACTACACATCCCTCTCAGCATTATATCAAAGCACACTCATGCATGCATTCTTTTTTAATTTTTATTTTTTTTTCAATTTAATGTAATTTTTTAATTTTGTTTTTATTTATATGGAACAAAAGAACACTTCCCCACCAAAACTGATATAAAAACTCTAAAATCTCCAATATATAGCCAAATGTTAAGGGCTTTCTTTATATTTTCTATTGATTATTCTAATAAACCAAAACCATTAATATATGTAAGAATTTGATCCTTCTCTAATAGAAAGATTTCCAAGATTTTTTCCATAAGAATTTGATCCTCCTCCCAAAAAAAGATTTCCAAGATTTTTTCCAAATGGTTGAATTCATAATGTTGTGATATTTGTAAGTCAATATTTGTTTTAGAAGCTTCACACATAATGTCAGGAATGATAGTTTATCAATTTTGCCTTCTTTATTAACTTCAGGTATTTTTTTTATTAACATCGATAAATGATATCATAATTGATGACTAACTTCACTTAAAATAAATAGATGTATGCATGGTGAGAATCCTCCTAACCCTCTTTTTTTCAAAGAAAAAGTACAAGTGAAGGATGAACACTGCAAAATGTTCCTACCCGAAAGGTGGTTATGCTCTTGAAGGCATTTCACATGGAAGGTTGAAGTTTGGAACTCCTATTACAACCTATCGTAAACCTTTTCAATTTAAGAGATTTAATTATCAACGGCTTCAAGAATTGGTGGTAGTCACCCTATTTTGAACCACGAGAGCAATAGAGAAAGGTATTTGACCAACTTAGTTGCAACTATGCCATGAATGATTCCAACCAATTCCATTTTTAAATTGACATATTGGAATGACATATTTTCAAAACAATTCAAACAAATTGAAATATTGGAATGATAGATTTTCAAACAAATCCATTTTTTTATTTGATATATTGGAACGACATGTTTTCAAAACAATTCAAACAAATTGAAATATTGGAATGATAGATTTTCAAACAAATCCATTTTTTTATTACGTGTAGTTACAACAACATAATTTAAAAATATTTATTTTCTTCAAATCAATCAAATTAAGATTGATTTTCTTTAAATATTAAAAATTATAAAAACATATAATTAATATTATTTTTTTTAAATATTAAAAAATATAGAAAAATATTTTTTATTATTATTTTTTAAATGAATTACATCAATATTGATTTTTTTTTAAATAATAAAAAATTATTAAAATATATAATTAATATTATTTTTTTTAAACATTGAAAAACTATAAAAAACTACTTATGTGGTATTGAAATAAAGCTAAAAAGATAAGCTTAATTATGTGGTATTGAAATAAAACTAAAAAGATAAGCTTTGTGTGAAACTATAAGACAACAAGCATATGTTAAGGAGATATGTCTATTAAGCATAGAATAGATGGTAAATAAGTGTATTGTTAAGGCACTCCTTGTGTTAGATCACCGTTCCGGTGGATATTAACTTAAAAAAAACACGAAGAAAAAATTTAATTTTTAGAACTTGAACATATTTGCAACTCTCAAATATATAGTCTATTTTTCTATTAAAATTTGTTTTCTTTAAAATGATTCACTATTAAAAATGATTTCTTATGAATTATTTTATTATCAACAACTTTGGCACATTTTTCACATTTTCAAACTCTTTGAAAAAAAAAATTGAGGTATTAAAATCACATTAATTAAAAAAATGTTGTTTTATAATATGATTTGCAATATTGACTAGTAAGTATTATTTCTATTAAAAATATTGTCCATTAAAACTCTTTGAAATTATAAATCTTAGAAATTAAACGTTTAATTAATTGTATTGGATACCTAATCTTAGGTAATTAGGGTAAATTTGTAAATAATGGTTTTCTTTAAGTTTTTGAGAAACATAGAAGTCCAAATGAGAAACATAGAAGTCCAAATGACCTGTTGGAAATGAAACCCAAAGGTCACTCCTTATATATTTAGTGACACTCCAATAATGGAAAAGTATCAAGCTTGGAGTTATTTTCTTAATCCTAACAGAGACTGGCCCTTTTGTCATAACTCCATGATTTTCATGCATGTCCGCAACTCCTAGACATACCCATCTCGCTTCTCCTCAATCTGGCATGGTTTGCTTAGTCTTCCACCAAAGTTATCATTTTTATGCATAGTGATCATCTTTAGCCACAAAGTAATCTTTAGCCACAGTGCGATCATCTCTAACCGCAGCCACAGAGTGATCATCTTTAGCCACAGAGCGGTCATCTCTAGCCACATCCACAGAGTGATCATCTTTAGCCACAGAGTGATCATCTTTAGCCGCAGAGCGATCATTTTTGTCACCGATGTAATCATTATTGCTTACCAAAGTTATCATTTTTATGCATATATTACTAGTATAACCTATGTTTTTTTTCTTTGATATCACTAGTATGGTCTATCTAAGAGCATCATTATGCATTCTCTGACTTTTGGTATATCTCTGTATGTGTTCTAGTATATATCTGAGAACTAGTTGAAACCATAAATCTACCCTCGTCTATGATTCTTTCTTCGTAATTCCTCCTCTTGACTTAGCAAATGATACTCTTTGTGCACTTGTCTTCTTTGGCACAACCATAAATCAACCTTCAAAATTCGAACTAGGTAAGTTCAATCCCATATTTTGAAACCCTAATTTTTCATTTGTGTGGACACCAAGAGAGCGTCCTAGCCATTGGAAATTGGTACCATCTCATTCCACGGTCATTTATGTTCAATATGTTGTTTCCACCACAAAAAAAATATCCACAATTATCCAGCTATCATTGCGATGTCTACACATGACAAGTCTTCCCGAGATTCAGTTTATTGAATTTCATACCAAATTATCACCTATAAAATCCACCTAACCCTTAGAAATCATAAATATTATATTGGGTTATTTGGGTTCTCTTGTTCTCTTCAATCTTCCATCAAACAAAAACATAAAAAATGGATGCGCATCATGGACACCTATTTCATTTCCCATGGACCACTCACGTTGGCCATAGAGGACCTTCATACAAAGTGTTTCTCTAGATTTAAGAAAAATTCTAGCAGAGAATCCCAAGGCCATATTAGTCATCTGACTTGGTGAATGAATGGCTTGAAAATATTATGTGACTGCAATTTAGTTTGTCGTATTAGTTACTTCTGATTCACACAAACTAATTTCTCTTACTCAATGTTTAAAGGAGTCTTTTTCCTTCAATTTTTTTTAGAGACTATATTGTGAGCTTTATAAATCTATTGTAAGATTGGATTGTAAGATTATAGTGCATAGATTTCCATTGTACAATATTAGAGAGATTATTGTATTGAAAAATAATAACTTGCAGAATGTTGCAAAATGTTACAAAAATTACCACTACTAATAAAGCACTATATTGTAAACTATTTGTAGAGACTTAGACGTGCATCTTGTATTGTTTAAATTGTATCACAATAGTTGTTTTAGAGACTTTGTTTTTCATTGTATAAGTGTGTATTGTCAAAGATGCATTCTTAGAGAAGACATGGATGAAAGAATCTTAGAGGCAAGGGGTAGACATAGTCACAACAAGAGACTTGATATTCACTATTGCCATTCTGGCAAGAATGGTCATGATGCACTAGAACATTATTGAGCTCCATGTGAGATGATTAAAGAGAAACATGACTATAAATCCCTTGATGTGGATCAACCTCCTTAACCTACTCATTTTATTGTTGCACACTATAATATTGGTCTAAATGAAGTTTCATTCAACACATTGAATTTGCATCATGGAGATATACTTGGATAATTGACACTGCTGCAACCTCCCACGTGACATTTTTAATAGATTTTTCTTAATGAATTGGATGTCAATGTAGATGGTGTAGTGTATTTTGCAGATAAGTTCATCCTCAAGCTAAAGGGAATTGACTCCATCATGCTCAAAGTGCCTAGATTCCATGACTTTCTATTACATAATGTTCATTGTCTTACAAAATTGCACAAAAACTTGATATCGTGGGTGAACGTTCAACAACAAGTCCAACCATCCATATGTTTGATGGGATATAAGTTGATATAAGGATATCATATGACATCCAAGTCACCATGATTGGATATGAAGATGCGAAATATTGATTATGAAAGGAACATTTGCAAGAGCTCAAGACTTTTCTTGCCTATATCAACATGAAGAAAGTACATTTTTTCTAGTATTTTATTGAATGCTAGATATAGACACATAAACTATTATAGTATTCAATTGTTGAAGAGGATTGGTGTTTCTAGCTGTCCCACATTCCAAAGAAGTTGATACTGTGTGATTCTTGTATTCTTGGCAAACATAGTAAGTTGCATTTTCATGAGTCAACCTTCAACGCATGTAGAAAGATGTAGTTGATACACTCTAACCCGTGTGGCCCCATGCTCGTTCTTTATGCAAATGGTAATAAGTATCTCATGCATTCATTTTGTAATGAATCCTAGGGCCTTTGGTTCCACTTGATATTCCTTGATACCAAAGGAACAAAGAGATAATCTCATTGCATGGGGTCATAATTACATCTTATTGGGGTATTTAAACACCACCAAAGCATATGTCTTTATAGTGAAGTAAACAAAATTTTATACTTTCCATAGATGTTAATTTTCTTGAAATGAATAAAAATAACAAGTTTATTGAGATGCAACTTGATTGTCTAGAAAAATTTACCCTTGTAAATAAATTTCATGAATTTGATAATGAGATTCCACATATTCAAGGGGGGATTCATATCTTGGATCAATCTTTGGAATCTCCTTTTTGCATCACCTCCCCCCCCCTCATGATGAATTTCCTACCACTTCACTAGAACAAGGTATTCAAATGGATGATGTAATTGAGAGGACTCAAAGACTGAATCTTGAAGAGAATGAAGCACCACCATTTGATCAACCCGGACCTTCATGGAAAGTTCCAAATTGGGTCACTAAGGCGTGTCCATCCTAATGAAGTTCAAAAGATAGGAACAAGAAGTTCGACAAGGCAAGAAAATGGAGATGTAGATAATTCAAATTTAGGTGATGTATAAGATATAGATGTTTCATATGATTGTGAATTGAACTTACATACTGGCGTTGAACCAAATTCTTTAGGATAAGATACTACTCATGATGAGTGGAAAGAAGCCATGCAAAATTAATATGATGCTCGCCATCAAGAATGGGATGTAGAAGTTGGTGGACCCTCCATTTGGAACCAAACCAATTGGACGGAAGTGGTCCGGTCTACAAGAAAAATTAAAAATCATATGGCTGAATTGAAAATCTTAAGATGAGGATTTTGGTGAAGGTTTTTGCACAAAAATAAGGCATTTACTATGAGGATACTTTCTCACCCACAACAAAATGGGATACCATCCGCACTATTATCTTTGGTTGCAAAAAATAGATGGAAAGTTCAACAAATGGATTTGAAGAATGCTTTCTTGAATGAAGAACTAAAAGAGAATGTATTCATGTCTCAACCAAAAGGATTTTTTGTGAAGGCACAGGAACAAAAGGTATGAAAACTCATCATCATTGTATGGCCTAAAACAAGCACCTCACAAATGGTATGAAAAGTTAACCGAGCATCTTTTGAAATTAAATTTCAAACACTTTAATATTGATGTGTCAGCATTATTTGTAAAGAAAACAGGAAGATATGTAGTATACCTTGTGGTGTATGTAGATGATATTTTGATGACATGGAATAGTGAAAGTTACATTGCATCCATAAAGAAACAATTGAATAAGGTATTTGGAATGGCATATTTGGGACATCTTCACTACTACTTGGGAATTGAAGTGATTGATCCGAAGTACATATTCATGTTCCAAAGTAAGTTGGAGAGTTGTTGAATAGATTTGGCATGACAGAGTGAAACCATCTCTCTACTCCAATGGAGCATAATTTCAAGCTCACGTCAACAAAGGGAACTAAGTTTCAAGATGCAACCAAGTACAGACATCTATTGGGAATATTTATCTACCTCACCACCAACATACCATATATCATTTGGTATTGGGATCTTTTCCAGTTTTATGAAAAAACCTTGTAAAGGACATTGATCTGCTTCCGAAAGAGTTCTAAAATACTTAAAGGGGACTTGATATTTTGGAATCAAGTATTTTAAGGTGGTGACTTCAAACTAATTATCTATTCTGATTTAGACTTCAATGGAAACAAAGAGAACGGATTTTCTACTTTAGGCTATCTCAGGAGCCATGGATCATCCACTATCTCTTGGAGATCACATAAACAGTATGTTCCAATAGATTCCATAAAAAAGGCATAATATGTGGTTGTAGCATAAGCAACAAACAATATTGTGTGGCTTGGGAAAATACTTGAAGTTATGTAGGAGAAATAGGTGAATTCTACTCCTGTAATAATTGAAAACACTCATTTAATCAAGTTGTCCAAGAATCGCATATTCCATGATCGAACCAAGCACATTAACATGAAGTCCTTTATGTTTCGATATCATGTATACAACAAGACAATTCATTTTAGACGTGCTCCACAAATGAACAAATTGCAAACATCTTCAACAAAGCACTTAGAAGATAAAAGCTTGTAAATTTCAAATATATGCTTGGACTCGCAAATACCCCTTTCGATTAAAGGGAGGAATTTTGGATACCTAATCCTAAGGGATTAAGATAAATTTATAAATAATGTAAATATTTTTTCAATTTTTGAGAAATTAAAATGTACAAATCCAAACGAACTCTTCGGAGATGAAACTAAAAAATCACTCCTCGTGTATTTAATGACACTCTCCCAAATGGAAATTCATCAAACTTAAAATTATTTTCTCATACTTGATAAAGTCATAAAATCTTAATTATTTAATTACATGATACATCATAAATATTTAAAATGAGTATTAATAATTAAAATCAAAACAAACATTACATTAAAAAAACATCAATCACATTTTATTAAATATTAAATTAAGATTTCCCATATATGTATATGAATAAAAGCAATTTTCCTATGACATATATAAATAGTCGTTGAGAAAACTGTATTTGAATAATATCATAAATATTTAAAAGTAATATTACTAATTAAAATCAAAACAAGCATTACATGAAAAATACCAATCACATTTTATTAAATATTAAATTAAGATTTCCCATATGTATATGTATAAAAGCAATTTTCCTATGACATATATAAATAGTCGTTGAGAAAACTGTATTTGAATAATAAACAATCGACAAGTTTTGATTGAAATCATAAATCGTAAACAGTACAATATTTCTTTTAGTAAAGATAGACCTATAATGGTTTCTCAACTTTATTTTCTAATTATGTATTCAATTTTATTTCCCAATTAACTATTTAGAAAAGAAATATGAAATATAATATTCCTAAAAGTTAAAAATGCTTTTTTATTTGGACTTTGTATTCCTATAATTACAATTAATATTTTAAATAATTATTTTTAATTATATAAATAATATTTTCATTATAATTATTTTCAAACCTACAAACATTTTTCATTTCAATGCAATGTTAACATATCTTGATAAATACTTAAGGTAAATACTAACATCTCTTATTAAAATGCGATAAACCAACATTGTTTTCTATTGTTTTCTTTGATGTAACAATAACACTACTTTCCCTTCTCACGAATACAATAAACTAAGTGAAATTTATTTTGTAATAAATATAGTATAGGGTAATCTTGCCAATGTTTTTCTTAATAACATTATCATGTAAACTAAATCAAATACTACTCTAATTAATACATTAAACTAAGTGAAATTTATTTTGCAACAAGATGGATGAGATGGGTCAATGGTACATGTCGGCTTCATAACATAAACAATTGGGTTAGATGTGTCACTTCTGTATTATGTAGACTCCAAAAACAATTAAGTTAGATATGTCACGTCTGTCACATATTAACTCTAAAAAAAAATTGTAAAAGACATTTTATATATCTATATATATATGAATTTCAATTTCAAATCATTTCAATACTTAAACAATTTCACAATTTAAAATTTTGAGCTAGCAATTTCAAACATATGAGTGAGCAATTTCAGTTTCTAAGCATATTTGGGCGCATTGTAAAAATATATGGGTAAGTAGACTGGTTTCTGAGGTTTTTTTTCCTCTGTCAAACAATATTTACAATATTTCTGTTAGTGGTACTTCTCTGTACTTCTTATAAAGGTTGAATTATATTATGATATTATTTCATATATAAGATTTAACATTATAAGTTAGGGATTTGGGCTTGTGAAATGTTTGGTCTATAAATACATTTCTCATTCTTCACATGTTTGAAAAACATTACAAGTTAAATGTGTTACATATCTGCAAATGACCTTCACATAGTTGAAAAACATTACAAGTTAAATGTGTTATGGATTAGGCATATCTGCAAATGACCTTTGGTTGGTGCGTAACTGTATTTGTGAAGTGCAAAAGCACAAGATCAAAGGCCATGTGTTGTGTGGGAGACAAGGAGGTAGGAGAACAGGAAGATGAAGAGGTGTCTTGTTGTACTTGGGTGGATAAGTAGTTGAAATCAATGAATGATATCGATGTCTCATGCATGTGTGAAGGGATATGGTTTTGGGTCCAGTTGTGGTTTTTGTCAAAATCACGATGCCCAAGCATGTCAAGGTCATCAACATGGAAGTTGTTTCCAGGTTGGATTTGAGAAAGGAGTTCCCATTCAACCATGTTAGGGGGTAAGGGAAAGTGAATGGGAACAGAAGCAAAGTCATCAGAGGGAGGTGTAGAGGGATCTTCTGTTAAGATATCAACATGGCATGCACTGTATGTGTCTTTAATACGAAGCTAGTGAGAAGCTATGGCTAATTCTATGGATCTAATGTCATCGGGGAGGGTATGAAAAGGTTCGTATAGGAGGATCTCGCTCCAACAGAATGAAACAAAGGAGTTTGCATCAGAGGGTGGAATGGTAGTGAAGCGAGGAAAGGCGCGAACAATATTGGGAGGGTAGATTGGTTTCCATTGGGAGTGTTTTCTATGAGGTGAGAACAACCAAGAGCGTGCAGATTCAAGAAGGGTAAGTTGTTCAAGTGTAGGGGGGCTTTGCATGTATGCAGAAACGGAAGCTGGTTGTTGGCAGGGTATCAGGTGAGTCATCAAAAACACGTAAGAAAACACTTCGGCTAACATTCAAGGAAAAAAAGGAGTGGCTACAAAGGGAAAGAGGGAGTTTTTGGAGCATGTGGAAAGTCTCTTGTGCATTGGTGTCACGATCTGCAGCTGTTTCTGATAGGAAGCTCCTGATTGGATGAAGGATAGGGCCATCAATTGGTGTTGCACATGCGAGACGAGAGAGAATTTTATGGTAGCTTTCTAACTTTGGCTCTACCTTTGCTACATATTTTGAAATGTATTTAAGGACAGCATGTCTAGAAAGAACATGTTGGAAATCAATATTATCTTGTGATGAACCTGCAATAATTAATTAATGCGAATACACGAGATATCAGAAATAACAGAACAGAATCACTTTTATATTGATCACGGGCCACTTCAAGGGGGCAATCTCTTTTGAGCAAGCTCAATACAATTAACTTCACGGTGCCTTCAATGACCTCAACACACACTTATATACTAATTCTATGCCCAATACTATGAGTCAAAACCATGGGACATATAATACTACGAGACGGCTTACAAAGCATATGCGTCCAATATTATGGGTCAATACTATGGGCTAATATAAACTACAGATCAACAAATACTACGGGACGACTTACAAAGCATATGCGTCCAACAACAATTTACTAACATAGTAAAGAGAAGGGTTGACATAGGTTCCTAACATCTCCTCTCCCTTAGAAAAAGCTTTGTCCTCAAAGCTTTGGTTGGAGAAATTGCTGCAGAATCAGAAGGAGTGGTTCCTCGGTAGCATCCTCGGGTTGCATTTCGGGCCACTGATGCCTTTGGAGTGTCAAGGAGGATTGCTTGGAAGGCTGTAGATGAAGAAGAACCCTGTCAGCTGCGTGGAAAATGCGCTCAGAATGGTGCTGATCGGCTTGTTGTTTCAGGTGAATTCTGGCCATGTGAAAATTGTCCTGCAGAATGAGAAGAATCTGATCGCGGGGGGCGAAGAACCGAGTCAATTTCCTGAAATGGGGAGCTGTTAAGGGTGTATGGAAGAATAACTGGGGGTGTTTTTCCATAGACTGCTTCATATGGTGTCCTTTGAGATGTGGTATTGTACCACCAGAGCACTGCTAGGAAATCCATAGAAATAGTTGGCCAAAGCTGTGTAGGGATGGGAAAGGGTTTGAGCAATCCCGAAAGGAGTGTCGTTTCACCCTTGTTGACTTGGAAAGTATCATCGTCAGCCACCATCTGTTGAATTGTCATTTTTAGTCCTTGCCAAAAGAAGTTACATTGTTCCCGGTCAGACATTTTGTAGAACCCAGAGTGCCCTGTTGATGAAGAAGCATGGAGTTCATAGAAGAGAGAGCCCTGTTGAACATATTGCAACCAATTTGGAACAAGTAGAGAAAGAGCTGTAAGAGAAACTGGGTCATCAATTGTGCGAGAAGGAGCATCTTCCACCATATTGTCCTTACCCTTCTTGTAAGTGATCACATAGGGATAACCCATGAGGTGGATAACCCATTTCAGGTGTGTTAGGGAGGAGACCCATTGTTCCAAAAAAATTTCCAGACTCTGGAGATCAGTCTTGATGCCGAAATAATTCCCTAATAGGTATGGATGTCACTTCTGTACTGCATGCAAAATAGCCATCATTTCCTGCTGAGAGGTAGATGTGGCTAAATTCTTACTGAAAAGGTCTCTTGAAGGCATCAAGCGCATTGGTTGAGCAAAGATACCTGCATATCTATCCAAGGAAGTAGTGGAGACTGTTGATGGGTGCATCTTAATGGAATTGAGCTGAGCGATGACACCATGTGAATTCTTCTTAAGGATTTTTTTCAGGCAATGTGAACTGATGATGCAGAGAGACCTTGGTTGTAAGCCCATAAATTTGTGTTGTGCCCCATTGACTTTAAACTGTATCCAAAGTTCAGCAAAATCCCATAAGATGGGGCCAAGTGTGCGTAGCCATTGAACGCCCAAAACCACATCACATCCTCCTAAGGACAAGGCAAACATGTCAGAGCGTAGGTTATAATCTTCCATAGAGATACGCACATTGTGACACTTCCCTTGGCAAGGTAAGGTGCCCCCATTAGCAACTATGACTTCAAAGTTGGAGCAAGGATGGACAAAACAATTAGCCTGTTTGGAAATCCGAGGGTCAATGAAGTTATGAGTGCTACCAGAATCAATGATTATGGTAAGAGGGAGCTTCTTGAAGTATCCCCTGGCCCGCATTGTTTGTGGGGTGGTGACGCCGGTTACAGCATGGAGAGAGATCTCGGGTGGGTTGTCCTGAGATGGGGTGTCAACAGGCGGGTGTTGAATGTCGACCTGATCATCCACTGTATCTGTAGCTTCTTCACCAAGTTCTAAGGCAGGCAGAGAATCCACATCCAAGAGATAGAGCTTTTGTTGAACACATCAATGTCCCTGACTGAATTTATCATCACAATTATAGCAAAGCCCTTTTTCTCGGCGTGCCTGCATTTCTATTTCAGACAAATGCTTGATAGGAGTTGGTTGAGGAGAAGGCATGATAGGAGGTTGTTGGGAACCCATCTTTCTGAAGGGAACAAAGGTGGGTTTGGAGCGTTGTTGAGTTGCATTCTTGTCCTCATCCAGCTTAGCCAACCCTAGGACTTCCATCATTGTGTTGGGACAAAACATTTTGACCTCTGAGCGGATTTCATCCTTGAGACCACTGATAAAACAACTCCTGTAGAATTCATCGGACAATCCTTCTGTGTGATTGGCTAGTTTCTCAAATTCCGTCTGATACTCTCTCACTGTGCCAGTTTGGTGAAGTTTAGTGAGTGCTCCTATGAGGTCGTCAAAAGAACTAGGACCAAATCGTGACAAAAGGAGTTGGCAAAAATCTGTCCAGTTTGGCTCGGGATGAGCTTTGATGTACCAACGGTACCATTGAAGGGCTTCCTATTCCAAATGAAAGGATGCAAGTGGAACTTTCTGAACATCAAAAGTATTATGCAGACTGAAATATTGTTCTGCTCGGTATATCCATCCAGTCGGATCAGTACCATTGAAGCGAGGAAAATCAAGCTTCGGCCCACGAAAATTGCTGGAAGAAGAGAACTCGGTGGCTGCAAAAGATTCTAGCTGTCTGGTATTGTTCATGGCTGAATGCCGAAGATGGAGGCTGAGAAATTTTTCATCCAGATCTTGGAGTTTGGTTTGGATGGTTGCAAGTGCTTCCTCCATGGTGTGTGCTCCTGCACGGGTTACAACCATAACCAGGTTTTTTTTTTTTTTTTTAGTGGAATGGGTAGAAAAACACAAACAAAAGCGGATTTAGTAAAGGGAAATTTGGATTGGGGAAACAATCTGATGGGTAATTGGGGTTTGACTATATTTTGGACACTGTTCAAAGGACAAGAAAGCAAAAAGGGGGATTTCAGAAGCGGGGTGATAGAATGAGAAAATTTGGCAGAGAGGGACAAAGAAGCAGAATTCAGAAAGGAACTCTGTGGTAAAATTTGAAGGTGATTGGGTGAAATCTGAGGAATTTATGGCAAACCCTAAAAATAGACAAATGTGGGATTTCGGGCTTTGGGAAGGGGAATTGGGGATAGGGTCCTCAGGAATGAAAGATGCAGAATGGAATGATAGGGGTTCCCCAAAAATTTCAAGGGAAACAGAGTGAAAACAAGGGAGATATGGAGAAAAAACTTTCTTCTTTTTTTTCTTTTTTTTTCGAAATGGATCGACAACAGCGGCGCGGAAGGGATCGAAAACGGCTGGATCTGAAATGGCGACTGGATCTGGAATGACTTTCAGAATAGATCTGAAATGGCTGGATCTGGAGCGGAAGTGATCGGCAACAGTTAAATAGATATGGACCCCAGGTATGTACAGCTTCCTAACAGTTCAGGTGTTTCACTCGGCCACCAATGTTGTATGACGGCTTGCGTATTGGGTCAGTACCCCTCACTCCACGGCTCAGGTAAAACTGATAACCGCTTTGCCACAAACGACAGCTCTTGGTTTACCTCACAGGTGGGAACTAGTCAATCAGGTAGGGATCGTTGCCCTTTTCGCAGGCAGGTCCTCTCAATGGGCTAGCTACTTTGGGGTTCCTGTGGTACTCCTCACAATGATTTTTAGGGCTTATTCCCAAGTACTTCCCACAGTTAGGCGGATAGGGATTATTCCCAAATCCGAAGTTGCAACAGATGCGAAAAAAAAAAATTGGCAGAAATTCCACCCAACGAGCCCAAGAAAGTGCTCTGATACCAGATGTGATGAACCTGTAATAATTAATTAATGCAAATACACGAGATATTAGAAATAACAGAACAGAATCACTTTTATATTGATCACGGGCCACTTCGAGGGGGCAACCTCCTTTGAGCAATCTCAATACAATTAACTTCACAGTGCCTTCAATGACCTCAACACACACTTATATACTAAGTCTATGCCCAATACTATGAGTCAAAACCATGGGACATATAATACTACGGGACGGCTTACAAGGCATATGCGTCCAATATTATGGGTCAATACTATGGGCTAATATAAACTACGGATCAACAAATACTACGGGACGACTTACAAAGCATATGCGTCCAACAACAATATACTAACATAGTAAAGAGAAGGGTTGACATAGGTTCCTAACATATCTCTCCATATCGATAGCATGTCAGTGTTATGAATGTTTAAGAGGGCATCGTTCCTTGCAGGGTTGTATGTCTTACGCCCATTTGCATCAATGAACAAAGAAGAGGTGGGTTGTAGATCAAAGGGGAAACTATAACGACATTTAAGGGATGACCCTTTTTTACGGAGGCAAGAAGATTCTGAACATTTTGTGTGTCGTTGGATGCAATTAACAAGCTCTTCATAGTCATCCAAGTGATCAGCCGCAAGTATGGAATGTGATCCAAGGGCACATGGATCATTTACAATAGAGTGATGGAAGCCAAGAGTTCACAAGTGGCTGGCACGGGGATTCCATGCTGTAACAAATTTGTCAAAGTAATGTTTTGCATCTTCGACCATGGAAGAATCCCCCCAATCTAACGTGTCCATATTGGGTTCATTTTCCAACCATAAAAATCCATGTATATGCGCAGATCCCCTGTGTTCCATTCATACCTACATGGAAAAGGGAAATATTAGAAAGGAAAACTTTGAGGTTTTGAATACAAAAAGAAGGAAAAGGAACATGATTTGTTACAAACCTGCACCAGTAGTCTTTTGTAGCAAGCCCTTTTTGAAGAACCTCTTCAATGAATATTTTGAATCTATTGTGCATGTATTGAGATGCAACATGTCGATTGGCTATAATGTTGTGAATCATCCATTGGTGGTGTTGATTAGAAGTGGGTGGAGCTTGTCTACGCATCAGAGAATGAAAATCCTTCCATTTGGTGTCAGCTGCGCTAAGGGTGAAGAAGAAGGTTGGTGTCCCTTGTTGGGTGATCATATTAGTGAGCTCACCCCTGCTTTTGTTCCAATAGGAGAGTGTCCCATGAAGAGTAGAGCCAAAGCGCATGACTCATTCAATGTTTTTAGCATCGCGCAAGTATTGTAATTGATGTACAACTTATGAGATTGTTGGGGGTAATGTATATTCAATGTTTAGTTTGACGAACACAGAAGCAGTAGCATGGCTACGATGGCACATCATAAGGTTATATATGTAATAACGAAAATGAGGATGTTGGCCAAATCTATTGTCATGGTATCGAATTAGGTGTAATGCATAATTTTGCATACCAACCTCTTGAATGTGTGGTTGTTTGAGCATTGCAACATTGGTGGGAAACAAGGTTGGGAAGGCCATAGAGAGGAGGCCTATTGTGTTGTGCTCATTGATAGGGGAAAAGCCTAATGGGGGCCAATCAATGGAATCTGGAAGTGGGGCATCTCCTATGTACAAGAATCGTCTTATTTCCTCAACCTCAGTTCTACAATTTGATTGTGTAGAAATAAAGGAGGATTGTAATTCATGGGGTTCAGGGAAGTTGGGTGATTGAATAGTAGAAGTTGAGGTACGTTCAACAAATGGTGTCTGATGGGGGATAACATAGCGAAGAAGGGAGGTAATGTATGTTGGCTCAAGAGGCAAAGAAGATAATGCAATTGGGTTAACTTGAACATCTTTGTAGTAGGGATCATTTGACAATTTGTATTGTAGAGCAGCAAGAACACGTGCTTGACTAACAAAGAATTCATAAGGTTTGTTTGTAATACTGCATTTGCGAACAATAAGGATGTCAATGTATGAAAGTAAATGAGGGAGGGAGGTGGAAATGCTAGAAATGTCTTGGGGGGAGCTAATAGTGTGCCCAGAATATGTATATTGTCTGCCATGGGCATGGGTGACTTGTAGGATTGGGTTAACACGAGAAATGAGCATTTCTTCAACTTGAGTAAGTACAGCAAGGACAAATGGTTGTATGCATGGATCTATGTCATTTTTCAGGGAAAAGCGATGGCCATTTCTTTCCACAATGCAACGAGAACATGTAGATGCACCACAAAAGTTGTTTGTTTTAATGCTAGGATAAGCTTCCATGCATATCGAGCATACATTCATGGGAGATAGGTTGTCCAATCTTGTATGGAAACGTTGTTGTGCACCATTGAGTGGGGTGGTGGATGGATTATGCGGTGGGTGCATATCTAATTTTGTTGCAATTGTGGATGGAGGAGAGGGTGTCATGGAATGTTGAACAACGTGAAATGGAGAAGGGATATGAACAAGTTGACAAGCAGCTCTATAAAGAAGACATTACCGCTTGTTGTTTTGTTGCTTTTTCTGTGCATATACAACTCTTCTACGTGCATTAATTTTATCAGTGTCATGATTGTTCAACATGCCTACAATAAAAGTGTGAGGTGGTTATGAACTTGATGGTGGCATTGGTGGAAGAGAAACATACTATATATCTAACCATTGGAAGAGTAAAGAAAGGTATATTGTAAGATATAAATGAAGCATACACAAATATGGTAAGTTGTTGCAAGAAAAAAGTAGGTCCCGTGAACATGTTCATAAACAAACGAATTAGAAAATAATAGCATATTTAAGATTGTTCATGAAGGTTACAAATAGAATTTGAGGCAACAATGTTAATTCCAGGTTTGTAATTATTGAATATGACAAAACAAGCATATTCAAAAGTGACCATATAGGTTACAATAAATATGTAAGTCAACAATGGTATTTGATTATGAAACTAAAAAAACTAAAAAATAAAATTGTTCTGACTCACACAAAGCCCAGGCTGCTAGTCATGTCCTTGGGGGAGAAATAGACACCCTCTTGTTGTGTCCATGTTCCCTTTGTGGGTCAGATGAAGGGAGGGGCCATGATAGAGTGGATCAGAGTTCATTACAAAGTGGTAAAGAGGTATGGATGAGGCTTGGGGCAACATTTTGGTTGGATGAAGGACAAATTCAAAGTTCTCAGGAGTGGCAGAGGATCACATCGTTGCATAGAGCTTGTCGAGATATTTCCAATGGTACTAGGTTTGTTAAAAACGGACTTAGGATGAGGAAGTTATCAGCCTAAGAAGTTGGCAGTAACAGGGGTATGTGGCCAACTTCCGACTTTCCAAACCCACATTGTGGATTGTAGATTGCGGAAGTCGGAAGCGTAAATCTTCAGAGTTGCACATTGTGGTTCCGAATTTCCGACTCCCGCAAGGCGGATTGCGGATTGCAAAAGTCGGAGGCGTATTCCTTCGACGCTGTATGTTTGGATTTTCGACTCTCGTAAGGCGAGTTGCAGATTGCAGAAGTCGGAGGCATATTCCTTCAACGTTGTATATTTGGATTTCCGACCCCCGCAAGGCGGAAGTCGGAGGCGTATTTCTTCGATGCTATATATTTGGTGTTCTAACTTCTGACTCCCGCACTATGGATTGCGGATTGTAGATTGCGGAAGTCAGAGGCATATTTCTTTGATGCTGTATATTTGGAGTTCCAGCTTTCCGACTCCCGCAAGGCGGATTGCAGATTGCGGAAGTCGGAGGCGTATTTCTTCAACACTGTATATTTGGTGTTCTGACTTCTGACTCTCGCACTACGTATTGCGAAATTCGGAGGTGTATTCCTTCGACGTTGTATGTTTGGTGTTCTGAATTTCGACTCCCACACTGCATATTGCAGAAGTCAGAGGCGTATTTCTTCGACGCTGTGTATTTGGAGTTTCGACTTGTGGATTGTGGACTGCAGTTGTTGCAGCTATGTAAAAGTGCATAGATGTGGATTCTTTGAAAAAAAGTTAGCAGGTTGTTTCTAAGGAGCTCCCCCATCACCTCTAAAGGGCACGGAGGGGATCAAGGACGTTGCAAGCAGACTACATTGTAGTCCGAAAATTTTGCTGTGAAATTTGTACACCATATTGTTGTAAAGGCATGGAACTATGTTGAATAGGTGTCCCAAATTCTGGTTGCATTGAAGTAATAGAAGCGTGTAAATGCATCTAGAGATGATTAACGTGATTCTCTTATTGTTGTATCTGAGATAATTTAGTTTTGGGTTGTTGTTGTATAGATTGCACTTCCCTGACAATCTTATTTGGAAGATGTTGTTGCAGAGCATATTTTCTCTACTTAAATGAGTTCATAATGGATTGAATTTGATTCTCAAAAACATTAACCTTCTCATCTTTAAACCCTAGTGGAATACTGCTCTTCAGTACTTGAAAATATGTTATCATACGTTGCAATGTATTTTGGTAGTGCTTAAGATTTTCAAATTGATAAGGTGCCATGGGCTGATAAAATAAGAATTCTATGAGCATTCAAGCCAAACTTAACACAAATACCAAAACATCATAACCATTGATATTATTTTTGGATACAGGAAAACAATATTATGAGCATTAATGGTGGCTACTTGGATTGCATTGTCAAAACAACTCCAGCCTACTTTTGCAATCTTGTATGCATACTTCGCTCAATGTTGTGAAGTTTTAACACCTCATTTGTAATATATTTTTAATGCCACCATGCCATTTTTATCAAGTAGACAATGGTCAGAGTAATTACAAAGAAAGGAACACACATGTTTACATTTCATTGAAAGCTTATTAAATAATTATTTTATCTTTGGATAATACATCTCCTTCAAATTTTGTACATGCAAAAAGAATATAACAATTTCTATCACTTTTTATGTTCTTGAGACACCAAAAATTTGTAAGGACTCAAGGCATCCAATCTCAAAAGAATCTACATAAGAAAATATGTAGACTCTCTTGACTCTTGAGATTGGAGCCACGCAAATATGTTGGCTCCGCTCACTTATGTAGGGAAGAGTAGTTTATATTATCATAGTTTAGATCAATGATGCAAGGTTGTTGTTGCATTTTTTATTGTTCAACAAAGAAATACAATATGCATTTTCAAAAAAAGGTTTATCGCAGATTGAAATAGAGGGAAAAAACGGCATGTAGTATAGGTATGTCAAGGCATCTCTTATGGGTTGATGTATTCATTCATAATTGTGAACAATTAAATAATGAATATATCATGGCTAACATACAAAAGATTGATTATTATGAAAGAATGAAGATACATACACTAAGACCAATGCAAAGGACCTTTAAGAATATTGTAGATTTGAAGCAAAATTAGAACATATAATAGCTTACTTTCTGAAAAAACCTTTTCCTTCCAGTCAACAACAGTTGATTGTCCAATTGCAAATGACAACTCCTTTGATGCTGGAAAACCCACAGTTTACCCATATAAGGCCACATAACATTTTTAGTAATCTATAATATCATAAGAATATCCAAATGTATAAACTTAATCCATGCTTAGATGAACTTAGATATGCACTATATATATAGAGTGGCAATGTTCAATATGGACACGTTGCTTAAAAGTAGCAAGTGTAAAAAAAGAAGGTATATATGCCGAGAAAAGTGCATGTGAATTTGGATTTCAAAGCATTAGGGCAACTGCACGCTTATTGAGGGAAATGTCATGGATTTCATCAAGTGGAGCGATCGTTGATGACAATGGTGAAACCTCCTATGACATGACAATGAGCACCTTCAAGCGAGCATTTGCATTAAAAGTCTTTGTCTTAACTAATAATGTGAAAAGGAAGTGTCGAGAACAAGCACTTTGAACAATTTCTGGGAGAGAAGTTGGTTCATTTGCAAGAAGGCACAAATATTTTGCCGAGACCCGCATGAGTTGATTTGCAGGATCATCAAAATCTATGACACTATATAGTTGTCCAGTAGCATATTTTAGGTCAAGTTTTAGTATGTATCGGTAATCACACTCTGGAAACTCCCCATCACATTTAGTACAATGCCAAACATTGGAAATTTTGTGGGAAACTTTTTTCATGCATTGTATCCCATCAACAAATAGAGGGCATGCAAGGAAATGAAAGTAATCCATGTTAATATTTGTGATGGTAGAAAGGAATAAATAACAGGTTGGCTTCTCAGAGGGTTGGAGAGATTGCAGCTCAGAGATGGTAATGTGTTTGTGCAAACCAGAAGGAGAGGAGTTGTATTTTCAGCTCAAGGATGGGGAGGCTAAACGGAATCCATTGTCATCAAACCATGCTTGGATAAGTACAGTTTATTCAATACTTGGGTTTATAATAAGTTTGATATTGGAGATGGTTCCAATAGTTTTTCCATTGAGCTCTTTAAGTAGACCACCTTTGATTGCAAGGATCGGGGGAGTAGCCAAACCTCGAGGGTTAGTAAGCTGGGCACCCTCAATTTCGTAGTGCTCCCCCCAAAGTGTTATGTCTATGCTATATCCAGACATGTCCCTCAAGACGACTGTTTGGTGGATGGTTTCTAAGCCATCCCTTTTGCGTATAGTTGATGTAGGGGAAACGGAAATGACAATCCCAATAAGGTCAAGCATGGAATTTAGGGGTGTAGTTTGGATGTCATGGATAGACTTAAAGTGGAAGCAATGAAAAGGGATCAAGGGGTATTCCTCCAAGCATGCTTGGACTGTTGAGGAGGGGCTTAGGAAAATCTCAATATCGCTTTTCAAGTGGTTGTATGTTGGGTTGGACGGTTTGATTGTTCCATTTAAGACCATGTAGACTATGCCAACTTGTATTTGTTCATGCAATAATGTTTCTAATTCATTGAACGCAGAGATATGGACCTCATCTCTCGAAGCACTATCAAGGTCAAACCCAAAGATTTTACCTGGCCCTTTTTTATTACTGTATGCATTTATATTTGCCTTGGCAATGAATTGGCCTTGAATGACCCAAGTTTTGTTGCAAGACTTGAGTGATGTGAATTCAATAGTAGGTGCAATAAGGGTTGGGATTGGATTTGGTGAGGAAGTTATGGCAAGTGAAGGGTTTTGGGGATGAAGGAGGATGTTTTCTGAAATAGAGGAACCGCTTTGGGAGGTGAAGCCAATAGTAAATTTGAAAGGGGATGGTTCCCCAATAATTGGTGCTTCCAACGTGACAATTTCAAGTGTGAGCAATGTGATAGTCTTGGTAAGAAGAACGAAGTCAGGTAAGTATTGGGAGTGCAAAAGGAATTAAGTGAAAATAATGAAGGGAAAAATGAAGCATACGTTGCATTGTGTAGAATGTTGCATGTACGTTTGGTGACTTTGATGATAGACCTTTCTTGTAGTTTACGGTCCTCCACAATTCTATTGTAGATAGTTGGAAGCAACGTTTGGTGCTTATGAATCCCATTAGAGATAGAGATTCGGAATCAGACGGTTGTTGAGTTAAGAGAGCTTACTTGGTTAAGAGAAACAACTTGTAGAAGTGGGAAAAGGTCAATAGCACCATGCAGTAGAAGTGAAACAACATTTTTGGTCAACAAAGTGTCCATAACGTAGTAGTGGAAGATATATGGGCTACAAATCCGAGATGCAAACAAATACAGCTAGAAATCACAAAGATGATTTACAAAACACATTCCAGTTGTCACAATTCATCTATATTCAGGTGTATATTAGAGAGAAATATATTGATGTCCTATGGAAGGACATCAGTGTCTCATGTCTTTTATGTCCTTCAAAGATTAGAAATGATGTCCTGAAAGAGATTGTTAAGCTGCGACTTCAAAGTTTAGGGGTTGGTGTTGAATCCACCGGCAATAGGAATGATGAGATTAGAAGACTGATAGAAATCCTTCTAAAGGTTAAGAAGAAGAGTAGAAGAAACTGCGGACTCGCAGAGATTCCGCAAGAGAGACAGAAAGAGGTAAATTGTGAGTTTTGGGTTTGAGTACGATCGTGTTGAGAAGGTCGGTCGTTCCCATGGCCAGGACCATGGCAGTGGGTGGTGTGATTTTCATGAAGAATTTGATTCTATGCAGCATTTCATACACTTCACTGCTAACACATAAGCAAAAATTTAGGAATTTTCTAACATGAAAAAAAAAGACTTCCAAACAAATATATGCCTTTCAATCCCAAAGAGATATAACCACTGACCTCACAACTCACACTACTCCTTTTCTCTACAGAAACAATGAACCCAAATCCTGCAAATTGATTGAAGTCGTTTTGTCTGTGCAAAATCACTTGGAATTCTCAAATCAACAAAACTAATTATGACTTTCCAACAATATATGAATGAGGGGGGGTTGTTGGATTGATAAGATGTCCAGCAACCTCCATGAATGGGTTCAATGAAAACTGACAAACCCATCTTGTCCTGTCGTCGAGTCTGTATACTCAAGGAATGTATTGAGTGGCGATTAGATGGGAGAAGTTGCAGTTGGCACAAATATGTGTAGTTGGTCTTCTCTCCACAGCCAGATAAAAACCTCAGCGCAAGCTATCTCTTGCTAAGTAAAATCCAGCCTTAATGGAAACAGCACGACGACCAGGAGGGCGAGGAGAGTCCAATGGAGAAAAATGAAACCCAACGAACATTCCAGAAAACCCAACGGACACGAGGCAAGGAGGAAAGAAGATAGATGGTGGAAAATCATTGGCGGGAAGGACTAATACGTGGCAGCATTCCATTGGCTCAATAAGCGAGGAATTTGTCGCTATGGTGAAGATGGTCTTGCATTGTTTGAACGCCTACGGCGTAATTATATAATTTAATATATAATAATTGTTTAATTTATTTCTTCAATTATTTTTATAATAGTTATATTTATGATTCAATAGATTTTTTGGCATTACCTCGTTGGCCTATGATTTTATTTCCCTTTTTCCATGATTCTCTTGCAAAAAAGTGGTGGCTCAAGTTATTGTGGAAATGGAAGGCTCCTTTGAAGATTCATTTGTTCTGTTGGTTGGTGTTGAAGAAAAAAACTTGGTAGGTGATAACCTGGAGAAGAGGGGTATAATTGGACCCTTCCACTGTGTGTTATGTTGTGCATGTGATGACACGGTGGACCACTTGTTTGCAACCTGCAATTTTTCATAGAATTTATGGAAAGAAGTGCTTCATGGTTTGAATCCATTTCTTTCCCGGGGACATGAAACTTTCTAAGGTAGCTTGAGGTCCTAGGTAGAATCTGGGGGTTCTCTCACCAATTTGCCCTTGTTTTTCATATGGAGCAATTAGATATAGAAATCTAGTCATCTTTGAAGATGGGAAGCAAAATTTGTATAGTCTCACTTCCAAATTTGTTAGGCATTTTTTAGATTTTCGCTAGTCACCGAATGAGGTTATTGATCGCCCTTTATGTTTTCCATTTCTTTCCTTGGGACATGAAACTTTCTAAGGTAGCTTGAGGTCTTGGGTAGAATTTGGGGGGGAGCAATTGGAGATATAGAAATCTAGTATAGAAATCTAGTCATCTTTGAAGATGGGAAGCAAAATTTGTATAGTCTCACTTCCAAATTTGTTAGGCATTTTTTAGATTTTCGCTAGTCACCGAATGAGGTTTTTGATCACCCTTTATGTTTTCCTTCTCTTATTACAGATGTACTAGTGGGTCTTTTCGATGCAGCAACTCAAGGTGAGATTTTTGGAGCAATAACGGTTTTACGTGTAAATAAAGATCATTATTTTCATATGTGGATGGCATGTGGTTGTGGGACAAACTCAAGAGCTGGACCTGTCGTGCTATGGGTGTTATTATTATTTTCCTAGAGAAAGAGATGTTTACCCTTGCAGGTGCTCGGGGTTGATGCAAGAATTCTCGCATCATTATTGATTAGGTACTAGAAAGAATAGCTACGAATGTTTTAGCTTTGGAGAGTTGGGAAAATGAAATCTAGGATATCCAAAGGAGATTTCAATTTGTCTCCTTTAAACATATCTGTAGACAACTGAATTCCTGTGCAGATCATTTTTTTAACCTGGCTTTAGGGAATGTCGAAGGCTTAATGTATTATGAAGAATATAGGGAGCTCACTAATATATTTTCGAGCTCGTTTCAGGCATATCGAGGAGAAGAATGTTTTATCCTTTGTCTTGCCAGTATTTTTTGGGGGGGGTTCTCACTTTTCAAACTTTTAGTGGGGGACGACCTCAAGGAGCCTTTAGTCATCATCAATTGACTTTATTTGATCCTTTGTGTTTTTTTTTTGTATATGTTAATTACTATAGCAAAATAGAGGAAATTGTTAATTATGATAGTTTTTACAAGCGAGATGGATAGTCATAGAAACTAGGGGAGAAAATAGTTTTATTTTTAAGAGGATTATGGTGGGGTATAATTCTCTTTTTGGTACATATTTAATGTTTTCTTTGATTCATATATTTTTTTTGGTAAGCTCCATAGAGAAATTATATTAAAATACAAAAACTATTACAGGCACAAGAGAGTCATGATGTCTGAGAGCCCCTGTGGCTTCTCATGAAACCTTATCATCAAACTAGATATCTTTGGAAACCTGCCCATGCATGGGAAAATAAAAAGGCTTGCAAGAGAGTGTTTCCCATGCATGGGAGTACAAAAAACTACTAAAGAGGTCAAAACTTGAAAACATTACAAAATTGAGAGCATCAAGCGACATCTGGCATGTGCATTTAAACCATAAGCATAATAACTGATGGTCCCATAAGCATAATTCCATTTAACTATCTCTATGTAGCTAACAATAACAAAAAGCATAAGAAAATACCATAAAGTTACTTGGGATTGAAGATTGTGTCTGCATATTTAGGCTTTTCCAGAATAGGGAATCGGTAGTCCTCTAAGCTGGAAGTGTTGTAAGTATCAACCTTAGAAAGTAGTGCCTCTGTTTTCTTGAAGGAGAAGATGTTCACAGGACGCGTGCGCTTTACATGTTTGCGTTTATGGCCACTGGTAGATGCAATATTGGTTTTATCTCCAGGAAACGAAGGTTCCTTCCCAAGCCGATTGTCATTGTGCTCCATTGGCTTAGAGACATGGGATGTAATCGGAGAAGATGAGGAATGAAGAGCTAAAGAAGGAGATGGAGAAGGAGGGGGATTGTTTCCCTGTGAGAGTTCCTGTGAGTGCATAAGGATTTGAGCAAGTGAATTCTTCACCAAACAATAATGCTTGTGTCTGACCCGATCCCTATGACTAACCATTTGCTTTATCACCATTTCCTCTTCCCAGTCATCCAGCATGGTTCTCAAGTGACCAAGAATGGAGTTGTCATAGCCATTGTCGATGGAGCCTTTGCGTCCCTGATTGCTAGAGTTTATGTGGCCTCTGTTTCCCTGACGAGGGGTGGCACAGAGCTTCCTAGACATGATTCCTAATAAAACAAGGAGCCTAGAACCTCTGTTATTTGTAGTATAAGAACAGGGAGGAGTGGGACTTAACCGAATGCAAGAAAATCAAAAAAAAAAAAAAAACAACCAAATGCTCAAGCTAAGGAGCCTGTACCATGCACAAAATAGGTGACCATCCAAATGCAGAGGGAGAGCACCACCAGGATTCCAGCCACATAATTCCCGAATTTGGAAATAATCCTTGTCAAATAGATTTGGTTTAGCATCGCCGAAGGCCATAAATTAACTAGGAGGAGGAATGATTGCAATGGTACAGCGGACAGCTCTGCTGGGAGCTCAAATGACCATCACCATTAAGGCCACCAGCATCATAAAAGGTGCTAGTTAATATGCATGGTGGGTTAGTCGAGGGGATTCCACGTGGTGGTAGGTGGTGGCTTCTGTGGTTGTTTCCTCACAAGCCATAAGATCACGTAGATCACCCACATCCGGGGGTCTTTGATTCATATCTTAAAGAATATTTAAGAGTAGGGGAGAATGGAGGTTCATATCCACTAGGGTCGAAGCTCTTTGGAGACATCTCTTTAATCTAATATCGAATTGATTTAGTTTGTACGAGCCTAGTGCTACTCAATTCTACGATGGGCTGTTCCTGGTGTAATGTTCATATATATTACATGTCTATTATAGGATATCAAAGCATCTTAACTTGTCTTTCTGGTCAAAAGATTCTAGTTCTAGTTTTTCATGATCATGAAGTTATATTTTTTTCCATATCAACAATCAGATTCCTAGTTTCAAGTTCCTCAAGGAGAGAGAAGAGCATCTCATAATGATTTCGGGTTCCAGGTTCCCTAATGCATCGATGGTAAGTACCAACTAGTTGGCAGGGCTATGACACTTTAATATGGTAGCTAGGATATTTGAGCATCATTCTCCATGCATTTTACTTGGCAAAATTCATCGTTCTACTCATATACAAAAATTTCGGAGCTCCATCTCAACAATTACTCTGTTTTAATAAATTGATGTTAAATATTGAAATATGAGTTACTCCTTAAAGTATTTGCAAAGGTCTTGTGTTTATGCATATTTTGTTGGATTGACGTATTAATAATACTTGCAATGTTTACAACCCTAGCTTAAGTTTGTTTTCAAAACCTTGTTCCATTGATTCAAATTGGTGACTTATTTATTTGGATGGATCAAGTTAATATTACCTATGTTTATAAAATCATTTGCACTATAAGTTATTTTACTCCAAGCTATTAATAATTGTTTATACATATCTTGTATTCACTAATTTCTCTTGAATTCTTTTAATGCCATAAAGGGAGTATGTTATACTGACTCGTTCCTCTCCTTCATACTCTGTATATCAAATGAAACACACAATGTGTATCGAAAGACTCTTTCATTTTTACATTCAATACAAATTCATTGCTCATAGAAATATTTTGAATTATATTAAAGTCTAGAGATTCGACTTCTACAATGTTTACGTATGTTTAATATTAGGCTATGGAAATTTGACTTTTAGACTATGAAAAATTGATTTCTACAATGTTTACATTCCCTTAAGAGCACCAAAAAGCCCGGGATACTTCTGAAGTTGGATCTTTCGAAAGCTTACGATAAACTCAATTGGAATTATATGAAAGAGATTATGGAATCCTTTGGATTCAGTGAGACTTGAATCAAATGGATTGCCAACCTGATGTCCTCTGCCTTCTTTTCTATTCTTATTAATGGGCATCCTTCGGAGATCTTTAAACCAACTCGGGGCATCCATCAAGGGGATCCTCTACCACCCTTTCTCTTTGTGATTATGACTGAGGGTCTTGGCAGGCTCATTACTCATTTGGTTGAGCAGGAGAAAATAAAAGGTCTCACCTTTCCACCTTATGAAAAGACTATCACTCATCAGCAGTTTGTTGACGATACTCTAATGATGGGGCACTCCTCCATTCAGGAAGCCAGACAAATAGTGAATTCCTTAAACCTTTTCTCAAAAGCTTATGGGCTCACTTTAAATATGGAGAAATCGCTGGTTTTTTTCTTCAACACTCCCCCTGCAACTCAAAGAAACATTGTTTGGATTCTGGGCTTCAAAAAGAGCTCCCTTCCAACCAAATATTTAGGTGCTCCGCTCTCTGATAAAACTCTTAAGAAATTTTCTTGAGAGGACTTGCTTAGTAAGATGCAGGAGAAACTCTCTAACTGGACCTTCCGGGCTCTTAACTTCCTGAGTAGAGTGGTTTTGATTAAAAGTGTTTTGCAAACCTTGCCTTTGTACCTGTTTTCTGTTTTATCGGCACCTAAATCAGTCATCAGGGAGATCCGAGATATCAAAAGATCCTTTATGTGGGGAGGTAGCACTGAGCATCGGAAATGGCCACTGGTGGATTGGGATACTTTATGCAAAACTAAACAGGAAGGGGGGCTTGGTCTTCGTGACCCTGAAAAAATAAATCTTGTTTATGGAGCCAAGATCTAGTGGAGGTGGCTTAATCATACCAACGAGCAATGGGCTGATTTTTGGGGGAAAAAGTATGCTCTTGAGATGGCAAGGCATGACTGGGTCAGGATGGAAGGTCTGGATCAGTGATCTCCGATTGGGAAAATGGCTAGGGACGATCGTCATCTGATTAGGAAGCACTATTTTTGGGAAGTCAAGCAAGGAACTTCCACAAATTTTTGGTATGATTTTTGGCAGCAACAGCCAGCTCTATCAACTCTGATTGAGAACATCCCTGCTGATGCTCCGGTGTCAAACCATAATTGGCAAACTATTGTTCACTACTGGATGAAGGACCCTGATGACCAAGGGTTTCGAATGTGGAAACCTCTTAAATGGTGGATTGAAAACTGTGGAGAGGAGATTGGTAATCAAATCCATGACATCTTGCTTCAATATATGATAAAATCTCAGTTAGGATTGGACCTTCTGCATTGGGGATACCAGCCAAAGGGTATGTTCACCATTAAGGAAGCATATTACCTTCAAAGTGGGAATGACAATCCTACCCATGATAGAATGTGGAAATGCCTGTCAGATAATAAGTTGTGGCCCAAAATTACCCTATTCCTCTGGCTGTTGATGAAAAAAAAATCCTGACTTGGGATGATATTCGAAAACGAGGCTTTGAAGGACCTTCTTACTGCATTCTATGTCAGAAAAATGGGGAAATGATCGATCATCTTTTTGATGAGTGTGATTTTGTTTATGAACTATGGGACAAGGGAGCTGTGATCTTTCGAAGGTCAGATAGGATTTATAGGGACCCTGTGGGAACGATAAAAGGTTGGAGAAGGGACCTCTTTCAGGGGAGAATTATTAACAGAATCTGGGATCTTTTCCCGGGATTTGTTGTTTGGGAAGTTTGGAAAGAGAGAAACTGGCGTATTTTTACAGGGAAAATTCAACATTGTAAAGACATATGGAACCTGATTCAGCATGGAATTATGGAGACTCTACAATTAACGGCCTGGAATGAGAAGGATCTTAACTTACCGACAACTGAAGACAATATCCTCGCCCTTTGGGCAATTCGAACTTTACCGCAGCATATCGACAGCATTTGGGCTCGACATCCATCTGTGGTAAGTCCGGGGACCTGGTCACCTCCGCCTCCTGGATGGATTAAACTTAATTTTGAAGAAGCGTCAAAAGGAAATCCTGGTTTAGCTGGTTATAGGGGTGTCATGAGGGATGAACATGGCAAGGTTCATTATAGTTACTATGGACACCTGGGTGTTGAAACTAATAACGTGGCACAGTGCGAGGCAATGCTACAGGGGCTATGCCTGGCAGGTAGACGTGGCATCAGATGTATCCAGGTGGAGGGGGACTCTAAAATTATGATTCAGATCGCAAACAGATTGTTGAATGGTATTCGAGCGGCTAAACTTGCTCCTGCGTGGAAGCTGGCTTGGAGGCTGACGTGTTTGGAAAGTCTCATTAATAAGATGCCCTCGATATCCTTTCATCATGTTAAATGGCGTGCCAATCGCCTGGCTGACGTGCTCGCCAACCAGGGTGCCATCTATGGAAAGGAGGGATGGGACGGTGAGAGGCTCGACATAAGGATAAGCGCATGTCGTAATGAATGCATGATTATTGAACAGAGTGACATCTATGGGATGAATGATGACACCAAGAGGCATCTGGAGTAATGTGATGGGATGGCAGTTAGCAAGTGGGGCTTTCATAAATACGGATGGATCTGGAAACCTTAGGGGATTTATGGATGAAATCTCCTGGCCTGTCCGTTTATGAGTTTTCTGCATGTGGAATTCATGGTGAGCAGGGTACGCATGTGTGGGACAGAGGCTAGTTTCAGACCTCCCACACTTAGTAATATGATTATGGAGCAGGGTGACGCGATCGTGATCTCGAAGAAGGACGAGGCGAATTGTGACAGAGATTTTACCATTATGAGGATTGTAATGTTGGGTAGTGGCACTTAGCCCTTAAATTCTCCCACCAGGGCCGGATATCCCCATCATTGTTATCATCTAGCGGAGCTCTATGTAGTGTTGAATTATAGGTTGTTTTCCTATTTGTCTGGGTGTATCATTTATGTTGTTAAGAATATGGCACCGAGAGGTCATCCTGCTCGTAAGGGTCCAAATGGCAATGGTGAGATGAGTAATCAGAACCAGGAGGGTTCTGTTTAGAATAGGCCGAGTAGAGATCAGTGGAGAGCAGCCATGACTGTTGTTTTCTTTCACCGAATGTTCCCTAAGCCTTTACAAAATAAGCTAGAGGAATTGGAAGGGAAGTTATGGCGAATGGTGGGTGAGCAAGAGCTTCCTCCTGAAGCATTGGCGATGGCCAATTGGGTCCAGGACCCTGGTAACACCCGTGGTCGTATGGCCCTTTATAATCGGGCGGTGGTAACACTCTGGGTTACCAAGACGATTATTGCCCAGACCTTGGATACTCGGGTGGACATTCTGGAAGGTTCGGAGAGGATGCAGAAATTAGAAGAACTCTGTAAAGAGCATGCGGACAAATCCAAGTGGATCCATATGAAGTTGGACGCCATTGTTGATGACCTGGGCATTGACTACCTTGCGAAGCCAAGCAAGAAGATGCAGCAGAGGGTGAGTGACATTCGTGGTAAAGTTGCTGTAGCGAACACTTAGATTGTGATTCACATTGAGGATGAGGTTGGACCGGCTAGTTGAGGTTTCTCTGTCTTTTGGGCCTTTTGAGACCATCCAATCTTATTCAGGGACCATACTGAAGCTTGTTGCAGCCTTAAGCTAGTTATGGCTAGTTGTTTCTTTTCCTTTTGGATCTCTAGCTCTCGGCATTACGTTGTTGTATCGACTGTGGTCATATCTTTTTGTAATCTGGTCTGGGTATACGAGTAGTCTTACTATGTTGGCTTTGATGTTCTTTGGGGAAATAGTAGTCGATATACTATTGATCATTGTTCTTAGCCTCTGTAACTCGGTTAGTTATGCTACTGATATGAATATTCTCGGTTAGTTATGCTACTGATATGAATATTCTCTGGTTATGGTTTGAAGATCCGCAGTATTTTTGTAATCTCAAAAGTGGCTATTTAAGCACTCTGATGGATGGTTAAAGAGAGATTGTAATTTTGAACTACCGTTAATAGAAGGATGTTTTATTTGCTTAAAAAAAAAAATTTAATCAAAAAGTATAAAACATGTAAACAATATATTTATTATTGTTGTAATTTTCAGAAATGTGTATTGTAATTCATATTTAGTAATTGCAATTGTTCTAGTTTATGCATTATATAACATTAGAGGCATGCCACCATGTTGCTCTTTAGGGCCACTATGTTGGAAGCAATGGGCAAATTTTTTTGAATAATACCTTTATACAAAATATAGTTCTCAGCCTTGAAAAGCCAGTTTCAAAAGGCCTTCAAACCACTGGTTATATATATATATATATATATATATATTTCATGCTATGATTTTATTTTTATATACAACATTTTAAAATATCATTATTTTTACGTATAGTTTTTTAGAATGATCATTACACTAGTTTCAAAATATTATTGCATCGAGAGGAGTAAGTGCTTTACAATCTAGTATATTATTGCATCGAGAGGAGTAAGTGCTTTACAATCTAGAATGGGGGAGATGGGGAAGATGTTGTAAGGTAACGTTACCATAACACTATCATGTCGACTTATAAAATTAAAAATTATGAAAATTAATTAAAAAACCATGTCAACTCATAAAATTTTAAAAAATATATGAAAAATAATTAAAAAATCAATATCCAAAATAGAAAATTAAAACTTAAACCCAAATATATCAAGTAAGAAGGGAATCAAATTTCTTAAGTTAAAAAAAAACAAAAAAAACTAAACTAAACTACACCTTGATAAATTGGAGGTTTAAGAAAAAACTATACTAGTATTGTTATATTGTTTATGATAAATTGGAGGTTTAAGAAAAAACTATATTAGTATTGTTATATTGTTTATGATGGTATTATAATATATATTATGTTATTTACTTGGCCTCAAGCTTTCTTTCTCAAACTTGTTTAAGAATAAACTTCAACAAGAAAAACAGCCACAAGAACATTGCCGTCCGTCCATTGCCACTTAGTGATTGTTTTAAAATTGAAGAGACTTTAAATTTCCTTCTTAATATCCACCTCCGTAGAAAAAACGAAACAATATATCTTGTAACTGGAGTTGGGCGAAGAGAGAGTTTTACTCATCCTAATTGGAGCTGGGCGTCATAAAAAAATGAACCCAAAGATGTTAGCAAACGAGACCAAAACGGCTCTGAGGGTGGGTTCAACGATCGCTTCAGTTTCTGGACATGCCCAGCACACGCCCGTACATTTGGCCTTTGCTCTTACCGAGGACGAAGGGGGCATTCTTCCACGAGCGATTTCATCTGCTGGTAGTGGAGATGAAACTGTGGAATCAGTACAGAGAATCCTTCTCCAGGCCCTGAAAAGAATCCCCTGCCAAGACCATACCCCTCACAACATTTCCTTCAACACTTCGTTGAGAAAATGCATCAACCGTGCTCACTCTCTGAGAGAAAGGAAAGGGGACAGCCACTTGGCAATAGATCAACTGATTCTTGGATTGCTAGAGGACTCTGAGATTTCAAATTGTTTCCAAGAGGCAGGCGTGAGGGTATCAAGGCTGAGATCTATAGTGGAGAAGCTCGGAGAAGAGGGTAAAAGGGTAGAACTAGAAACTGCATCTGATGATACCAATTTTGGGGCATTGAAAACATTTGGCCGCGATTTGGTTGAGGAGGCTGGGAATCTTGATCCCGTAATTGGTAGAAATGAAGAAATCCTCAGAGTTGTTGAAATTCTTTCTAGGAAGACCAAGAACAATCCCCTACTCATTGGAGAGCCTGGTGTTGGAAAGACTGCTGTGGTAAAAGGTCTGGCGCAAAGAATTGCAAATGGGTCTGTACAGAGGTAAGTTCTTCCGTGTATTCATATATTTCCATTGTTTGCAAGTTTAGTTTGTAGCTTTGCTTCATGAAATTAGGGGGTATATGCTTCGGTGTTTTTAAGTTTTGTAGCCTTGTTTCATGAAATTAGGGGTATATGCTTCGGTGTTTTTGTGCACTTGTGGTAGTTTAGAGATTATTTGTAATTTGCAAGATTGGCGGAGCAGCTAATTCAAGTCTTTTTCCAACTTCTTTGGTACAGCAATTTGCAAAATGTGAGTTTGATAGCCTTGGATATGGGAGCGCTAGCCGCTGGTGCCAAGAAATTTAAAGAGCGACTTAAATCTTTATTGAATGAGGTGGAGGAAGCGCAGGGAAAAGTTATTCTCTTTATTGACGAAATTCATTTGGTTCTGAGTGCGGGTAAGTAACCTCTGTTTGTTTTCGTTGCTTATGGGTAAACTTTCTGTGCATACAATTTTTTTTTAAATGTTATTAGCCTAGATTAAGGATCATTTTTAATTACTGGTTCTAGGCTTCGGTTGTTGATTAATCGTGTAGGATGACTTTCGTTTTCAGGCGGTGATGAGCGGTCAATGAATGCTGCCAATTTATTCAAACCAGTGCTGGGTCGGGGTAAACTCAGTTGCATTGGAGCAACTACTCTGGAAGAGTACGAGAAATATGTAAAGAAAGATGCTGCATTTGAGCGTCTATTCCAGCAGGTGTGTGCTTATAACTTGGGTTACCAGAACTTCTTATTTGGTTTTTTGTATGCTTGTAGTGCCTTAATCAATTTGTTGCTACTTATATTTTGGGGCAGGTGCCTGTCGCTGAACCTAGTGTGGAAGACACTATTTGTATCCTTCGTGGTTTAAAAAAAAATTACGAAGATCATCATCGCGTGGGAATAACGGACAGAGCGCTTGTGGTTGCTGCCCAATTATCAAGTAGGTATATCACAGGTAAGTTGTCAAAAAGGTACAAGGTTGAATAAACCATACTATTATCCCCAAAACGGTATTTTTTTTCATATCAAAAGATAACAACTTACAAGTAGTTGAGAAGTATAATCTTCTCAAATACAGAGATACGATTCGGTTTACAGTCCCTCCTGCTTGGCAGGTTCGCAAGGACTAATAAGGTTTACAAACAGCCAATCATCAATGTCATTATGTAATTATCCATTAACCTAAAATACAAAAAACAGTTTCAAAATAGTTACATATAAGCATCTAAAATGAAAAACTTCAAGGAGTCCTAACAAAACTTTCAGAATAGCTCTTGGGAAAGAGATTGCTACATAGCTGGATTAGAAAGAACACAAATGTCCAGAGTCCCAAAGAATTCCATTCCTGAATTTTTCAAATGAGATTTTACCATCCATATAACCAATAGCTTGTTTTGTTAAGGCGTCAGCGCCATAATTGTATTCCCTGAAGATATGCCTAAAAGAGAACTGCTCAAACTCCTTAATCATGCTCCGAACTTTGCTAATCCGAGTATCTAAAACAAGAGAAGAGAGAGATAGTACTTCAAGGAGATGCAGAGATAGTACTTCAAGATCCATTACATGTTCAAGGTCTTTTATTATTCTTAACATCTGTCCCCTAACCCAATCAATGATAACCTTCCAATCACCTGCAATCAAAAAGGAGTTTAAATCTCTCATCCTCGCAAAAAAGGAGTAATCCCACAGAGCTAAGAACTCCGCTTTAGTATTAATACCCCTTCCAACCCATCTTAAGATGGATATAATGAACAGAGTCGAATGTCAGAATCATGCCAGCCACACATAAACCTCTGTTCCGCTCCATCAAAGAAGCAAACCAAATCGAGATACTGTATCATTCTTTGTCGTTGGGAATCACTCTTCCAGCATAAAGCAATGTACAGTGACTTCACTTTAATACTCACATGGAACGGTGTTTATTACTTAATCATTCCTGCTAAAATCTGTGTATAATATGATATTTGACTTTTGAAGGAGGCTAACAAATTCTGTTCTTAATTGTTGAAAAATCATGAACTCCCTGGGCGCTTGGTTAAAATGATTCCTAACCTATTTTTTTTTAACAGAACGGCATCTTCCGTACAAAGCAATTGATCTGCTAGATCAGGCATGTGCAATTCTAACAGTGCAACTAGATAGTCAACCTGAAGAAGCTCGTTTGGTTGAGGTTAGTACCCGGAGATAACTGCGTTGCAATTTGATTTAATTTCGTTGTGTTGTTGATCAGTTTGTAGGCATTTTAGTTACGATGGGATGCTCTATGGTAAAGACCTTTGGTTGATGTTAGTAATTGGACATAACATGCTTGTAATTTCCTTCGATATGTTGCTGATCGTTTAGTAAACATTTTATTTATTTGATATTTCATTTGTTTTTATTTAAGAGGTTAGGACAAAATGGCGACAATGGGCATTTTTGCTAATTAAGTATTTGATATTTTGTTTGTATTTATTTTAAGAGGGACCATGAATATACATGGCTCTTCAAATTTGAATCAGTCCAACCCCTTCCAAAAGGTTTTGAGCAGTTGCAAGAGAGTTGAATGAAAATTTCTCTTAAAAAAAATTAAAATCTTATTTTTATCAATCCAATTAAGAAGGAATAGCAATATTTCTAAAGAAAAAAAACTTTTTACACTATCAATCAATATTAATTTTAATTTACAAATCTTTGGATAATGGGGAATCATGATTATAGAGTAGGAACACGATTTGTGACTTTAATATGTGTAAGTGTACTCCACACATGCCTTTAACTACATATACAAATACAAAAAGAGTTTGACCAAGTTGCTAAGACGTATATTAAAAAAAACTAAAAGATGAATTTTTCTATATCCCATTTTGCTCAATTTTAGATAATGAAAGCACTGATTGAACTATGGAACACCATTTGATTATTTATATTACATATTTTACAAATGAAGGAAGATATCAATGTGTAACAAAATTCATATATTTGCTTCAAATAAAACATGGAACAACTCAATCTATGTATGACCTAGTGAGAACTCTTCTAATAGAGATGGATATAGCTTTGATGAAAATGTTAGTTGGATTTGAATTTGATGGGGCATATGCCATAAGGGGTAGTCAAGAAAGTTAGTTGGATTTGAATCTAAAATACGTCAAGATGCTCCCCATTTATCAGATACCCAGCATCAAATGATGCTTCATTTCATTTTCTAGAATTGCAATATATTGATAAATTTGCAAACAAAATATTTCCATGGCTTGAGAAGTTTACTAAGACATGGAGAATTGAAATAACTAATGGAGGTTTTACAAATTCATCAAATTAGGAAAGGTCATAGAAAGACTCGTCGGACTCATGCTTACTTTGTTAAAAGATTGAGAGTAAGGAGAGAAAAATATGTATAGGTTGGAAACAATATTTCAAGTGCAATTTTGCATGCATTTTCCTACAAATGTGTTCATTGAGTTAAACAAGATGAATCAAAGTTCCAAGAGGATCATGTTAGTATTACCTCTGTTATCACTAATTTAGATGTTACTGTTAACATGTTCCGTTTAAGTAAACGGTTTTTGGGGGGCATATTTGGGGCATGTGTAATGCACATATCCTATTTTTTAATTAGAGCACAATGAGGAACTCTTGAGTTTAATTTGTAGATAGCATAAGTATGGTGCATTTACATCAATTTCAGACTTTGACATTATTATGAACAAATAGATGGTGGAGATTCTCAAATGAAAAGATGGCTCAAATGTTTATGTGAAAAGTTGAGTGTTGGGGACTCACTCATTTTGGTTGGGTGAAATGGATGAATTATTTATACTATTTATAAATCATACCCTAAAAAAGACTCATATTTGGAGTTTAGGATCTATGTGGATATGAACCTAAATGGTTTGAAGGCTTTCTGTGTTTTTTATGCGATTATGGCAAGTTATCCTTGTTATTTTACCAAGTACAATAGTGTGTAAAAGAGGCTTCTCAAAATTAAACAAGATAAAAAATTATGATAGATCAAGACTTTCACTGGAAACATTGAATATGTTAATGTTTTTCTCTCTTAGTGCACCTCACGCTCTAAATGTAAATTGGAATGCTAAAGCCTCTTTCATTGGATAAATAGATTGATGTTTTCAATTATGTAAACTCAAATATTTTTTAAGAATATTAAATGATTGGAAGAAAAGTATGTTTTCTTATTATTTTTGTTGCAAGATGCTCGTTTATATAAAATAATTATTATTATTGTAAAAATAGTTTTATGAAAATTTTATCTTTCCATATCATGTGTATGTTTAATATTATAAAAATTTAAAATAACAATTTTTTAAAAAATATTTAATTAATTTAAACTTATCAATTGAAATACAATTATTTATATCTAACTTCATCGAAAAAATATTTTTTCAAGTTGAAATTAGGCTCCAACCTTCAAATTTGATCAGTCAAGCATACTTGGGAGGAATCGAATATTATAAGCGAATATTCAAAAAGGCTGATTAGATCGAAGCCCGATTTTGTGAGACACGTAGATCTGCCATATTGAATGAGTGGCTCTGCCACGTGTTCAATAATCATAACATCCTGCCACAGACATGTCGAGTCGTATTATATAATAAATAAACAGTTTAAAAAGTGCAAACTTGAGATCTTAGAGGGGAGTGCCATGGAGTGCTGAAACTGTACTGTAGGTTGACATAGAGAAAATTGTTGTAGAATCTGAGAACCCTCGTTCTTGTAGTCTGTTAGAAAAGTCTGTTAGAAATCTATGTTTTCTTGTTTGATTCGGATAGATTTATAAGAAGCTTGAAAAGTTGATAAGTGGAAACCGTCGAGAAAGAAAGGCCAAAATGTAGAGCTAAGATGGATTTGGCACAGGTTGCAGATCGCCCAGATGGGGCTCCTCAAGACATAGACGCTGAGGTTGCTATAAATCATGATGCTGGCATGGGAGAAAATCTCATTTTAACCGACACCGTGGGGCCTGATCACATTGCAATGGTACATGAGACATGGATTTTAAGCATTTACATATACTTTCCATTGATAATTTAAATATAACTGGCTGAATTTAATGTTGACCAGCAATGGTAGTTCTTGTAGAGGTGATTTTTAGATAGATAATGACGTGATCATGCAGGTTGTGAGTCGCTGGACCGGTATTCCTGTTGCAAGACTTGGTCAGAACGAGAAGGAGCGACTAATGGGTCTGGCAGACAGATTGCATGAAAGAGTTGTTGGACAAGATGAGGCCGTTCAGGCAGTTGCAGAAGCTGTGCTAAGATCACGAGCTGGACTTGGAAGGCCGCAGCAACCAACTGGATCTTTCCTCTTCTTGGGGCCCACTGGAGTAGGGAAAACAGAACTTGCAAAGGCCCTCTCAGCTCAATTGTTTGATGACGAGAATCAGCTAGTCCGGATTGACATGTCTGAATATATTGAGAGATATTCTGTTTCAAGGCTTATTGGTGCTCCCCCTGGGTATGTAAAGAGCTAATTTGTTTTCACTTGAGATTGGTTAACTGGAAGACGCCTTTTTATTTGTTGCACTAAGTTAAAATGGTCCGATATGACCAATTTGTATATGAAATGGCAGTTATGTTGGTTACGAAGAAGGGGGGCAACTGACCAAAGCAATAAGGAGACGGCCCTATAGTGTTGTTCTTTTTGATGAAGTTGAGAAGGCACACGATTCAGTTTTGGACACATTGCTTCAATTGCTTGATGATGGTAGACTTACGGACGGACAAGGACGCACAGTTAGCTTCTCAAACACAGTGATTATTATGACATCCAACCTAGGAGCAGATTACTTGGTTGATGCACTGTCCAGCCACACAACGCTAGAAGCTGCAAGGGACAAAGTTATGCAAGAAGTATGTGCATTCAATTTTCTGGATTCAGTGTGTGCATCTTTTTTATATACTTTTCATGAAGCTAATTAGTTGTGGTGTTATCTCTCCTTCTCTCTCTGTTGTAATGTCCTTGCAGGTTAGAAATCATTTCAGGCCAGAGCTATTAAATAGACTTGATCAGCTAGTTGTATTTGATCCTCTTTCTTCTGAACAGCTCGGAAAAATTGCTAAACTGCAAATGAAATCTGTAGCAACTCGTCTTGCAGAGAAAGGTGCTAGTTTAGAAGTTACAGATGCAGCGATGGATCTTGTTCTTCAGGAAGCCTACGACCCTGTAACTATTACGATCTCTTTGTTCTTGCTTTCCTTCATATTCAGAATGTATTGTAAGGATTTGTTTATTAGTGCGTTTGTTCATTACTGCATTAGCTGCTTGTGAATCACAGCGAAATAGGGAGGCCTATAAACCCTAATTAGCTCCTATGTTTCACAAGAAGTTCAGATCAAAATATTAAGCCCAATGCAAAAACTAGGTGGGGATTGAGTAAAACCTCTGAATGGATAATGTGCTACTTGCAGGTTTATGGTGCTCGTCCCTTACGGCGATGGTTAGAGAAAAACGTTGTCACAGTGCTAGCTTTAATGCTAATCAGCGGGGAGATTGATGAGAACACCACAGTGTATATTGATGCAGTGTATATTGATGCCATCGCTGGAAAGCAAACATTATCGTACCATGTGGAGAGAAATGGATTACTTGTTCATCCAAACACTACTGCAAATTCAGATATCTCTTCTAGAAATTCCTAATTCTGTCAGTTCTGATCCATTTCAAGCACTAAAAAAACGAAAATTGAAGAAATGGAGACAGTGGAAGACGAGATAATGCATAAAGTGCTCCTATAGGAACCCATTTAACTTATTTTGGTTGTGCCATTATGAGTATTAATGGTGTGCTGTTTTTAAGTGGGATTGAGCTACGGCATTTAAAACTTTGAGTTTGTCATGTTATCTCAACAAGTCAATGAATTAAACTATGGAGTTTCTTTTTCAACAAGTTTTATGCAACTACCACTCCTTATTTTGTTAAGAAGATTATTAGGACGTATTCATAACTCCTAGGAAAAATACAACATGTTGAATACTTTTATCTCTTTCGATGTTTTATCTAGCTTGCCAAATTTATTATTCATGATCTGAACTCTGAGATCATCATGAGACAATTTGAAGCTTGCATTCAAAATTACTTTAGGAAGGCGTGATTAATCAAAATTATATTCGGCTGAACAGTTAAACAAAATTACGATTGTAGCACAACTGCTTTCCTGTGCGGAAACCCTAGTAACAAAATTAATATGCAAAATCTAAAAAAATCCACCTAGAAAAACATTCTTGGGAGGTAGCAAACTCAATCGAGATATCTGAGCTGATAACTTAAAAAAAAATGTATTGTGCAGTACAGGTAATGGTTGAGAGTAACCATGAAAAGAGCATGTATATGTATTTTCCTAGCATTTCTGAAGACTCTGTAACAGTGATTTATTCAGATGATAGTGCGAAGGAAAAGTCAATAGTCAGCCTCACTGATGAAATAGGGGAGAGACTCCTATTGTTGTGTGCGGATCAATAATGGTCATGGAACGTCACATCAACCACCCATTGAATGAACATTCACATTTCAAAAGAAAACCATTAAATATTATATTCATGCATAAATATATATTATATTAAGTCCAAAATGCATTCAATAGCTGATTAGAACAAAAGTTGACACTAGACAGTCCCTTTAATGCAAACTTTACAAACCATCATGTCCAATTGAGAACAAACTATGTCCTGCCATAAATACCAAATCTAACATCAAAACAGTCTATCCTGCTTAATCTACTAAGTACACCATGGGCATCACATCATTCCTCACGAACCCCATTTGGAAAAGCAACATTCAAACAACAAGACATAGTGTTCCATCACCCATTACCACCTGGACACTACAAGTAAAATAAAGGCCAACTTCTTGTCTAGGATTCATCAACAACTTACACATCCAACTTCAATAAATGACACCCACCCACTGAAAAATGATCAAATCATTAATTAAACTCGATGAAATCAAAAGGATCAACTAATACAAATTCTCAGATCTGCCCACTAAAATCAAAACATCCATTAATCGAATTCCCGGCGCTGCCCAAAATCAAATCATCCATTAAACGAAATGAAAGCACATGGATCAGCTAAAATGGATTCCCAAATCTGCCCACTAAATCAAACCATCAATTAAACATACTAAGAGCACATGGATCATGCAAATACACATTTCCAGCCATCGGATCAGTGCCAAATCAATCACAGCCAGCCATTCCCATAATCAACCTTGCAATCCATGTCAATTCCAGCCAGCAATCATTCTCAGCATAAAAAACTATAAACCAACCTCTTTGCATACAATTGAATCTATTTGCATTCCTTGGATTCAAGTAGTGCGTCAATGCTTTCAACTTCTTGCAAACTGTTCATCTATCAACAGGACTCAACCAATGCATCAACACTATCAACAATCTGCAAACCATTCATCAACGCTATCAACAGCCCATAGTGTGTGCACAATGGTTCAGGTATTAACATTCACATATTTCATATATCCATTCAATTAACTATCTAAGTTTTCACGTATAAGATTTGGTGTGCATTGCAAAGAAATATCTAGGAGTTTTTTTTATCACTGAACAAACATTCTATGTTGTATAGAGGAAAGCCACAGAGACATAGATCCATGAAGTGCACTTTCACAGCCAACAACCAATACTCAGTTTATTCCATCCTTGGGCATTCTTTGTAATGCTTCTAATACTTTCTCCCCATTCTTCCGTTAGTGTTGGTTACTTCATAACCAATTCAAATTCAAACATTACATGGGCGTATTTCTAACCTCAAATGCATTGAATGGGTTCCATCTTTCTAACACTGTTTCCTATAATTAATTAACTATCTAAATAGTGTTATAGTGTGATACCGTTGTACTAAGTATTGTTTAACCTCGATAGGACAGCACTGGTTTAGCTTATAATACTCATAGGTTAACCATTGCAAAAGGATACCCTATTAAATGTTATGGATTGTGCAGATTCTCGTAGCCATGGAAAGAGTCAATATTGCACCTCATACAAGGGGTGCAAGGAAGCGGGTTACCCAAGGTGCCCAGCTACGATGCACATCATCGAATGAGGACAGGGCCCATGGTTCAAATGACAACATTGCTCCAATAAATTATGAGAATGGTCCTGTAGACGAGGTAGAGTGAGTGGTTCCACCATCAACAACAATGCCATCATCACCCACAGTGCCAGCATCGCCCATATTGCCACCATCTTCTACAGTGCAAGGTGTCATTTCAACAAAGAAAATTAGTGCTATTAGAGGATGGACAAAAGAAGACATGTTGGCTGCAATTGACAATGTGAATTCAAGGGGTTTTCAGTTAGAGCAGAGACAAAAAAATATGGGATTGCACCCACGTCAATCCATTACTGGATAAATGGCCTGACCCATACCAAGAGGAGAGGTCCTCTTACAGTCATGACTGAACAGGAGGAGGAGGAGATGGTGGTGTGGTGTAAGGAGATGGCCGAATTGGGACATGGGATAGAGTTGATACAACTCAAATCAACTTTTGCTCAAATATGTCAGGGGAGGCCAACCCCATTCAAAGATGGGTTTCCAGGTAAATCATGGTGGGCTGGTTTCAAAAAAGGCATCCAGAGCTAGCATTACGAATAGTAGAGGGCCTTGATAGAGATAGGGCATTGAATCTACGCCCCACAATTGTGTCCAAGTTCTATGACACTCTTTCTACTGCATATGAGAAACACTCTTATGCTCCATAACATATTTGGAACTGCGATGAGATAGGGTTACAGGAAGGAAGGAATTGTGGCATGCGGGTAATTGCAAAGAGAGGGAGTCGGAATGTGCCAAAGATTCTGCCCAAGAGCAGGGAGTGGATATACCATTCTATGTTGTATGAATGCAATTGGTATAAAAATCTCGGAATTTTATTTGTTCAAGGGAAAAACTCGGATGCAAAACTATATCCAAAACTGTGAACCTGGGGCATGCATAGTTGCACATCCCCATGCATGGATGACTAAATAAATTTTCCTCAATTGGCTTTGTCACTTTGTAGCATCCGTACCAGGTAGTGTCTCCCCTGAAAACAGACATCTGTTGGTTTTAGATGGCCATGGAAGCCACATTGTTGTGCAAACCATCGAGGAGGAAAACAGGTTGGGCATTGACTTGTTAACACTTCCTGCTCACACCACTCACAGGTTGCAGCCCCTGGATGTGAGTGTGTTTGGGCCTTTCAAAGATTTTCTCAGGTCGAAACGTGCAGCATGGATGGAGAAGAACCCATGGGTAGAGGTAAAGAGGTTTGAGTTGTGAAATTCTATGTCACAGTAGATCTATGAGCTGATGGATACCTCACAAAGAAAGAATGAGCAGAAAATTGAAGAAGAGAGAAAAATGCAGTAAAAAAGAGCAGAAGAATAATAATGTAGGAGAACTCAAATAGGAGCAGAATAATGTCACACTACTAAATTATCAGTATAATGAACAATTATAATACAATGGAGAGAATTCGAATCATGCAGGAGAATTCGAATCTCAGTTGGTCTAGCATAGGGATTATCACCTCTGGAGTGCTCCGGAAGACTCAAAATCAACTGAACTGAACCAAAAACCAGCTAACTGAAGTCACAATCAGTTAACTAACTAAGGAGGGCGCAACAGTGAGTCTGTCATGCATGCCAGTCAGAAAAGGGCGCATGATGCCATAATTAGTGGCATTCAGGGCTCTAACCCTCCACAAGAGTCAGGTAACTCAGGTGGACTGCACCAGAATACTCAGTAGGTTCCTGTAAAATAGGGAACTGACTGAAGTGGTCCTAAAATGATGCATGCAGGGCTCAGAAGGTGGTATATGGATCCTGGATGGCATCTGCATACCACTAGGGTGCAAATGACATTATCAACAACTAGGAAAAATAAATAATGCTAGGTAGGACAAGGATGGAGTATTGAAATATCCTAACACCCCCCCCTTAATCCATACTTTTGCATCCTGGGCCCTGGTTACTGAGACCAAAGGTCACCCATACAATCAAATAAATGATAAATAAAGAACAATCCATGAACCAAGGAAGTGGGGAAAACCTCATGGGAAACCCCCCCCCTCAAATTGGACTGAAAGCACACCAAAATATTAATTACTCCAAACTCAAGTGGGTTTGATGCTTGATCATATGTCTGGAGATATCTTCATCTTGGGAAGAAGTGGATCATGCTCCAAAAACATGTGCTTGTATTCTCCTTCAGTGGATGCAAGCGAATATGGAAGCTTTCTAAACTTGCTCTTTAGACCGAACATGGTGAGAACAAATCCAAAGATATGAAGATCATCCTGGAATCTGTTATTCGAACGAGCTGAGGTAGGATCAACTCCATGAATGTGTAGATAGTTCTTTGATATCTCCTTTGAACCAACATAGGTGAGATCATAACCAAATGAACTATGACATGATGATGGTGGCTTGGACTTCAAATCAGCTCCAAGACTTGATAGATGGTTTCTTGTGATCTCCTTTGAACCAATAAGGGCGAGATCAAAACCAAATGAACCATGATATGCCTGAGACTTGAACCCGAGCGAATGGTAATTCCATCCATCTTCAATGAAACTCTCAGAATATGTGTCAATGATCGAATAGAAGTACATAGAAGGAAAGTGATCAAGGAGGGTGAATGCATCACCTCCAAATTCTTATTTAACCTCTGAAACATCCAATAGATCATCATTCTGCACACCAATAGACTCTTGTAAGAGAGTATTTAAGAACCTCTTCAGATTCTAGAGTATGAGTTGGCTTATCTTGCTCAGAATTCGAAATAGAAGACATTGCGAACATGAATGTTGAATCTGCAGATTCTTCTTCATATTGAACAACTTCATCATGAGATATGATTGAGGCTGAGACATAATTAGAGAGAACACTTAAGGAGGCATCATTGGGCTTGTTCTCCAAATAATTTGCACCAATCCCTTCATTTTTCTACTACTACTACTGCAAAAAACTGTTGCAACTAGAGAAAACTGCTACAACTGCTACACTCAAGAACTTCGAATAACCTGCAAAAAACTCTCAAGAATGGAGGTAGACTACTTCTGAGCACTGCTTTAGGATAGTATGCACTTTTATCTAGATCTTTCACACCTAGCTATGCCTCATTAGATTTCTCCAATGAATTCAATGCAATGGCACCAGGATTTGTTGTGGAAATCCAAAGGCTTCTGGTGCACTACTGAAAGGAGCTGCTCAACCTATTCTCTCAACATGCTCTGATACCATGTGAAATTCTATGTCAAAGCAGATCTATGAGCTGATGGATACCTCACAAAGAAAGAATGAGCAAAAAATTGAAGGAGTGAAAACTGCAGTAAAAAAGAGAAGAAGAATAATAATGTAGGAGAACTCAAATAGGAGAAGAATAATGTCACACTACTAAATTATCAGTATAATGAAAAATTATAATACAATGGAGAGAATTCGAATCATGCAGGAGAATTTGAATCTCAGTTGGTCTAGCATAGAGATTATCACCACTGGAGTGCTCCGAAAGACTCAAAGTCAACTGAACTAAACCAAAAACCAGTTAACTGAAGTCACAATTAGTTAACTAACTAAGGAGGGCGCAATAGTGAGTCTGTCATGCATGACAGTCAAAAAAGGGCGCATGAGGCCATAATCAATGGCATTCGGAGCTCTAACCCCCCACAAGCATTCGGAGCTCTAACCCCCCACAAGAGCAAGTAACTTAGGTGGACTGCACTAGAACACTCAGGGAACTGATTGAAGTGGTCCTAAAATGATGCACGCAGAGCTCAGAAGGTGGTATATGGATCCTGGATGACATCTACATACCACTAGTAGGGTGCAAATTACATTATCAACAACTAGGAAAAGTAAATAATTCTAGGTAGGACAAGGATGGAGTATTGAAATATCCTAACATGAGTTAGCTGATCTTGCAAGCAAGGCTTTCAAAAGGGCTCTCACATCCTCAAATATCAAGGTTGGCTTTAGGTGAACATGTATCCGACCATTGAATTATGATGCTCTTATGCATGACACCGGTTGTAGCCGAGCATTTGCTATGGATGGCCAAGAAGATGTGGTTGGCCAAGATCTTGTGGGCGTCGAAGAGAATTTGGATGGGAAGCAAGAGGCAGATGCTGTGGACAATACCATGTCCCTTCTCAAGGAAAATGCCAAGGAGTTGATGTTGCTGATGATGATGAACAAGTCAGTGCTACACAATTCGATGATGAAGCATCGGAAGATAACATGGGGCTAGGTGGTCTAGCCAACACACATGTGGATTCTATGGCACATACTAATGTGGTCAATGGTTGTCATAGTCTAGGCAGCAACAATGGCACATTGGCATTTCCAACCCAAGTATCCCAACCATCATGGATGGTAGAGGCCATGATGAACTTGAACAAACACATTGGCGGTTCCACCAACGATGAAAGCATGAACAGCCTTCGGAGTCGGCAATCATACAAGATGATATTGTCCATTTTTATGTTGATGGTGGGTTGATAGAAGAACCTAACATAGACAACGACGATGCAACCGAAGAATATACTGCAACAAAAGAACCTCTCATAGAAGAAGAACCACTTCCACGGAGCAAACCAATGCTTGGCCAATTCCTAAATTTTCCAGTGGAGAGAGTGTCAACGCAAGGAATCCAAGGAAAGACAGACATTCTCCGATTGGGACGGAGTTCACAACTACTCACTTCAGAAGAGTACATAAGCCTTTTGGTTGAATCTGAAAAAAAGAAACATGCTTTGCAGGAATTAAAACAAAGGAAGAAAGATCTTACAAGGGAAAAGAAGGAAGAAAGGATGATTGCAACTGAACATCGGGCACATGAAAGGATTGCAAGAGAGGCTAATCGACAAGAAAAAGAGCACAAGAAACAGTTGAAAAGGCAAGCAAAGGATGCAAGGAAGGTGCAACAGATGAACCAAAATTATGCAAGAGAAATCAAGGAAAGGAATGTGATGGCTGATACTACAAGAACAACCGAGAAAAGGAACATGATGGCAGGATCGTTAGAAACATTTGCAAACAGAGCACGATTCTACCAAGATATTATTAACATTCAGATACCCCGCTATAAGCAGGAATGTTTACACCCCCCCTCTATTCCTACTAGTGCAGGGGCCCATTCTATGTTATCTTATCCAACACCTACAATTATTCTAGGGGTCTCAAGCACAATTCAGGCATATGGCTATTCAATTCCTCCTTGGTTGCAAGGAGTAAATTGGCCTCAATTTGTTTCCACCAACCCCACCCATCCTAATCAAACATGCGCAGTAAGGTCACCCTACTTGGCTCAAAATGGAAACCCGAAAAGAAATGACGAGGAAGGTACCCAACCTCGTGAAGAATAGGATATATGGTGTATAGCCTAACCAAATGCTATTTTGTTCTCAAAGCATTTTCTTTTTTTGCAGCTCCAATCAAGCAGGATGTGGGATTGACATAACCTAAAACCTAGGTGACAATTTTCATACAGACTACAAATCCCAGGCCTTGACATCTACTACAAATAGAGGCATTGTATTTCAGTACTATTAATATAAACTGTTGTTGTTTTATTATACATGAGCAGGTTTTATTTATGATTGTTTATTTCCCTTCTATGAATGTTTGATCATAATGGCCAAAGGAATCTAGGCTATAATAATAATATAGGATACAATAACCATCACTGAAATAAACCATAATTCAACTACCAACACTGAAAGGAATGCACAAACAATCACACTGAATGACAGGCCATGCCAAATTTCAAAAATGTAATCAGACACAATAACAATGTATTCACAACATTTTCTTTTTATGTAGCTTCAATCAAGCATGATGATGGATTGACATAAACTAAAACCTAGGTGACAGTTTTCACACAAACTATAAATCTCAGGCCTTGACACCTACTACAAATAGAGGCAGTGTATTTCAGTACTATTAATATAAACTACAGTTGTTTTATTATACATGAGCAGGTTTTATTTGTGAACGTTTATCTCCATTCTATGATTGTTTGATCATAATGACCAAAGGAATCTAGGCTATAATAATAAAGTAGGCTACAATAACCATCACCAGAATTAATCATAATTCAACTGCCAACACCGAAAGCAATGCACAAACATTCACACTAAATGACAGGCCATGCCAAATTTCAGAATTGTCATCAAACACAATGACAATGTATTCACAACATTTTTTTTTTGCAGCTTCAACCAAGAACGACGAGGGCTTGACATAATCTAAAACCAAGTTCAAATTTTTGAAACCTACTGCAAATCGCGGGGCTTGATATGTACTACAATATGCATATGAAGATGAATATAAAGTTCAAACACCTACTACTAGAAATTTTGCAGCAATATGAATATAAACTACAATAATCATAACCAAAATGTATAACAATATTGCTGCCAATAATCCATGCTACAATAATCATAGCCACAATGTATAACAATATTTCTGCCAACACTGAAAGAAACCATCATTCATCCACACAATAAGACATACCATGCCAAATTTGAAAATTGTCAACCAACACATTTACAATGTATTGTCTACATATGCCTACAAAAAATTCAAGAACTGAATCCAAAAGCCAAATATAATCTACAGTAAAAACAAAGAATCATCTACGAAACCCTCCACCGCCAATCTTTAAAATAAAAAATAACTATTGTATAATTGCTATATAACTAATCAAGTAATTCATTGTTGTACTGTTTCCTTCAAAGACAAACAGGTGGAAGCATCACCAAATTAGCCAAAGGCCCAAATTACAATCATGCATATCAACCATACCCATAACAGTATGAAATAACCACACAGGGTTTGAAATACATTCAAGAGACACCCATATCCATCCATGGTCTACAATAACCCTTGTTTCTCCAAATGTTTAGACCAACGATGTCAAGCATACACACTGTCCTTAGAACCAGAGACACCCAAAATATTTCAACAAGTTGAATCATCGCATAATTACCTAAAAAATGGTCTGCAGTAACCAGACAGGGTCCGAAATACATTCAAAACTCACCCATAATCCACCACGGCGGTTGGACAGAACCAAGGCCGAGAAATCCATTAACATGCAACCATTTCCACCCAAATTTTGTGCAAACATACCCTAAAAACCTCCTCATAACTAGAGAAACCCTAAAAACGAAAATAAGTTAAGGTATCGCAACAGTAGCCAAAGAATGGTATGCCATTATCACAAATGCAACGTCATTGTCACAAAACGAAGCAAGGTCATCCCCGAAACAAAGCAAGGCTTGCAATTACAATGACAATACAGCCAGACAAACCCACCGAGGACGGCCATAGACACCCAAACAAACCCGCTATCAGAGACACACATGCAACCACAGAAAAACTATTGGAAAGATATAACAAATTCATCCAGATGGAGGTGTAAAGTGTTGATAAACACTGTCAAGAAACTAGTAAAGACGAAACCCTGCCAGACGAGTCGTTGGGGAAGTACCAATTCCAGGATGGCCGAAGCCAAGGCCCATCGAACCACCATTGCAATCCACTCGCCGAGCAAAAAACGAACCCGTCGTCAACCAGCTTGAACCCGTAGCTAGCACCGGAGTTTACAGGCACTAAGCCAGTTCGGATCATCAACCAGAAGCATAATGCACCATCGACATCTGTTGTCGAGAAAAGCCAAAGGAATGGCCACTCCACAACTCATATCCCACACAACCGACAGACAGGTATGACCACCCAAAACTCAGAGCAGGGTGCGCACTCGAGTGTGAAGCGGGTCTCTGAGTTACCTCCCACCAATTATCAGCATAAACACCCGACTGTAGATGTAATGGAACCCCGGCAGACCCATACCAGGGTGGTGAAATGGCCACACACTGGCCCCAAACAAGAATACACGAGTTCTGGAGTAGCTGCCAGAAAATGCTCCGTCGAACCTCAAAAACAGTGTGGGAACCCTAATCTTCAATGCTGCCACCTACCTAACACGCGGCGCCACATACTCAACCCATGTCATACAACGCCAAGTCACTGCCAAGTGTCCTCTGACATGGCACAAGGGACCCCCACAGGTATTGGCGTCTCTCCCGTAGTCAACATCAACGAAAAAGTGGCAACACATATGGTTTAACCACATGGAAACCAACAAAACTTCAACAACCATGATAACTTGAGACAAATTTTTTGCAACTACGTGGACGCATTTGTCAATTATATAGCCTTTCTATGAAAGCGCATATATATATATATACAAATTTTTCGCAACTACATGGACACGTTTGTCAATTATATAGTCTTTCTATGAAAGCGCATATATATATATATATATATATATATATATATATATTTTATAATTTCAAATTTTCACCATATAATTATAGTAAGTAGGGTGAAAATCACAAAACAATTGGAAAATATTATCTTGTGTCATTATGTTATAGAAGTTTATATTTTTTAATTTGGGGTGGATTAGAAAAGGTCCTCTTCTTAAATTGCAGAAAGATGAGACAAGTGTACTCTATGTCACTTTATATGTGATAAGTGGTCCTGATAGGTGGATGAGGAAAGATCCTCTTCCTAGATTGCAGGAAGATGAGACAAGTGTACTCTTAATATTTATTTTAGGGAAGTCATTTCAAATTCAAAATAAACAATTATAAAAAAGAATATATCAAAAACATATCAATTTACATGTCATAAGTGTAAGCTGATAAGTAGAAATTGAGACATAAATAACAGACAGTTGTGGCATTTAACATTTAAAATAGTTTGTATACAATTAATAAAGTAGTCATCTCTAACTTTTTAAAGTTGTATTGTAAAGTTTTCACTTCTAATTCAAATAAAAGAAAACAGAACATTAACATACAATTTAGTCTATGTGTTTTTGCATTTAGACACACTCCTCCATATAGAAAATACTTGCCTCTTAGAAGGCTTGAAATATCATATCTAAGATGATGATCAACATTAGATTCGGTGATGCATCTTAAAAAAAATTGAAACATCATTGCATCATTCTCTCTTTCTACTGTATGTCATAAAAAGGACCCATATGCTTACTCCCGACAGCTATTGAAAATTAATTTACAATGATTTTCATTTCTATTTTCTTCGGAGAAGCATATCCAATAAGTTGAAAATCACTCACAACAATTACAAATTGGCAACTTATATGATTTTCATTTATGTTTTTGTGCTGAGAGGCGCTCTACAGCCCAGTATGAGGGAGACCTTGTTAGTCAAGTGTTTGTCGATATTGTCGGCCATAAATAACATTTGTATGAGGGAGATCTTGTAAGTCGAGTGTTTGTCGATATTGTCGGCCATAAATAACATTTGTATGAGGGAGATCTTGTAAGTCGAGTGTTTGTCGATATTGTCGGCCATAAACAAAATAATACAAAGTAAACAAAAAAGAATAATACAAAGTAAAAAGTAATAAATATTATGTCGGCCATAAACAAAAAAGAATAATACAAAGGAGAAAGTAAATATGAGAGTTAAACTAGAGACTTTAGAACTTAGGATTAGGTGAAAAATATTATGTCGGTCATAAACAAAAAATAATAATACAAAGTAAAAAGTAAATATGAGACTTAAACTAGACACTTTACTTTTTGCTTTCAATACAAAGTAAAAAGTAAATATGAGATTTTAGAGTGTTTGTCGAGTTTGTCTAGTAACAAAATAATACAAAGTAAAAAGTAATAAATATTATGTCGGCCATAAACAAAAAAGAATAATACAAAGTAAAAAGTAAATATGAGACTTAAACTAGAGACTTTAGAGCATAGGATTAGGTGGCTTAGGTATTGCACTCGAGGAGCTATTCAAGGAGAAGTTTGCACCTCGGGAGATTTGATCCCTCTCGACGCTTGATAGAGCCTAGGATTTGGATCTAAGCTGGTCTTATGACAAGCATATTCAATAAGTTAGAAATCCCGCATAACAAATTATTATAAATTGGCAACTTATGCCATAGTACGATCATGTTGCTAAAATTTATCATTCCTCGTGATCAAGCTGGAGGCCTGACATTCTTTGTGCCTAGTGAAGAGAGACTGGAATCTGGGTTTTACAGCATAGGCTACCTTGAGAATCAGATTGCAGTTGCACTTTGGTGGAACTGTGTAAGGTATGGCTCCATGATATCAATGGATACTCAAACGAATCTCACGGGAAGGGAAGGAAATGCTATAATGCCCTGACAATCTGGATGTTTGACATACAGGGTGGCAGAAGAAGTTATCTGTTTAGAAAGAAAATCTCACAACAAGAGCATCAAATGACTTCCAACAAGTTTCTCGTGTTGCCAGGCATATGGTTGAAAGACTTGCTATTGGACAACTATCCCTCGAAGGGGGTCATGGAAATCATTTATTTGGGCAAGCAGGTTAAGTTAAATTTTATGTCGGATTTTGGATTCTAGAATTATGCAAGCATTGTAAGAGAAAACAAAATCAACACAATAGAAGCTAAGTTCTTACGCTTGATTTTTGGTGAGCAGGCTTATGAAAGGGCTAAGACAATAATCACACGACACATTGATATTCTTCACAAGTTAGCAGATCTTCTCATTGAGAATAAATCTGTACAGTGTGAGGAATTGATGAGGTTATTTATAGATGACAAGGACGAACTCTATTTTGCGAAATCAATGTATTTGTAACAAGTAAAACCATTTTTTCGGCTAATTGAAGAAAAAAAGGTTTACAAAAAGTAGTCTCCATATTGGAGGCATGATAACTGATGCAGCAAGTTCCACGTATAAGAAGAGAGGGAATGATGGAAATCTTCCTCCGTGCTCTTAACAATCTGCTTCTTTCAATTTTCCCATGGTTGTACACTAAGTGGTAAGATTTTCATTATGTAACATTTCTTACATCCTTTTGATCCTATATTGAGATCCTTATTTTACACAATTTTTTTCTTATTTAGTTGTCTCTATGGAAGTCTTGATTCTCATCAAATAATATCTTTTTTTAATGTAGTTGTCTCTAATAGAGTTTTGATTTTCATCAAAGAATTTGTATGACAAATTGAAATTGAAATTTTATTAATATTTATGAATAACGAAAATAGATCAATGAGACTTGAGAATACAATGTACATTGATAGTTATAAAAGATGCACACATAGCAACGAGAACAATGAAAGATAAAGCTAAATAGAAGTGAATTCTAAATCCAAATTATAAAAGATGCACACCTAGCAAGGAGAATAGTGAAAGAGAAGCTAACTCTAAATCTAAATAAGTAAGCAAAGATTATAAAAGATGCATACCCAGCAAGGAGAATAGTGAAAGAGAAGCTAACTATAAATCTAAATAAGTGATAAAAATAAATCAACTCTAACTCTAAATAAGTAAAAATTTAAGCATCTTTAGCAAATCTAATTAAGGGAAACAGAAACCAACACTAATCTAAATATGTAAAGATTAGAAGATTTTAATTTTTTTCATATATATAGGAGAATTAGTAGATGATCAAGATAGCATAAAACTTATGACTTTTACCTCTTACCATTCAAGTATTATTCCTATATATTTTCATTACTTGGAATTCGTGAAATTGATTTAATATATTAGACATTAGTGTTAACCAGCATAGATCCATCTTAAACCCATATCTATCAAGCACCGAGAGGGATCCAATTTCTTGAGGTGTATTTCTTGTTTTAAATTTAAACTCAAGAAATTTGATTTCTCTTGATTGATAGATGCGTGTTTAAGTTTTAAGTTTTTATTTTATAAACGAACATCAATTTTTTATTTACTTTTCATAATATTTTATTTTATGAGCCAACATTTTTTTTTTTTAAATACTTTCCATGAGCACCTAGACTAGGTACAAAAAGGAAAAAAAATGCTTTTTTTGCAAACATTTAATTTTTTAATAAGCACTCAATTATTCTAACTTGCTTCTTGTTTTCCTTTTTTCTGATAGGAAAAACACTTCAAATAATGATGAAGTGCCTTCAATATAGGCCAATACAACCTAATTGAGACTGGTTGTGGACATCTCGGTTTTATGTGCTTTGTGGCAAATACTTTTGAGTGTAGTTAAAGGGCCATTAATGGCTTTTTCATTCCAATTAGTTTCCCACCTTTAATAAGTGGAAATGCTAAATGCCAAAGAAAATTTAGAACAGTGTTAATTAGAGGAAAACGTTTGGAGGCAAAACTTATGACTTATGATAGATATCCATGTAGCAGAGCAAGCATTTCCTGATCTAAAGTTTGTAGGTACCGAGCCATGTTTCTTATGTCCAGTTTAGTTGAAATTGATCCATATCGTTTTTTCGTTTTACAAATATATGAGATTGGTAAAGCGGTATTACAGCTAAAGAACTAATTAAAGCCACAGCTCTACTCTGTAGCAGAATAATGTGATTTTTCTTAAAAAAACCGCTTACACAAAACTCACAGATATAATCCCCATTATTTAGCCAACTGGAGCTATTAAGCGCTTGTGAAGAGGCTCACAATGTACTTTCACATCTCAACAACGAGCAAACGACCATATATTTCAGCAAATCTTTAATGTTCAGAAACCCTAATTTATGAAACCCTAGTCCCTGAAAAAAACCCTAATTTCGAAGAAGAGTTCGTTGACTTACCAGCATCCATGCATCCCACGTGCCGGCCAACTGGAACTGTTAAGCGCATGCGAAGAGACTCAAAATGTACTTTCACAGCTCAACAACGAGCAAACGACCATATATCTCAGCAGATCTTTAAATGTTCTGAAACCCTAATTTATGAAAGAAACCCTAGTTCCTTAAAACACCCTAATTAAAAAGAAAAATTCGTTGCCTCACAAGCCTCCCTGCATCCCACATGCTGACCAACTGGAACTGTTAAGCGCTTACGAAGAGGCTCAAAATGTACTTTCACTGCTCCACAACGAGCAAACGACCATATATTTCAGCAGATCTTTAAATGTTCTGAAATGCTAATTTATGAACCCTTAAAAAACCCATTCACTGCTCCACATCGAGGCTCTCACTTCTCGATGTGCTTTCGCCCTCATTATTTACACAGATTCTCCGCCTCTTCGAAGCCTGCAAATCGGCCATCTTCACCTTCGAGCGCTCCAATTCGGTGCTCCAATGATGGAGACAATTCGTGAGCTTACAGAGTATATTGATCGAAGACCGCCTGTATTTCAAGTCATCTTAGGATCTAACTGTAAATCTCGATAATCTTCATATTCTTTGGTGTGAACTGCAGTGAAAACCCCTTCGAGCATCGTGACCAGGGTCGAAAAGCTCATGAAGATATTTCATCATAACCCTTCTTGAGCCTGCAAAGCGAACGATGGCACTTTCAACTTTGGGGAACCCTGATGGCGCGGGAAGAGATAAATTGTACTGTCAAACTAGCAGGCTATCCATCGTGTCCCGGCCCGCAAAAGCTGGTGTAGCCTCTGCTTGTTTTGTACGCCCTGGGCATGCCCCATTGCCCTGCTTATTTCCGATTTTGAACGCCCTTGACTGCGAAAGCTAAGCATCGAGCTGCAGAGCATTAAATGCTCTGCAGCTCGATGCTTAGCTTTCGTTCGCCGTATTTGATAAGACATATTAAATTTAAGAGACAATAAAGTAACATTTTTTCCATATTTAACGTATTTAACGGTCGTCCTAAATTTAAGAGACAATAAACTGACCGGGAAATAAAATATTAAAGCCGTCGTTTTGACATTGTTCTCTATAGATAAACCGTCAAAATCACTAATAGTTGTAAATAATGGGAAGTTGCGAGTCCTAATTGCTCAATTTCTTATTGTGTTTTTATGTGGTACACAAATATTTGAGATTCAATTCTCTGTGTTGTCGATCATGGTATTCAATGTTGTTTCGAAGGATATTTAAATCTAAACAAGTGGAATTAGCATTGAAGTGCTTATACTTGTCTTTTAGAAATGTTGTAAGATATTAGTTATCCATAACTCAAAAGTGAAATTAGTAGCAAAGCTGCTTCTATCGACCTCTTAAAAACATTTAAATGAAAATTTTAAGAAAGATTAGCCCATATTACAATATTAAGAAATATTAATAATTTAGCATGTATATGTTTTTAGAATTTTAGTATAGAAATTAGAAATTTATAATTCTATATAGCTTAAAAGTTAAAATTAAAATAGTTATAAAATATTTGAAACTTGTAATAATTTTAATTTATTATTTATGCATTCTCCAATAATAAATTACTAATTATTTATGCTTTATTAATAGTTTTACTGGTAAGTTCACTTGTTAATTATAAATATTATGTTTTTTAAATTATATTTAATAAAATAAATGTTATTATATATACGTATCAACATCTTTATCATCTAAAATTGAATTAATATCTTTTAAAAAACAACTTTTACTAACGTAAAATAACACAACAATCACTCTATGCCATAACAATAGAAGAATCATCAAAATTCCCAACCTCATACACATCAAAACAATTTCAAAATACAAAATTAACCTCTCAAATAAAACTCAAATTCCTTTAAAAGCATGTCAACACTAAAATTCCTTCATATTAATTAAGTAAATTAAAATATATTTTATATGTGACATTAGCATATTACAGAATTATAATGCTAAATACTTTTGTAAATAATATAATGCCAAATATATGGTAGGCAATCACAATATCTATCTATTATTTTGCATCTTATGCTTTTCTAGAAGTTTAAAATCCCTCCGTTTTAGATTTTATGCCCATATAGTGGTATTCTCGAATATCTTTAGATATGTGCTCTCATTTCATTGAGAAACGTGAACCATCATGACAGTTAAATATAAAATTTAGATATTTGTGTAAACTTTGCCATTTTCTTACACAAATGAAATGTATTAATTTGATCAAGAAGTTAATATGGTTAATGAGAATGGCATTATCAAATTTAATGTTCAATTATTTACATTTAAAAGGATTTTAGAATTGTACGAAATTTAAGCATTGTGGTATGGATAGCAATGTATGTTACATGTTTTATGTAATAATGTTTCAACTTCATAATATTACGATATAATATTATGATGTAATTTTGGCACTATCCAGCAATGGCAAGTACACGGATATCGCAGACATTAAAAGTGACGGGACGAAGACTCAGATGTGACGGCAGACAGGACAGAAGAATTGTGACAAAAAGACAGATGTAATATTTAGGTTTTTTTGTTATTTTTTTTTTAATATATTTTAAAATTCTGACAAATAAACCTCATAGTAGGGCAAATTAGTCTTGTTAAAAATTTTATCTAATTAGAAATTATTAATATGATATTTTAATCATTTTTGTCCAATAAAAAATTATTAATATGATATTTTAAAATTATTAAAAACTTTTTTTTATTTTTAAATTATGTAAACTATAGAAAAACTATTGAAAAAAAAAATTCAAGAAATTAAAAAAAGTTTAAATCTGATCAATTACTATATAACGGCCTGACGGCAGCTATAATAAGAATGGATCTGTTGACTTGAATGTTAATTGACTTGAATGTTAATGCAAGATTTTATCACTCTTAGTACATGTTATTATGAGGACTCCCGTGTCATTCCATTTTACTTTGATGAGAATTGAACCTTGTCTAGTAAGTTGATCTTCTTTTCTAATATTAGAGAATATCAAGAAGTTAAATATCTAAGATCTACCAAAAAACTTTTTTTCTATTCTATTGTGTCAATACCAAAAATGATTTTCTAGTGTTGTTTTGTAGAGATATGAATTACTTTTCTTCTTAAGATGAAACACTCAACATTCATCTAGTGTAAAAATCAAGCACTAACCTTATAAATCAATCTCATCACATGATTAGATCTTCCTAAACTACATGGGGACTTATGATTAGCTAATTGTAAAACTAACATTGGTAGAGATTGAACATTTGATGTGGGTCACGCAGTTGTGTTGGAGGCATGTTGGAGGCTTAATTTGTAAAAGGAGCATCGTGTAGGAGGTGGCTCATACAAAACATATGATGTGTGATCTCATCATATATTAGATCCTCTAGAACTAGATGGGGACTTATGATTTGTTTATTGTAAGACTAATGTTGGTGGATACTGACCATTTGATGTGGATCACTTTGTTCTGATTGGAGGCATAGTGTGTAAAAGAAGCAATGTGTAAAAGGTCACTAATACATGTGATGTTCCCAAGTAGGATAGGCAAGAAATATTGCAATGTTTGTTGTTATTGTTGATTTGGTGTTGATTGAGTGCTTTCGTCAAATAGTGAACATTACATTAATTTATAACTTTCTTTGGCAATTGGTGTTCCCTTAATTACTTTGTCAAACACTTTAAGATTAATCTAACCACACAAAATAGGAAGAGCGATATTGGCATTTTATTATAGATAATAGATGTAACAACACAACAAGCTAATGGCTACAAGAGTAGCTATGATGCACTAAGAACAACAAGAAAACCTAGGGATAGTGCCAATATAAACTCTTGCTTCCTCCTTAGATAAATTCAGTCTCCTCATAATGGAATTCGGCCTCTTGAAAAGCACTATTTTTCCTTGATTGTTCTTTAATCTTCTTAAACCCTTTTCAATTGTCACTAATGCACTTGATCTCCCTGAAATGCCTCACAGCCCTTTCCTTGGGGCATTGGTCTTCCCAAAGGCCTCTCAACACGCTCCTTGCTCCCCTGACCTTCTCTACTAATACCATGATCTACTCGACTGCTTACAGCTTCACAAGTGCCTTATGGCCCTCCTAAAGCTGGCTCCAAACTCGACCATCCTCCCACATCCTTACATCCGTCTCCGCACCACCTCGACTTCCTCTCCAACCCACGCGATCTCCTCTCAAACCCGCATTTGTATCCTTGGCCTTCTCCAAGTGCTTATGTACTCTCCTTGTCACGCCACCACAAGAAAGGGGATCGACCTTCCCTACACGACCCCTTACGAACCCAAGAATGTTGCAATTCCCCCTTTACGTCAAAGATCAACGAAGAAGAGTCTCAACCTCTTCCTTCTCGTAAGACTATGACTCGCCCATAGCAAGAATGATTCGATCCACTCAAGAATCACATACAAGCAATGAGATGAAATTGGATTCCACATGCCCTTCGCCTCTTCAATGATGAATTTGGATTCTTAAGCAAACTCAACCTCCTTAAACAAATTTGGCCTCCAAAGATGCACTCGGCCTCTTGAGGAAAATATCCATAACTGGAGGTAAATCACCAAATGAAACTCAATTGGAAATCTTGGATAAATTTCCCAATTGTCTGGCTAGGGTAGATCTCTCTAAACAACTTGTGACCTTCTTTAAATAATAAAGTGACTTTTTCAATAGTCACTTTATTAGTTGGTGACATTAATAATTAATTAATATTCTCGGATCAAGCTGATGCAAACCCCTGATGCCATCTCTTCTTGTCGAGCAAGGAAATACAAAAATGGGGACATTACAGTCCTCCCTTCCCAAAGATTGCTTATCCCCAATCAATGCCACCACAACCTAATACTCCATCAAACGAATTGTACTAAAACCGGAAATGATACTAGGGTCCCAAACCAATCGGAAAGAGGTGATGCATTCTCCACTTGATGTGTGATTTGGGAAAGTACTTTCATAAGAATCCTCTCAAACAATGTTGATAAATAGAACATCCTGATGCTACAAAAACCCAATCAACCCCTCAAACAACTCCTCAATTAGGGAACGAATCTCATGGAAGCAATAACTAGCTCCCCCCTCCGTGTCAGCTGCAAAACTATGTAATATGGGAATCCTAGGTTCCCATGCTAATCTAAAAAAGGAACCACCATGCTAACGTTGCACCACTTTGATCATAACCAACTAACTATCATGCCCTGTCAGCAATCTCCTCTCCTAAAACCCCAAGCTGAAATACTTGTAAAATTTGAATCTATCACCATAAATAGTGGTCTGCATAGTCATCCAGGTGAAGTCACGTCTTGCAAATCCACTACCATAATCGATCTCGAATATCAAGAAAGGAAATCTATCCCGATCATTGGAACTGACACTAAGCTGCTCATGGACTCTAAACGTCTCCTCCAGAGATAAATCTATCACTCGTGCTACCCTATACTCTGAAGGCATCACCAAAAATTGCATGATTTTTGATAACGGGTTAGTCTATGCGCTCTACATCCTCAACATACCTATGATGCAATATAAAAACACACTCCTCACTCCTACCCAAAAGTGGTCGATGACTATATCAACCCTTCTGAATGAGTGTGGCCTAACCTGCTATGCTGATAAATTTTACACTCCCCCATATGTCTTTGCACAACATCCGCAAAATCCATCCATGCTAACCTATCTCAAATTTGCTCGTAAATGGTAAAGTCACTAGGATCCCACACTATCATGTAAGGTGTGAAACACCCACTACCCGTCGCTTCGATCTACCAAGTGATAACACATGACTCCATTTGTCTGCCCCTGAAGATCCAAGAAATCATAATTTGCACAAACACCTCAAAATACGACTCCTCTATGCATCCAAGCCTTTAAGCATCTCAAGAATAAACTTTGGATAATGAAGACTGGTCATTTCATCTATATCAACTCCACTGTCAGACTCGATCCTAAATGCCATAAAAGATAGCATGCCCTACCAAAAATACTCAAGTCTCAACCTCTCCTCCACTGACATCCCAAAAATATAATGGATCGATCACCATCACAATTGTCGATCATCTCTACCATATGAAACAATCCATCACTTAGATGAATGCCCATATCCCACCAACAAATAGGGAGTCCACCAAATCCAACTCCTACACACTATTGTCGTGACATGTTGATAATCAACATAGTCCCAATGAGCCAAGTCCATGAAATGCAATCTTCTGGTGGAAACGAAGTACTTAGCATCGACTCCAATCCTACTAATATATTTGGCTCCTTCCAAACTGCATCGAGAGATCTACTATCCCACTCACAATCTATGTGCTCAAGTAACCCATGGGGTCTAAGCACCTCCCTAGAGAATAGCTCCACCACTTGCAGTACTTCATACTCGTTCAAGTACCAAGAATTCCCTACCTAGTGTGAATGACACCTCACCCTTAAGATCCTCTCCCTAAGTGAGGACTCAAGGGCTAAACATGTATGAACTCTGTAGAGGATAATGCCATCCCCTACTTTGTCAATTTCAATCTTTGTTTACCCATCCAATACATCATGAATCTCCTCTTGTGCACCCTGCGTACTAACTATATAGCCCAAACGATAAGTGCTAGTCATGTCCATGCTACTCCATGACTCACCCAATCGTCTTGAGTGATCCTCCAAAGTCCTTCTACATATAATGGAAGCAATATCAAAGAAGGACAACATAAACCTCCACAATGATAATAAAAACTGGACAATGTTAGGTGCATTGGTCAATCCCAATGGCATGCCCAAGAACTCATAACAACACCCAGAGGAAACACTATGAGTGTTCGACTCTTTGTCCCTCGTCTGGTGATATCATAATTGAAACTTAATTGTTGAGGGATATACTGCTCCATGATGCTTACCCATCCCCTCCTCATTATTGGGTATCCTCAAGTCAATGGTATGCTCAATGACTCTATCAAGAGGTCACCTTAGAGGAAACACTCCAAAGCTCCACCGTACACCACCGTGTGTCCGTGTACCCTCCTGTATAGTGTTGCATGCAACTAGAACATCATGTATGTGCTACTGTAGTCAACACTCTATTGATGTAAGTTGAATCTATATCCCAGTGTGACTCCAAATTTATCATGTACTTTCCAACCATTCCATGGATGCATATACTCCCATGCTAGTCGATCCACATGGAATGTGCTCAACTACCTTCTTCATGTCTTTGCCTCTCTCCACTAAGGCATCTCATGATCCTCATAATGTGAAACATGCACCTTTTCCAAACCCTCTATGTAAGATTTCTCCTCAAGCATCTGCAACTATGAATGCTCCTCATGTGGAAACATCAGGAGAGGATCCTCCCTTAACCCATGAGTTCCACTCACACCCTCATGTATCACGATGCCAAATATAATGGAGTCTCGACTGTTGTCAATGAAGAACGTGCTAAAATCAACTAGTAACAAATATCCTCAACCTCTTTTGCCTTGTCTTCAACAAACTTAAGAGAAAGGCCCTGATCCATGAACAACTGCAAATAGACGGATTTCATCTGCTCTAGTGATTCTTTGATGATGTGCAATTGGGTACTAGTGACCCCTTCTGCAACTCCTTTATCTCTCTCCTATAACGCGTTCTTCCACATAAGGTATTCAATGAAATTATGTGCAACATCTGCTCTTGTCAAAACCTGCACAATTTAATTTTATGTGACCAAAAGTTGGCTCTCCACGTCATGTAATTTAATCTCATTAGCACTATGTAAGCTCTCACCCGAACGACCAACTGACCCACTTGGACCATTATCCTCATACAAGTTTGCATCTATCACTTTAGTCCCTTCGTTGTCTTCCTCTTGAGAAATTAAATCATCCTCAAAAGGTAACTTATCCTGTGCTAAGTCCTCATCATGATTAGTTGCACCCACTCCCAACTCATCATACCTGGGTACAAACATGCATGTCATAAATAGGATGAGGTGTGGAATCCATGTCATCATCAACATCATACATGGGGAAAGAAGTTGGCTCCTCCATATTATCCCTATAATCATCATAAGTAGGACAAGTTGTTGCATCTTCATCTTGTGTTGGTTTGGACCCTGCATTAGAGGTATGCCCACCCACTATACTAATGTCAGTGTCCTTGTATGTCACTATTTGGTATTCCTTTCTGCACAAATATTCAATTTGGCTAGATGCTTTCTTCAATTTATTCCCTATGCTTTTAAGATAATCCTCATCGAAATCTTTGGGTAGCTTCTATACTTGGATTTGTGATATTCTCTAAAAGGTATGACTACACATGTTGTTATCTCCCCAAATAAATTTGTCAAGCTAATCAATTTTAGATGATAGGATGTCATTTAAAAATTCATTTCTAAATTTTTAAAGGCTCATTGTTGAGAGCTTTATGCATGTAATAAAGTTTGAAAAGCTTTAGATTGGGGTTTCATTTCAAAAAAACTCAAAATACAGGTTTCGGTAGCTTAGCACTATATCAAAAAAGGTTTTTAATCCACCGAAAGCTCCACTTTCGGCAGCTTGCAGCGCAAATTCAAGATTCTCCAAGCTACCAAATATGAAGAAAATTCCAAACAGCAAAATGATGAGTAGCAGAAGTCAGACCTACGTTTTTGTCAAAATTTTGTAGGCTAGATCAAACAAAGTTTTTGGTGACTTAGGCAAACATGGTGAATTGTTCATTAGCTACCAAAAAAATAGTTTTCGGCAGCTTACAGCATAGAGATAAGACTCTTCTAGTTACCGAAAGGAAAGACAAGTTTCAAACATCTCAGAGAAGGTCTCGGTGGCTTAGGCGAACATGCTAAATTGTTCATTAACCACCGAAAGTAGAGCTTTCAGTAGCTAACAAAATTAAAATCCAACCTTTCTATCTACCGAAACTATAAAATAATGCAGAAAGTTGTTGTTTTGCAGAAGATCTGACTTTTGCTGATCCAAACACTTCGAGGATGTTTTCTAATGCTAGATAAACGTTAAAGGCATCATAATCAAAATTTTGTTCCATTTTTGTAGACAGATGTTGAGGCAAGAAGATAAAGAAATGTGGCGTTTTTACTATGCTGCGTCATCATTTTCAAATGATAATTCTGAGCGACTGGAGAATCATTTTGCAAAATGGGAGGAGTTGTTTCTTCCTAGCATGTCAGAGAAAAACCTCTCTCATTTTTCCTATAGGTGTTGTATATTGGGAGAATCGATTCCATCTCTGAACCCTAATATTCGGATCTCAGAATTTTCCTGTTTGACACATGTTTTTGAAAGACAGATCTTGGGCAAATTAAAACGAATTTCAAAAGAAATGAGAGAGGTTTTTTCTCACAACAAACCAATACACAAAAACCTCTTTCTGTTTATACACAGGTGTCATATATTGGGAGAATCAAATCCATCTTTGAGCCCCAGTTTTCAGCAGTTTGGCCCATATTTTGTGGTAAAAGAATGACCTGTTTTACCAAGGCAGCATTTTCGACTTTATCAACCAGCCTTTGAAGACCTGCTGCAACTGTCAAAGATCATGAGGATATGAAGATCATTGAGATTACATGTTGACCTATCAAATAGGATCTCTCCCTATTTTTATGAAACTTATTTGACTTTCTGTTTTGAGTAAATTTGATCCAGTTTTTCCAGGATCTGGAAACTTTTTGTAAAGGCTATAAAGCCAAGAAAATTTGATGAACACAAGGAGGACTTTGGATATTTTTTCATACTTGTACTATCATACTTCTCATTGCATCTTGGTAATATAAGCTTATTTTTCCATTTATGTTCAGATTTCCTTTTCTACCTTTCCATACTTGCACTGGAATGTTTATTTCATGTTTGTTCTATTTGTCTAATGCTAGATAGTTGTCATCCTATCTTTGTATTGGTGAATTGAATATCAAGTATCATTTACCTATTGTGATTATCCATTCATATATGCTTTTTGTATGCGTCTGCTAGCATAATAATAATTCTACATACATCTACCTTTTATAAACTCTCTGAACAACAGTGGTTAAAAGCCTTGTCTGTCTGAGTATGTCTATGCATGTTTTGAGTGAGTGAGCTTCGGTTAAGTCATCCAACTTGATCCATTTTACAAATAATTGAGAAAATAGGTAAGTTACCAAGCTCCTTTGACCTACAACCTAGAAGGACTCCTGGAGTGATAACAATTTGGCGTCATTGTCGGGGAGAGGGGTTCGAAGCAAGTTTCCCTGGGAGACGACTTAGTTTCAGCTTTTGATGATAGACAAAGGCTGGGCATTGTATTGGTTGTAAGCATCTATCTGGCGACTCCACGTTCAAAGACTCCACTGGGGAAAATCCAGTTGACACAAAGATGAAGGGGCAGAAATGTAAAACCAGGTATCAGTTTATGAGCTTTCTTCATGAACTGTTGCTTTGTATCATCTCTTTCATGTCTTTTCCTTCACATGTTAATAGGATCATCTTATGTTTTGTATATTTGGATGATTATCATCCTTCTTTTATATATCCATCTTTAGAAGAAGAGGAAATCTTGCAGCCTTATGTTGTTAATGTTGATCCTATACCCTCATCACAGCCTGTTCCTAAAGATGAGTTCTGCATTCCAATTCCTCCCGAATCAGATCATTCTTGTGACTTTGTGGAGGTTTAAATTAATTTGAAACCTACTCAGACTTCAGCATCTTTTGCCTCAACTTTTGAGCCTTTCCATCAACTTGTTATTCCTCATAATCCTCCCACTGCTTTTCAAACTAAAATCAGAATGAAGATGTTCAAGCCTTTAAGGCTGCCCTATCTTCTTCATCCTTATCCTCTTGACTGCTTTGAGTATCTTCCTCGGTTTGAAGAAGATCATGTCACAGCCGAAAGACACTTAAGGGATTTTGAGAACTTCCTTGATCATTTTGAGATTATACATGATGATGTTGTTATAAGGTTGTTCTCCAAAACTTTGTTCAGAGATCCTGCAGTATGGTTTAGGAATCTGAGATCTGATTCCATTGGCTCTTGGATCGAGCTGTCCAATGCTTTTCTAAAGTATTGGGGTGAGAACAGATCTTTTGATCAGTATCTCATTGATTTTTGCACTTTGAAGAGAGAAGAGGAAGAAGCTTTGGTTGTTTTCAACAGAAGGTTCTACCGTGTTTAACATGACATGCCTTTGGAGATCCGGCCTACAGAGACTGCTGCCATGGTATACTATGTTTTGGCTCAGCATTCAGATCTAGTCCTTCTTCTCAGAGAAAGGAGATCATTATCCTTAAGACAGTTGTTTGAAGATGCAGAAGGAGTAGAGGAGAATATCCGTGATCGGGATTTCTTTGAAAATATGCATACATATGAACAAGGGAACTGTCAGTACATTTAAAATTTTGAACAAGAAAATGATGAGTTTGAAACAGATATGGAACATCAGTGTGAAGAGGAAAAGACTGTTATTTTTTATGATCACAAGTTGCTCTCAAAAACACAAGAAGGGCATCAATCTTCCAGCAGAGAAGCAGTCATTTTTTAGCAGAAAGGTAATGACTATGGGGCAATTTCAGAATAGCAGCAAGCAGCTAATTATATTTCAGATTGTGAATCAATTTCTTCAACATCTGTTGAGTGCTCTAGAAACAGGTATGAGTCAGAATGTTATGATCAGTTTGCTAATCAGGATGAGCCTATGATGATAGAAGATTGCATAGGCAATTATATGTTCTTAGCTGATCCTAATCCATATGATGTAAACCTTGTTTCGTTATCCTCTTGTGATCACTATGTTGAAAAGAAATTTATAGTTTTTGATGATCACAAGTTGATCTTAAGAGAACCAGAAGGTCATCAATCTTCTAGCAGAGAAGTAGTCACTGAAGTACAACAGTTTCCCGAATATCGGCAGGTTTCTGATTTTCCTTTCAAGGATCCAGTGGCAGCATTCATAGAGTCATACATTTCAGACAACTCGAAAATCTCATATTTTCTTAGCTTGCCAGTTTCGGGTGAGGATGATTTCGTGAAAAAGTTCTTATTACTTCTGTTACATTTCAAACATCGGCCTTTGATTAGTGACAAAGATAAGATTATTTCAGTCTTAAAGTTGCTCAGATGGTTGTTATGGAAGTCGGCATTTACCTAACCCATTGCAGAGCTGGTTAGAGTAGAGTAGGGTAGGAAATAAGCTCGCTACCCGAGCTTTTCATTTCTTCCATTTTTGCAGCAGAAATAGCAGTTAGCTTGTGTGAATAAAAGCAGGTTTTGAAGATGTACAAAGATCAGTTGCATAGGTTTTGAGAATTTTCAGAGATTGGTTTCACAGGCTAGATGACTCCATGCCCAATGGAACTGCAAGTTCAAAACCTCTCATTGTAAATATCATTTCTTTTCTATCAGTTTTGCAAAATAACTCCATGCCCAATGGAATAGTAGATTTAAGTTTCAGTTTGAGTTTTTCCAGGAAAGGCAACAGGTCTGTGGTTCTTAGAACCTCACAGGGAGGATTCCATCCCCGAGTAGGAGCCAGATGTTATCTGCCCAAATAAATTTGTCGAGCTGATCAATTTTAGATGATAGGAAGTCATTTAAAAATTCATTTCTAAATTTTTTAAGGCTCATTGTTGAGAGCTTTATGCATGCAATAAAGTTTGAAAAGCTTTAGATTGGGGTTTCATTTCAAAAAAACTCAAAAGACAGGTTTCGTTAGCTTAGCACTATATCAAAAAGGGTTTTTAAGTCACCGAAAGCTCCACTTTCGGCAGCTTACAGCTCAAATTCAAGATTCTCCAAGCTACCAAATATGAAGAAAATTACAAACCGCAAAATGATGAGTAGCAGAAGTTAGATCTATGTTTTTGTCAAAATTTTGCAGGCTAGATAAAACAGAGTTTTCAGTGGCTTAGGCGAACATGGTGAATTGTTCATTAGCTACCAAAAAACCAGTTTTCAGCAGCTTACAGCATAGAGATAAGACTCTTCTAGTTACCGAAAGGAAAGACAAGTTTCAAACATCTCAGAGAAGGCCTCGGTGGCTTAGGCGAACATGCTGAATTGTTCATTAGCCACCGAAAGCAGAGCTTTCGGTAGCTAACAAAATTAAAATCCAGCCTTTCTAGCTACCGAAACTACAAAATAATGCAGAAAGCTGTTGTTTTGCACAAGATCTAACTTTTGCTAATCCAAACACTTCGAGGATGTTTTCTAATGCTAGATAAACATTAAAGGCATCATAATCAAAATTTTGTTCCATTTTTGTAGATAGACGTTGAGGAAAGAAGATAAAGAAATGTGGCATTTTTACTGTGTTGAGTCATCATTTTCAAATGATGATTCTGAGCGACTGGAGAATCATTTTGCAAAATGGGAGGAGGTTTTTCTTCCTAACACGTCAGAGAACAAAAAACTCTCTCAGTTTTCCTACCGGTGTTGTATATTGGGAGAATCAATTCCATCTCTGAACCCTAATTTTCAGATCTCATAATTTCCCTGTTTGACACATGTTTTTGAAACACAAATCTCGGGCAAATGAAAACGAATTTCAAAGAACTGAGAGAGATTTTTTCTCACAACAAACCAATACAAAAAAACCTCTTTCTATTTATACACAAATGTCATATATTGAGAGAATCGAATCCATCTTTGAGCCCCAGTTTTCAGCAGTTTGGCCCAATTTTTGTGGTAAAAGAATGACCTGTTTTGCCAAGGTGGCATTTTCGACTTTATCAACCAGCCTTTGAAGGCCTGTTGCAGCTGTCAAAGATCATGAGGATATGAAGATCATTGATATTACATGTTGACCTATCAAATAGGATCTCTCCCTATTTTTATGAAACTGATTTGACTTTCTATTTTGAGTAAATTTGATCTAGTTTTTCCAGGATCTGGAAACTTTTTGTAAAGGCTATAAAGCCAAGAACATTTGATGAACACAAGGAGGACTTTGGAGACTTTTTCATACTTGTACTATCAGACTTCTCATTGCATCTTGGTAATATAAGCTTATTTTTCCATTTATGTTCAGATTTCCTTTTCTACCGTTCTGTACTTGCACTGGAATGGTTATTTCATGTTTGTTCTATTTGTCTAATGCTAGATAGTTGTCATCCTATCTTTGTATTGATGAATTGGATATCAAGTATCATTTACCTATTGTGATTAGCCATTCATATATGCTTTTTGTATGAGTCTGCTAGCGTAATAAGAATTCTACATACATCTACCTTTTATAAACTCTCTGAATAGCAGTGGTTAAAATCCTTGTTTATCTGAGTATGTCTATGCATGTTTTGAGTGAGTGAGCTTCGACTAAGTCATCCAACTTGATCCATTTTACAAATAATTGAGAAAATAGGTAAGTTACCAGGCCCCTTTGACCTACAGACTAGAAGGACTCCTGGAGTGATAACAATTTGGCGTCGTTGCCGAGGAGAGGAGTTCGAAGCAAGTTTCCCTGGGAGACGACTTAGTTTCAGCTTTTGATTATAGACAAAGGTTGGGCATTGTATTGGTTGTAAACATCTATCTAGAGATTCCATGTTCAAAGACTCCACTGGGGAAATCTGGTTGACAGAAAGATGAAGGGGCAGAAATGTAAAACCAGGTATTAGTTTATGAGCTTTCTTCATGAATTGTTGTTGTTCTTTATCAGCTCTTTCATGTCTTTTCCTTCACATGTTAAGAGGATCATCTTATGTTTTGTATATTCGGATGATTATCATCCTTCTTTTATATATCCATCTTTAGAAGAAGAGGAAATCTTACAGCCTTATGTTGTTAATGTTGATCCTACACCCTCATCACAGCTTGTTCTTAAAGATGAGTTCTGCATTCCAATTCCTCCTGAATCAGATCATTCTTGTGACTTTGTGGAGGTTAAAATTGATTTGAAACCTACTCCGACTTCAACATCTTTTGCCTCAACTTCTGAGCCTTGCCATCAACTTGTTATTCCTCATAATCATCCCACTGCTTTTCAAACTAAAATCAGAATGAAGATGTTCAAACCTTTAAGGCTGCCCTATCTTCTTTATCCTTATCCTCTTGACTGTTTTGAGTATCTTTCTCGGTTTGAAGAAGATCATGTCAAAGCCGAAAGAAACTTAGGGGCTTTTGAGAACTTCCTTGATCATTTTAAGATTATACATGATGATGTTGTTATAAGGTTGTTCTCCAAAACTTTGTTCAGAGATACTGTAGTATGGTTTAGGAATCTGAGAGGTGATTCCATTGGCTCTTGGATCGAGATGTCCAATGCTTTTCTAAAGTACCGGGGTGAGAACAGATATTTTGATCAGTATCTCACTGATTTTTGCACTTTGAAGAGAGAAGAGGAAGAAGCTTTGGTTGTTTTCAACAGAAGGTTCTACCGTGTTTAACATGACATGCCTTTGGAGATCCGGCCAACAGAGACTGCTGCCATGGTATACTATGTTTTGGCTCAGCATTCAGATATAGTCCTTCTTCTCAGAGAAAGGAGATCATTATCCTTAAGACAGTTGTTTGAAGATGCAGAAGGAGTAGAGGAGAATATCCGTGATCGGGATTTCTTTGAAAATCTGCATACATATGAACAAGGGAACTGTCAGTACATTTAAAATTTTGAACAAGAAAATGATGAGTTTGAAACAGATATGGAACAGCAGTGTGAAGAGGAAAAGACTGTTATTTTTTATGATCACAAGTTGCTCTCAAAAACACAAGAAGGGCATCAATCTTCCAGCAGAGAAGCAGTCATTTTTTAGCAGAAAGGTAATGACTATGAGGCAATTTCAGAATAGCAGCAAGCAGCTAATTATATTTCAGATTGTGAATCAATTTCTTCAACATCTGTTGAGTGCTCTAGAAACAGGTATGAGTCAGAATGTTATGATCAGTTTGCTAATCAGGATGAGCCTATGATGATAGAAGATTGCATAGGCAATTATATGTTCTTAGCTGATCCTAATCCATATGATGTAAACCTTGTTTCGTTATCCTCTTGTGATCACTATGTTGAAAAGAAATTTATAGTTTTTGATGATCACAAGTTGATCTTAAGAGAACCAGAAGGTCATCAATCTTCTAGCAGAGAAGTAGTCACTGAAGTACAACAGTTTCCTGAATATCAGCAGGTTTTTTATTTTCCTTTCAAGGATCCAGTGGCAGCATTCATAGAGTCATACATTTCAGACAACTCGAAAATCTCATATTTTCTTAGCTTGCCAGTTTCGGGTGAGGATGATTTCGTGAAAAAGTTCTTATTACTTCTGTTACATTTCAAACATCAGCCTTTGATTAGTGACAAAGATAAGATTATTTCAGTCTTAAAGTTGCTCAGATGGTTGTTATGGAAGTCAGCATTTACCTAACCCATTGCAGAGCTGGTTAGAGTAGAGTAGGGTAGGAAATAAGCTCGCTACCCGAGCTTTTCATTTCTTCCATTTTTGCAGCAGAAATAGCAGTTAGCTTGTGTGAATAAAAGCAGGTTTTGAAGATGTACAAAGATCAGTTGCATAGGTTTTGAGAATTTTCAGAGATTGGTTTCACAGGCTAGATGACTCCATGCCCAATGGAACTGCAAGTTCAAAACCTCTCATTGTAAATATCATTTCTTTTCTATCAGTTTTGCAAAATAACTCCATGCCCAATGGAATAGTAGATTTAAGTTTCAGTTTGAGTTTTTCCAAGAAAGGCAACAGGTCTGTGGTTCTTAGAACCTCACAGGGAGGATTCCATCCCCGAGTAGGAGCCAGATGTTATCTGCCCAAATAAATTTGTCGAGCTGATCAATTTTAGATGATAGGAAGTCATTTAAAAATTCATTTCTAAATTTTTTAAGGCTCGTTGTTGAGAGCTTTATGCATGCAATAAAGTTTGAAAAGCTTTAGATTGGGGTTTCATTTCAAAAAAACTCAAAAGACAGGTTTCTGCAGCTTAGCACTATATCAAAAAGGGTTTTTAAGTCACCAAAAGCTCCACTTTCAACAGCTTACAGTGCAAATTCAAGATTCTCCAAGCTACGAAATATGAAGAAAATTCCAAACAACAAAATGATGAGTAGCAAAAGTCAGATCTACGTTTTTGTAAAAATTTTGTAGGCTAGATCAAACAGAGTTTTCATTGGCTTAGGCAAACATGGTGAATTGTTCATTAGCTACCAAAAAACCAGTTTTCGGCAGCTTACAACATAGAGATAAGATTCTTCTAGCTACCGAAAGGAAAGACAAGTTTCAAACATCCCAAAGAAGGTCTCGGTGGCGTAGGCGAACATGCTGAATTGTTCATTAGCCACCGAAAGCAGAGCTTTCGATAGCTAACAAAATTAAAATCCAACCTTTCTAGCTACCGAAACTACAAAATAATGCAGAAAGCTGTTGTTTTGCACAAGATCTGACTTTTGCTGATCCAAACACTTCGAGGATGTTTTCTAATGCTAAATAAACGTTAAAGGCATCATAATCAAAATTCTATTCCATTTTTGTAGACAGATGTTGATGCAAGAAGATAAAGAAATGTGGCGTTTTTACTGTACTAAGTCATCATTTTCAAATGATGATTCTGAGCGACTGGAGAATCATTTTGCAAAACGGGAGGAGGTTTTTCTTCCTAACATGTCAGAGAGAAAAAACCTCTCTCATTTTTCGTATAGGTGTTGTATATTGGGATAATCGATTCCATCTCTGAACCCTAATTTTTGAATCTCAGAATTTCCTTGTTTGACACATGTTTTTGAAACACAGATCTCGAGCAAATGAAAATGAATTTCAAAGAAATGAGAGAGGTTTTTTCTCATAAAAAACCAATCCAAAAAAACCTCTTTTTCTGTTTATACACAGGTGTCATAGATTGGGAGAATCGAATCCATCTCTGAGCCCCAGTTTTCAGCAATTTGGCCCAATTTTTGTGGTAAAAGAATGACCTGTTTTGCCAAGGTGGCATTTTCGACTTTATCAACCAGCCTTTGAAAGCCTGCTGCAACTGTCAAAGATCATGAGGATATGAAGATCATTGAGATTACATGTTGACCTATCAAATAGGATCTCTCCCTATTTTTATGAAACTGATTTGACTTTCTATTTTGAGTAAATTTCATTCAGTTTTTCCTGGATTTGGAAACTTTTTGTAAAGGCTATAAAGCCAAGAACATTTGATGAACACAAGGAGGACTTTGGAGACTTTTTCATACTTGTACTATCAGACTTCTCATTGCATCTTGGTAATATAAGCTTCTTTTTCCATTTATGTTCAGATTTCCTTTTCTACCTTTCCGTACTTGTACTGGAATGTTTATTTCATGTTTGTTCTATTTGTCTAATGCCAGATAGTTGTCATCCTATCTTTGTATTGATGAATTGGATATCAAGTACCATTTACCTATTGTGATTAGCCATTCATATATGCTTTTTGTATGAGTCTGCTAGCATAATAAGAATTCTACATACATCTACCTTTTATAAACTCTCTGAACAGCAGTGGTTAAAATCCTTGTCTATCTGAGTATGTCTATGCATGTTTTGAGTGAGTGAGATTCGATTAAGTCATCCAACTTGATCCATTTTACAAATCATTGAGAAAATAGGTAAGTTACCAGGCTCCTTTGACCTACAGCCTAGAAGGACTCCTGGAGTGATAACACATGCCTTCACAAAAATTGCTAGATATTCCTAATATTGAAGCATCTATAGATATTCCAAAATAGAAACCAAAATTCAAGATGTTGATTATGATCCCCCAAATCTAAAGTAATGGAAGATTTGATGCATTTCAAGACAGATCTCCTAAACACTAAAATAAATGCAGAACATGGAAAGCAGAAGAAACAAGGGGGAACCCGAGAAATGATGCCGGAGTTGGTTTGGCAACAATAGATAGAGGTTACATGTCCAAATCATTATCCATAGAAGGATGAAATACTTGACAACGCAAGTATGTTTCACACGCCGCAATCCCAATCAGCCATAGACGACCAGTTCCTCCATATAGAGAGGGGGTGATTATAAGAATATCACTAGAGATTCTATGATCTCTTCTACATTGTCCTTGGAGAAGCATTTGTCTACCAACGAATGACTACATAGACAGAAATATCTGTGAGACTCAAGCTATGTTTGGAATCCTTAACAAAACAAAACAAAAAATGCAAAACATAACACAAAATGCTTCGATTAGTACCACTCCTCGTACAAAAATTGTTATTTGCTTACTTATACAGAATGCTTTTCTCCCCAGGCTAGACTTGAAGAGACAATTCTTCCATTGTTGCTTTGACAATGTTCCTATCTCGAGAGTTCACATCAATCAACCACTTCTCCAATTCTTCCAATTTTTTATGTAAACATAACACCATAAACATCTTTCAAAACAAAAATAGCACTGCTTCAAATGGAGAATATTTGCATTGAACTTGCACTATAATAGACTAAGCGAAGGGTTTCAACAAAGTCGGTGGAAACAAGGCCTTGCTTCATCATAGAATGTAACTAGAATATTTATGTAATACAAACAAGCAATCCAAAATTAATAAATATATAAGCAACAGAATAACTGCAACACTGCCTAAACTCCAAAACATTGACATCGTTGTTTGATTTACCAATCACCGTTAAGAATTATACCCTTATTCAAATGCCCTTCCACCATTTGGTCCAATTCCTTGAACTTCATAGCAAGGTGGTCTTTATATTTGTTTCCAGAAGAGAAAGCATATCTATCTTTGTTTCAATGGGAAGGATATGAAGCTGCACTGCAAACTATTGAATTCTTACCTGTTCAGAATCTATGATAATACATTTTTGCAGATGACGTAGCTGGTTTTGTTGATGGCCCATGCAGAGTCCCTCCATGGTCACAAGTTCTCCCCTGCTTATATGTTTTTGGACAAAAATGTTTCCAAAATATGAATAAAAATCATTATGGAGTCTTGAAATGCCATAGAATACAGGCAAGAATCTCGACATATTCCTTACTTTATACCATCAATCTTGGACTGTCCTTGCCCCTCCAAGATAAATGGTCAATAATGCATGTAATATAAATGAGCCTCAACAAATATCATTTTGATATGCTCATCCAACTTCATTATTTTCTTGATTGTCCTCATTGGAAGCCATATAACACATAAGCCCTAGATCGCAATGGCCACGGCTTAATGCAGGCTAACCAGGTGGTTGAGCTGTGCCTGCTGATCATGAAACTTGGAAGAGCCTCATCTTGTAGCAAACAATTGTCAAGTGAATTTTCTTTGAGTTGTCGAGTGAATTTGCTTTAATATATTGAATGGTCATGACCATATACTTAGTATTTTTTTAGAATTGATTCTATTATTTTTATTTAAATAAAAAAGCATTTTTTTAAGTGAATTATTGGAGAGTGTGAGTGGTTTGGTGGTATTTAAGGGTGAAGGGCAGTCTATATGGGAACAAGTATTGAAATGAGGCAGAATATCTATGGTCATGGCAGATGGCAAGTAGTTCAGAAGTTCAAATTAGTGGGATTGTGGAAGGTGGGAAGGTAGCCACTAATGTTAACGCGTGCCCAATAAGGTGTCCGCTGTCAACTAATGTTAACACATGCATTGTTTCCATTACTCGATGATAACGCGTGCCCAGGAAGTAGTCCGCTGCCTACTAATGTTAACACATGCATTGTTGCTTCCCTCGGTTGCATAATTCAATGAAAAACGTAATTACCATATGGTAGACACCTCATTCAGTTTTGTAGTGGCATAGGCGATCGAGAAGCAAGAGGAAGAGGCAAAGCACTTTGAATTACAATGGTAACGACGGATGTATGTTTCATTCAGTCCTTTGCCTCTTTAGGAATAACATGCTTGCAGAAGGTAAATGCAATTATTCCCTTTCTTTGAAATTTGATCTAGAAGTGTTAGGTTTTTTCTTCTGGAATGGCGCACTACCGCGACGTCAATTTGACAGGTTTTCCCACAAATTCGAATTAATGTGTCAAGGGACGAACGCTTGATATCAGTAGCATGAGTGGAATAAGGAATACTCATTAGCTTCTAGTTAAAGGAAAGGTAAGGTATAAGTAGAAGATGTGAATCACTACTTGCATGGGTATGGAATCAATGAAGTAATGGAAATTGAACCTACAAGTTGAATAAGCTCAACAAGTACTGGTGTAATCACTTAGCTGCTACGGTCTTATCCTAATAAAATACCCGTATTAACCTGTGTAATACTTATGGACAAAGCAAATACTAGCAACTTTAGATCAAACATGATGTATGACTGTGTTATAAGAAAACCTTATGCATAGAATGGTATAGGTGCAAACACTGTGCTAACGCTCTCTACTGTTGGCGTTTCTGCCTTGGTATTACACCTGCCTCAGCGTTAGCGTGAACAATGGACACTAGTGCGTTTTTTTTTTCTTCAGCGTGAGGAGCCTCACCTTGCCACTTGGCCCATGTGCTTTCATTTTCTGTGGAGTCATAATATATTTCTTTCACGTTAATCATCGGCCAACCTGCTAACAACGCCCCTCGGTTGTGTGATCTTTAATCTCTGCATCTGCTCGGAATAGGAGAACAGGAGTGTAATTATTATTTTGTCAACGTGCCTCTTCTCCATTGGCTGTCACGCACCAATTGGCTGGGAGTTGGTTTGGGTCAGTCTTTTGCCTGGCATGCTGCGTAACGTTTTATATATTTGCCCTCTCCAGTATTGCCAACAATATGCTCAATGCGTTTTTTTGTTGATGTCATCATTTAATTCTCATTGCCTATTGGCGTTGTTTCTCTGTTCATGCCCTCCTTCTCATTCCCGCTACTTGTTTGCTGCTCTCTATACTGTCTGTTGTCCACCGGTTGTGTGGGTTACGTGCCTGCGAGCTAGGTGTTTTTGTGTTTTTTGTTATCATTTATCTGCCCCTCCACGCAGGATGTGTGTCGTGGAGCTCGAGCTCGAATCTATGCTGAGTGTGCTTATGCTATCCTCCTTTACGTATCTACCTCTGCCAAATTGAAGCCATCTATTATCTGTACAAGCCCTAGCTACTATTTATGCTGCCACATGTGCCTATTCCATGCCAGGTTGCCATCGTGCCACCTCCCTTTCTCTATTAGGGTTTGCCCCATTTGAATGCAAATACAATCACCTTTCATTTTTGTTTTGTTTTTGCAATAGGGAGAATTAGGGTTCAAGAGATAATGGAGTATTTTAATATAAGCGATGAGTAGTGAAGGTATAGGGAGCCATAGGGGAAAAGGGGAAAGGGTTTTATTTCTTTTGTTTTTTTTATATTTTATATTAATGGGAAGGGAAATGGCTTTAGGGAATTTTACGTTTTAAATGTTTATGGAAAAAAAGGGAAAGGCAATTTTACGTTTTAAATGTTTAGGAAAAAAAAGGGGCATGAAATTATCACAAGGAAAAAGTGAAGAGTGGAGGGAAAACTAGGAAAGGGGTAAAAGGATTTAGAGTGACTAGGAAAGAGTTAGTTAGGAAAGGGGAAAATATATAAAGGGAAAAAGTGAAGAGTGGAGGGAAGATTAGGAAAGAGGTAAAAAGATTTAGAGTGAATAGGAAAGAGGTAAAAAGATTTAGAGTGAATAGGAAAGAGTTAGTTAGGAAAGGGGAAAATATATAAAGAAGGGAAAGGAATGGTAAAAGATATTAGCCTAGGACAAACTGTTGAAAGGTGATGGCTTGTGCCAAACGAAATATAGACATGATCGGCATAATGAGCCAAACATGATGGTATGCAAATCAAGACATGACAATGCTTATAGCGAGAAATAACTAAACTCCATGGCACAACTCAACATGACACATGAGATGAAACTTGAAAATCTTGTTGTAGGGGTCATATGACAACAAAAATGGTGAAATAGGATATGTACATGACAAGCACATTGAACTGGACATGACAACACTGACAGAAAGATCTTGCAAAAAAAATTATTTGGTTCACCTCTGGCATCATTTTTCGACACTTTTGAACATGTCGATGTTGAGCATCAACATCTAGCCCAAAAAAAAACAAATGAAACACAACACCAGAGGACAACTCGACATGAATGACCAATAGGACAAGACGTAACCATGAAGCGAGTACATGTACTCATCTTCAACCCCAAAAATGGTTCGGAGTGAAAAGAGTAAGGCTAGCATTCCATAATGGGAGAAGCAGAGGGAAGAAACAAGTGTTGGGAAACCGAAACAGAAAGCAATAACAGTTCAACATACCTTAGGTTGATCACTAGGAGCCACCCAATAGTTCTTCCCTATCCACGTCATGTTCTTTCTTGTATAAAAGATGGATCATCATCATGCTAGAGTTCCTTCTCCTAGGAGCAAGACTTCAAGCAGGACTTCATCAAATAATTCATTACAATTTCTTTGTATTATCATACTAGCTTTTAGAGCTTAGTTTATATAGGCTGGTAATGTTGTTATAGCCTAAATGGTTTAATTCAAGATTAATATGGATGTAGTATTTAACATCAACAAAATTTTCAAAAAAAATTGCACAACCATTGTCTAATATTAATGATGTAGAAATAAATTTAATAGATTATTGCATTCCAACTTATATCAATGCAAGTTTGCTATACAAGAGACCAGTTCAACACTATCAAAGCTATGTCAGGATTTCCTCCTAAAAGAATTGGTTTGTAGCAATTGAAAATTGTGAAGGGTGCAAGAAAATCCTTCAATGCACTTGGCATGGTGCATGGATACATGAAGAAAAATTTCTCGATAAGCAAACGACTAAGAATTAAGCAGTAAATGTGGTTAGACGAGAGTCAAATTAGAAAATAGCTTGAATTTCAATTGGAAACATAATTTATCTTTTCTTGGTTTACCTCCATGGATTGGTTGGGTAGTATTTTTTAGGAAAAATTATTTTGAAACTCATTGTAGTGTCATTGACAATTTGGTGATGTTGTTGGTAATGTGCGCAACATGGCAGCTCTTTGTTGTTGTTTGCTTGTGTGTTGCTTGTGATATGGTAATAAATATAACTCTTTGTTGTTGTTTGCTTGTGTGATGTCCGTGATATGGAAATAAATGTAATTTGAGTAGCATCTTTTTCTAATAGCAATGATTAGAAAAAGTATGGCAAATACCATAAGAGGATGGGCTACATCAATGAGGAATGTCAAACAATGCATGTTAAGAAGGAAAGGGTCCTTCTTGTTGGACAACAACAAGAGAATGAATAATCTGAAATTGATGAACAACAACCCCAATTCCTTTAATCCCCCATTAGTTCTCATGACCAATGGTTATTCTACTAGCAATAAGGAAACCCTTTTTCCTCAAAACTGCCATATCAAACACAATGTGGTCATTTGACCATGGATAATAGTAACCAACAACCATATCTCCCAATAGTATGTGAAAGAAATTCAATAACCAACTTCAATTCATCCCATGTCATATCAACTTGATTAGGTCAAAGTTGCAAGGCGACCAACTCTAATCACATCTTAAAAGGCAAATATTTCAAAACGATGTAAATGCACATTGATTTTCCATGGTATTAAAGTAACAAGAGAGTCTAATCACTATATTAATGAACTAACTCTCTTATTTCAAGACCTAGTCAAATCTAATCAAGCCTCAAAAGCTTTTGGTGGTCAACATGCATATGGGACAACAAGAACTTACTTGGTGGGAGATTCATGTTCAATTGTTGGCCTCAACAACCCAACAACCTATTCATTAGTGGAGCAATTTTCAAAGCTGGAACAAACTAGAGCTCTTTGATCTTAACTCCTTATAACATGCTTTTCAACTCGCTTGAAAAGGGAAGCCAAATGACATAAAGGAATTTCCAAGTAGTAGTCTTCACAATCCTCTCAAGAGGGTTCCATATCATCGTCTTCTTCCTCCTCTTTCCCTCCACCACTAGTGGCCAAAATGAAGGGGAAATAGTACCACCTTTATTAAATTGGCAATAGGAAGAAAAACTATGGCACATACCATAAGAATCTCAACCACACTAATGAGGAATGTTGAACATTGCATGTTAAGAAGGAAAAGGTCCTTCTTGTCAGTCAACAACAATAGAATGAATATTTTGAAATTGATGTTAGCGTTCCCAATTCCTCCAACCCCCAGTTGGTTCTCATGGCCAAAATACTATTCTTGTAGCAATAGGGAAGCCTTCGATTCCTCACAATTTCCATATCAGACAAAATATGGCACATATTTTCATGGATAACAATACCTAGCACAATCATATCTCCGAACAGTTGGTGGAGGAACTTTGACTACCAACTTCAGCTCATCCATGTCATATCAATGTTAAAGGGTCAAAGTTCAAGGTTGACCAACTCTGGAGTATGATCACATGCAATAAGTAAACATCAATGTTGCAAACATCATGTCAACAAATATATCGCCAAGGGTTCAGAAAGAAACTTATTAGCAACATCAAGGAAAATATTGGAAAATGTCAGAAAATAACAACAAACTTTTAACTATATATATATATATATATATAATTTTTGCAATTTTTTTTTTGCTCAATTTGAAGAGAGAAAGCAGGGGATTGAGAACAAAGGGGTTATTCACTGTTACATTTTCCCATAAAAGGATAGAGGGAAGGGGTTGCTTTAGATGTTTAAAAATTACAAAAGAAACTTGAATATGGGAAAATGTAACAGGGAATAACCCCTTTGTTCTCAATCCCTTGCTTTCTCTCTTCAAACTGAGCAAAAAAAAAATAATTTTTTTTGCAAAAATATCACGATATTTTCAAATTTTGAAAAAAACGTGATTTTTGCTAGCGATAATAATGTTGAGATGAGAGCATCACGATGTCACTGGATATTATCACAATGTTTGCAACACTAGTAAACGTGCTAAAATATAAATATTTATAAAGGATCTAAATGCACATTTTTAAATTCCATGGTAACAAAGTAACAAGAGCGTCCATCACTCCATAGTAATGAACTCATATAATATATCATACTAGCATAAAATACTCAACAGATGCCAAAATATAATCTATACTTAATCTATACTCAATAAAATGTTGATTGGTACTCAATTTTCATAATCTTTAGCTTCTCAGTCAACATTTTTGCAAGCAAATTGAGATAAAACACAATCATAGCAAATAAACCTAACCTTTAAAACTTCATACCTAATGAGCTCGCCTAAACACTGCAATGTCATGCCTAGTGGCAACAAATGTAAAATCTCGGCAACATGCATGTGCTCTTATCTTTTTATCCACTTGAACTCCTTTGTCCAATAAAATCAATATTACTTGGAAATTGAAAAACAATCTGCATACTAACACACACAAGCATCACATCAATTGTGAACAGTATGGATAACGAAGCATATTCTTGGAGAATTTAAACAATCAATGATAATCAAATCACTTACAGGATACAAATGGTTTAAATGTAGATTCAAACCTTCAGAAGGATTTATGCTTCTTCAATATTTTTTTCACATTCACACAAGTGTCAATCGAAACTCCACATGCTTGCACATTTACTTCATAGCCTACAAGCCACTTTGAATGTAGATTCAAACCTTCAGAAGGATTTGTGCTTCTTCAATATTTGCTTTACATTCACACAAGTGGCAATCGAAACTCCACATGCTTGCACATTTACTTCACAACCTACAGGCCACAAGCTTGTGCTTGAATTAGGGTGCAAACCCAATTTTTTCAAAACTCTCTAACCAATATTATTAAATATTTGTTAGAGAGCACCTTTCTCTATTGTCATTCTTTCAATCATCAAATAAATCAAATCCAACAACTATGAGAATGAAAATTACTACTTTGAATCATATTATCCTCCGAGAATGCACTATAAGTATAAATCTACTTCTAGCTTAAGTGTCTGTCCGTTGGTGTGTTTAATGTTAGGGATCAATGAAAAAGATTTATATCTACTTGTAAAAACAATATAGATGCATATCTATAGCTAGAATTCAAATAATTATGAGCCTATCATAGGTAGACAACTGTAAAGAGATAAGTAGTTGAAGTCTTTAGATAACTGTAAAGAGATAAGTAGTTTAAGTCTTTGATATTTTCCCAAGTTAGTATAAGCATAGATTTGAATGAAATGTTTGGGAGGGGAAATGGCCTGGGATTAGAGAAAATAGTATAAGCATAGATTTTCCCAAGTTAGTATAAGCATAATCTTGCACGCAAGTGCAATACATATATTCTAGATTCTACTTTGAGGATATCAAATGCATCCCCCATAGTAGAATAGGAGATGCATACCTCTCCTTGGTCTATGTAACTTGTAGCAAGGGATGTATATTCTTGATTCTACTTTAAGGATAACATACGCATCCCCCGTAGTAGAATAGGAGATGGATACCTCTCCTTGGTCTATGTAACATGTAGCAAGGGATGTGAACCTTGGAAAAACTCATTAAATTCAATCGTGTTTGTTTTAAACATGCCTTAATAAAAGAGTCATTTACCGTATGCATTTTGCATCTTCAAACACATGATTTCAAAAGGCTAAATCAAACCTACTCCTCTAAATTGAATCAAATCCAATTTGAAATAACAATGGAGAACGCAATGGTAACAACTTAGGATACTTTCATACTTGTATATAATTATTTTGGGGCATCTTAATTTTTTTAATTCATGGATATGCAGATTTGATTCCTTGGATTTAAAAAATAAATCTCAAAATAAAGAAATTGCAGAACACCAATCAAAACTACTACTTTTCATAAACAAAAGTTGTAGAATGATAGGTTAGGGAAAGTGACATTGCTTATTTGAATTTGAGATTAATCATCCAAGTGATCAGTAGATCTAGGGATTTTACCTGCTGAAATCACAAAACAACAAATAGATTTGTAGCACCCACACTGATGAAAAACCAAATTAGCTTGAAAAAATGATTATAATTTCAAGTACAAGAGAGAGACACTTATAGGTAGGTGGGTGCTCTCCTTGCCTGAGCTCTCTTCAATTAACTCACCTGCTCACTCTCCCAATGCTTCCCTGAAGCATCCACATGGGGAATAGAGACCAACTAGAAGGTAAAGAAAATGTTAAAACTCACTTTTAATTCTTCTAGATTGATACACTGACTATTCCAAGAGGGGTGCTCCAGTTAGGAGATATACATACTAAAGTTCACCCACATGCACCACCCAATCCACCCAAAATTGAGCAAGTCTGATGCTTTCTCTCTAGGTGGGGTGCACCATGCAAAAGGAGTATGGCACACTAGGAAATATGAATCTATCTATAATGGAAGGTTCCCTCACTTTATCAATGCAGACACACAATAAAGGCTAATCAACAGTTCAACTGCAATCTAAAAATGGAAAACTCTAGAATTTAGAAAATCGCTAAAAAATATGAAATGATGCCAAATTAAGGGAATAATTTGGAAAACACATTCAAAGAAACAAACTAATATCCCCTCTTTACAAGGAACTTGTTCTCCATCATACCTAGTATGTATGTGAATCTCAATGACTTGAACTTCCACTTTACCAGAGGCTTTGTTAGAACATAGGCCACCTATGAATCTAACGGAATATATTCAAGATTGCCACTTCTGTTTATACCCTATCTCTTAGGAAATGATATATGATCTCAAGATGCTTAGAGTTGTCAAGAAAAAACAGATTCTCAAAGAGTTTAATGCAACTTTTATTTTCACAGTAAATGACAATGGGCTTCACCATCACGCAACTCACCGCAACAACCAATTTGCAAAGCCAAATTAATAGAATGCAAGTTTTTTCCAAGGAAAAAAAAATCTTATGGGATTCCCTTTGTAGCTCAAATGCCAATGTTTTGGTTCAACATACCCATGTCATTTACACTTCTTCCTTTTATGAATACAACTGCATTTTTCATGTGCTTGAAGTGCTTACACAAAGTAAAAAACTAACAATTTGACCATAGATTATAACATTAATATATTGTCAATACTTTCTTGGAACATTACACCACTATCATAACTTATACTTCTATTACAACTATTTTTATATTGAGTAGTACAATTAGTATTACAATTTTTACACTTGCCTCTTGTGCTAAGATTTTAGATAATTCTTAGCTAGCCTTTAGCTCCTCTTTCTTACTATTATAGATCAAGTTCCATTTATAGAAGTATACCATTATTTTAGCTTGAGTATTTATTTTTCTTATTGGATTTACTTTACTTCATTCTATTAGTTTCATTCTATTAGTTAGTCAAATATTCATACTTCAATTGTGATTTCATTTCATGTTTCGAGGTGTAACCTATTGCCTAATGACGAGATTGTTTTTCATTTTTTGTACTCTTTTCCTCGTGTCGTTCCTTTTGCCCCTCTTGGGGCAATTGCTATTATTATGAATTTGTAAATATTTCAAAGCAGCAGGGCACTTCCTTCGAGCATATCTATCGAGAACATAACAGGTTGGCTGATGAGCTCTCGAAAAAAGCTTTATCTGACTTGGAGGGTCTTTTGTTTTGGGAAGAGTGGCAAGACAATTTGCTACAAGATTGTGGCTCTACATACTTTTTTGATTGAGCTCGACAGCATCAGATAATCTGTTTCTATCTTTTTGCTTTTGCAAGATATTTAATGTAATATTGTAGTGGTGAAAGTTGATACAGAACCACATATGGGTGGTTGGTCTCAGTTTATGTCATTCCTGTTTTGAAAGCTTCTTTAAGCTATGTAAACTGACTGATGAAGTCTGATCATTTTTGTACTATTTGATTCAACCATTGAATATCAATAGTAGCATTTTTTCGCTGGAAAAAATAGAACAAAGCGAAATTTAATTATTAAATTGTTTATTAACATTTTTATGATGTTAAATTATTTATTAACAATTTTAGGATGTATATTGATAGGTTATACAAAACTAATGTTGAAAAGCATAGAAAAAAGGAAAATTTAATTACTAAATTATTTGTTAACAATTTTATTTAATTAAACTTTCTAAGACATGAAGCATGAATGCTTAATATTATTCAATCCATCATATCTTAATTTAATTATCCTTGGTTATTCAAGGAAATTTTTGTTTTTATTTTAAAAATCCATTTCTTTTATTGTGAGAAGAAAGTAGTGGATTTATTGAGCAAAAAATATTTAAACATATATATGTCGGAGAAACACCAAAAAAATGAGAGATCCAATCCAATATATTATACATTTTAATAAGTGTATATAATGAAGCCATCGGCGGTGTGTAGATGTAGGATTGGCGTGACAATGGTAAAGAAAATCAAATTGGCTAAGCATGAGAGATGTTCATAATGCTTTGTAGTGAGTAGACTAGCTGAGCATGAGAATAGATGGGTTGGGATAGGATAGATAATAGTATATAATTTGGTTTCTTTGCTCTGATGATGTCTTAGCACAACTTGGGGACCTGATATTTGCATTGGATACCTATGGTTGGGTGAAAATTTGCTTTTATGCAATCGGCTCCTTAGACTTTCTTTAGTTAAAAGGTAAAGGCCTTATTGTTTTTTTTGGTCATAGAAATATATGGTATTGCATTTTGTTCATGTAAATGACTTACTATGGATATGGAAACTAGGGTTCTTTGAAATTTGTTTTTCCATGCTAATTATATTCCATTTCAATCTTTTAATTCACAATAGGCATGCATTTTATTTCATTTTGGTCCCTCCTAAGAGGCTTACTCAATAGTTATTGTAGGGATATGGTATAAGTGCCAGAATTTGAATGCCTTGTAATGTGGTTACCTGTCTTGCAAATGGTAAGTGAGGAAAAAACATATTTAGTCATCTCATTGAGTGCAAATTTTATCATCACTACATGATCTATCTTAGTAAGGTGTTCCAAAGGCCAAGTGTTGAGAGCTCTCTCTATTTTATTAGTTGGTTTTTTAATAGATCAGAGCCCCATAGAAATCCCAAAATATGTGGTCAAATGTTGAAGGTTCTCTCTATATTTTCTAATTGATTATTCTAATAGCCCAACACCCCTCAATATATGTGACAATTTGATCATCCCAAAAAGAGACTTCCAATATGTTTTCCAATTGTTGAGTTCATAATTGAGAGATTTGAAAGTTGATATTTAATCTAGAAGCTTAACAAATGATATCCAAAATGATTTTATACCAATTTGCCTCCCTTGTTAACATTGAACTCATGTAAATGCTATTATCAACAAATAATTGATGTAAATGCTATTATCAACAAATAATTGATGAGTAACTTTCACCTAAAAAGTAGGTGCATGTCTTCTAAGAATCCTCCAAGGCATTTTTTCTACAAAGAAACACAGAAAAGGAACAAGTGTGCAAAATGTTCCCACCTAGAGGTGGTAATGAATGCATTTTACATGGAAGATTGAAGTTTAGAACTTCTATTACATCATATCATAAACCTTTTCAATTTCATAGATATAACGACAATCGATTCAACAATTTGTTGACATATTTTTTGGGGGGGGGCTTAGGCATTTTTTGTTTTCTCTTTTTGCTTTCCACGTCATGCATAAGTGAGAAAAAACATTTCATACTTTCCTTGTGAAAACTCCAAAAGACTTTGTTTTTCTGGTTATTTTGGGTTTAAAATTGGTTAAAATTTTTCTCGGAAATTGCTATTTTTGCATTTTTGTAATTTTAGGAATTGGGATTGCCTCTTCTAGACTAATTGCCAATTTTTAAAACTATCCAGATCATAAAAATTCTGATCTAAACACTCAAAATTGAGATTTTGATAAAAATTACTCTACTAAATTCCAACTAATCGAGAGCATTTTGGTTAGCCCTTATACAGATCCTAAAAACCTCGCGCTCTGCACTCCGCATCATCCTATCTTTCTCTTTTTCATTTTTCAATAAGTGTTGAGCGTTCTGTATAGATACTTCCCCATGGTATTTTTGATCGGTGCGCACCCAACATACACATTGCTTCATATTACCATAAGTCCCATATCCTGACCTCCACTTCCCTCTTAACACTTAGTTTATTTTCGTGTCCTCAACATGTTATGAATGCGCAGAGAAAACTTGCATGTAAGAACTTTCATAGCTCCATTTTCTCTGCATCCTGCATGAAGAAACACGCAGGGCGTGTAAGTCCTTTCGTTCTGTTGGCACCTCAAAACTTTGTATTACGGGATGTGAAAGCTTCTACCCACGATGTTACATTCTGAAATCTATGCATTCTGCCTTCCGCATGGATTGCATTTACATTTCACATCGATATTTATGGTGCATCATTGGCACACCCATCATACAAGGATGACAATTGTCATGAAGTAAATGGACCACATCCTTCATACGTTCCCCTGATATTGGTGGTATGACAGGCTTTGGACCTGAGGCATTTCCAAAGTAGGATGCATGCCTGAGGTCTTTGACTTCAAACAACTAGTGTCATGGTGTGCCAACGGGTTTAATTCATAACACAAACTCATAGACGTAGGTGAGAGTAGAAAGTTGTCTATTCCCTTGAATCCTAACTCCTTTAAGAGGATGCTAAGGCTTCCAGCATCAAACAAAGTTCTCAAATTAACAGAAGTTGACTCTTTCATGGATTCGCAAGGTGGTGGGGTAAATATTTTGAAATATTTGCTTGTTTGACCCTCGAATGGTCCAATGAATCTTAATTAGATTGGAATATGCATATTAGTTGAATATTACAAATAATTTAAATGGATTTTTGTGGGTTTTTTTGGAGGGTACTTTTCATCTAGTTCAAAGCATAGTAGCATAATTCGGTGGTATTGGTCTTTCATGTACAGAAATTCAGAATAATTTGAATTCGTCTTCGTTGAATATTCGGTGTAGGTAAAATACGAATACATTAAAAAATTGAATTTTGAAAAACTAATTTTAAAACAAAATAACATATCTAGAAATAAATCAATGATTTTAAATGTATATTTATAATATATCCATGCATATTTCATTAAAATTGTTATTCATATAAGAAGACTACTTCCATATTTTACCCATATTGGATTTTTAAATTAAGATATTTTTTGGGTACTGAATCATATTAGTACTCGAATTATGCTACTATAGTTCAAAATTGTGCTGGCAATTACAACGCATCCATCTTCCACCTGCAACCGACCGCTACTTAGTGTCCCTACACCTATGCTTTCCCCTCACCACTTTAAATCCTTCGAAGGCTTCACCACCATCTTGCATGTTAGTGGAATGAAAGAGATACAAGTTTCTTACCAGCTTGACGCTGAGGGAAGTTTTGCTTTGCTCCGCTGATCCTTCCTCTAGGGCACATGCCATTTTTTCTGCTCTATAGGCTCTGAAAAACAATATCATACACCTGCGTTGCTCCTTCACCATGCTACTCTCCCTTAGTATGTCAGGTTGCTTCTCTCTTCTCATCTCGCCCTTTCTCTGTCATAATTTTGAAGGTGGTGTGCTTATCCTCCTCGAATGTGACCCTCACAAGGGTTCTCAGCTGCACAAATGCATGACTTCTTCCACGTTGATGATGACCACAACGGCTCACACTCTCATGCCAAAGGGGGTTTATACTAATGCATGGAGGACCTGCGTGTAATACGCAGCCAAGGGTATCACACACATGAATGGATCTGGAAGTGGGCTCTAAAGAAGGCGGATGAAGGTTCAAGTTTGAGGATGGAGTTAGTTCAGCTCTGTTACCAATTGATGATAGGGGGGTAGTGCTAAAGCCAAGAAATTGTAAACCAAACCAAAAACAAGTTTATATATTACGTTATTTTCTCATGACTAGAATAGTTTGCATAAGAAAGGCCTCCATGAAATAGGTTGTCATCTTGTTCTCAAATTTTAGGGTGACAAAACTCTCTCGGTCCTTTAACAAGTTTACAGAAGGTGTAGCTGCAAATTTACTACTTACAATCTGGATTAGCAGTATTATGATGTATAATCCAATCAACTCGGCTTTCCTTTTCGATCTTACAGTTACTTTTCTAACCATCCTAGATCCAAATCTTAGGCTCTATCAAACACAGAGAGAGGTCAAATAAGAATCAAATATCTCAAGGTACAAAGTGAGTATTTTAAAAAGTGAGTATATTAAACAAAATTTACACTTATTTTTGTAGAAAACTAAATTCAAATTTAGTATTATATTTGGAAAAACATAATTAGCATTTTATGGAAAAACATAATTAGCATTCCATTTTTATATTGTTAAAGCACTGCCATTAAAACTTTTTTTTAAAAGTGAGTATGTTAAACAAAATTTAAAATTCTATTTAAAAAAAACTAAATTCAAATTTAAAGCACTACAATTAAAACTATTATTTTAAAAAGTGAGTATATTAAACAAAATTTACAATTATTTTTGTAAAAAAATTAAATTCAAATTTATTCTATTTGGAAAATATAAATTAATATTCTATTTTTATATAGAATCAAATTTCCAAGAAAACGAAACTAAACTAAACTTGCAACAAAATTTAGAATTCTATTTTTAGAAAAACTAAATTCAAATTTAAAGCACTAGAATAAAAACTATTATTTTAAAAAGTGAGTATATTAAACAAAATTTACAATTATTTTTGTAGAAAAACTAAAATCAAATAAAACAACCAATGTTACAAATAAGAATACTAAACAAAATTTACAATTATTTACATTTACATTTATAGATTAAGTTAATCAAATAATCAATTTATTTTGGATTGACACAATTAGTAAATTGCAACTACAACTTTCAAAGTTGAATCACACAGAAAAACTCATGGAAAAGAGTCTTTATTTGCAGCTTCCTCAATGAAGCTGTGACTATGGAAAATAATGAAAAAGTGCCATTATTTATTGTCCTCAATGAAGCTGTGACGGCCTTCATCGCACTAACGAATGGGTGTGATTAAGAAGAAGAGATCGCAAATTAACTTATTTTATTTTTATTTATTTATTTTATTTTATAAAATTGACTTAAATTTTTATTTTATCAAAATACAATATAATTTATTTAAAGTTCTTATTACTTCTATACAAAGCATGGACTTGAAGTTATGCTTTTATCTATCTTATTTGATTGATATTTCATATAGAAAAGGCAACTAATCTTTCATAAAGTTTAATGTGAAAGATAACCTCTTCTCCTTAGAGACGTAGCTTGTAATAACCTTAGAGACGTAGCTTGTAATAACCTTTGTAGTATGATAATTTTTAATTCAAATTATAAAATCAACCTTCATGCTCCAGACAATTAAATACTCATAAACAGAAGTGAGAAAATGACATCAATATCTTCAAGAATCATAAAGAATCACTGCCATTAAAACCAACGTATGTTCATGTATCGAAGTGAAATTAAAGTCAAAGTATTTTCATGTATCAAGACTTTGTTTAGAGATATATAGTCATCTCTTTTATGGAAAAATGTTCATCTCATTTAAATATATTGACAAAAATTGGAATACTATTTCCTTACGATGACTTCAAATCCAAATATAACCAATCATATTTGTTTCCTCTTTGTTAATTTTGATTCTGGTTATGTTTAAATGCTATACACCTATTCAAATGTTATTATATACAATGTTATTATATACACCTATTTGTTGATTTAGTTTTTTATTTTGACATTGGTCTTTGTTCTCTCTTGTTTATATATTGCCTTTATGCTTGGCAATTTTTTAAAAGAAAAACATGCACTCTCTTGTCTTTCATTTCCCTCTTAGAAGTTGAAGTTCGGAGTAGAAAATAGGATATTTGATATAGTAGAAGATCATGGCTAGGCATGTTGAGCTTGGAGTGGTATGGATTTTAGTCAAATTGGTGAGCATCTTATAATGATTTAATTTTCATGGTTTATTTAGTTACTAAGAATTTTTTTAACTCCTTAGCAAATTATTAAATTGAATATAAATGATTATTTAATATAAATTTACGACAAGGACATTTGTTAATTATGATGCGGTAACTTCTAACACAAGATCTTTGTATGGTACATTGATCTCATTTTATTTTAATTTTATTTTCCTCGATGTTCATTTTGATTTTTGGGCGGAAACGCTTCCACCTATATTAACCACTTTACCCATGGGCAGCCAGATCATATTGAAATATTGAAGTTGAGTTAAAATAATTTTGTCTTCTTCATTGCCTACTATTTTCGACATTCAAGAAAAAGATTTTGCAGCACAGGGCCGTTTTGCTTACATTTTTCTTAGAGGTATGTTGTGGTTTTGATATGAATTAGACATTCTTATTTCGAGCTTGGTATTGCTCTTAGAGTTATTGGGTTGTTTTGCTTACATTTTTCTTAGAGGTATGCTATGTATTTTGATATGAATTAGACGTTCTTATTCCAAGTCTCAGTACTGCTCCCAAAATCAGTTGGACTCATCTTGCTTACATTTTTCTTAGAGGTATCATGTGGCTTTCGATATGAATTAGTAGTTCTTGTTCCAAGCCTCATTACTAATCCCAAAATCAGTTGGGTCATCTTGCTTACATTTTTCTTATAGGTATCATGTAGAGTTTGATATGAATTAGACATTCTTCTTCTTAGTCTCGGTATTGTTCCCAAAATCAGTTGGGTTGTTTTGCTTACATTTTTCTTAGAGTTATCTTATGAATTTCGATATGAATTAGACATTCTTCTTCTTAGTCTCGGTATTGTTCCCAAAATCAGTTAGGTTGTTTTGCTTACATTTTTCTTAGAGTTATCTTATGGATTTCGATATAAATTAGAGTTCTTATTCTCAATCTTCATATTGCTCCCAAAATCAGTTGGATCATTTTGCTTACATTTTTCTTAGAGGCATCATGTAGCTTTCGATATGAATTAGACGTTCTTATTCAGATTCTTAGCACTGCTCCTAAAATCAATTGGGATATTTTTCTTACATTTTTCTTAAAGGTATCGTGTGGCTTTTGATATGAATTAGATGCTCTTATTCCAAGTCTCAGTATTGCTCCCAAAATCATTTGGGTAATTTTGCTTAGATTTTTATTAGATGTATCATCTCGCTTTTGATATGAATTAGAGTCTCGATAGTGCTCCCAAAATCAGTTTGGTTGTCTTGCTAATTACTCGTATTTAATTACTTAATTAGTGTGGTCATATGGTCTTTCTAAAAAACTCTTAAGATTTCATAAATGTGAATTGATTTAGCTCCAAATAATATGTTATGACAAACCTCTATCTCTATTATTAAAACTATTCATGAATTTATGTTAAGTGAACGAACATGGGAAGCCGTGCATAAACGGGGTGAAGCTTCATAAAGGCTCATTGGATAGTAACCCAAACTCCTGAGTGTTAAACCACTTGGGTAAACTCTGTGAGTCCCACTTACTAATTGTAGTTACAAATAATTTTTCAAACTAAAGTAAAAGCATATGAAACATTAGGGTTGTTGAATCCTTGCAACAATATGCATTACTCTATGTTATGTTAGAAGACATAAATTTTAAAGTGAATAAGTAACATCACTTCTTTGTGTATCAAATTCAAACATAACATAAATCTTATTAATTATAATTATAATCATCTGATTAAGTATAATTATAATCAATTTTTGTATGTCAAATTCAAACATAAATTTTACTAATTATGATTATAATAAAATTTTCAAATTTAATATGACATTTTATCTCTTAAAAAAATAAACAAAAAAAACAACAATTAAATATCCACAAGCCAATCCTCATAAATAATATGAGATAAAAAAACATGTTTTTTTTTTTTACAAGAACATTATGGTATTATATTAGAACCGGTAATTTAGCAACCGAAAGCTATTACATAGAAGATCTAGCATCAATACACCTCTTTTTAGCAGAACAGCGATCTCATAGATTCGCCCAAAATATGGCAGGGCTCCCTACTCCCATATGCCAGAGTTATTTAGCTATTACAGGGAAGAGAGGCGTATTATGCAACAGGGACAGCCTTATTTTTCCAGCTTATCTTTCAGGGTAGAGACTTGAGCTTCCAATGCTGCAATGCGGTGCCCAAAATTGCCTTGAGTATTCGCCACATCCTTGAATCCTGTTCGAGTCTCGTCTTTGAAATCTTCCATTTGTTCAGTTAGATCATTCTTCAGTTGCAGGATGTCTCTGTTCAGGATGTCCCAGGTTTGCTCCCCAGCTTTGGAGAGCGCCTCAATCTTAGCCTTCTGACTGTCATATTTTCCCCTCAGACGCCCGAGTGCTTCTTCCAGGGCACTAATGCGCTCATCGGCAGTGAGGCCGGAGCTGGAGGAGCTAGCCATCTCAGTCAGGGGCGCGCGATGAACCACGAAATGAGCCGGATCTGGAGAATGGGTCCTCAGCAATCCTGTAGCCAACAGCTTTACCAACGTGCTCTGAATGCAGAGTGGAGTGAGAGCGAGAACAGGGAGGAGTTCATTTAAAAGCGAGCAGGGAGACTCCCGAGGGCGCGAGGACCGGTTCCTGAGCTGGAGTTCAGGGAATCTCTGCAACTTCATGAAAAACGTGATTTTGGGAAGCCCATGAGCACTCTGCGAGAAGATACAGGATCTTCTTCTGCTAGGGAATGTCACATCGCTGACACAACCCATTGATATTAAGATTTCCATGATCCATTTCGACCCCTTTGTTAGCTTCCGTGTCTGCATGATTATTGAACGCACGAAGCACATGAAAATATCTTATTTTATGGAAAAGATTGCTTGCCTGGAGAATTTTTTGAAAAATATGGCGTAGATGGACATTCGGAGGAGCCTTCTTGGTTTGGAGGGCCTTGATAAGGATCCTGGAGTCGCCCAAGACTGTTAGATGAAGAATTCCGTGATTGCGAGCAATTTGTAAACCTTGCCAGAGACTGCAGAATTCAGCAATGTTATTAGTTCCAATTCCAAGTCCCCAGGAGTAATTGATGCTGATTATCCCTCTTTCTGACTTGATAATACCTCCGGCACCGGAAGGGCCAGGGTTTCCTTTTGAAGCCCCATCGAAAAACAGGCATGGTTCATTCAGGGATGCTACCCAGCGGTTGAAGTCTGCTTCCTCCATCCTGATTTCCCAAGTCTCTGAGTGAGGGACTCCGTTGGAGGGTTGGGATGGCAGATTGGTCGTTAGCTTGCTTAACCAATTGACCTCCTCTTGCAAAAGAGGGGAGACACTGTTTAAGGTATGGCAGTCCATGACTTCGCCAAGGATTGCTCTTGCCTTTACTGCTGTTCTCCAGGGAGGGGCTTCTTTACTGCGGAAGATTCTGTTGTTTCTTTCAATCCACAGTTTCCAGCAGATGGCTTTTGGAATCCAACCCCAAGCAGTTTGAAGCAGGGCCTTGTTGCTCAAAATGAAGGGTGACAGAGAATTCCAGGTGAGGAAGAGGATCTGAACAGAGAGGGGCAGGTTAAGGGCGTTGTTAAGGCTCATGGCATGGATCCAAGTCTCTTTAGCATAGGGACACTCCAACATTATGTGGTCCATAGTTTCATCACTGTTTTTGCAGAGGGGACATCGGGTTGGGCCTGCCATTCCTTTTCTTCTGAGGTTATCACCGGTGAGAACACTCTTATGGGCTAAGGACCAGCAGAAGATGTCAATTTTCGGGATAAAAGGTTTGGACCAAATAAAAGCCCAACCAGCAGGATTAGGGGCGGCATAGGGGATGGTCTGGAGTTCCTTGTAGCCTTCCGCAGCAAAGTATACACTTGAGGTTCCCCAACCCCTTCTATCTCTGGAGCCCAGCTTGGTGGGGGATTTACCTTGGAGGAGGTCCAAAAGAGCAGCAGCTTCATCTTTGAGATCAGGAGGAACGTGGCCTAAGTCCCAGCCATTCCAGACCTCATTCTCCCAGACAGAGATGTCCATTAATGTGGTGGCTCCTTTTCCAATAAGCCAAGTTTTTATATTGCTAATATGCGAGTTAGAGCCTAGAGGGGGGCTCTCCAGAATGGAGTCATCCCAGAGATTGATAGAGTTGCCATTTCCAGGGATCCAATACAGCTTATTCTGGAAAGAAGGTAGAGCTTTAATGCATAACTTGTGGATAGGCGAGCCCTTTCTAGGAGGGGGGTGCTGGTCCAGACATCTCTTCCTCGGACCAGGGAAGTATTTCCTGCGGAGGGCATCTTTGCTCCAGCTGGATTTCCCAGTGACCATGTGCCAGAGTAATTTGGCTCCAAGAGCAAGATTTTGAGTTGTTAAACTTCTTATCTGAAGGCCACCTTCATTCCGAGGTTTTTTAATCTTTTCCCAGCTGACAAGATGAAGTTTATTCCCATTCCCTTTCCCTCCTTCCCAAATGAACTTCCTTAACAGCCCTTCAATCTTGTTGACTGCTGAACAGGGAGCCAGCAGAATAGAAGATTGATATATGGGCATGCTATTGAGGACTGATTTGATGAGAGTAGTTTTACCTGCAAGGTTGAGCCAGCTAGCCCCCCATTTCTGGATTTTGCTTTTGATCTTGTCCACAATAGGGTCCCAATCTGCTGAAGTGATTCTGCTTTTACAAATGGGGATTCCGAGATAAATGAAGTTATTCCAGTCTTTGGTTGAATTCATTCCCAGCGTTCTGCTGATGTCCCTTAGTTCCCTGGCAGAACAGTTCCAGCTGAAGACTTTGCTTTTGTGGAGATTTATTTTGCTCCCCGAGACTGTTTTGTACACTTCCAGTTCTCTTTTGAATTGCTCCGAGGAGTGGACAGAGGCCCCTCCCAGAAGAAGGGTGTCATCAGCGAATTGGGCATGATTAATGTCCCTAACATTGTTGACAATTCTGAGCCCAGGAAGCACGTGAATGTCTTGACTGAAGTTAAGCTGAAAGCTGAGGACCGAAGCCTGGATGGCATAAAGAAGGGGAGAAAGTGGGCATCCTTGTCTTAATCCTCTGGAGGCCTTGAAGAAGCGAGTTGGCCTTCCATTTACCAGAGGGGCAATCCAAGGGTCCCCCACACATCCTTTTATCCAGCTAATGAAGTTGGCAGAGAAACCAAATTTAGCCATGACAGCAAACAGGAAATCATGCCTGACTCGATCAAAGGCGTTAGCTAAGTCGAGCTTGATGACCATGCCTTTCTCTTTACGCTGGTTGCTTGAGTGGATAGCTTCTTGAACGAGGATGATGTTATCCAAAATTTTCCTGCCTTTGATGAAACCTCCTTGGTTCTCCGGGATGATCCGAGGGAGCAATTTTTTCAGTCTGGTGGCAATGATCTTAGTAATGTGTTTGTAGCCCGTATTACAGAGGGAGATGGGCCTGAATCTGTTGAAGGAGTTGGCTCCTTTTTCTTTAGGGATCAGGGCCAGAAAGGAGGAGTTCGTGCTGCCTCCAAGTTTGTTGGTGTTCTGGGAGTGCCGAACCATTTTAAGAAGATCATACTTGATGATTGTCCAACAGCAGATGAAAAATCTTGTTGTAAAGCCGTCCGGACCGGGTGCACTGTCAAGTTTCATAGCAGCAAGGGCAGATTTAACTTCATCCATGGTGATAGGCGCTGAAAGGGAGTTGTTTTCTCCCTCACTGATGATCTGGGGGATGAGATCAAAGGGATGGGAGGAGGGGTCGAGGGGCTCTTCAATTGGGGCAGTGAAAAGGTCAGCGAAGGTTTCAAAAGCTGCCTTCTTGATTCTCTCTGCATCTTGGATCAATTCTCCATCATACCGAATTTCAGTGACTGCTTTAAAGTTTTTCCTGGCTTCAGCCTGTTTATGAAAGAACTTGGTATTTTTGTCTCCGCTAAGGAGCCAGAGGTTACGGGACTTTTGACGGTAGTATTCCTCTTCAGCCCTACAAGCAGAGAAGAAGTTCTTTTGCAAGGTTTCTTCCTTGGAATGGGTCCAGACAGACGCAGGGGAGGAACCAGATAAGGCTTGGTGCGATTCAAGTTCAGCTTGGGCGAGTTCTCTGTTGGAGGCAGGAGAGGGGAGATTTTTGGCCCAGGCTTTAAGGGCAAGTTTGAGTCGTTTAAGCTTGGATTCCCAGACAAAGGAGGGTGAGCCCGCAAGGTGGGTATTCCACGAATCTGCAACAGTTTGGAGAAAGTCATCATGGTGAATCCAAAGTGGGCTGAACCGAAAGGGGAGAGGGCCAAGATTTGGATCAGAGGTTAGCTCAAGCAGAATCGGTCTATGGTCAGAAGTGTAGTGAGGAAGAATTTTGGAGGAGGCTAGAAGATTCAGATCGAGGAAGGAGGAGTGGACAAGGAAACGGTCAAGCCTTGCTGCAACATGGCCCGGCCCATTTCTTTTATTTGTCCAAGTAAAGGTGCCATTGATGGGTTTGATGTCAATCAGATCCCAACCAGCGATGATGTCTTCTACCCATTCTCTAGATGGATCTCTAACCGGATTTCCTCCTTTCTTTTCATTAGCTGCCAGAGTCACATTCAGATCTCCAGCTATAATAATGTTGTCTCTATTCTGTAATTGAAGAAAAGTTTCAAGGGTGTTCCAGCACTCTTTTTTTTCCGCATGCAGAACAGGGACATAGAGATTAAAAAGACATACCTTGTGTCCAGATTGCTTGTGGACCAGTTTTGTGAAAACCCAATGATCAGCACGCTCTTCAGCTTCAATATCATATAGGAAAGGATCCCAGAAGGTGGCGATTCCGCCTGAAGCACCTCTAGAATTATTGCCAATCCCAACACTTTTTTTCCAAAATCTTTTTTCCGATTTGGAGGGTCTTTATCTCCTCCATTTTAGTTTCCTGGATAAGCAGAATCTCAGGCCTATGGATTCTGATTAGATCTCTCATTGCTTCTTCTTTCAGGGTGGATCCAAGCCCTCTGCAATTCCAGGAGATGTATTTCATTGACGAATTTGGGGTGAGGTTTTGGCCTCTTTAGAGGCCTGATTTGTACCTTTTTTTGAGCGGGTGTTCATGATGCATTTTAGGGTTTTTTTAGAGCCTTCGAGGACCTCCAGATAGGTTGCTTCTTCCCTTTGTTTCTTCTTGGATTTCCTTCCTCGTGGGGTTTTGATCTGGAGGGATTGGAGACCGCTAGAAGTCTCATCTTCGGTATCTTCTTCAGGATCTGACTCTTGCAGCTGTGGATCTTCATTGACTTCCTTGGGCGAGCTTGGTTTATCATTTTCTTCTCGAGTAGAGGGTAGTTCACCAGGTTCTAGCAGATCTGCACTCAGGACGTCAGAGTCCTCCCTGTTGGCATGCTCAGCCGGCCCAGGGACACCGATAGCTGTAGGATGCATCTCCTCAGAGAGGGTGGCCTCAGGACGGTCTTTGGGGCTTGAGATTATGACTGGATCTTCTTTTGTGGACTCGCAGGAGGGTTTGTTGGAACTTGAAGGCTGATTTTGCATGTTAATGACTTTCTTTTCAGGGTTCTTTGGGATTGCCTTGCCTTTCTTGACTTTTTGCCATCCTGCCTCATCATCTGAGACCTGATTTTTTGGGCAGTTTCTTTGAAAATGACCATGTTCATGACATTGGCGACATTTGAAAGGGATCTGTTCGTAGTCGAGCTTTTGGTAGTATGTCCATTCTCCTATTTTGAGTTTAATAGCTTCAGGGAGGCCTGCTTCAAGATCAACCTCGACACATATTCTGGCGCATGAGTATTGGCCCTTGTTATCAGCTTTGTCAATGTATTTTCCTAAGGAGTTTCCAATTTTTTCCAGAGTGGGAGAGTTCCAGCAGTGAATAGGAAGGTTGGGAAGCCTTACCCAGACTGGAACTTCAGTTGGTACATCTGTTTCAGCATTGAAGTCAGGCGTCCATCTATTGAGGTATAATCCTTGAGCGCCCATGAAGTATGGGCCATTTCTGAATATCAGATCTCTGTCTTCTTGGGCTATAAACTCAAAGATGAAGAAGCCACGTCCAACAGGGTAACAGGTAACACTATTCTTTAGTTGGGGACGCCAGTTCCTTTGAATCCAGTCGTCGGTGGTCTTGGTTGAGGGCCAAAGCCCCATAAACTGTCCGACTAGTCCCCTATCAGCAAGAGCTAAGGCGACTTTGATGGGGATTTCACCTGGCAAATCGATTTCGGGGATTGAATCAAGCTTTTTGATGAATTTTGGAACAGTTGGGGCTTTTGGTTTAGAGCCAGAGGGGCGCAGGAGCAGGTTGAAGGCGTCAGAGGCTGTGGGAGGGGAAAGCCCTCCCCCAAACGCCGCCATTACGGACGCGAGAGCCAAGCAGCAGCTGCGAGTTGGCTAGGGCATAGCAGGGCGCCGCAGTCACTCTTTAATGCATGTATAACTCTTAGTTGATGTATGGATAATCATTTAATTCGAGATAAAAAAACATGTTATCCATTATTTACACTCCATGTTGAAAAAACCCATTAGAAGACAACTAGTACATGAAACTTAAAATGATATAAAATACATATCTTAATATTAAAATTATTTTAATATTTATAATTATTATTATATAATTAAATTTTCAAACTCTATTAAAAGAAATTAGAAAAGCATCGTACATTCTCTATGTTACATAAGAAAAGAGCCACGATGTTCATCATGCACTTTAGCGATTTAGGTTATGGCCAATTTAGCATGATTACAAAACAAGTACGCCACAATTTCATAGGCTAACCGTTCTGTCTTTGCAGAAGAACACATGCAAAACAGATAGCGTCAAAGAGAATAATTCTTGAAAGAGAAGTTTGTTATTTCACAGAGAGTGTGTGACCAAAAATCGATTAAAAAACCAAGAGACCGAATCATACAGAAGTTTCTTGTTTCACAAGTAGAGTGTGTTGCCAAGAATAAACTATAAATACAACACAAACACTTGCCTGTGTGTTTGCAGATAACAGGCAGAGCAGAGCGATATAGGATTTGGTGAGTTCCTTCTTCACCATTTTCGTTTTTATCTTTCTCTGTCGTCCAAATGTTCTCTCGTCTATGAAATTGCTTTACACTTCACGCTAGTGGATTAATAACGATTGAGGTTGAACTCTTGTTTACTTATGCAAGGAATTATACTTATGCAAGGAATTATTTCATGGACCTGCAATATTGCTTACCAAACTTATGGAAAGGTCCATGCATGTCAACTCTCCTCCTACCATTCAAGGCCGATTGTAAAACGAGTAAGAAACGTTTTCAGTTTTTTGTGTTTAAATTCAATATAAAGAGTTCTTAGTTGTGTGTTGCACCAGCTCTCTCTTTTTGCTGTAACATTTAATATGCGTATATGTAAGTCACTGGAAGATTTTGTAAAGTCGTAAGACATTTTTGTTCATAAATATAAACTGCTTAATTATCCAAAATGATAATAAATAGCTAAAAAAACTCGAGATGAAAAATGTAGATACTGTACTTTGGCCTAGAGAAAATTGTCATATAATGTGAGAACCCTTATTGAAAAAAAAATATATATCCTTTGATTCGGACAGGTTTATGCCAGGAACGAGAGGATTTGATTTGACAGTGGTTGCTGATTCTCTAGATGGGGCACCTGAGGCTCTTCAAGACATAGAGGCTGCGATTGCTAAACATGAAGCCGGCATGGTAGAAATATACTTTTCATGAAGTTAGCTATGGTGATATATCTTTCTCTATCTTTCTGTGTTGTAAATTGGTAATGTCCTTGCAGGTTGGAAGACATTTCAATCCAGAGTTATTAAATAGACTTGATGAGCTAGTTGTATTTGATCCTCTTTCTTATCATGAACAACTCTGAAGAGTTGCTAAACTGCAAATGAAAGCTGTAGCAACTCATCTTGCAGAGAAAGGTGCTTCTTTAGAAGTTACAGATGTTGGGATGGATCTTGTTCTTCAAGAAGCCAACGATCATGTAACTATTACGATCTCTTTGTTTTGCTGTCATTCGTATAACTATTACGATCTCTTTGTTTTGCTCTCATTCGTATTGAGAATGTAATGTAAGGGTTTGTATTTTAGTGCCTTTGTGCATTACTGCATGAGTTGATTGTGAACCATAGTGAAATAGAGAGGACTATAATCACTAACTAGCATATCCCAAAAAGGGAAATGAAAAGCCGAGAAGAATTTCAACATGTTGTAAAATGAGAGAAAGTTGTGTGTACTTAAACAATATAATTTTGTGTGTTTGAAAGCAAGTCTAGTTAATATATGGTAAGAAAGGAAAACTATGTTGCAAGTACTAATAAGAAATAAATAGAAACCCATGTAATAGATGGCAAATAAAATGAATTGTACATTAATTTGTCATACCAAAATGAAGGCCTAGTAAAATAAATATATTTGGTATTTTCACACTCCTTTCTTCTGCTTCTCTCTAAGTTTCGAGTAATGCCATCGCCAAGGAGATATCAATTGGAATTACAAGTCAAGTTTTGGGCAAGTTTATTAAATACAAGGGTTTTGTTGCTCAAATCATACCAGAAATAGATGCTCTTATTCATGAGGATCAAAACAATGAGTTCCTGCAAGATAAGTTAGAGCGTAATCTATAAGTGTATCAGGCTGTTTTTTGATATGCACTCAACAATTAATAAGTGTATATGATTGTTTTTTACACAAAACACCCACACAAGAAGTACACAAAATAGGAGACAAGAAAATAGTATGGTGATTCATGCATTGTTCCAGATAGTGGATGTTAGGCTCACCATAATAGTCATATATGTCATGGGGGAGATACGATGATGATCCCCCTATTTCCTTGTTTCTTTGTTGGCTTCCTCATTTGTGAAGTTGTTTTTCCTTTGCAAAACATGGAAAAACTCAAATTTCTTGAATCCTTGAACATTTGATAAGATTCTTTGTGGAAGTTTGGAGAGTTTGAATCTATTTGGAGGGGTTTTGTGGTGTACAGATCTAAGAATTATTGTTGATTCCGTGGTACTATTTTTTTTCACACCTCCTTGTCTTTTAAAAATAAAAGTCATTTATATAATGTTAAAGGTTCTACCTCATTATTGGTTGAGATTCCAATCCCCCTTGCAAATTTATTTTCTTTTGTTCCTTTAGAGAAAAAGATGACCCCTCCCACCCTCCTTGCACTTAACACCCATGGATTTCCTTTTGAATCTCCATTAAAGATGGGAGTATGTTGCTTTCATGCTTCCCTCCACTCTTAAAATCATGAAGAAGTTATTTTAAGTTTTCATCTTAATGTCTGACTTGGTCTTCTCATCAAATATTATGTTTTATTGAGATGATTAGTATGTACATGAAATTCATCTTTATGCATATTAATGAAGTTCCCAGCTCTCCAATATTTATGTAATCTCGGATTTGATTTTAAGTGGACCATAAGTGCTTTTCATAAGTGGTGTCATAAATGCTTTTCAAATATGTTATATGCATGATAAGATTGTCGTAGAGGGATGAAACTTATTGGCATACCTTGTTATCTTATCTTTTGAATTGACTAGTGGATTAAGATCATTAAGAGTTGAAGTATTATCCATTTTTTATGATGTTTTGTTTATGTTTCATAACAGTGCTAAGGCTTAAAATTCCCAAGATTAAAATTTGGGAAACCTCTAATTAAGAGGTGAAAATTTTGTTTTACACTAAATGTCTTATTTTTGAAAAAAAGAGGAAAGGTTTGAACTATGACACTACCTGAATGATTACACATTTCAATCTACCTGCATGTAGAAAGATAAACAAAATCCGAGTGACACCATCAAAACCAACACTATTGTCAACATCTGATATAACAAAAACTAAGTGACTATAGTCTTCTACACATTGGTTGGCCTTAGCTTGTTGTCGAATTCCTTTATCAATAGGTTGAGGTCCATCACTGTCAGGGACTAAATATACAACAAAAAAGTGTGGAACACCTATTTGGCATATTCAATTAGCTTGACTCGATTGTAGATTCGGGTTAGGAGGGTCGAGGCACAAAATCAACCATTGACTTTGTGGCTCAACCCTTTGATGACCAAAATCTACAATTGGTTTAAGGATGGCCATTAGCCTCGGCACATGCAGACTTAAGAGGCTAGTATGAATGTGTTTTGGAACATCATTTTTACTTTATAATTGTATTTAAATTGACAAGATGCCCTTGAACATACTTGAAACATAACGATAGAGCGCATTCATATCACTCTCACTGAGCCACATGTATGGAGGCTTACTGCTAAAAACATAGATCCAAAGAGCATCATTGTAAATAAGCATTTCCATAATGTTTGGTAGAATCATGTATCAATTAACAGAAAGTAAAGCAAATATTATTGAAGAGCAATTTATATATATATTTTACAAAACAATCAAACCTAAATATTAAAAAAAAAAAAATTATTATACCAAAACACATGTCTATACAATAGAAAAACAAACATTCAGCTATTTGATAGTCAAAATATTCAATGTTTTGATAGTCCAAACATTATAGAAAAACAAACATTCAGTACTTTGATAGTCCAAATATTATTTGAACTTTGATCAAAATAGAAATAGGGAAAATGAGCCTCCAATCGCTTATTAACAAAGGAATATGTCCAAGATATTATCAATATTCTTAATATTGAGAGTATCAATATGTCCAAATTAGAATGCATAAAAAAATTATTATCTAAATTTTGATGAAAATGACAATATTGAAAAATCAACAATAAACTTTTATTTTAAATAACATTATTGTATTTTTCTTATTATCGTTTTTTGATTGATACAAACCTTTAAAAATATATTTCATAAAATTATTAAAAAAAAACATAATTTATCATAACTAAATTAAAATATAAAATTATTAAAAAAACATAATTTATCATAACTAAACATAACATATCATAACATTCAAATATGAATATATGAAGGAATTGAATTAGAATAAAAAATAAAATAAACACGTTTAAATAATCATAACTATTTTTCTAAGTGAATTAGTTTTATAACATAAAATTATTAAAAAAATCATAACTTATCATAACTAAACTAAAATACAAAATTATTAAAAAAAACATAACTTATTATAACTAAGCATAACTTATCATAACTAAACTATACTACTATGAGATATATTTTATAGCAATTCTCCATAAAACTATAAAACTGATAACCTTTAAAAATATATTTCATAAAATTGTTAAAAGAACCTAATTTATCATAACTAAACTATATTACTATATGTGATATATTTTATAGCAATTGACTGTATAAAACTCATAAAAGAAAAACTTAATCAACATATAAACCTAAAATATTACCATTTAAGAAATTTTATAAACGTATATTTGAGTGGCCTAAATGGCCACAATAACAGAAAATATCACATTCAAATATGAATATATGAAGGAATTGAATTAGAATAAAAAATTAAAAATTAAAAAAAAAAAACACGTTTAAATAATCATAACTATTTTTCCAAGTGAATTAGTTTTATATAAATAAATTATTATTATGAAAAACTTCACTATTATATTTAATTATCTGTGGTCTTAATTATCAAGTAAAAACTTTAGAATTTATAAAATTATTGAAAAAAATGTTTATATAAATCTAGATAATATGAAATGCCTTCGTAAGACAATTGCCAACTAATTTGATATTAACACTTCTTTTACAAATGATCACTTACACCACACAGAAATCTATCTATTCTCCAATTGTGTTCCTCGTAAACCTCCTTTTCAAAAAGGACCCAATAAAACATCCTTCCGCAAAGACGCCATCTCCTCAACGTCCTCGTCCTTATCCTCCTAGAACCGGGGGTAATTGAGAGTCGTAAATGGGGCATCTATTCCCTTCAAAGATTTCAAAGTTAACCTTAATTCCTTCCATGTTTTGTAAATTATCTCTGATACGTTCCTAGATTTCCAAATTCTTAGGAATGCCTTCGAAGATTTCAAAGATGCCTCCAATTTGTCCAATGATATAAAAGTTTCAAGAGCTGGAAGCTCCTCTACTTCTACTATATTGTAACACCCTCTGGTCTCTAAGAGTCGAAGTTCTTCTAAACCAAAAAGCCCTCCAATTTTCTTCAATGCACCACAACCCCTGAAATCCAGATGCCTTAGTGTTGTTGGAAATCCTCCAACCTCCACCAAATCATTACACCACCTGATCTTGAGTTCCTGAAGGTTGGGACAGATTTATATACTTGAGTTGAATCATACCTCTTTCAATGGAAGAATTCAATTCACTGCGTGAGACTGATTGTGATGTTTTTCTTTCTCCTTCAACCTTCTTAAATGGAAGTTCGCGTAACGGACAACCGCGTACTCTCAAAGTTTCCAGATTGTTCATCTTTGTGACATCTGGTGGCAAGTATTGTATTCCGCAATCTGATACATCTAACAGTGTCAAGTAACTCAAGTAACTCAACTGTCCAACTGAATCGGGAAAACAGTTTAATTCCTGGCATCCATGTAGTTGCAATTGCTTCAAACTAGATAGGTAACCCAGTGATGGTGGCAGCACCTTCAACAAAGGGCTTCCTAAGATTAGAACTTCCAAATTGCTTAGGCATACAGTAGGTGCATTGGGCAACTCTTTTATGTTGGTACGCAACAAATTTAACTTCTACAAAGACCTTTGATGTACAACTTGGGGCAATTCTTCCATGTCGAGACAACCTGGGAGATTTAAGCATTCAAGGGTGGTGATATTTCCAAGTGTTTGGTTGGAGATGGTCAACCTTTGGAAATTAGTCAAATGCATATGTTTCAGTTGCGGTATATTCTCCACGGAATTTGAAGGCATGCGCAAATTGCAGGAGTGAGATAGATAGATGTACTGAAGGTTCATTAAATTCCTGAAATAATTTGGAAGTGTCTGCAACCGAAAGTGGCGTAGATTGATGTCTTGTAGGTTCGTTAAATCTCCAAAATAATTAGGAAGCATCTCCAACTTGAAGCAATACCATAAATTGATGTGTTGGAGGTTTGTCACAATTCCTGAAGTTGTCTGAAAGCATCCTCAAACTGTTGCAACCTTGCAGACCGATATGTCGGAGATTTGTTAAATTGTCGAAAGAATATGGGAGAATCTCCAATTTTTGTAGATACGTTGCAGTTTTGATAAATCCCAAACGAATCTGGAAGTATCCTCAAACTTTCGCAACCATGGAGGTCGATCTGTTGGAGATTTGTTAAATTGCCGAAACGATATGGGAGATTTTCCAAACTTTTGCAGCAATACAGATCAATGTGTTGCAGTTTTGATAAATTCCCAAAGGAATTTGGAAGTATCCTCAAAATTTTGCAATCATGTAGGTCCATCTATTGGAGATTTATTTAATTCCCCAAAGAATATGGGAGCATCTCCATACGTTTGCAACCAGAAATATTAATGTCCTCCATATTTTCAAATTTCCTAAGGAATTTGGAAGCCTTTCCAAACTTTCGCAACATCGCAGATCCACATGTTGGAGATTCCTCAAATTGACCAAGGAATATGGAAGTGTCTACAATTCAAGACAATAAGGAAACCTAGTGTCTTGAAGATTTATTAAATTTCCTAGGGAATTTGGAAGTATCGTCAAACGTCTACACCTATGCTCATATGACCTTCCAAAGTAACTCCGACGAGATTCCCATAGATAAACATATCTTATTTTTAGAAATTTCAAGGATCTCAGAATACAAAGTTCTTCCGGTAACATTGCTAATGCCATCCCGTCGACCACTTCAATATTTTTGAGGTGCTCCAGCTGCCGTAATGAGTTTGGAAACAACTCTAATGCTCGAGAAAACTGAATATTTAACTCTTGCAACTACAGAGGTGCCTACAATGCTCATGTTTCAATCATAATATAGATAAAATATATCATTATTATCCACCGTAAATTACAAATTGCGTGCATCTGTATATGCCTACCTAACATTCACTTCGCCACAATCTTTTCAATTTGCTCCCGCTCACTTCTAGAACTCTTAAATCATGCATTGGAATCCAGGAAGGCAGGGAAGAGCAGGGGAACCAAGTCCAGCACAGCCATATGAGATTGAGATTTGGTGACCGCACCTTACTCAATATACTTTCTACAAGAAGTTGCAATTTACTGATTCTGAACACCTCACGACTGAATCTTTTGGCAAATGGCACTTTGGACTGAGGACCCATTTTAATTCCACGTACTTATGTTAACTGTTCGTTCATTGAAAACCAAAATGAATTATAACATAGTATGCTTCATATTTCTGTGAATAAAAATTTCCTGAAAGCTATTGACACATATACAAAGCTGGGATGATTGAAGCACTTACAGGTGATGATTGCTCGAGCAGATCATAGACGTCTTTCATCATCACGCCCCAAAGACGACGCGGCATCGATCGATATTGAGCTCATATGAGATGGAAAATTTTGATTAAGTAATGAAACTGTTAATTGTTGGAATCTGTGGAGAGGCAGAGCATCACTCAACAAACAGAGCATGACAGAGCATAACAGATTCAGAGTATGAGCAAGACAAACAAAAAACAGGGTATCCTTCACCGTGGAGCTCTGCGGCCCTTCTCCTACATTCCAGAACCTCCGAATGAGCAACCCAAAATACATTGAACATGTGATGCCTCTTCACCCGAGGCTCATTTACATGTCCACCTAATTGCATTAACACCTTGTACGGTGGTTGGTGGGTTTAGACAGATGGCGGGAGGAATTATCTCCAACACTCCCCCTTAATTCCGACCATAATCATACTACTAACATCTAGAGCATACATGCAATGCCTTCATGGGCTTTCAACAAAAAAACATTGAAACATTAACGCCTGCTGGTCTAAGTCTCAGCTAGGCTTACATTAGTTCATGTCAAAACTCAAAATTATCTTACCATTCTTGTGTGCTGCATGCTGATGCAGCGGCTTCTTTTTCTTTCGCTTGCTCCAGACTTTGAACTCAGCGTTCTTCTTTACCTTCTTCTTCATTCTCACCTTCTTCTTGCAATTATTGACAAACCTATCAAGTTCCCAAAGGGTTTCTGTATCGAAACTTTCTATATCAACCTCAATCTCATCCTCCTGCTGGCATAGTGACGGATTCCTTTTCTTAATAATCTGGACTATGTTCTCCAACTTCTCAGCGGGTAGGCTCTGTAGACTTGCACTCAACTTCTGCTTCTCCTCATATGTCATCTCCCGCTTATGAAGATCTTTTGCCTTGGGTTTTTTGGGAGCAGGAATATCATTAATTTGATGTTCCTCATCTTCCCCATCACCAACTTGCCCTTCATTCTCTACATCTTCTGCCTCCTCTGCTTCTGACTCTTCTTCATCTCCTTCGCCATCTTGACCTTCTGCCTCCTCGTCTTCACCTTGTGCATCTTCCTCGTCACCTTCCTCAACATCTCCTTGCTTTTCCAATCTACTCTTATTTTGAGGTTTTGCAATATTGGCTTTAACCTTACTATCTCCGTCACCAATCTCGCTGCTTTTCAAAGCATCAACACATGCTTGAGCTTCCTCTCGAGTAGAGAAATGAACAAAACCATAATCTTTTCGCTTGGCAGAAGACATGTTTTTAGATAGTTGAACTTTCTCAATTTCACCATATTTCTTGAGTTCCTCTTTCACTCGCTCGTCATCCCAAGATGCAGGCAACCCATCAAGAAATACAGATTTTACCTGTGCCATGAGTTCCTCATCAGGCTGAATGGAAGATTCTGCAAATGCAACCTTTGCAGTTCGTTCACAACCAAAGACAACATCTCGTTTTTGCAGACGCTTGTATGCTTGCATAACACATTGATGAGTACTAAACTCCAAAAATGCATAACCACGATTTTGACCCTCATTTTTTGGGTCATCCATTAAAGCCATCTCTTCAAGGTTCTCAATTCCATACTCGTTCAACTTTTCTCTTACAGCATCCTTTGTCCATGTCTTGCAAATATTGCCCAAGTAAAGGGTGTCATTATCCTGGCTTGGTGACACACCGCAGCGCTTATCCCTCACATGAGCATCTTTCAGTTCGGTTAAGGCCCGCTTTGCCGCTTCAATAGTCTCATAACGTATGAAAGCAAATCCCCTGTTCTTCTGAGTTGCAGGATTCTTAGACATACGCACTTCTTTGATTTCACCAACTACGCCGAAAACTTCCTTCAGATCCTCTTCATCAGCTTCTTTATCAAGGCCACCTACAAATATTTCAAATTCTTTCTGCTTTCGCCTATCTTTTAAGGGAGCAGGGGCTCGTAAAGCTGGATTAGCCTTGGACTTGGCATCTGTAGCAACAGCAGGAAATGAGAGTGTTTTCTTTACTGAACTCAAGCGTTCCTTTTCAGGAGTTCCAGGCCGTTGCCTTGGTGCACTCTGTGAACGAATTTTAGCCCTTGCGGATTCAGTGGCAGTCATGTATTTAGGAACAGCAGTTGAATAAAGGCTATCATCGTCATGTACAGATGAATAATCTACAACAGTGGTACGCTTGGAACCAAGTCTTGGTCCGCTGGATAAGCTAGCAGGAGTATGAATTTCTTTGTTGTAATTTGATTTTCGTCCACCACATGATCTGGGGCTTGCTGAACGGACATGTAGACCAGCTGCTAAATTAGTTTTACCTTCTTCCACTGCACAAACTTCAGGTTCATTTGTTGCCTTATCCTCTGCATGAACTTCATCTTTGGTAGCAGCATCGGCAATGATGGTTGTTGAACTGCTAGTTACAGTAATCTTCCTTGCAATACCAAGTTGCTTAATAGACGCATCCTTAACCTTATTACCAAGGTCACCAACCAAAAAGTCCGCACCTGTCATTATAGCAATATCCTGCAGTAGGGCCTTTCTTCTATCACCAAATCCTGGAGCTTTGATAGCAGCAACTTTGACTATTCCACGCAATTTATTGACAATCAACGTAGCCAAGGCTTCCCCTGAAATATCTTCAGCAATAATAAGCAGGGGAACATTCAACTGTATTGACTTTTCAAGCACAGGATTAATATCTTTAATTGTTATAATTTTCTGGTCAGTGACCAAAACTCTAGCATTCTCAAACTCCACAAGCAACTTTTCCTGGTTTGTAACAAACTGGGGAGATATATAACCCCTATCAATCTCCATTCCCTCCTTAACACTAACAGTGGTTTCAAAAGACGAAGAAGACTCTATAGAGAGAACACCATCAGGCCCAACCTTGTCTAAAGCATCAGTAATCATAGTTCCTACGAAATCATCATTTCCAGCAGATATTGAAGCCACAGCGTTAATATCCTCTCGTCCTTTTACAGGTCTGGACTTCCTCTTTAGCTCCTCAACAAGTCCCTGCACGGTTTTATCAATCCCCTTTTTCAAGGAAACTGAATTGGCTCCTGAGCTGACATTCAAAAGTCCCAGCCTGATAATTTCCCGTGCTAGAACAGATGCAGTAGTTGTCCCATCACCTGCTGAATCATTGGTCTTACTTGCAACCTCCCGGATCAAAGCAGCTCCTGCATTTTCCATTGCATCAGGAAGTTCAATAGCACGAGCAATTGTAACTCCATCATTAACAACTTTTGGAATTCCAAACTCATCTGACACAACATTACGACCTCTAGGTCCCAACGTAGCCCCAACAGCATCCGTCAATTTGTCAATGCCTGCCTGCATTTGTACATCTTCAACTTTAGATCCCTCGAGCGTGTCATCGTGCTTCATTTCCTTTTCCTCTTGCTTCACTTCTTCCTGTTCACCCTTTTTGCCACTATCGTCTTCATCGGCATGTGGGTTAGTCCACTCTTTCTTTTTTAAATCCTCATCACAGTCTACATCGTGCTTGGGCTTTGCTAGCCACTCTTCAATAAATTTCAAATCTTCATCAAAATTTCTTGGTACATTGACTGCATGCTCTTTTTCTTCAGCTATTGCAGGCTGATTCTTGCTCTCAATACCTGCACACTCACAAACATCTAAACTGTTAGGAAAAATTTCTGCCCTCATGGGCATGCTCTTCATGAGCTCTTCTTCTTCACATTCAGCCTCTACTGGCTGTCCTGCAACTGTTTGAGTTGCTAATTCACCATTTTCTGTTGCTGCTTTGGCAGCTTCCTCTTCAACATCATCTTCATCCACTTGTGGCTCTGCACAGTGGGCTTCACCGTTCTCAAACATATCTGGCTCTGCTTGGCTGACAGAGTCCTCAACCATTTCATGTGACCATTCAACTTCTACTTCATCTGTGTTTGGGGAAAGTGCTTCTGCTAGTATAGCAGGTTCATCAAATTCATTATCCACAACTGTGTGTGGTTCACCGAACTTCTCAACAGCTTCTATGGCTGGAGTTTCTACTGCTGCAATGGCAGTTCCATCTTCGTATTCGTCCACAAGTGTCTCCTCTACACCGTGGGATTCACTCATTTCAAACTTCTTGTGCTCTGTTTGACTGACAGAGTCTTCAAGCTTCTTCTCAGCTTCAACTTGAACCACAACTACAGCTGTTTCTGCTCTGCATTCTTCCTCTAGAATGCACCAAGCTTCCTTAGAAGTCTTTGCTGCTGTAATCATTTGCATCAATCTGTCTTCCACAGCTAGTTGGATGAGATGCAATGCCAAAGCATCTTTGGCTTCATCATTTAATTCAACATGTGTATCTACATACCGTAGATATACCCTCATTCTACTTGTCCACATGGCAAAATTCGTGCCATTAAACTGTGGAGGTGATGGCAGATCCACTCTGCTCCACTGATTTTCTTTCTTCTTGGCTTGTCTAGACCTGGACTTTCTGCCCATTTTGCTCTGTGGCTGTGACTGAATGTCTCTACTATGCTGTTCCTTTTTAATTACAGTCCTAGCTCCCCCTGTCTTTGCTAAACAAAGTGTTCCTTCTCACGGGCTGCTCCACCTCATACAGACGGAGATGTTTTGGCAGCGACAGGCTCTGCGCACAGGATGCTACACACAGGCTCCTGACAGCTCTCTACTGAAATGGACCTTCCACAGCAGGCTCTAGGCCTGGCTTTCCACGCGGCAGGCTCTGACGGCATCCTCCTTCGGCGTCCACGGGCTCTCCTCCTCTCCGCACGACCTACACGACTGGCTCTTTCACGCACAGCCTTCACGGGCTTTACGCTTGGCTGTTCTCCTGGCGACTTCACCACCACACAGCCTCCACTGGCTCCTCCACGAGCTTCAGCTGCAACACAATTCTCTTCTTTACTTTTTTAATATTATGCTTCATATAAAACGGTCTTACCCATCAAATCTCTCTGAGGTGGCCTCTCCCTTCTTGGAGGCTTCTTCGACTATTCTTCAGACGTAGGCCTGCCCGCTTATCGAGTGCCACAATAAGCTGCAACTTCTCATTTTCTATCTTGGGCCTTTGAAATCTACAGCTGCACCTGCAGCTCGCGGATGTGCTCGTCTGCTTTCTAAACAATAACAGCAATATCGTTGCCCGCCTCTTGGAGCTCCGCGTCTGAGACGAAGAGCGGCATTGTGAACACCCCTGCTTTTCTCAAACCTCGCGGAGAAACCCTTATTTACTTATTTCCTTTCCTTCAAACCTATGTAATTGGTTCTATCCGCCTCATCAACGCTGCCATGGACGGAAGAGAAACAGATAAACTAAAGCTTCTAGGAGAGACGAATCGAACCTTGGCCTTCCCACCTGTAAATGACGAAGCGGAAGAGTTTGCACGGATCTTCCTTCTTCTCAATGGCGGAAATTTCTTAGAGTCAACGCAACTCTTCCAAATGGTGACCGCCCTTCGTGGCTATTCTCCAGTAGCAGCTGTGCTAGAACTCGATTGGATCTAGGCAACCATGGATCGAACTAACGCTCTGATACCATGTTGGAATCTGTGGAGAGGCAGAGCATCACTCAACAAACAGAGCATGACAGAGCATAACAGATTCAGAGTATGAGCAAGACAAACAAAAAACAGGGTATCCTTCACCGTGGAGCTCTGCGGCCCTTCTCCTACATTCCAGAACCTCCGAATGAGCAACCCAAAATACATTGAACATGTGATGCCTCTTCACCCGAGGCTCATTTACATGTCCACCTAATTGCATTAACACCTTGTACGGTGGTTGGTGGGTTTAGACAGATGGCGGGAGGAATTATCTCCAACATTAATGCAATGTGCTAATGCTCTGGGAGCTCAATTGGTTGTGGAAAAAAGACGCCACCTCAAATAATTCAAACCTTTTGGAATTTCCAACCAAAGTCATCACAGGAACTTCCATTTGCATAGGTCACACAAATCTAAACGTCTCTTCCGTGCGCCTGCCACTGTTCCTAATTTTGACAGTCACGCGACCCAGTAAATAGGCTAACACGGGGCGGCGCCTGATAGGCTCGTGATAGACGATGAAGCCTCGAGAGGCACCGTCCCCTTAAAGAACGCCTTCAGTGTAATTACCCCTTATGCTTCACAGGAAATAATTCAAATCAAAATTATTAAGCCTAATGCAAAAACTAATTGGGGACTGAGTAAAACATAGTAAATGGATAATGTGATACTTGCAGGTTTATGGTGCTCGTCCATTGCGGCGATGGTTAGAAACTCAGCTATATTCAATACTTATTAGAGGACAGATTGATGAGAACACTACAGTATATATTGATTCCATTGGGTGGAAAACATTATCATACCACATGGAGAGGAATGGAGTACTTGTTAACCCAAACAAAATTCAGATATCATGAAAGAAATTCTTATTTTTGTCAATCCAGATCCATCCTAAGCAGTAGATAAAAATGAAAATTGAAAAAATAGAGCTAGTGGAAGACTAGGTGATGCATGATGTGCTCCCAGATGAACCTTATAACTTATTTTAGTTGTGTAGTTATGAGTATGAATTGTGAATTGTTTTTTAGTGGGATTGAGCTATGGAATCACTTAAGACTTTTGTTTGAGATGTTATTTCTATATATTAAAGAAGAAAACTATGGAATTTATTTTTCAACAAGTTGTATGCAACTGCCACTCTTTTTTTATTAAGAATATTATTAGGATGTGTCCATAACACTCACGAATGAAAAGTAGGACATGTTACATCCTTTCATACAGCTTTTTCCTGAATCTTTAAATAATGTTTTATCTAGCTTGCCAAATTCTTGATTCATGATCTGAACTCTGAGAGTTTTTAAATAACTTCAGGAAGGCGTAGGTGTGTATTTCTTTGTGAGTTTCCATCCATCCCAAACGAAGGAGTAATCCAATAACGGCTTCATAATCTCTGTGATTTGAATTCCTTGAATTACTGGGGATGGTTCCAATATCGTAAAAATATTTTGAGGGTTTTCATCATGGATGTGTTTGCATGGTGGGATGTAGTTAGTGTGTATTGTTTTGGATTATATATATATATATATATATAAAAGATAAATCATACAATTGATAAGGTTCATTTTTTATGAAGATAACGATATATTAATCAATACTATTGGTTGATTTGGAATTGATAAAGTTCATTTTTTATGAAGATAACGATATATTAATCAATACTATTAGTTGGTTTGGAAAACAATGGAATAAAACCATGGGTTATTTGTCAAAAACCATTAACATAGGAATAAATATCTTTTTGTGGACAATTAAATGGGTGGTACATATTATATACTATATATAATATAATTGGTGGTAGTTAAATATAACATAATAGATATAATAGAAGTATTGGGTAGTTAGTAATTATATATTATATATAATAATATCATTAATGTGTCCTTATTTATTACATTGTATTTTTACATTGTATTTTGTATAACATTATGTAATTCACCATTAATTATTACCCGTTATACAAAATTTAATGAAATTAGTAAATTATTGATTATTATATATAATATAATTTATCTACTTCTTCCTATACTTACATAGTAAAGGAATAATGTAAGAAAAGACTTGAGGTAGTCTTCTAACTACACCTACAAAGCATACACATTCTTAAGTGATCCTTTTTTGTAATCATTTGACCACATAAAAATATTTGACTTACGAGGATGTGAGAGAGGATTGGTGGATGAGGAGGAATAGAGTAGGTTAGAAGAAAGAGTCAAGAGAAGGGGGGATTGACGTGAGGGGAATGAGAGAGGCGTGAGGGAGAGGGAGGGAAGGATAGGGAGAGAGTGAGGGAAAGAGATACAGAGCGAGGAAGGGACATAAGGTGGAATACGGAGAGAGGGGGGAGTGAGGGGGATGGAGAGAGAGAGAGTGAGGAAGGGAAAGAGAGAGGGAGGAAGAGAGGGTGAGGGGGGGTGGGAGAGAGAGGGAGGGAGGAAGGGAGATAGATAGGGAACGGAAGAGGGAGGGAGGAGGGTAGAGAGATAGGGATCGGAAGAGGGAGGAAAGGTAGGATGGAGGGAAGAAGTGAGGAGAGGTGAGATATGGATGGAGATATATTGATGGAGAGAGAGATGGAGGGAGTGTGTGGGAGAGAGTGAGGGGGGAAGGGAGGAGGGAAAAAAAATGATAAGAGAAAGGGGGGCAATGGAGGGGGAGGGAGAGAGAGGGAGGGAAGGGGGCTAGAGAGAGGGGAACTGTGGGACAGTGGATAGAGAGAAAGGGAAGGAGGGACAGTGAGTGAGAGAGTTAGATGGAGAAAGTGGGGTAGGGAGAGAGAGGAAGGGAGGGGAAGGGTAGAGAGAGAGAGAGAGAGAGAGGAGGAGGTATTTAGGGAGAGGGAGGGAGGGATGAGAGAGAGAGGGGAAGGGTCATAAGGGGAGGGAGATTTATATAGGGAGGGAGGATGAGAGAGAGAGAGAGAGAGAGAGATAAATCAAGGATCAAAGGGGGAAAGGGACATAAAAGGAGGGAGAGAAGGAGAGGGAGTGAGGGATATATGGGGAGAGAGGGAGGGAAAGAGAGGGGGTGGAGAGAAGACAGAGAAGGAGGGAGAGAGAGTGATAAAGGGTGAGATAGAAATACAAGGAAGAGAAGGAGAGATGGGGAGGGAGGGACAAGGGGACAGAGGAAAGGGAGAGCAAGGGAGGGGGAGGGTTAGGGAAGGATGGACAGTGAGGGTGGTAAAGAGAAGGGAAGAGAGAGAGTGGCAAAGAGAGGGATGGATGTGTACATATGGAGGGAGAGTGAGAATCATAAGAGAGAGAGAGAGAGGTCAGGGACATAGAAAGAGGGATGGTGCTATTGGGAGGAAGGAAGGGTGAGCAAGAGAGGGATTGGGAGAAACGAGGGAAGGGATATTTAGGGAGGGAGGGAGGGAGGGAGGGAGGGGGGATATTTAGGGAGGTAAAGAGAAGGTGTGTGTGTGTGGGCATGTGCATGTGCGCGCGTGTGTGTGTGTGTGAGAGAGAGAGAGGGGGGGGTGAAGATGGAGGGAGGGAGGGAGGGAGGGAGGGAGAGGAATGGAGGATGTGTGTGTGAGATAGATAGAGAATGAGATAGAAAATGGGGGTGGGGAGGGAAATAAAAGGATGGATGAAGGGTGAGAGAGATATATGGGGAGAGAGAGTAAGGGAAGGGAGAGGGAGGGAGGAATCAAGGATGGGAAAGGGCGGGGTAAGGGACATAAAGGAAGGGAGGGGGGTAGAGGAAGTGAGGGAGATATACAAGATAAATTGAGGGAAACGGATGGAGGGACAGAAGGTGAGAGAGAGAGAGAGAGAGAGATACGAGGAGAAGAGAGATAGTGAGGGAGAGAGGGAGAGAGAGATGAATATGGAGGATGGATGGAGGGAGCGTCATGAGAGAGAGAGAGAGAGAGAGAGAGCGCTATGGAGTACTGGGGGAAAGAGAGGGAATTAGATATTTAGAGGGAAAGTGAGAGAGAGAGGGAGGGGGAAAGGATTAGAAAAGGGGGGAAGGAGGGAAGGGGGCAGGAAGGGAGAGTTAGTGAGAGAGTGAGAAGGATAAAGTGTAAGGGAGTGAGAGTGAGGAAGGGAAGGAAAGGGAGGACGCAAGGATGGAGGGTGAGTTACAAAGGTAAAGACAAGGGGAGAGGGGGGGAGGAAGGGAGGGATGGAGAGTGAGGGATGGTGTGTGTATGTGTGTGTGTGTGTGTGTGTGAGAGAGAGAGAGAGAGAGAGAAAGGAAAGGAAGTAGAGAGAGGTATGTAAATGGAGGGAGGGGGGAAAAGGTGGGAGGGTGAGTGAGGAATGGAGAGGAAGGGATGGGAGGGTAGAGAGAGAGGGGGGGACATATATAAGAGAGAGGAGCATACAAGAGAGAGGAAGGGAAGAATTTAAAATTCATGACATGCTATACTAAACAAGGGTAGGGGTATATTCCAAAATGGACTCTCTCAAGATAACAATACATTAATCAATACCATGGGATTTACAAAACCATGAGCCATTGGGGTGGATTGGTTGGGTTTTTTTTTTAATTTTAAAAAATAATTTAAAAATGTTTTTTTAGTTTTTATGATTTTTTTTCTTTATAACCTTTAATTTTTTTTAAAAATGGTTTTTTTTAAGTTTTTATAATTTTTTTTATAAATTTTAAATGTTTTTAAAATTTTGTTTTTGTTTTAATTTTTTTAGGTATTGATTTTATTTTGATTTTATTTATATATATATATACTTTTAAATTTTGTTTACATTTTGTTAAAAAATATTGTTTTGAAATTGTTGATCATAAAATTTATAATTTTTTTACAAATTTTTATATTTTTTTTACTTTTTCGAAAAAATATATATGTTTTCTCATTTTGGTTTTTTCAAATTTTTTTTTTTTTTTAATTTGTTGTGCCAAGCCCCTTTGCACTACGAGGAAAAGCTCTTCTCCTCCCCTAAGGCCTCTTTGGGCACTCAAAGAGCCGCTCCAATGGGTGGCGTAATTATCAGGAAAATGTCAAATTTGACAAATTTTTGAGAATATAATTTTGTAATGTTTTGACTTTAAAATTTTATTTTAAGAATAAATATGATGTTTTTAATATGTTATTTACAAATATATGGTATACTTTTTGTTCAGTTTATGTGAATCAACACTTTATAGAAAATGATGTTAAATAAAATCATTTTTAAATATAAAATAGCTGAGAATATGCTAAAAATGGTTTGTAATGTCTTTATTTTCTCATTTTTTTAACAAATTTTCCCAAAAAATGACTTATTTAAGAGAAAAGTTTAAAGAAAAAACTTCCAAAATATTTATATTTTTCATTCTAACTAGCTTCTTTTTTTTTTCCAAAAGAAAAAAGCGTAATTCCATTCATCCTTTGAGATCCGAATTACATTCAGTATTCACTTTAAAGTGAATTAACCTTGCCCAATTAATATGGGTTCACTTGATGAGACTGTTACGTCTACTTTCAAAACTGCATATTTCCTGCTTTATCAAGATAAATCTGTCCCACCGGACTATTTTGCTTTTACATCTTCTCAAAAAAAACATTTAAACTTCATTTTCAAAAATTTATGAAACTAACTTAATGTACTCATCATTCAATAAAAGGTCTGTGAAAAAAATCAGTTCGCTGTCCATTGAATTCTTCAGTTACTTTCCAAGTGCTGAAAACCATGAGTTGTCCATCTTTGGATGCCTGGTCCGCTAGCTTATTATTTTCCCTGTAAACATGCCGGCAGATGAATGTTTCAAAGGATTGTTTGACCAGCTGAATAGAATTGATAACATTTGCAATTCTAAGAACTCTGCAGGCTTGAGTTTGATTGGTCCAATTAATAGCATTCATCGAATCTCCAAAGACCGCCAACCTAGAGATACCCCGCTCATTTGCAAAAATGAGTAATAATTTTAAACTCATGACTTCAGCAAAGTTATTGGTTCCCGCTCCAAGACCCATCGTGAGAGTGTAGAAATGTGAATCAGAAATGTATAAGATTACTCCCCCACCACAGATCTCATTGCTAGCTGCACCATCAAAGAATCCCCAAGGAGAAGATTTATCTATCTCAACTGCCAAGTCCCGTCTCTGTTTAGCAGCCCTAATGTATTCGGGACAAGCTTGATAAATGCCCACTGAAATTGCACTGAGCATTTCCGGTATACAAGATTTTTCCTGAAAAATCGCCCCATTCCTAGCCAGCCAGATCCCCCATATAATCAACAATGGTAAGGTCTTCTGTTTTTTATCAGTTGTCCGTCTCCACCAGTTATCCCATGCAATGTCCACAGAGTTTCCTTCCCATTTGCAATCGAAGCCCATCAATTTAGAGCATTCTTTCCACACAGCAATCGTAAACTGGAAATGTATGAAAAGTTGAGAGATTGTTTCCAAATCATTCTTGCATAAGACACACCACCCCGGTCCCTGGAAATTTCTCTTCTGCAGATTATCCCAGGTCGGTACCCGATTCATCAGAGCACACCACATAAACAATCGGTTTTTGGATGGGCATTTAAGTTTCCACAAGGGTCGCCACCACCAGACCTCATCCCCGATCATATCACCTGCGCTGAGCACTGTGTATCCCATTTTCGGTGTGTAGATTCCAGCCGGATCGAGTTCCCAAATCAGCTTATCCTCCTTATCCGACAGATGAATCTGTGCACGGTTCAGTCCACTGATATAATTATTTAAAAACGCAGCCACAGGTTCCTCCAATCCCAAAAGTGCAGCGTTTTTCCAGTGTTGAATCCACGGGTCCACGGGTCGCTGTACAGCCAGCTGGTTCAGAGTGTATATGCCCCGAGTTCCCAAAGCAGCTACAACCATTTCAGGCAACAGATGAGAGCGTTCACTCTCTATCCAAGGATCTCTTCCAATTCTCACCTGTGCGCCATTACCAACATCCCACGCCAGGTAACTCTCCACCAGATCGAAGGATTTAACCACCGCTTTCCAAATCACGGAACCCCCAATATGAGACTTCTGAGGGCTCCTAATCCATTCATCCAGACTCATTCCTGAAAGATACTTTCCTTTAATAACCCTGGTCCATAAACTGTTAGTTTTGATAAGTCTCCAACCACCCTTGGCTGCTAACGCATGAGCAAAATGAAAGATGTTTTTTAATCCCCACCCTCCAAGACCCTTAGGTACAGCAATTCTCTTCCAGTTGACCCACGGGGTAACCTGACCCTCCTTCTTGCCACTCCACAGGAATCTAAAACATAACCGCCTGATAGAATCAAGGATCCCCTTGGGTATCCAAGACAAAGACATCCAGTAGACTGGAATGGCTTCCAGTACGGACTTTACCAACACCAGCCTGCCAGCTCGTGACATCCATTTATGACTCCAGCCTTTCAGTCTTTTCTCCACCTTACCAATGAGCCATCTCCAATCCCTCTTGTAATATACGTTGGCTTTAAGGGAGAAACCCAGATATTTCAATCCCTCGTCCAGCCCAGTCTTCTTAAAGGGAAACTGTTCAAATAGAGCCCGTTCCTCATCCGGTCTCAGCATATGGGTAGTAAGTGTGGATTTCTCTACATTTATATCCATCCCCGTAGCTTTAGAAAAAAGTTCCAAGATCTCCTTCAGAGTTCTAGTATCTCTTCTATCTCCAGAGCAGAAGATGATAATGTCATCCACAAATAGCAGATGTGTAACAGATAGCTGATCACCAATGCCAATGCCACGAAATCTCCCCTGTAATTTAGCATCAAGTATAGCCCTGCTCAATCCTTCTGCTACCAGAAGAAAAAGGAGGGGAGAAAGTGGACAGCCCTGCCTAAGGCCTCTCTCCGCATGAAAAAAAGGTGTAGCCGCTCCATTCAATAAAACAGAGAAAGATACAGTAGTTATACAGGACATGATCCACCTTATAAAATTGATACAATAACCCAAATGTGTGAGAAGAAGCCGGATATATATCCAACTCACCTTGTCGTAGGCCTTGGACAAGTCAATTTTTAGGATATCACCCTTGATGTGTTGAGTCTTCAAACTGTGTAGACCTTCCTGAGCCACTCCTATAGCCTCATGAATCTGACGGCCTTCAAGAAAGCCAAATTGTTCATCAGAAATATTTTCTGATAAGTTGACCTTAAGTCTCCGAGCAATGACCTTCGATACAATCTTGTAGATACAATTGCACAATGAAATAGGCCTGAATTCAGAAAGATTAGTCGGATAATCAGTTTTTGGAATGAGAGCTATAAAAGTAGAATTGAAACAAGCCGGTATCTTCCCATTTAAATGTGTATCTTCAACCACCTGTAGAAGATCCAACCCCAATACATCATAAAGATCCAGAAAAAATTCCACCGTCCAACCATCCGGCCCAGGACTCTTGTCTTTCTGGAAGCTACCAAGGACCTCCTTTAACTCCTCCTCAGAAATAGCACACATGAGTCTCCTGTTGTCCTCCTCCACAGCAAACCTCGAAAATAATTGAGCTACCCTGATAACTTCAGCGATAGAGGCCTAGGCGGGTGCCTTAAATAAATTTTGAAAGTGTCCCACCCCACATCTAGCCTTATCTTCAAAATCAAAATGTTCAATGCCAGATTCATCTTTCAAGCTCCAGATAGTATTGACCGACTTCCTTCCCCTGGCAAATGCATGAAAGAATTTAGTATTCTCATCGCCACATTCCAGCCAAATCTCCTGACTCTTGAGTCGCCAAGTTTCCTCCTGTTCCAGCAAAAGTTTATTTCTGGTACTTTCCAATTTGACCATAGCAGCCTTAGATTCCGGAGATAATAGTCCTCCTCCATCCCCTTCATAGATCAGTAGTAATTCAGCCTCAATCTGTTTCAATGCAGTATCCTCCCTTCTTCTCTTATCAATAGCCCACAATTTGACAGCCCCCTTTAAACGTTGGATGTTCTCAGCAAATTGAAAAGCCGCAGTGCGTTCATGATCCGCATCATACGTCCTCCATAGGTCCAGAAAAAGTTTTTTAAAGGACTCATCTCTTAACCAGTTCTTGTTAAATTTAAGAGAGCTTGGAGGATTGTTGGGTCCACGCCGAATCTCTAAAAAGATAGGGAAGTGATCAGAATCCCCACCGCTCCCAACCCACTGTCTGAGTTGAAAAAACCTGTCCACCAGCCTCTCAGCCACCAGAAACCGGTCCAGTCTCTTAGCCACCCGAGCCTCACCACTCCTATTATTCCTCCAGGTAGGTTTCAGCTTGATAGGTTCAATGTCCAGAAGATTTTTTCGAACCAGCATCTGTTGAAAGTATCCAGCCATTGGATCCACATGCGCTCGAGGGCCCCAGATTTCAGATTGTCCTAAAGTGAAATTTAAATATCCTCCCACCACTACCGATTCACCATCCAAGAGCGGATCCTGCAGAATTGAATCCCAAAAAATGGCCCGATTATCATAAGGTCCGTAGACATTAACCACGGTGAAACAAGTACCCAAGTCGACAGAGAGAAATTCTGCGCCCAAGACAGAAGACATCCCCCAAGCATTGATGAGTTTTAACGCACAATTCTTCCATCCCACAGCCAAACCCCCCGAGCGTCCCCGAGCATCCAGAGTCACGAAGGTCCAGCTAGCCATCCAAAGTTCCAATTTTTCCTTGACTATAACACCTAGTCCTAAAGTCTCTTGTAGCAGAATCACATCAGGGTGTTCAAGAGTAAGCACCCTCATGAAGGCTGTTTTCTTTTTAGACCCAGCCAGGCCCCTGCAATTAAAGGACATGATCTTCATAACCGAACATGCGTCCGGGCGTTCACTGCTCTAAGTGCCCTCTCAATCGAAACCTGTTTCCCAGCTCGCAGATCTAATCTGGCCCTGTTCTGAGCCTTAGATAAATGAGACCTGCGTCCTCTGCCTCTCCGTGTCGGCAACATCTCTTTTCCTAATCCCCCCCCAGATAGTTTAGTGCAAGAATGCAGATTATATCCCGAAGCAGAAGACTCAGGAGAAGAGGGTTCAGATAATGCATCCACCCTCCCAGGATCAGGTTCCAAAAGGTTCGATTTGTCCTCCATAATGAGTGGGGGTAAATCAAGGTGCTGAATAGAGGATTCAGCCACCGGAGAAAAAGGATCCCCACAAGGGCCCGAGGAGAGGGTAATCGGGAGAGTCACAGGGTGTCCTGACAAAGATAATTGCTTCAACCCCTCTAACCAATCAATCCCATCCACAGTGTACAGATTTAAGAAAACGTTAACTGAGGGCGTAACAGAAAAAGAGGGAATACCCGTGGTTGAAGGTCCCAGCACTTCAGTCTCCAATAGTGCAGAACAGTGTATTTCTTCATCAGGTTCACAGTTAACATCAGCTAATATGTCCCGCAGTACTTCCGTATCCATGCCACCAGGCTCCAAAACCTCCACAGACCGGTCTTCAACCAACCCTTCCCTCTCCGGCGTCGAAAAGGAGTACAAAGGTTCCTTAGGTGCATCCAGAACATTCATATCCGAGTGATTTCGGGGACCCCCAAGGTGACTGCGAACCGAAAGATGGCAGGCAGACGCCGGGTGACCGTAAATGTGACATCGCCTGCACCTAAAAGGCACATTCTCGTAATCCAGCAACTGAGTAATGCATTCAGGCCCCCACTCCAATTTAATGACCTCCGGTAATCCATCCCGGATATTTAGATTGACCAAAATTCTAGCAACTTGTTTATAATGGGTCTCCAGAAAAGAGAGATCAGCCTCCAGAAAATGTCCAAGAATATCCCCAATCTTACGAAAGTGTTTAATATCCCAAAAATGCAATGGTAGTCCCGGTAATCTGACCCAAACCGGAATTGAATCAACCCTCTCCCGACTGGCATCAAAGAGAGGATGCCAGGGTTTCAGCAAAACCGGCGAATGATCCAGGTGCCAATTTCGGTCCAGAATTTTATGTAGATCTACCTCAGATTGAAGTACCACCGCAAACCATCCTCGAAGCAGCATGTCCACCCCAGGAGTGTAGCCAAGCACCTCGCGCCAGTGTGATTCCACCCAATCCATCACAGTCGGTCGAGCAAAATTTCTGCCCATAACCCTTCCTACCAGCGTCATCTTAGAGATATCCAAGAAACGGTCCCAGGCAATATCCTCGCCAACAGCATAACTGCCCACAATGCGAGTCTTTATCCAGCTCCGCTTCCGTCTCTTGCTCGATCCCTTCTGTAGAGCCCCGACCCCAGATGCGTTCTTTCCTATAAACGTCGAAGCAGACACAGGAGGGCTTTCAAATCCACGATGTTCAAAAGACTCCAAAGGCACACGCGTATCAACAGCAAATCCACCACAATCCGTCCCACATATCTTCTGAACCAGACGGGCCACCCCTTCATCCGCAATCCGCCCAAAACCGTCCACCGCTTCAAACCCCTCCCGCACCCCAGATGCCGGAACCCCTAGATTTCGATCAAAAAATTCTCCATCCCCCCTCCAAATCGAGCTACCCAAAATGTCCACAGACGTAACATCAAAATCCAAAGTATCCGGCAGTGGGTTTTGTGGTGAGAAGGACAGGTAGTCCCCCACCCTGTTAGAAGCATTCCCAACAGATCCCAACATTGGGAACTCCACCAAGCCCTCCTTCAGTCCTCCACCTGGCATCTCCCGTACATCCATTGTCTCCAACTGGGTTCCAGAGCAGCCAACCAATACCATAACCTCCAGATAAAAAAACCTCAGAAGACTGCTGCAATACCAAAGTCAGAGATCTGCATTGTGAGCCATCAGCATAAGCCAGCAATCAGAGTTCAACATCATCAATCAGCGATCCAGTTTTTAATAGGCCAATCCAAAAGATAACCAGCATGAGCCATCACCGATCTCAGCATTCAATCTGCCATAAGTGTGACCCGATCTCAGATCTCAACGATCTGCCCAATTCAAGCAGCCATCTCTAGCGATCCACAAGCAAGAGATCTACAAAGAAAACCGCCACCATATTCTTCTAATACAAGGATCTATTCAAAAAAATCTATTGAGATCTTAGTGGTAGGTTCTTCATCAAATTAAAACCAGTTTCCACGGTTCTCAACACCTTGATCCGAGCAATCTCCTCCATGCATGCGTTGGAGCAAACTGGATTGGTGCAATATGTTGATGATGAAGTTTCCATTGATCTGTTGTTAGAGAACTAGTGTGATCTGGTGCAAACCATCTAAGTGTCAACGACAAATTTACTACTCAGCCTGAATCTGGTCATCAGTCTGAGCATAATGGCCAAATACAATGATCTGGCATTCAAAATCTACAGCAATCAACCTCCAAGATATGTGCACTACGTCTTTTGCAGCGTTTTTACACAGATCTGCATGTGTTATGCCTCTGTTCTATGACTCCACCGATTACTGGACTTATGTACATTGTACAAATATTAAGCATGACAAATTTATCTTCATATGGTGGAGAAGAGTCATAAAAAAGAATACGGAAGTAGTTGACTTTCCAAAAATTACAACTATCCATATACCAATCCTCATTAGCATCTTCTCTAACTAGCTTCTATATGTTAACAAAATTCAAAAATGTATATGTTTTTTCATTTTAAGTAGCTACTAAATGTATAGTTTTAGTAAACTTGAAAAAACGCCCTTGTAAATAAAAGTTATAGTTTTCTTATAACCAAGAAGTTTCAAAATCACAAAAAAATGGCTCAAAATAAAAAAATGGTGCTAGACCAGTATACACACTTTTTGAAACGGAGGTAAAAACAACTACTAAAATTGACCCCCAAAAAAACAAGAACAATGTCGGGTTCTCGTCAAAGTTGTATAACTTGTTACAGGATGACATTTACATTTTATAACCAAGTCTAATCTCTAGAAGAACTCTAGATCCAAAAATTATGGATCGAATATTACAACTTATAGTTACAAAATTAAATTTAGCAATTATGATTGAAAGCCTTTATTCGATCTTTGCTTCTAAATTATATGTTAAGTCGATCCTATAGGTAACTACATGTTGCAACTTTGAAATACATCGAAGAAAACACATGTTAACTCCAGAAACAACGAACCACTTCATTCAGGGTCTTTCGCAGCAAACTTGGGGCTCTTTAATGCAAAATCATTACTATAACGATTGGAATTACTACATATATTCTCTTTACATGTAGGCGAAAAACATGGAGCTTTTCCAAAAATTGATGCCAGTGAATTACACATGTCGACCTGCCTCTGCCAAAACAGCAAAGCCATCCAAAGCTTGAGACTTTTTCTGTAGTCGAAGACACTCTTTCTCTGAAGCTCTAAGTCTCTTAAGAAGTTCTTCATTTTGCATAGAAAGCTCCTCGTTCCTTTGTTGCACTACTTTTATTCTGTTAACTACTTCTTGTGCTAACCGACTCAAGTCCTCATAATTTGCATTCAATTCATGTAAATATTTTTTGTGCATCTGATTTGCTTGCATTATTCTATTATTAGTTTCATTTAAATTTTTTTTTTGTTCTTTAAATTGTTGAATTTCCTGATGAAGATTTCCAACATCTGTCATGTTTTCAACACCAACTTCTTCCATAGAGATATCCATAGATTGACCATGTTCAACTTCAATTTCACATTCTTTAAAAACATCATCATTTTCTTGAACATCCTCTATCTTACTGTTAACGCCTAAAAGTCACATACATGCGACATTTCGGAGATCCATCTAGTAAAGTGGCATCAACATAAAGAATGCATCGCACCACAGGCATCCTCAACATATCCAAAACACAGCATAAGTCCATAAGTGCCAAGAAATAGTAAAAAAAAAGGGTAGCGCGGGTATTACACAGTTGACACAACAATGCCCGCGCTACACCGACGCGAATTTTCATTTGATAGCCACGCTACTGTCAAAATGATAGTACCACTCACCCCCAGCGGCGCATTAAAGACTCAATCCTCCCCAATGATCAGAATTCGGCTTCTCGCACACTTGGGGGCATTAATAATCCCCCCTTATGTACCTTGGAACTAGTTCACATTTGGATCTATTTGTTTGATGGCCACCTCTTGGCCTATAACAGGAAGCCATTGGCATGCATTTTGTAGAGATAAATTAGAGCAAGGTTTTGTTGTTGCATTTGAATTGGAGCTTCCTCATAGCCCATCGTTTCCTACCATTGTGAGCATTTCCAAGCTTGCTTGCCACCTACCATCAAGGGGCAAGTGTTTCTATCCATTTTTCTTCCATCTACTTAGCATTTAGTTTGGACAAGAAAGGCCTCCCTAAGGGATATTGTTGGCTTCCCTTGAAGCCTTCACATCCTAGGTATTGTATAGCTATTCCATTGGGAAATACAAGAATGGTTTAACATACCTTTGGTTGTTGTTGGAGTTTGCATCTTTTCCCCATCTCTTTCATTTTATTTTCATGTTTGGATGTGAACTACACTAACAATCTCTTGCAGGATCACTTGGAGGAATACCAACCACCATCAAAGAGGCTCCAAGGAATGAGGCCTTGCAGCCACCTACAAGGCTTAGCCCCTCGACAAGTGGAAGAGTGCACTTGTGCAATTTTTTGCATAACAGTTCTAATGGCGGTCATACTTACTTTTGTTCATTTCTTTCTAAACTAGGTTGTTTTATGCTAAGTAACTAATTTTGGGTGTTTGTCACTTGTAAGAGAGCAAGTATTCCACCTATTGATTCCATAATTTGGCCCCAACACGGCTATAGGACATTTTTTCTTGCAGTAGCACAGTTCCCAACGTCTTTTTCGCGCAGTCAGCGTGGAATTGACTCTGACAGTCGCATGTACGCGCAAGTTATCAGTTCACAACCCACACTACACCGCTCATTCCGACTGTGCGGAAGGTCAGTGCATTACCCGTGCTAATCGTGCATCTGTTTTGTATTTACCCGCATTGTACGCACGGTAGAGTGTGATTTAGCCGCACTACTGTTGATTACTTGTTTTTTATCTGCATAGTTTAGTTTGGCAGCCCAATTCCTGATTACTAGTGAACTTAAATTAAGGCTAATTCACCCAATTACTTAATTTTTTAGTAGTTAATGCACCTAGACCAATATTAGGAAGTAAAGAGTACATATATCTCAAAACTTAACTAGGTAACCAACTTTGAGGCTTTCAACAGGCCTCATTGTTGTCACTAGTATTCAAGACCATTTCTTGTTTATGCATCAAATCAACATGTTGTTTTTAGTAGTAGTGCTAGTGTAGAAAACATTTTTTGCACACAAGAAATGACCTAAAGACACTTGTTGCCCAAAGTATGCTCTTCACCTCGGACTTCATGCGATCTTGGTGAAACGGAAAAATGGTGAGAAGTGTGAAATACCTCCATTGCACACTTTTCTATTTAGTTAGAATAATTTGATTTTGCAAAAGGGCCATGAGCATCCCTTAGAGTTAAAAGTACGTATTGCTTGATATACTCTTTTAGTTAATTTTCCAACGAAATCATTTATTTTTATTTTATCACATGTGTTTACTCCACTAGCACACAATAAGAGGCCTGAAAACTCTTCCAATCCAAGTATGCTCTTCACCTCACACTTCATGTGAGCTTGGTGAATCAGAAAGGTAGGGATTGTGAAATACCCCTCTTACACTCCATAAGTGAAACATACCAAACCTTTAAAACCAACATTGTAATTGTCTTAACCAACTAATATTCTCCATAGGAGGTCACAAAAGCACATTTTAGTTAGGTAGGATTGATTGGGCTAGGCATCCATTAATTCCCACCAATCTAGTTTCATTAAAAATATTTTGAAACATAGCATTGTTGTCATTTAGGGTACTTACAAAATCCTTCTATAAGCAAGTGTTAAAAGAGAACCCGGAATCACAAGTGCATCGTGACCAAGGAGGTGAACGTCGAGGTATAGTTTCCCTTATCTCCCCTACAAGCCACTCAGCTTGTTGTAGGGAGACATCACTATACCGTGCAATCCAAACCATTGATCCATACTTGACGCAAGGTAACTTAGTGGCCCAACTTAGGATATCACCAAGGAGCAACTGTGAGTGTAATTGAATCTTGAAGTTATCTATTGTCGTTGGGAGGTGTTTTCAAGCGTTCTTGAATGGATCATTGGCCCCATCGATGATAGAACTAGCTTTTTGTTACCTCCACTAGTTGATTGGTGAGTGGATACCTTTATCACCATCAGTTGTGCTTTTGGGAGGCCCAGTTACATTTGAGAGGAAGGACATTAGGTATTCTAGGGAATTTACATTTATTTTATTTTTTACAAGTTCACTAACTCATAATAAAAAGAACCTACATGTGAGAACTCATGCACTAAAACCAATATTGCACATATCACTCACTTATCGCACCGTTTTTCATATGTTGTGGTTGGCATATTTTTGTATTTGTTCAATTGTGTTTATTCCACCATCACTCTCATTTGACACAAAGCCTTCACCATTGAGGAACAAAACAACATCCTAAAACATTCTCATAGACTGCAAGGCCTATCCCCTCTCTCGAGGGGTGTCATTACACCTCCCCCTCGTATTACATGAGGTGGGAATTCAAATCGGAGTCGTTCCCAGATAGCATTAATAGGATCATCTAGTCAAGGCCACTCCTTGCTAGGTATATTTTCCACACATTTTCTCCCCTTGGAGAATCTATTAATTACACAACTTCTTCCCCCATCGGAAGTAGTACATCGTTGGCTTCTCCCCAAGGAGATCCATCGGATTCCTTTTACCCATCCTCGCTCATAGGAGGTCATTTGTTGTTTATAACACCACTTGGGTCTCTCCCTCATGGAAATCACATCCCAAATAGAATGGAAAGACTCGTCATCCCTACCTTACCATTTATGGCTAGTTTATATCTACTTGATTTTTCCAAAATGACAAATGACCCCATTGCTCATGATGCGACATGGAAGGCTATGCCATATAAGATTACTTCTTATATTCCCAAATTCGAAGGAAAACAGGAGACGATCCCGCCAACCATGTTATGTCTTTCCACTTATGGTGTTCATCTAACATCATAGTGGATGATCCCGTGAGGCTTTGCCCCTTCCAGTGTACCCCCACCAGAACGACAACAAAATGGTACGTAAACCTAGAAAGTGGCACTCATGCCACATTTGCGAAATTAGCCACTGCATTTCTTACGCATTTCCAACTACCAATCCGACATTATCTAAGCCTCGAAATTCTCACTGAGTTTCGTCAAAATATTTTCACCCACATCGCAGACCACATCCATGAGTGGCGTAGACGCCACACACTATGTAAGATTGAAATACAACCTCTCTTTCTACTGGATTGGTTTATCAAATCTCTCCAACCCACCATAGATAAAGACGTTTCCACCTCCATGCCACAAAGCAAGGAAGAGCCTATTCGGAAAGCACAACATTTCGACATCATATATGCACAGTCTGGATACCTTTTCATAATCCTCCATGATGCCCTGCGACATTAGTCGTTGGATCCTACACCTTCAGGTTTGTCACATTCAGTGGATGGGCTTATTGGATCCATTTCCCATTCAAGAAAATTTCCTCCCATCACATCGGTTCCATTCAACATAGTTTTTTATTACCCATCCATGCCACCTGCATCGGTACCCCCTACACGGATACTAACACCATCAGTTGGTCAATTACAGTATGGACCATACAGTCTTGCATACCCAAATGTCATCCAAACAATGACGGTTCCTACACCACCAATGGCGCAAGTCGCTCCTACATCCACCTCTTATGGAGTGCAAACGGCATTCATCCCACCGCCGATATATAATCCATATTACTCTTTCCCATTCCCAACTGGTCAACAACCTCCCCCCAACATGGGGGTTAACCTAGTTCAACATACTTATGTTCAATAAGCTCAACAATTCAAGCAGTTGAATGCCGCAAACCCCCAGAATCCACAAAATCAGGGGAAGAATAAAGGTAAGAACAAACAAAATCAACAGTCAGGGCAAGGGGGAAATCCCCCCCCCCAAGCAAAACCAGAGCATGTGTGATCCAAATGTAGGGACTAACAATCCCCCCAAACAAGGGAAGAATCATACCTTGAAAACCAATTATTGTTACTCCATTTGTGGTGATTATGGTCATTACACATATCATTATCCTCTTATACCCGATTTTCAACAGTTAGTGGAAGCTAAAAAGAAGATGGTGAAGAACCCTCCTCGGGAATTGAATCCTCCCCAACCACAAACAACAGTGTTACAGCAACCCTTTTCCAATCAAGGGTAAGTTACACAAGAACAAGATCCTCGCCCATCCAGCGACGACTCTTTCCAAAATATCTATATGCTAGATATAAAACTTCAAACACGAGCCAAGGGTTATGATGGGCCTTCCACCCCCAAGTGGAAGACGTCTCTATCCCCTCACGGGCCCTCTGGAAATACCGCATCCGAATACCAAAAAAATCTCACGGATTCCAAAAGTTCTGCTTCGTCGTACCCCTAATAAACCTCACATGAAAGCCACCCACAATTATATTATTGTGGATGACTTAGCTTATTCCCCCACGGTTATGTCCACATTAGAAGTGCTACAGTTTTTCTCAACACAAATAAAGGTGTTACTCAATGCACTCGGTGTTGTCGACCCTTCCGACTCGCACCTCATGACCTTTGATATTAACAAAGGTGATCCGCGACTACCATCATCAGTCGCATTTCAAGTTCCAGACATAGTTAAAAACATCATGATCCATCGATGTATCATCCACGAAGACGCATCCACTTGATTTATGTCCGTAAAATTATAGAAACAATTAGGATCCCTCGATTTGGTCCCCTTATCTATCGCTCTTTGTGCATATGATGGGATACCATCCCAACCAAGAGGATTGTACCAAAATGTCCCCATAGAGATGGGGAGCAAGATGGTTATGATTGATATTGAAGTAATCGATGTTGAGCTCGATTACAACATCCTCTTGGGGCGTAGTTACATGTACGCCATGATGGCGGTAGCCTCCTTGGTCTTCATTATCATGATGTTTCCCTTAAATGAGAAGATAGTTACCCTCGACCAGCTTAACTATTATGACCCTAATACCACAAGAAATCCCGACAACGTCCTACCAACTATACTGGGCAATGATCAACCATATGTTGACATTTCCCTCGGTATGTACAAGGCCTCCAATTTGTTAGGAGCATATTAGGGACCACCAACAAAGATACCTACATCTACCGATGGCCTAATCTGCACAATTTTTACCACTGAAAATGCAGCCGCCTCCACCTCAACACCATCATCGGCACCACCACTGATTCATGGCATTGAACAAACGTTGAGTACATGGGTACCACTGATCTTTCAAATACCAATATTGTATTCCCCCACAGGTGTAAAAGAGATGTTGGATATTCAGCTTATTACTGATCAGCAGTATATGGTTGGTCCCTACAATATTGAATGAAGACTTTGTTGAAAAAGGGGTTAATGTACTTAACAATATCTATGCAATGTTCATTGTTGTCATGATGCGTCAAATGTACATGTTCCAAGAATAGATAGATGATACAGGACAAGTGAGACGAACATGTCTTCACTTGATTTCAGGATGATTCCATGCTTTTGGTGGTCCAAAAACTTCTCAGTGGGGAGGTTCGATCCAGGTGGATCTTTCTAAATTCGATCAAGTTTAAAGTCTTCAAACATCAATACAAAGGTTACCATGTCAAAGGGCTCGTTGACAGCTTTCCGTCAACGTTTGTTTTGCATGAAACGACCTCCGGATAAAGAAGTTGTTAGTGGTTGAAGTTTCGTCAATGTTAGTTAAAATAGTTGAAAAATATGGTTAAAGAAGTTATGGTTGGAGCTATGGGATTCGAACCCAAGACCTTCACTAAGGCCACCACAAGCTCCATGTTCCATGAAACAAAACATGGTACAAAGGGTCACATTAAAATATGGTACAAATTATTAAAAAAAAAAGTTATATTAAAAAGGGAAAAGGTTATATTAAAAATAAAAGAGGTTGAAATGTTATGTTATAACATTAAACCTTATACCTTAACGTGGACCCTTATCCATTAAATAATGTGGATCCTAAACTTTAATATCTATTATATGCCATGTGTTAAAACATATGGGACCAAATCCATATTATAGCGCCTACCATATGGAACAAACATCATGCAAGTTTTTTTTTTCATACGCAGTGTAACCAGCGCCCAATGATGGGTGAGGACACCGAATCGAACAGGGTCTCGGGGTCGAACCTGGGTGGGGACGGCCACAGCCGACCGCCCCAGCCACCCGGCCATAACGGCGGCCCTAACATCATAACGTGGGTTTTTAATATCCGCTCAATCACAACCATATTATAACAATATTATTATGTGGTATATTTCATAATGCGCCACATAGTAAAACAAAACATGGAGGACCTCTCCGCCATAGCTACGCTTTACCATTGGACCACACAGCCACCATTGAGTATATATCGGCGTGATTTGCTTAAGAGGTTAAAGCGCCCAGAGGTTATAAAAAGTCACGGAAAATCAAGCCACGGCAGGTTCAGCAGTCGGAGATCGGGTTTTCAAAATAGAGCACCTGCACAGTGTCAGAGGTGGAATATGGGCACAGTTCCCGAGATGAAGTATAAAACATTTAGTATTTTTTGTGCAGATTGGTTGTCTCGAATTGCGTGCCATAGAAGGCCTCAGGAAAACAGGGTCAACTTTATACTCATTTTGCTCAAAATTTCGCAAGGAACTCAATGGTGATGTTTATTTCTGCTTCTGTCTGATAGAAAACAGAGGTTTTTCCAGAACGCCCAAGTTGTAATATTTGAAAACTGAATAAGATTGGCCTTCCCGTTGGAAGTGGCTAGGAGACGTAGCCCAAGAGGGGTGAACTCCGTTATCAGTTGTTGTGTTATTTTTCTGCTTTGCATATGTTCTTTATGTGCTTATGTGTTGATTTGAATCATTTTTAAATCATCTTTTAAAGCAATTTTATGAACATTTTTATGCAAATTTCACATGCAAGTTTATTGGTTAAAAAGATCTTGAAATTTTCAGATCACTACCCCATCAATGGGGGAACCAAACAACCCAAGTTGAAAGGTCCCCTATTACCAACCCCGACATCTAATTTGGTAGAAGCCGTGACGCCTAAAGTAGGGGGCATCAACCATCAGGATTTGAAATTCCCAGTAATGATCAATACTCCCAATCAAAGGGTCACACCGCCGTATTCTCTTTGTGGGCAGCAAGGCCACACAACAAACATATGTCCTACTCTACCAAAGCTAAGGAATCTTCTTAACACTCCCGTTAGCATCACCCACGCTCCACCAACGTTAAAAGGGGGCACCCCTCCCTCGCCCACATCTAAGTCCAAAACATTGCGTACAAATCATGCATGTTCCATTTGCACTCAGCATGGGAACTATACACACCATTGTCCTTAATTCCCTTGATATCGAGAGGCGTTGGCAACAGTTTGTCTCACTCAAGTAACCATTGAGGAAGACCCCTTCTTACACCAAGATTTATAATCCATTAATGTGATCACCACATTGGCAGTACCATCAATCACCACTCCCACAGAAGTTGCACCAACTGCAAACAACGTGGTAGATCCTGTAATGTCACAAGACCCATCTAAACTCACGATGACACCATCACACAATGAATGCTCGTCATGTGGGCACGCTACTCATATGCTCCCTCCTAGCTCTATCACATGCATAATGGATAAAATCAACACCCAAGAAGACCAATAACGCTTTCGTCCCCGAGTACCAATACCTTACCGATCTTGTGGAGAAACCACCCATTATTCCTTTCATTGTGCCATTTTGCGCATCGAATGACAAACTCATCTTGAACTGTTGAGAATGAAATATCAATTACAAACACCTTATGTGACCCCGCAAGCATCACCAACCAATGAGGTAGTACCGACCTTCCCAGACACCATCGATATTGAATCTCCTTTAGTCGGTGTCCTCACTTACAGTGATTCTCCGTCTTCTGACGAAGACGCAGACCACCTGCAAGCATTCCCAAAAAATTAACAACAGGGGGTTTGTACCAACCGTTAATATTCTTATTTTGTGCCAACAACTCTACTTTCATTTCACACTATCTCGAATTAAGAAATAAAGCACATCTCTTCTTCAAATGTAGATGGCCTCACCAACGGTTATGCAGATGGTGCCATACGATGGTCCAAATATCTTACGTCCACTTCTTGGGTTATATATTCCCCCTCCCATACACTTCACCACATCGACAGAGTATGCTTGGGGGAACTAACAAACAAGCAGAGTACGATGTTGTAATAGGTCTCTTAAGTGATGGCATACACCTAGGCATTCACCATTGTACACCTCAACTCCCAACTTGTCGTATTGCAGTTGAATAATATATTATGGGTCTGCAACTCGCTCCTCTTCCAAAATTTGTTGCGCGTGCACCTTCTCATTTGATAGTTTGAAACCATAACTTTCACACATATACCGAGAAACGCCAATGCATTCACTGACTCTATCGCCAATGAGGTATTGAATTGGAACCTAGTACATCACCAAGCTGCATAACCCTGCATATCAATCATACATAAATATATCTATGTGTCTCACCTATGACTACACACACATGTATCTCATCATCACAAATCCTAAAAGTTGATAACACATGCTGAAAACAAATATGCCAGTATCACCTACTACATATGCATCACATCAACATATAGGCAACATAAAGCAAAATACACATACATCACATATATATAGAAACGCATACAGTCATGTACCGCAAAAAAATGGTATATATATATATATATATATATATATATATATATATATATATATATATATACATGTATATATATATATATACATGTATATATATACATACATATATATCATCAAAAATTTATGCCATGTACAAAAAATGGCCCTCCTAGGGAATATACATAGGTATCCTTATGGGGGATACATCAAAAACCCACCTCCCATAGGCCCATCAAAAAATGTATATATACAAAAATGGGGCTCAATAGACCTATACGTAAAGAATCAAGCTACCCCACTAGCTAGTGGATCTTGGGGTCCCAAAATCGCAAGTGGACACACAGCCTCCCCTTGTGCTGGCTCTGGTCCCTGCCATGGCCTCTATCGGGGAGGAGGAGCCGCTCCTCCCTACACCTCATGTGCCACATGACAAGTGACTGCAACCCGTCGCATAATCTGTCGCCAAGCTGGCACGCACTCTGCTGGTAGATGAAGTGTCAATTCTACCTCATCATCCTCAAGCTCGGCCTAGGCTCGCTCATCAACCCCAGTTGACAACCCGCTTAACCTTCGCTCCAATTTGGATACCAAAACCTCCATCCGATCCACGATAGCCACCCCACCAGCCACATCTCCTCCAGCGCTGGCTCCCCCCACTCTAGCAGCATCACCCTCGGCTGCCCCTACTCCTCCTATGGCCTGCCCAGCCCCAGCAGCTGGTTGATCCCGCCTAAGTCTCTGTCTACGAGGTGACCTCATAGGACTTTCATCTGCATCACAGAGGAGAAAACCATCATAAGTATCTGATAAACATATATATCATGAATGTGCAGAAATAAACAGTGTGCACAAATATATATACGAATAGTACAAAACCATAAAAAAACATACCAGTAGCGTCAAATCCGCCAGTGGGAATGAGAAGCTCCAGATCTCCTCGAAAATCCATCCCACTCCAAGGGTACCTCTCAGGCCAGCTTGTGCGTACCTCCCATACATCCAACACATGTGGCATAAAAAAGACCCCCACAGGCCCGCCACCAACACGGGGCATAATACACCCCCAGAACACCAATCGCAGCTCTTATGGATCTCTATGGGGCACCACAACCTGTGGCCTCAAAGATGGATAACACTCGAAGAAGTACGAGCACAAGACGTTTCCATAGTAGAAGGTGTGTCGCCCCACACCCTGTCGCAAATATGATATATGTTGTGTCATGGACTGCAGCATCACCGAACCCCATGCCACAGGCTTCCCAGCCATCACTCTCTCCACTAGCTGGATTTTTCCTCCTGTAATCCAGTTAGGGGATGCGGCCCCCAACACACATACAACGTCTATCACCACAGTCTCCACCGGTAGAGCCCTTATATGGATCACCAACACACCACCCGAGTTCATAGAACTCGAGTCACCACCACAGTAATGATCCACTAAGGTATGGATCGTCTCCCCCACCAACTATGGAGGGAGAGGCTCCCTCACCCCTCAGGGATTCAACCACGTCAAAAAAGATATGTCCTGAGTACTGATACTCGGGTCCTCACCACCCACATGGAACACTCTACAGTCAGGATCCCACATGTCTAGTAGCTTCCACAGGAAGTAGTCAGACGACCGCATCAAAGGGCCCTTGAAGAACTTCAAGAGCCCAGTATCTCATAGAGCATCAGCCACCCCCTGGTCAGCCAACACAATGGCTTGGAGGTCATCAAACTCTCTCTCCCTCCACTCAACATCTCAAATGCGTGCCATCACTGATGAGAAACCACTTGCACAGGGAAATGATCACCCATTAGCCATATAAAAATCATTAGCACGACCTTTCCTAAATCCGTACGTAGCGTAGCTGAAACTCTATTCGGTCGCGCGGAACCAATGCATGGCAGATATACACTTCAGTCGCGCGAGTAGCGCGACTATTTGAGGAATAGTCGCGCTACAACCAGCACGCGGCCAAAGTGTATACATCACGAGCTACACATGGTATAGTACATTTGTTCCACGCTAATGAGCATGCTACAGCGCATGCGATTTTCAGAAAATCCCACGCTAGGCCAGCACGAGATTTTCCCAAAATCTCATTGCTAACGTGTGGGATTTTCTCAAAACCTTGTGCGATAACCCCAAAAACCCAAAAAATCACCCCTGGACACCCAAGGGACCCCTAAACCTAACTCTAACGGATAAAATAAAAAAGGACTAGGTTTAGGATTACCTGGAACTCACGGATCGATGAAGGGTACACCGGATCTCCTAGAAAAGCTCAAAATGCACTTTATGAGGTAGGTAGCACAAAGTATAATTGATTTCGAAAAGTGGGCCCCACCCCTCTTTTATACTCATTTGGCCCAAACTTCCAACCAATGCCACGGAAAAACCATAACTCCATTTCCAAAACCATTCGCACGACGATAACTAGCGCCTCGAGCTCTTCGACATGGAACTAACCAATCTGAATTCCAACCAAAGTCACCATAACACTATTTTCATATTCAAGTACCCCACAGGTACGCGATGTTTTGGTTATGTGATTTCTGCATTTTCAATATCTCGGTTATGTCCTTTACTACACTTGAGTATGTGCATCGTATGTGCAGGACCGCAATCAGGGAATTATGGAGCCTCTTGTTATGTAGCACTAGGGGTCATGCACCCTACCACAGGTATCATTTCGAAACTGGCATATAGACATTATTTTCCCTTTGTTTACAATGCATATCCCAGCATTCTCACTGATAACCATAGGGTCCCCATGCATGGCCTTGATGTGCCATCAACATCATTTCCATGAATAGCATGTTCCCCCATGGGTGTGCGCACCATTTCTATCCTCGTCATCAATTGACACCCATGATGTCGACCTCGCACAAGTCCAAGGAATCTGACCAAACTTGAAAAGACCCTCCCTTAGAGTCTCATTTTTGCATTTGGGAATTTACTCCACCCAATAGACACTCATCAGATTCTTTGGCACATTTTACGAGAACAATTCACAAATCCACCTCATACCTCCATGAGCACTTTACCCTTCGCTATCTCCCTCGTATCATCACCCCCACAACGACACCTATGGGGGGGCCACCCTTAGAAACAACCAATTATATTCAGTTATCCCACAAGTATATACTGCATAGCATTGTTTCATGGGAAACGCGTCTTTGCGTCTGCAAATTGGCCCTCACTTCGTCATTGGAAAATGTCCCTCGATCCACTCAAAACCGTGGGGACTCCGTCCATCATCAAATCACTCTCCCGACACACCCAAAAATGTGGGGACCCCAACGATATTCTTAATGTACAAATAGTTCGTTCATCACCCAACATTGTGGGAACAACATATTATTTTGGCAGCAATGGTCACCTTTGATAGATGTATTTGAGTGTCCATATATTTAGCAATATCTGTTTTTTCGGTTACCATCACCATTTTTTTTGCATCTCCATCAAATCCCTTTCACTTGTAGTTTGTTTCCACCAGTTTCAGTCTGTGTCGTCCCGAAAGAAAATTTGTTGTCCCTGCTCCCCATGTTCACATCGATCAAAGGAATTTATGAGCCCCGCACTTATCAACCAGTCTTGTGTCAGGTATGTCCATCCACCAGTTGGTTACAATATGATCCCAAATCCCAGGATAGGACTCTTGTCATATAATGTAATTCATCTCTCATCTACGTCAAAACATTATATTCCAAGAGTTGCAGTCATTGCAGTTGTACCTTTGGATCCCTTTCAAACACTATAAAAGATCACCTTGAACTTAGTAGGGAGAGCCATTAGTGCTCCCTAACTAGGTGGTTCCCCCTATTATCGACGTCAATACATCATCACATCGGGGGGGAATGTACTTTTGAATGTAGCAGTGTTCACATTTGGAAATCATGATAGCAGTCTATTCGGTACGGTGAATCCCTCAGGCATATTTACATACCAAGTTTAGTCCCCCACCACAGTGGGTTCATCATGGTCACCAGCAATTCCACTTCTTCAGTATTTCGCAACAGCTCCAGGGCCATTTACTCTAACATGGATTGAAGCTGCCTTCAGCCATGTCCCAACATTATAGTAGAGTCGACACATTTGTCTTCTCTTATTGCAATCACTTTGACAGTGTTTCAGGAGAATGGTTATAAACCCCCCCCCTTTGTATCAAAACTATTCTTTATTATAGCTCCAACGGTAGTCACCAACACTCTTCCCCCATGGGAGAACCTTATTTTGTCTACATATGCGTTTTCCTATAGAACATGAGAGAAACAACAGAAAACATGATGCATTATCGGCTCTACAATACCCTATGAACCTCTTACATCAGGGGACATATGTTAACACCTAAAAGTCGCACATGTGCAACATTTCGACGATCCATCCAATAAAGTGTCATCAACATAAAGAATGTATCTCACTACAGGCACCCTTAGCAGATCCAAAACATAGCATGAGTCCATAAATTCCAAGAAATAGTCGAAAAAAAGGGTAGCGCGGGTATTACACAGTTGACCCGCGTTATAACATAGGTTACCTGAACAATGCATGCGCTACACCCGTGCGGCTTTTCCTTCGATAGTCGCACTACTGTCAAAATGGCGGGACCACTCACCCCCAGCGGCACATTAAAACTCAATCCTCCCCAAGGCTCAGAATTCAGTCCTCACACACTTGGGGGCATTAATCATCCCCCCTTGTGTACCTTGGAACTAGTTTATGAAGGAGGAGAGTTCACATTTGGATCTAGTTGTTTGATGGCCACCTCTTGTCCTATAAAATAAAAACACTGGCATGCATTTTGTAGAGAGAAATTAGAGCAAGGTTATGCTATTGGATTTGAGTTGGAGCTTCCTCACAGCCCTCCATTTCCAAGCTTGCTTGCCACCTACCATCAAGGGACAAGTGTTTCTCTCCATTGTTCTTCCATCTACTTAGAATTTAGTTTGGACAAGAAAGGCCTCCCTAAGGGAGATTGTTGGCTTCGCTTGAGGCCTTCACCTCCTAGGTGTTGTACAACTATTCCATTAGGAAATACATGAGTGGTTTAGCATACCTTTGGTCATTGTTGGAGCTTGCATTTTATTTTCATCAATATTTTCGTGTTTGGATGTGAACTACACTAACAATATTTTGCGGGATCACTTGGAGGAATACCAACCACCATCAAAGAGGCTCCAAGGACTGAGGACTTTCAACAACTTACAAGGCTTATCCCCTCACTAAGTGGAAGAGTGCAATTGTGCAATTTTTTCCACAACACTTACCTTCATCCTTGAAATTGAGAGAATCAAAAACTGTTTCATTCTTCATACCTTCCATTTATTAATCTTCTTTAATTATGTAAGTATCTCTAAGAAAATATCGAAAATCTTGCAAGCCCTCTTCAATTTTCCCTAAAACTCTAGATACTAATTGCTCTGCCCTATTTGATTAACCGTCTTTTTCATCAGATAAATCTTCGATACTAATTACAACAACTTTTTGAAACTTAGGATCCATAGCAGCTTTTACATTGAATCTTAATTTTTTAGTGGCCTGAATTCTAGGCCTTCTTCTACTGGTTTCAAACATGGTAGAATTTCTAGCTTTTCAAACATACCTCTTTTTAATCTCTTTGGACTATGCTCCTTCACAGTATTCCCAATCATCTTGGCAACATTAATGGCTTCGTTTCCCTGCTTTGTGATCATAACATTATCCTTAGATAATAGAGTTCCTTGATTCTTTGTAGTTTTCAAACTTTCATCTACTAAAGAATTTGGTTCAGGATGAGACTCTTCCTTATTACATCCAACTAGATTTTGCAAACCCACCTCCTCTATTACAGGTTCAGACTTTGAATTAAATCTTTTTTCTTGAGCTGTAACTTTTTTGTATATTCTCCTCTGTTTGGCCCTTATTAAAAGACTGCCCAGTTGTTCTTTTCAAGGTTTCAGACTCTTTCCCCTTTTGGTCAACAACATTATCTTTGTTCTCAGGAACGCCTGATTGTTCAAGCTTGAAGCGCGACTAAAATAAAAATTGATACCATGTTCTACCATGATTCTTTAATTCTTCAAGGACAAGCAATTTCACAAGACCGTGATGGAAGAAACTATGACTACTATGCTCCGGGTGATTTTGAACTTTGGTGGCCATTTTTAGTTAAACTTTTTAAAATATAATATGGAAGTTTTAACTTTTGAATACCTTCTATATGAACCAAGAACCTCATATGGTAGACAAATACGGTCGCAAACCTTCCTTCATGGGTAATGTAGCACTACAGAATACCTAAGATATCCCTCCATTCCTCCTTTAAAAAGTACATGTGAATGCCCTTTCTCTAGTCAGGGTTTTGATGTTGGGGCATAAGAAATTGATTGTAATCAATATCAACAGGATACTTCTTAAACCATTTCTCTCCTTTAGAAGGTACACCAATCACGGCAACGATGAATTCTTCATAAATTTGAAACTTAAAACCTCCAAAATCAATCGTTGAGCCATTGAAGTTTAGAGTGAATCTCTCTGTAAACTCAACATTATATCCATAAATCCTTTCACATAATGGGTACCAACCACATTCTTGCAACTTTTTAGCACACTGAAGAAGTGTTTTCGCCCAATCCATATTTTTAGGTTCAAACCTATGCAGCTACCCGCTAGCTCTTCTCATATCTGCAAACTATTAATTGATAGAATTGAACAAGGGAAAATGTAGCAAATAGGGTTCAGCAAGGAAAATCATTTCTTTAATTAAGGAAATAAATTAGACCATCTTGCATGGAAATTCGAGAAACAGCTCATGATCCCAAGGCCAATCATAATTTAGACGGGACAAAAAACCATAATCTTATGAGCTGGGGTAAAAATCGAATCAGATATTAAGGGAAGTACAGATGAATTATTTCACATTTTTCAAAAATATCATCATGCTTAAACATCATAATGTGTAATCATCACTCCAGGGGAGGTAGGTGTGGGAGGGATCATTTTTTATCCAGGAGGAAAAACTGTCAGCTCTTTTGCATGGGGATTGGGGATAAAATCAAACAATGAGGAAGAATGGCTATCCCTCCATCACAGCAAGGAAATCGCCTCGAATATAAACATCGCCAAAATTATGGTTTTTGGAGATTCTAGTGTTAGATTTTGCAACTTTTAATCAATATTGTCTTGGATCTTATCTGAAAGAATAACATGCACAGCATAACACAATATAACCAAATAATTTCCTCGGGGAAACCATAAAGGAGAAAAACCCGCAACTTCCTCAGTGATAGAATAGTCACCAATACAATGTCACAAAAGTAAAACCCCAAACAAAGATTGTCTTCTGCAGCTCTCTCTCTTTCCTCCTATGCGAACTTGTCTTCTCTCTCTCACTAATTCGAATTGAGTGAGTGAGTGTTGTGTCCAAATCAGAGAACTATGCTCTATATTTATACTTTACTTTTGCTTGACCTTTTCACTTACTAGGTCGTCCCCAATAAACCTAATTGGTCTGACTCCTCTAGGAGACTCAATAATACAATTAAATTTGACTCTTTAAGGGGTCTACTGCCCCAACTTACATGGGAGGATTTTACCTCAATGACCTAGGATGAATAAGCATCATAATGACATCCCCGAGCGGAGGAAAAACATCTCTGACGGAGGTATAAATAAAATACAATAATAATAACAATATAAAATACGATAGAATATCTTCCGAAGTTACAATTACATCAACACTCCCTCTTAACTAGGAAGGTATTCTCTGGCCACAGTCATCAACCCTATTGGACACAAGTCTGGATAACATCATCAGCACTAGATCGTCATCAATGTTGGAACATCATCATCAACACTGGAACATCATCATCAACACTGGATCATCATCGTCGTTGCTGCTGCAATCCTCATCATGTCGATCATCGATTGGTGACATCTCTCAAATATACTCGTCATAGGAAAATATACAGAATCAACCCTTTTTCATGTTGGATGTAGGCCTAGCTCTCATGTAGGTCTTCATCATCTCTATGAGCAAGCCATCAAGTAGGTACAACCCAGGACCAGTCATTACATTGCCACGGAAATCACCTGCGTCTCCTATTATTGCCTCATCGTATCCATATCATCTCATCATCTCACGGAGCACATCCCAGATGCACGTACAATGTCTACAGTATCGGAGGAATTTCCTACCACCATACAAGACCCAGTCTACCAACATGCAAGGACTTTCCTACCAACATGTGAGACACGGCACTTACATCAATCGACATGGGAGGACTTTCCTGCCACCATTCGGGAAAGGCTCAGCACTTACATCAACCGGCATGGGAGGACTTTCCTACCACTATTCGGGCTCAGCACTTACATCAACGGCCATGGGAGGACTTTCCTGCCACCATGCCAGAAAGGCTCAACACTTACATCAACGGCCATGGGAGGACTTTCCTGCCACCATGTCGGAAAGGCTCAGCACTTACATCAACGGGCATGGGAGGAATTTCATGCCACCATGCCGGAAAGGCTTTGGCACTTACATCAACCGACATGGGAGGACTTTACTACCACCATTCAAGGAAGGCCCATGTGCATCTGTGCCTTCCAAACACATCACTTCCACTTGGAAGGAACCTCGATTTGAAGAACACCAAGCTTCTCTCTAAAGTACTCAAACTTCACTCTGGCTAATGGCTTAGTCAACACATCGGCTATTTGCTCGTCCCTCGCAACATATTGGAGCTTCACTACTCCTCTCTGCACCATATCCCTGATATAGTTGTACTTGATCTCAATATGATTCAACTTGTCATGGAACACCAGGTTCTCGGACAACTTCACACAACTCTGGTTGTCACAGAATCTACAAGTCACCTCTGACTGGAGATCAAACAAATCAAATAGTAGCTTCCTAATCCATATTGCCTCATAGCTATCCGAACAGGCTGCAACATACTATGCTTCAGCTGTACTCAGTTCCACACATGACTGCTTCCTGCTAAACCATGAGATCATATTGGATCCCATACTGAAGCAGCATCCTGAAGTGCTCTTCCTATCTGCGGCACTTCCTGCCCAATCCAAATCAACATAACCCTGCAGGTTAATATTCTGATTTGCGTCATACCTGAGCCCATAATCAACTATACCCTTCAGGTACCTCAATATATGCTTTGCAACAACCAAGTGAACTTATCTCGGATCCGTCGAGAAGTGGCTCAATGTGTTCACAGCAAAGCATATGTCTGGTCTTGTGTTCGTCAAGTACATCAATGACTCAATCATCTGACGATACATCGTGGCATCAATTGACTCTGATGAAGCATCACAAAGTAGCTTCAAGTTCAATGCCATAGGTGTGGCCATAGCCTTGCAATCCCTCATTCTGAACCTCTTCAGAATCTCTACTGCATACTTCCCTTGTCCAAGGAAGATTCCATCCTTACTCTACCACACCTCCATGCCTAGGAAATAGTGCATCATACCCAAGTCCTTCATCTCGAACTCTACAGAAAGTTTCCTCTTAATTGGAAGGTTATTTGTCAATGATGTCGCACAACAGGTCTACATAGATGGAGTATGGCCCAGGTCTCTTGCTTTCTCTATGCATCCCCTTTGGAGCACCATACTTCTTTGTATCTTGTATTGCCTCTCATACCCATGCTGGTTTTCTCTTGTGGGAGTTCTTCTCACGAGGTGGATCTACAGGTTCTACCATGTCTCGATCTTCATGATCTTCTAGAATATATTCTCCCATAGCTATGTCTATGGTTCAAGTTGTTCAGTTTCTTCATCTCGACTTCATAAATCTTCTTGAATGTTATATTTGAATCATCGTCACTTGTTCTTCGAAACAAGTCTCTCTTGTACGTGATGGTACTCAATCCTTCCTACAAGTCAAAATAGTTGTGTGGTTAGAAACATTTCATAATTGTCAAAACAAATTCTTATGCATAAAGACATAGGTCACAAAGTCATGCAACAATCTTAGCCAATGAGCCAATGATTCAACAAAACATTCATCCATATCCCATATTCATACGGTAACTTCCTAGATGCCTTCCATCTCTACCATAACATTGTTAAGAGTGTGCACTACTCTCAACATGTCAACAAAGAGGTTTCATTCTATCTAAGTAGCAATGGAATGTTGTACAGTACCATAGGCTCCTTCTTGATCTTTGCTTCCTTGCAGGAACTATTGGAGTGTTCTCCCTCTTGATCTTTGATTCCTTGCAGGAACTATTGGAGTGTGCTCCCTCCTGATCTTTGCTTCCTTAACCAATGCTGAAAATGGATGAGAGGTTCTTCCATAGATCATTGATGTTTATTTTCCGGAGTCCAATTTTGTAGGAGCTTCTCCTACTTCTTTCATCTAATACAAAAATTCATCTCTAGATTTATATTATGAGGTGAAACTTTTTTAATGAACCCTTGTAGTTGGTTACCTTCATTACAATACATATTCTTCATCACTTGAAGATTCTGAACTTTCTTCTCTGGTTCTCTTTCTTGCAGGTTCATCATCTTCCGCGGTGTGAGCATGGTACCTTTTCTTGTTGGAGCCACTTTTGTTTTTGGGAAAATCTCTAGAGTAGTGTCCCTTCTCATCACATGCATAGCATCTAATGTTGGATAGATCTCTTCTGGGTCTATCATAATTCTCCCTCTGATTTTGATGGTGTTTCTCCCTCTTACTGTGATGATTTATTCTGGCGTGTGTTGTGAGAGCTTGATCATCATTGGCTCCCGTCTTCTCTTCTCGTGCCACAAGTCGAGATTCTTCTTGTGTGCATTCTTTCCATAGTCTATTCAATGTAATCAACTTCTTCCTGGCACATATCCCTTGAATGAATGAGTCTCGTGATCTTGGGATACCATTCAAGGTGGTCATGATGATCTCTCCTTCTTCTACCTTTTTTTCAACTGCCTCAAGTTGCTCCTTGATCTGCGAGACCCTTGTGAAATATGACTGCGTGGTCTCGAAGTTCAAGATATTTATGTTCTTGAGATGGTTCCTTAATGTCATCTTCCGATTGATGTTCTTCCCTTCAAATAGCTTCGTGAAAGCATCAAACATCTCCTTGGGTGTCTTCAAAGATGACACATGTGGGATGAGATGATACTTAATGGAGTCTGCAATGATTCTCTTGGCCTTAACCAAGTTCTTCTTATGGATGGCTTTAGCCTCAACTCCCTCTGTTGCTAGAACCTCTTCATTCACATACTTGTCCAAATCATTTTCTTCAAGAACGAGAGCAATCCTATACTTCCATGCTCGGAAGTTATCATCTCCTTCAATATTATCATCAAGCTTGGTGTGGTGAGACATATTTAATGAGTACTTCAAATGGAAATAGCAAATTTTTTAGGTCTTACCACTTTAAAATGCCCAAACTGGTTCTGGAGCTCGCTGGCCTAGGGTTTGTTAAAGAAACCCTAATTTTTCAAATTTGGAATATTGAACTTCTGATTGGACAGGAAGATGCGCCTCCTCAAGACAAGTTGTCCAATGTACTCCTTTTTCCAAATTGATGAAGAGAAGCCCCAAAAACTTGATGCCCTAGTTTATTCAATTTTTACTGTAGATTTGTCGAGTCTTAATTCTAATGTATCTCTGAAATTTCTACTCCTCAAGGTCTAAAACTTTGTCCTGTGATATTATGCTTTGTCCTCTATCCAACCCCACAGGTTAGAGCAGGGTTGGATTCACCAAGTGGAATTTATGCTAAGTTTCCCACGATGACTTGTTTATGGACTTTTTCAGTATAGTGAACTTGTGCGGAATTCCACGTGTCACTATTTCATCTTCGGATTCTGAAACTCACATCAGAGAGACTAAAGTCCGTTCACTTTCTGGATCATCTTACGAAATTCGATTTGGATCTTTTTATCCCGAGCTATATCATTTCTCCCTAGGTCACCTTTTTAAAACTGAATTTTGGAGGAAGTTGAAACCCTAATTTGCATGGATCATATCTCCTAAAGTATAGTGAATATAAGGATGAAACTCGCACAAAAGTTACATGAATATTTAATCTTCGTCCTTTCCAAGTTTTAGATCCTAAACCTTCTCGAAAATTTATTTATAGTGAAAATTCCAAGATGACTAGTTTCCAGAAATGAAAACCCTAGCTTCCCGCAACTACACAATGTCTTCTTTTCAAGTTAGCTCTGATACCATGTTAGATTTTGAAAATTTTAATCAATATTTTCTAGGATCTTATCTGAAATAATAACATGCACATCATAACACAATATACACAAAGAATTTCCTCGGGGAAACCATAAAGGAGAAAACCCTGCAACTTCCTCAGAGATAGAATAGTCACCAATACAATGTCACAAAAGTAAAACCCCAAACAAATATGGTCTTCTGCAACTCTCTCTCTTTCCTCCTATGCGAACTTGTCTTCTCTCTCTCACTAATTCGAATTGAGTGAGTGAGCGTTGTGTCCAAATGAGAGAGTTATGCTCTCTATTTATACTTTACTCTTGCTTGACCTTTTCACTTCCTAGGTCGGCCCCAATAAACCTAATTGGGTCGACTCCTCTAGGAGACTCAATAATACAATTACATTTGACTCTTTAAGGGGTCTATTGCCCCGACTTACATGGGAGGCTTTTACCTCAATGACCTAGGATGACTAAGCATCATTATGACATCCCCGAGAGAAGGAAAAACATCTCCGACAGAGGTATAAATAAAATACAATAATAATAACAATATAAAATACAATAGAATATCTTCCAAATTTACAATTACATCAACATCTAGACAAGTCATACAAAAGATGAGAACGGGATATGAAAAAGGGCTCCTCAATGCAAAAGGATATATCGCAGAATTGCTCTTCTAAATAAACCATTTGAGGTATCCTTTCTCCGCATCCTGAGGGAAAACAATAGATGTGTCGATGATCTGGAAAATCAAGGAGCTAAGTTTGCTCTTGGAGTGGTGGAATATGACAATGGTGATCAAAAGGTTAAATATGTTCCCTAAGCCCCATGGTAGCGTTGGCCCCATTGGCGTTGCCACCCTTCATTTGAAACCTTTGAATATGGAATGGTATACATTCTCTCCACGATGGGAGCCGCGTGGACTTTCACATGGTAAGCCTCCCATATGTCCTTTTGATGGCAGGAGCATTGAAGAATCCTTTAATGCGAACCTTTTGGATGAAGCTCGCACTTACAGGAATATAAGATCGGCAGAAATGCAGAGGCAGAGGAGTTATATATCAAGCATATTTTTTGTTCAAGCGGACGAGGAAGACAGGGATGCAGAGTACAGTCTGACACAGAGGTCTTGTGAATAGTTGGAAGCCCTTGCTCTTTGGTTCCGAGATCATAAAGATACTGGCCTCTCATGAAACTCAACTTGGGGATCAATGGCAGGTTTAGCAGAGGGATTTTATTTTTTGAAGGCTAGCATAGAATACTTCAAGCAACACCTGCGCAAAGTATATGAAGTTGTTTGCGTTGGGATTAAGGCCAACTGCGAGACTGGTAAGGACTTGAGGTATATTTCGTAACAACTTACCTGTGAAGACTCTCGCATTGACGATTTGGAGGTTAATATAAAATATTTGATGAGTACTATGGATGTTATTAAATAAGAAATCTTGAAGATGGCAAAAATTTCTCAATGCAGTCATTGCCAAGAATCCCTAGCAGAAGATGTGCGTCCAATGGAGGAAACTTCAATTTTACAACCAATGTTTGGTCTTCAAGGAAAGCAGGGATAGCAGGATTGGTCTTTTAACTGGTTTTTTGAATGTTTTTTTGTATTTTGATTAACCTTTAGTTTGTAAGGGTATATCCCTCCTCTGTCATGGTGAAATCTAGGAAGCAGATTAAAAAAAATTGTAGATCCAAGCTAGTGAAAATTTTGGTTATTTCCTCTCGGACTGCTACAGAACTCAGACTTCTCCTTATGGATTTGTAATGAATGGTTGTGTACAACGTTTTTATAATATCAATGTTTCTCAATTTCTGTTAAAAAAATGTGTAATCATCACTCGTAGACCAATAAAAATTCAACCCTATCACTTCAAGCCATTTTGACAACGTGCATAGAAAGAAAAGGACCAGATTTCACTGTCGAAATGTTTAAAACCTTTAATCTTTGATATTTGACAACTAAAACGTAATATTTTAAATCCTTGATGATCAAAGTAGAAAGCCACCAAAAGAGATTAGTTGTAGGTATTAGATCCAGGCTAAAACTATCAATTAAAATAAAAAGTAAATTGCAACGAAGACACAAAACCATCCCAAGGGTTAACAAATGAACAAGCAAAATAGACTTATGTGGATCTGCTAAACTCAACAGAAGAAAGGGTAAAATAAATTTGGTATGATAGTTTTAGGAATAACAAATACCATAAACATTTCTATTAAAAAAATCCTTACAGGGATAGAGTTTTGGATCCAATGTAATAAGGGGCCAAATCCATTTAATTATACTTACATCAAAAATAACCAATGAGACCTACAAATACCAAAAATATCAAAAAATCCAACCCTATTGTCTTAATAAATCAACTTACCAAAAAAACCATGACACTTGCTCAATACATGAGAAAAATCACATCTACAATCACTAGTTTAGAACAACAATGGTACATTTCATATTATCACAATAATTAAAATCAAGTACAATACAACAACTCATTTCAATTTGCTTCAAGAAGTCATTTTAGCTTATTCAAAGAAAACACTCTTCAACATTGCCTAAAATCTAGCTATGCCATCTAGACTGCAAACCCTAACCAACGGTTACAAAGGCCAAGAAAGGAATCCCACCAATATCCAGAAGACAAACCTTTGATCTTCCTAATAAGCTTAAGCATCACATAAACTCTCAAACCTTAATATCTATGACTTACATCACATAAGCTATCAAGGAGTTTCACACACTTGCATTCATCAAGCTACAATATTCAACACTTGCATCTCATAAGCTAAGGAATCCTAGCTCTGGAAGAGAAAGTAGTGACAGTGATGGTGAATTTTCCATGGAGGAGAACTATTGACAGTGGCTAGTACCACTGACCAGCTATGTGTTGAGATATTGTAAATTCTAAGAATATTATATTTGTACTTTATTATTCTGGAGATGTTTCATTCCTCCGTGGAGACCCTATTGTATATCCGGAGATGTTTTATTCCTCCGTGGAGAATGTGGTAACTTGGGTTATTAGACTTCCCTAGTGGGGTCGGCCCTGTATGAGTCATGTGGGTTAAAGGGTTATTAGACCACCCTATTGTGGTCGGCCAAGTCAACATTATGTTAAGTGATTAAGTTGGGGCCGACCTAGTTAGTGTAAAAGTCAAGTCGGAGTTGTGTATAAATAGAGGAGGTGTGTTCCTCATTTTAACACACATTCATTCACTTGTGATTGGCGCATGGGAGAGAGAGATATATGCTATGGAGGAGAAGGAGCTCATGTTTGGAGATTTCATCTTTGTATTTGCCGGTCATCTATATTGATGAAGCTTTGCTGGGTTTTCTACCCCATGAGGGTTTCCCAAGATAAATCTATGTCTCTTGTGTTTATGTTGTGCTTGTTGTTCTTTCAGTGATCATGTATATGCTATTGTTGTGAAATGGAATGTAATACTTATATTTTTTGTCTTAGCATATTGAATCTTAACATGGTATCAGAGCTAGACTGAAGGAAGGCAATGCATGGCACTTATGACACTTGTCTCACTTGCGACAATTTGAAAATTAGGGTTTTATATAGAAAAAACCAGTCATCGTGGAACTTTCGCTATAAATCCATCTTGGCGAAGGTTCGGGATCTAAAACTTCTAAAGGTCGTAGATAACATCCCCATGTACCTTTTGTCTAAAGGACAGCCTCATATTCGTTGTACTTTGTGAGATATGATCAGTACAAGTTAGGGTTTCTGTCTCTTTCATATCTCAGTCATAAACAGGTGACCTAGGAAAAAAGGTCATATCTCAGGCTAGGAAGATCTAAATGAAATTTCGTAAAAAGTGACAGGTAGGGCATGGACTGTAGTTTTACAAGTCTGCTTTTTAGAGGCTGAAGTTTAAACAGTGACATGTGGCACTCCATACAAGTTCGCTATATTGTTTCATCCCATAAACAGGTCACGTTGCGAGGTTTGGCATAACTCTCTCTCAGAGAATCCATTTGAGGTCAAACCTATGGGGTTGGAAAGACGACAAGTCAGGCTACCACAGGCCGAAGTTTCAGACCCTGCATATCCGCAATTTCATAGTTGCACCAGAAACAATACGGCCCATCTGAAATGGCTAAACGGAGGAAATCTAAGATGAGGAGGAAGAAGCTCTCACTTAGGGTTTTCAGTTCTTAGGTCTGGAAGGACCTGATACAATGTTGGAGACACATGATACAACATTGGAATCTTTGATAATGGATTTGGAATCCATTCATCATAGATATTGATCCTCCATCAAAATGTTGTGGGAGGAAGGAGATTGAAGATTAAGGTTTCCAAGTAAGAAGAAACCCTAGCAAAGTTGGGAGACTCATAGGGCAGTGATGAAGAAGGTTTAAATGGAATTGATATCCTATCATCCTAGCACCATGAACATACATAATATGTTTACAAGTGATCTACCTTGGATGGTTAGGTTTTTACCCTTATAGAGAAGACTACTTGACAGGTATGACTTGAGAAGACACAGGTATGTTTTGAAATCTGATGCTTGATTAAGTTCATAATATGTTTGTCTTCATGTTATTGAGGTTAGTACAATTATGATTGTTTGATAATGAATGTATGTGAGTGATAGAAGACATTCATTGATTAGGTTTATGACACTTATGATTGTACTAATGCACCTATGGTGTTGTATGAGGATGATGTTGTCTGCTAACAAGACATAGGTATATCAAGAAAGACAAATCAAGTTCTATGACTATGATGACATGAAGACAAAGGTTCATCCATAATATTTTACCACATAGAATATCTACTTACGGGATACGTATGACCTTGTTCTACTATGCTTAACTTATGAGATATGCAGGTTCTAGCACAAGGTCTCTAAATCATTGAAGAAAACAAAGAAGATATTGTTTGGGTATAGCCAAGCATGATAATCCAGGTATGTTTTCCTATATCAAGTTAGAATCCTACTTTGTGTTAGGATCTTAGGTAAGTATACCTATGTATGAAATGATCATGACCATACATACTTAAGATTATTTAGAATCATAATGTTTTGATAGTATTGAGATTATACTAATGAATGTATGATTATGTATGAGATCATGAGGATGACACTAGTGCACACTTAAGCATGCATAGAAGTTCAGAATGGATAGAAGTTCAAAGACATATGGATATCAAGCGGGAGGCAACCACACAAACATAAAAGATAAGTATTTGAGTTGTTATTTGAATCTATGAAATAGTAAATGATATTGCTTGTAATAGTTGTATGCATATCTGTATATATCATGCATAGTGTAAGCATTCATATAGCATTGAACAGTATACTACTAATATGCATATGATGGGTAAGTTGGACAAAAATTCCATTGTTGTTTATCTAAAATGAAACCTCCTTGTTGACATGCTGAGAACTATGCACGCTCTTGACAGTATGTTCTGGTAGAGATGGAAGGAATCTAGATAGCCATTGTATGCATATAGGATATGGAAAAGTGTTGTGCCAAAGTATTAGTCGAGATAGTTGCATAGCTATGTGAATCATATATGTATGCATTATAGGTTATCATGTCAACATGATTTGATGATTATGAAGTATTACTAATCATGTAATTAACTTTGATTTGTAGGAAAAATCATGTGATATGATCTACAAAAGAAGGATGATGAACACCGAACAAGTGATGGATGTTCAACAAGAAGACTTACAAATCAAACATAATATAGAAGGCTCGTGGCTGGAAGATTCTCTTAGAAAGAGGAAGAGGATCATGACGAGATGTTTGCTCCAAGTGGATAGATAAGACCATTCTCTTAATGGTGTAATTGAAGAAAGCTCTGTACGGGTACCCAGGATCGATAGTCATTTGATGAGCTTAATGATCACCATGGGTGATGCGGATTTCAACCTTTGCTACAAGGTTGAAGATGGTGTCTATATACAGATGAGATTCTTCTCTTAGATGGATGCAAGAAGGAACTCACCACAGAGTTCGAATGATCTTGAGGCTTATATCAGTAGACCCGTATAACGAAAGATGACATGGATAGATATGCAGAAGATCACTCAATGCAGAGTGTGAATGATGTTCAGTCACAGAGGGAGAATTGATAGCTTCTTGACAAACTTGGGCTTTACCAAAAGTAAAGCTGATCCTAACCTTTATCTTAAGGTTATGGATGATGAACCTATCATACTATTATTGTATGTGGATGATCTCATACTGACGGGGAATGAGAAACAGATCATGGAAAGCAAGAAGAAGCTAGCTACAGAATTTGAGATGAAAGATCTCGGATTGATGCATTACTTCCTAGATCTGGAAGTATAGCAAGGCCCAAAAGAAATGTTTCTCAACCAGAGAAAGTATTTGATATGTTGGAATGCAAAATCCATGGCCACTCCCATGGATTCCAACTTGAAGTTGTTAGCTGATGACTCATCAGAGTTAGTGGATGTGACTCTGTACAGACAGATTATTGGGTCATTGATGTATCTGATTAATACCAGGCCAGATATATGCTTTGCTGTGAACACCTTGATTCAATATCTAGTGGAACCTAGGCGTGTTCACCGGATAGCTGCAGAGCAGGTGATGAGGTACCTAAAGGGTACGATAGACTTTGGTTTATGTTATCTTGGAGATCATGACTTCATATTGTATGGCTACACAGATGTTGATTGGGAAGGAAGTGTATCAGATAGGAAGAGCACATCAGGAAGATGTTATTGTCTGGGATCTGCCATGATCTCGTGGTTTAGCAGGAAGCAGTATAGTGTGGCTCTCAACACAGCTGAAGCAGAATATATGGCTGCTTACTCTGCTAGTTGTGAAGGGATATGGCTTCGGAAGTTGTTATCAGGATTGTTTGACTTGGATATGGACCCCACTGTGATCTTGTGTGACAACCAGAGTTGTGTCAAGATGAATAAGAATCTAGTGTTCCATGATAAGTCAAAGCACATAGAGATCCGATATTTCTATATACGGGATATGATGCGGAAAGGAGCTATAAATCTCGAGTATGTGAGCACTGACGAACAAGTTGTTGATGTATTGACCAAACCGCTGTCTCGATTAAAGTTTGAGTATTTACGAGACAAGCTTGATGTAGTTCAGAAGGACCCTCCTTGAAAGGGGGAGTGATATGGTCGTTGATGATGAGATTTCCTGCATCGAAGGTAAGTTCGATGATGAGGATACATGTATTGATGATGTGGATACTTGTATCGATGATGAGGATACTGGTATCGATGATGAGGATACTGTATCGATGATGAGGTTACCTGTTCCGACGATGAGGTCGATGATGAGGTTACCTGTCCCGACAATGAGGTTGATGATATCAACGATAAGGTTGATAAGTGGTCCTAAGACTTGGCCTAAGTGGACGAGAGGGATTGTATCATCCCTGAAATTTGGTCCTTGCATTGATCCGTAGACATATGTCTCCAAGAAGTGGTCCCTAGTAGATGAGAGGGATTGTATCATCTCTAGACTTCGGTCCCTAAATTGATCTGTATACATATGTCTCTGAAAAGTGGTCCTTAGACTTTGTCTAAAGAGACGTGATAGGACTGCATCGTCCCTGAACGTTTAGTTCAAAATGTATGTGATAAGACTGCATTGTCCCTAAACAGTTAGTTCAAAATGTACGCGATAGGACTACATCGTCCCTGAACAGTTGGTTCAAAATGTACGTGATAGGACTGTATCGTCCCTAAACGATTGGTTCAAAATGTACGTGATAGGACTGCATCGTCCCTGAACAGTTAGTTCAAAATGTACGTGATAAGACTGCATCGTCCTTGAACAGTTGGTTCAAAATGTATGTGATAGGACTGCATCGTCCCTGAATGGTTGGTTCAAAATGTATGTGATAGGACTGCATCGTCCCTGAACAGTTAGTTCAAAATGTACGTGATAGGACTGCATCGTCCCTGAACAGTTGGTTCAAAATGTACGTGATAAATCCTAAATTTGATCTAGGTCACATCCAGTATAAAAAAGGATTGGCTCTGTGGTGGTAAATCCTAGATCTGATCTAGGTCACATCCAGTATGAAAAAGGACTGGCTCTGTGGTGGTAAATCCTAGTTCTGATCTAGGTCACATACAGTATGAAAAAGGACTAGCTTTGTGGTGATAAATCCTAGATTTAATCTAGGTCACATCCAATATGAAAAACGACTGGCACTATGGTCGGGATTGCATCGTCCCTAGACATGAGAGGTGTCTTAAAGTGAGAAGGATTGATCATCATGTAAGAAGATCTAGATTGTATCATCCATAGACATGAGAGGTGTCTTAAATTGAGAGGGACTGATCATCCCGTAAGTGGATCAAGATTGTATCATCCTTGGACTTAAGTCCTAAAGTGAGCGGGATTGATCATCCTGTAATTGGATCATGTGTATTGTAGAGTATGTTGCTATGATGATATTGTTAATCGAGATGATCCAAATGATGATACTGTTGATCGAGATGATCCAGATGATGATACTATTAATCGAGATGATCTAGATGATGTTCATCGGGAGATCCAAATGATGCTGTTGATCGGGAGATCCAGATGATGATGTTGTTGATCGGGAGATCCAGAAGATGATGTTGTTGATCAGAGATCCAGATGATGATGTTGTTGATCAGGAGATCCATATGATGATGTTACTGTAGCTGTTTGAGTGCTGCAGAAGATGAAGACTCGGTACTGAAGATGTTGATGTTCCAGTATTGAAGATCTTGAAGATGTTCCAGTAACTGTTTGAGTTACTTATGATGTTAAAGAAAGCTTCCAATGATTATAGATGTATCGTGTATCATGTAGTTGATGACTCCTTGCTCCTGCAGATGTTGTTATAATATCCTTCTTGTTAAAGGGGAGTGTTGAGATATTGTAACTTCTAAGAATATTATATTTGTACTTTATTATTCCGGAGATGTTTCATTCCTCTGTGGAGACCCTATTGTATATTCGGAGATGTTTTATTCCTTCGTAGAGAATGTGGTAACTTGGGTTATTAGACTTCCCTAGTGGGGTCAGCCCTGTATGAGTCATGTGGGTTAAAGGGTTAATAGACCACCCTATTAGGGTCGGCCCAGTCAACATTATGTTAAGTGGTTAAGTTGGGGCCGACCTAGTTAGTGTAAAAGTCAAATCGGAGTTGTGTATAAATAGAGGATGTGTGTTCCTCATTTAACACACATTCACTCACTTGTGATTGGCGCATAGGAGAGAGAGAGATCTGCTATGGAGGAGAAGGAGCTCATGTTTGGGGATTACATCTTTGTATTTGCTGGTCATCTATATTGAGAAAGCTTTGCTGGGTTTTCTACCCCATGAGGGTTTCCCAGGATAAATCTGTGTCTCTTGTGTTTATGTTGCGCTTGTTGTTCTTTTAGTGATCATGTATATGCTATTGTTGTGAAATGGAATGTAATACTGATATTTTCTATCTTAGCATATTGAATCTTAACACTATGAGATTCTTCCCTATTTTGTATCTACTCTATTTTGTATTTTCCAATGGCATTCGCTTGATATCTATGTAATACATTCTGATTTTGATGACTTAATGAGAAATATGCATTTTACGATTCCAAAACTTCTATTATTTGTGTGCTTGATCATGATTCATTATTGAATAATTGATGTAGTAACTAGTTGTAACTTTTATCATTGTACTTTGTATTAGTATGAATTATGATGTGTCAATACTTTGTAAATGTTCTAATTTTAAAACAAATTGGATCTCTATGTTAATTTTTTAAAATAATAAAAATTATATATATATATATAAGTGTCCCATGTCATCATGTCATGTGACTTAGGTTGATAGTTGTGGTAGACCAAGGTCTTTAAAGGGAACCAATGAGTATTCAAACAATAATGTGACCTAATTGTTTGATGGGCTCCTCGACTGTGTTGAGAGTCTGTACAAGTATAAGAATATGTTGGGTATTTGTGTAATGGTGCATGAATGGTGCATAAGTCTGCCCCTTGACTATCTTAATAATGAGGAACATTTGTAATCTATGGTTAGGTTTAGTTCTATGTATATATGTTTATGCAATGTAAATGATATCTGATATTTGTTTGACTATTGAGTTAGTAGTGAAATTTTGGGCTCAGTTACATCTTGGCTTCTCTGCTTGAGCTCTTTGGATTCCTTAAAATAACTGAGTAAAGATACCAAGTTCTTTTTATGGATCCTAGAAATGAGATTGAACTGTTAATCATGTAAAGCACATATATAGTTTTTTATTGTTAATTATGAGTGCAACCTGTGAAATTCTATGTCACAACAGATCTAAGAGTTGAGGATACCTCACAAAGAAAGAATGAGCAGAAAAGTTGAATAAGAGTGAAAACTACAGTAAAAAAAAGCAGAAGAATAATTATGCAACAGAACCCATAAATGAGAAGAATAATGTCACATGATCCAATAATCAATATAATGAACAATGATGATACAATGGAGAGGATTTGAATCACACAGGATAATTCGAACCTCGGTTGGTCTATCATAGAGATTATCACCACTAGAGTGCTCTCGAAGACTCAAACTCAACTGAACTGAACCTAAACTCAACTAACTGAAGACATAATTAGTTAACTGACTAAGGAGGGCACAATAGTGAGTTTGTCATGCATGCCAGTCAGAAAAGGGCGCATGAGGCCACAATCAGTGGCATCCGAAGCTCTAACCCCCCACAAGAGTCAGCTAACTCAGATGGATTGCACTGGAACACTCAGTAGGTTCCTATAAAATAGGAAACTGACTGAAGTGGTCCTAAAATGATGCATGCAAGGCTTAGAAGGTGGTAGATGGATCATGGATGACATCTGCACACCACTAGGAGGAAATGACATCATCAACAACTAGGAAAAATAAATAATGTTAGGTAGGAAAAGGATGGAGTATTGAAATGTCCTAACACCCCCCTTAATCCATACTTTTTCATCCCGGGCCCTGGTTACTAAGACCATAGGTCACCCATACAATCAAATAAATGATAAAAAGAATTGTCCATGAACCAAGGAAATGGAGAAAAACCTCATGGAAAAAATACCCCCTCTAAAAAAAATAGCAGTAGGTAACTCAAAAAACCTTCATACTAAGCAAAAAAGGAAAATACTTTCCTCAGTGAAAACCTTTTGCAAAAATATTGGCAAGTTGCTCCTATGTAGGATAGAAATGCAGGTGCTAGATCTGGATCTGGATATGGATCTAGATCTGCTCCTCTGATGTACCTCCCACTATGTAGAAGTTGTATTAATCAAAACAAGTCTTTCAGGAACCCTTCTTGCTACTGGAGAGAATGGCTCATTGTGGTCCAAATCATGAACCTTTGAGTACATTTTTTCAAACAACCGATATTGTTGCTTGGTTGTAGATCCCCCATGGCAAGTCTCTCCAAGAGATTGTGGATCAAACCCCACCATCATGTAGCACCTCTATGAGAGAAGTGGATCTGCATGACATAGTGCAAGTTTTGCATGATACTGAGATATGGTGGTTCTATGGTAAGATGGATCCCCAACTGTGTTCTCAGCAGCTACAAGGACTTTGTGAGCCCATATTGGCCTTGGCCATGGTTTGGGAGCATGTGTTGGATCTGGGTCTGAATCTGAATCTCCTTGAACTTTATTCTCAACATCAAGATCTTGATCATCATCTTCATTAGAAGAGATATCACTATGATCTTCATTAGATTTCGATGGTGTAGGCAGAGAGTATGGAAAAAAAAATGTGAGAATTCATATGCCTTGGAGGCATGGTTTGCAAACCCTTTCGCTATAATATTCCCAGTAAAGATCTCTGCAATCTCAACTGTGTCAGGACCAAAGACCACTTTCTTCAGTGAACCTATGTAAGTCATCTAATATACAGACAACAAATTTGCTGACAAAGAAGACATCAATAGAACATTTTTTAACTTCCCATGCTCCATATGTATTGTGCCCTTCCCTTCAGCAGAGATCTAAGAGTTGTCTCCCATGTCAATAATTGGACCATCTTTGAGATCTAAAGAAGAAAATGATTCTCTGGAGGAAACCATGTGGTTGGAGGCTCCTGAATCTATGAGGAGGGCTTGTGATTTTGAAAATCCATCCTTCAGTGCATGGCATCTCTCATGACCAACAGACTCACTTCCAGAATCAGTCTCTTGCACCTTTTGGGAGGGCAATGTTATGATACTCAAGAAGCTTAGTCATCTAATCTATCTTCTTCTGCATGCAAGATCTCTCTAGGTGGTTTCCTTTCTTGCAATAGGAACACCTGGATCTCTCAAATCCCTTTTGTTTGTCATTTTTAAAGCTGGAGGCTCCTTCTGGTGGACTTGATTTGGCATTATGCTTGGGTTCAGATGGCCTCTTATATGTTCCCTTGTGCTTCCCCTTCCCATTCGCACTTTTTGCTTCTCCATCCATAAGAGCTTGATCTTTGGAGGCCTTCAAGGTGCGCATCTGGATCAACTTATCTTGTTCTTGGATGAGAGATTCAGTGAAAACATCTTAGGAGGGAATCTTCCAACCAGAGATTGGCATTCGCCCAGAATGGAAGGTAGAGACAAAGATGGAGAACTCAAGACCTAGCTTGCTCAGAATGGATAGCACTAGCTACTCATCCTTCTTCTCAATGCCACACTACTTGCATTGCATAACTAGAGATTTGAATTTTGAAAAAAACTATTGAATGGTCTCGAAACTGCTCGGTTGTAGAGAAATCAACTCATTTTCCATAATATGGCCTCTTAGCTCATCTTGTTTGTCGAAGAGGGTCTCTAACTTCAACCATAACTCTCTCGGAGTCTTCAATCCTTCGATGTGGAAGAGTAGATCTCTGGAAATATGAATACACATGAAACCAAATGCTTCATCCAATCTATTCAGATACTTGGTTTTCTCCACAACTGATGTTGGTTCGGGATCCTTCCCCATTGTCACCCTGTACAGTGATTTGTTGTGCAATACCATCTGCATATCAACCCTCCAACCAAGGTAATTGAAGGGTGTCAGGATCCTGGGAGAGAGAGGAGTGTTCGAATTGTCCATTACAACTGCTGGAGCGAATGCAAGGTGAAAATTGCTACTTATGAAGCAAAAACTGCCGCAACTGCAAAAAAACTACTACAACTGCAGAAAACTACTGCAACACTAAAAAACTTTGAATAACGTGCAAAAAGATCTCAATAATGGAGGTAGACTACTATTGAGCGTTGTTTTAGGACAGTAGGCATTTTTATTCGGATCCTTCACACCTGGTTAGACCTCATTGGATTTCTCCAATGAATTCAATGCAATGGCACTAGGATTTGTTGTGGAAATCCAAAGGCTTCTAGTGCACTACTGAAAGCAGCTGCTCAACCTATTCACTCAAATGGCTCTGATACCATGTGAAATTCTATGTCACAACATATCTAAGAGCTGAGGATACCTCACCAAGAAAGAATGAGCAGAAAAGTTGAATAAAAGTAAAAACTGCAGCAAAAAAGAGCAGAAGAATAATTATGCAATAGAACTTAGATAGGAGCATAATAATGTTACATGATCCAATAATCAGTATAATGAACAATGATGATACAATGGAGAGAATTCAAGTCACATAGGAGAGTTCGCACCTCAGTTGGTCTAGCATAGGGATTATCACCACTAGAGTGCTCCAGAATACTCAAACTCAACTGAACTGAACCTAAACTCAGCTAACTGAAAACATAATCAGTTAACTGACTAAAGAGGGTGCAATAGTGAGTTTGTCATGCATGCCAGTCAGAAAATGGTGCATGAGGCCACAATCAGTGGCATCTGGAACTCTAACCCCCCACATGAGTCAACTAAATCAGGTGGACTGCACTAGAACACTTAATAGGTTCCTATAAAATAGAGAACTCACTGAAGTGGTCCTAAAATGATGCATGCAAGGCTCAAAAGGTGGTAGATGGATCATGGATGACATCTGCACACCACTAGGGGGCAAATGACATAATCAACAACTAGGAAAAATAAATAATGCTAAGTAAGACAAGGATGGAGTATTGAAATATCCTAACACAACCACAGCACATGGTCAATGTCAATGTGATTTGAAAGGTGCATAAATTGAATTATATCACATGATTTAAGAATCTCATAATCACCTTATTCTGGAACTGATGAACTCCTTTGGAGAAAAATGAGAACAATTTTATTGCTATATCATTTTCTTCTAGAAGTTTATCAAAGAAAACCTATCCAAAGCTTCCTTGACAAATCTTCTAACTAAACTTATTTTGGATTCGATAATCTCTTTTAAAGTAAACACACCAGAATTTGCTAGATTTGGCACCATAATAATTGGTTAGTTTGCACTTCATGTAAATACACAAAGTGTGAAAGCACAGCATTAGGTACTTTCATAGGGGAGACTGCCACAATGTGTCATATTAGAATATTCCAGCTAAAATTCAAGTTATTTCCTAACCTTATCTGACATCATGTTTTCCCTCATTTCTTCCAATATACAGCAATATTTGAACATACATTTTCCAAACCATTATAAATGTTAATCGGAACACGGTCATTCAATGGCCTCGGATCCTTTTTATGTCATTTGTATGAAGAAGGCCAGCAATGTCGTCTTCCTTAAGAAGAATATGATCTACTCATTGAATTCAGGGTATGTACTTGCATAATTGTATGGACATCAAGTTTCCTTTAGTTCAAGATAATAGAACTTTAAACTTAGTAAAATTCAAAATCCCATGTGTTCTATGGTTACCATAACTTTTAAAACACTTAATATTTCATTTGTATAGACAAGATGAGACTTCTAGTGCTCTGTCTCAAACGTCTTTCATGTGATATAAACATCATGATTTATTTATTTTGAAATGTCTTTGCCACATGTATTTTTATGATATAGGCGGCTGATGATGATATGAATAATTCCCTGGTTGTGGTTCAGAAGCCCTTAAAGAGGGGCTTATGTTTGAGTTGGAAATTTCTAAGGCTTCCAGAGAGAGTGCAATGCTTAAGAGGGTGCGATCATACCAGCATTAATGCACCGGATCACATCATAATCTCCCAGGGGACGCTTACATTTGATGTGTTTAACGGTATTGTTATTATAAGGGGAGACTGCCACAATGTGTCATATTAGAATATTCCAGTTAAACTTCAAGTTATTTCCTAACCTTCACTGGGTTGGCAGGTGCAGGTGGAGTCTTCTTCGACTCTGAGGGAAACAAACTGAAAGAGTATGCCCGGGGAATTGGCAAGAGGACAAATAATGGTGTTGAATGGCTAGCTCTAATTAAAGGATTGGAACTAGCTAGGATGGAAGCCATTGAAGACTTGGTGGCCTTCGGTGACTCTATGATGGTTGTCAGGGAAGCAAGAAATCTGACCAAAAAACGCAAGACCCCTATCACTAAGATACACCATCTCCTAAATTGCGTCGTCAATGAATATAAAGCTATCAATTTTCTACATGTGATGAGATCCAACAATCGGCAAGCTAACATAATGGCAAACATAGGCATTGGACTAGATTGTGGAGTCTTAGTTTGCAATCAATCGATCTATGGGAAGACTTGGGTTCCGTAATTTGCAAAACCTTCTTATGGAGAGAAGTCTTCTTTTGGTTTCTTGTATAAAGAGGAGGATTTCCTCCTTGGATTGGGGTGAGCATAACTACTCAGACCTCAACCCCACAAATTTGAAATATGAATGTTGCAATGCTATGGCTAAAATCGAGGTTGTTCCCATTACTCTGAATCCCCTCCGCGTCTTTTCACCAAATCGGGGTCAGCTCACACGGTCGAGACACATGAGCTTCATGCAGCGTTGCAAGGAGGTGGCCTGTCGAGGAGGAGGTGGCTTAAATGTTGGAAGCAAGTGTATTTACCTCGGTTGTGTGAACCAAGACAGGATGCATCCGTGTGAGAGCATATTTGAGGTTTCTGGTGTCGAGATGGGTGACCCTGCCCCTGCCATTGTTCTGGATCCCTTCTCAACCTAGTGTCTGCGTTGTAGGAAGCTGTTGTCAAGCCTTGGGGGACTTGCAAGCGCAGATATCCTAAAGATGTATATCGCGAAGGATGACTGCCATGCCATGGCTCATGATGATTCGAATATAGCACAGCATGCTCTTCCCGATTCTAGTAAGTCTGGCTTTTTGCGGTTGGAAAAGAACATGCATCTGGCTTCTTCTAAAGAGGGAGGTTGAATCAACGGTTCTGAGCAGAAGTTTGACAATATCCCAGACGAGGTCAGGATTTATATGAAGGGCATGGAGAATCAGATTTGCTTGCTCCGTGGGGAAAACCATGATTTCAAGAGGGCTCTCTCTCATTTGTACACTCTTGTGCAAGCTACACTCTCTGAGGTTCGAAGTCGTAGCATCAAGGTCAATGAGCAGGTCGCTAGTCTGGCAGAAACAATTGGCAAGGGCTGTCCCGATTCAGCCATCCTGGATACAAAAATCATGGCGGTTCACAATAGCGCCAAGATTGTGGAGGCCAAAATTGATAGTATGAGAACAGAGATCAAGAATAGTACCCTGGAGTTGCAAAAAGGTATCGAAGGATCAGCAGGAGGAAATGAGGGGACTCAGGCTGCTGCTCCTCAACCGTAGTCACATGTACAGCATCTGTTTCTCAGCTTTAGTCTTGGATTTTCCTGGTTTTTTCGGACCTTTTATGGCTTTCTATGTGTTATCTGAGCTATATAGTTTAGGAATTTTTTTTATTCTGCATGTAGCAGCAGTAGTTCAAAGTTCTTACAAGGCAGATGTCACTCCTTATTTTCAATGTTCTGATTTTGTATTTTGCTTCTAGGGCAGTTTGTTAGGAGATATGGTCTCCATAGAATAGGTAAGTTTCATGATCATTACAGGCTAGTAAAAGACGAACAAGGGGTCATGGTTGTTCTCATTTGGGAACAATCTCTTCTCAAAATTTTGTAACCTCTTTTTTCAGTTTTATATAAAAGCTCTTTACCCATTTCCGTTAAAAAAAATGATATAGGCTTCTATCTAAATGTGTGTAGATATATAGATACAGATAGATCAATCAAGGATGAAACATCCATGTATCATTCACCCAGAATGTGTGTAAATATATAGATACAGATAGATCAATCAAGGATGAAACATCCATATATCATTCACCCAGTTTTTGACTTGCAGACGTTGTGCTGGAGCTGTAAACGTTGGAATTTAATAATACACCTTTGTTTCCAAAACTATTAAGCAAGCATTTATGCACACCATAGTAGCACATTTCTCTCATAATTCTCCTCAATGAAAAACCCAACAGATTCATGCACGGTTTCCAAACCATTATAAATATTAATCAAAACAGAGCATTCAATGGCTTCAGGGACTTTATGCCATCTATATCAAGAAGGCCAACAAGGTCATCTTCTTGAATAAGAATATGATCAACTCCATTGAATTCAAGCTTCGTACCAACATACTTCAACTCAGATCCTTTAGTTTAGATTATAGAATTTTAAACAGTAAAAATAAAAATTCGATGCGTCCAATATTACCATAATTTTTTAAACACTTACTTTCATATGCCCATTTTTTTATGGAAAAGATTAAACATCTGTTGCTCTGTCTCAAAAGAACACATTGCTGTTATATATCATGCAATCTCAACACTTACTTTAAGGGATTCCTGAAGCTTTATATAATCGGTTTATACTAAAATTAGGACACGTTCATTGACAAGTCCCAAGATGGCAATTTTTAATTAGTCTGATACTTCAAATTAAATGGATGCCATTTTCCAAAGGGGCATGCCAAAAAGAATCAGCTGCGTATTTCGAGGAGCTTTCAATCCCAATTCCGCGTGTTTCTAGGAGCTTTAAATGCCCTAGACACAAGGATTTGGAAAGTAAACCTAATTGACCAGTATTAAGTCATCCAGCATGCATTATGTGTGCATTACATAATCCTTTGCTCCTTTAATGCCATCCAAAAAGATGTGTGAAAATATCATTATGTGAATCTCTCCAGAATCACCCTTAAGAGATGAGTAGAAATGCTCTCTCAATTGCTTGTGAGAAAGTAAAATTCAATCTATTTCCATTGTAAAATACCTGTGAGAAAGAAAGAAATCATGTTGACTTTAACACAAACTATAATGATATTTCCTTGGTAAAAAGCCTTTGAGAAAGAAAGAAACCCTATTAATTTCCACACACGACTATAAAGTGGTCAACCTACCTATGCACCATCCAAAGTTTCCACACCTGAAGTCACATTCAAAACTTTGTTTCACTTTCTACCCAACGAAGAATCTAATCGACCAAAATTTACAAATAAGCTCTTCCATTATAAATCAATGGTAAATTAATTACAGCAAGCCCACTTACCTTCCAATACGAATGTATTTTACAAATTTCAAGGAAATTTAATGGAAAAATAGAACTGAACAAGGATTATAGCAATGTTTTAAAACTAAGAACTGGATTCTGAAGGGGTTGAAGGTCAACTCGGACTCGGAACAATTTGATTTTTATGACTCGGACTACTTAAAAATACATAAAATTTTACAATTTTAATGAAAAATATATATATTAAAAATTCCAAGCTATGATTCCTAATTATTAGAGACAAAATATGCAAAGTCTACTCATATATATACCATGTATGGGTCAAGACTCAATATATCAAAATGGCACCAATTCATCAACTGGGATCCTATTCATCAATAGCACCCTATTCCCCCCTCCTCTAGGTTCTAGCCAAGCTTCTACCTCAAATCTCGAAGTAAATCCCCCAAGGACATTAGTCAACACCCTACAATTTTGATGAAACTTCATCATCCAAGCATTAAAATAAGGTAGAAAAAGTTTCCCATGCTTAATAAGTGATTTTGCTTGTCTGAAGGGTGCATTTTTTATTAAGGTCATGACAGAAGAGTTCAATCAACGTCAACAATTAGGCATCAGCACCACCAACATCAAGGTATATACAGAGGGTGCTTGATTAAATTCCAATCCCTTACCCTCATACATGATAAAATCCAGTGGAAATCTTGCTCCTGAAATCCTGAAAACTATTAAGCCTGTTGAATTCTGAATGGGATCTAAATTTCTACATTTTGCATATGAAGTCCGATGAGGTTAGAACCACTCTCAAACATCCTGAAACAATTAACGGTAATGTTAAAAATTTAAACAAAAAGATAAAAAATGAAAAATCTACCTTTTACTTTAAGAATTTAACATTACCATTTCATATTACTCAATAACTCACTTCAATATCACTACTGCAGGGACTGTGCAGAGACCAAACCAGCCGGTTTTTTACGGACTCAGGCTGTTCAGGCCAGTTCGGTCTTTTAAAAACCAGCCAATTTGGTCTCTGCACAGTCCCCGCTGCAGTGACATTGAGTGAGTTACTGAGTAAGCCGGTTTGGTACAGAACCGGCTTCCGGGCCAAGTTTTCCAACAGTTCAATGCTGTTTGGGATTAAACCGGTGAACTCGGCCGATTCCAGTTCCGAGTTGACCGGTTTTTAAAACTATGGATTAATGATATCACCTACTACCTTAACAACAAATGCATGCTTTTCTGATTTTATATTTACAGGAAAGGAAATAACTGGAGAATTAGATTTGGAAAGAATTTACCATATTCCAAAGAAAATTCAGATTTTGACCACTACTTATCACTGGCACTAACCACAAATAATATAACTGTATTCCCTTTTTCTGTAGCTTCTGCAAAATTGTATGCACCAGTCAAAGAATATGGAGTCTACAATGTATACCAACATTACTAGAGAAGACAAAACAACATAGTAAAGAGTATGAATTAAATACAATTATTTGTGAAGAGCAAAATCAGAATACATATATTTAAATACCATTTATGTGGTATTGAATGATGCTGAGAAATGTTTTTTGAAATGTTAAAGTAAAAACAGTTTACTTTAAACGTTGAGACAAAACAATACCAGAATAATTCCCAGAAATTTCCAAGAAAACACTTTCATGTATACGTTTGCACAATGCTTTCAACAAACTCATCTGTGACATATCTATTCCCAGTGACAAATCAACCCAATGAAACAATCAACTTCTCTGGATTTCCGATGTCCTCAGTTCGAGCATTTGGTTTGTATGGAAGGCAAATCGAACAATATGCAAATTACCTGCACAGCTCCTTTCTTTTCATCTTCAAACTTAGCCTCCACTCAAGGCTCAGCACAGTGCGGGTGAGAATAGTTACCCTATAGTCTGTTAGCGACTCGAAATTGTTTTCAGGTAATTGTTTTCAAGTAGAAGGAAGAACAGACTTATATGGTTTGCCTGAACAATCATGAATTAATCCCCAAAACACAAACAGCGGGCACGGAAAATCTAAAATTGGCAGACTTGTCTACAACTTATATGCAAATTCACAGGGCTATAACAAACACCTTTATGAAAAAAAATTAGCAATATTTTTTCATTATTGAAAAATTGCAGCTAAATATAAATTCCTACACAGCCAAAAACCTTAAGGCTTATGGAGAATCATGGTCCGTGGCACACGGTTGTTTCTTGAAGGTCCGTGGCACACAGTTGTTTCTTGAAGTCTGTAATCTCCATTTTAATGTGTTTCTATGCTTTCTTCTTGAACTCTCTGTTGAGATTTCAAACGGAAAGCACCGTACTAAGCAAATAAACAGTTCAAAATATACATACAAACTTAAACCGAAACGAAAAGAAAAAGCCCTACCAGAAAACTTGAATTAGCAGAAACTGCTGGGTTCTTAGCTGAACTGGACATTGGTGCTGCTGTTGCTGTTCAGCTTCACAATGAAAGAGTCGTTCTCCTTCACGATCTCCCATAATAGCCGACTGGTACAGTTTCCATCCTCTGTGCAAGCTACACAAGGTAAAACCCTATATATACCCTCAATAACTAGGAAAAAATGAAGCAAAGAGAAATTTAACATGTATTGAATAAAAATGGAAGAACCAGGATACCTTGCGTCCAAGCGGTGCTCTGCTATGCCCTACCGTCGAGCAGATGAATCCCTGCTGGTCCTCCTTTGCAGGATTTGTGAGTATCAATTGCGGAGGGAAAGCAAACCACGCTGCTACTGAGATTTTTGATAATTGAATTTCTCAGCCGGAGCACGGTTTGTTTTGCCTCGCAATCGATACCGAAATCCTTTACCCAAAATGTTAATTGACAAGAAAGTAATAATATGAAGACGGGCACGGAATCAGCGAATAGGGTCTGGCTCTCAGTGGCAAATCAAAGATGCCAAATATAGACGGTCAAGTTCCTTGAATGAATTTAAAGTTAAATTTCAGAGATTTTGCGACGCCATCGAAAGGGGAATGCAGTCAAAACTGGGCAGAAGCGACTGGTGTGATTAGCCAAATATTGGTCCCGTTTTAATCTTGTGAAGTATTGAGCAATACTGATAAGAAAAACCCATATCACTAATCTGCACTCGATCGGCAACAGAGGGCTTACTCAATTTCTTGACCTAAGGCCTTATTTCCCCGATCTACTTTCAGATCGGAAAACATTTTTGGATGTTTTTAATGGCTAAAAATGATCAGCTTTAAAGAAGATGAAGAAACTTGTGCTCGTCTTCGATCCTGTACCAGTTAGCTTCGGAAGCAATCTACTCTTTTGCACCAATTTGTAAAAATATTTCTTACCTCTGTGATTTCTTTGGAATTTCAATACAGGATGGAACCCTCTTCAAACTAGATTTGAGCAGTCAACCCTACGTCCTCAAATGATGGCAGTCCTATCGATTGAGAGTGCCTCATTTTCTTGGAGCGTGGTGACTAGTGTATGCTCATGATGGTGATAATTATATAGGTTTTTTTTAATTCTATGTAGGGGAATTGGTAAGTAGTTGAGGTTACTTAGGGAACACTCAAATCACAAGTGTTGTTTTAGTCATGATAAATTGAAAAATGTCAAAAACTTTAGTAAATAACCATTTATACTTAATTTCTATAAGTATCGATGTTCACTTAAATTCATAAATATTTTAATGATGATAAACTAAAAAATTAGAATGGAAAGTTTTTAAATTTAATTTTTATATAATAATCATTGACATATTTATAGTTTATTTATAGCTTTTTAATGACATATATTTAGGAAGAAGTATCAAACTAAGTTTGGATAAGTATCCTTCTAATGTCCCCATTCAAATAATTACATAGCAAGATAATCCCCTCAATCCTACTAGTTCCCTAGGTTGGATGGATACATTTGGAATTGTAATAAGGGAGCTAATAAATGATAATTAGACATTAGAATGGTTCAAGTATTTAATAAAAAGGTTGAATAAACAAATTCAAGAGAAATTTTAGGTGGCAATTGGTTTTGAAGACATATGGAGGATGTGGGACGCACACTAGCTTGATTTTTCAATGCCACATGGCATCTCTTTCTTGCCATTTCGAATCCATGAGAAGGCAAACATTCTTAGATGAGTTGGTAGGCTCATACACATGGCATTTAGCATCATAGGTCGAATTTGGATGGAATGGTAACCTCCATGGAAGAGGAAGAGTCAAACTAGAAGTTTGTGGACACTTGGGCTAGATTCCCTAGCTCGTATGACAACAATGATGAAGAATCTATGACATCTATGACAAATTTCAGACCTGATTGCTGACATCTGACCAATATGACATGTCAGGCCCAAAATAGGCTCCAAGGTGGCGCTCATGGGAGTTGGAGAAGCCAAAGAGACTCCTACTCGAATTGGGAGAAGGTGGAAGGTTGGAACTTGGGAGGCAAGTGGCATAATGTGGAATCTTTCCTAATTGGAAATCTCTAGAAGCTAATGGGAGGAATTCGAACCATAGGAGGCTAAGGTTGGTTATAAAATACATGAATCAAGCATGAGAAGGGCTTTTGATCATTTGAAAATTTGCATTTGTGAAGAGAGAGGGCTAGTGGAAAACTAGTCTTCTTGCCTTAGCCAATTTCGAGGGTGAAAGATTCTCATCCAAGTTGGTGTGTGGAAAGGCCATTCAGGTCTGTCATGGAGCTTTAATGGAGTCATAAGTTACAAGTGCAAGCTACAGGGTAGCTCGTGGACACTTCAATATCAGCTTGTTCTTTCATCTATTCCAATTTTTCTCATCATATTCTTGCTCTAGGGGTTGAGGCGCACTTGGTGAGCTATTGTTCTCTTTGGGGGAGCTTCCATTTCCCCATTATTTTTTAATCTGATATAAATGCTCTGTATTTACTGTCATGAAGAGTCTCGGGTCAAGAGCACAAGTGGAGTCATGTGAATATGATTGTTAATGAGAAAATGGTGCCATTTCCCCACTATCTTGATGTATGACAATGAAATGTTCTTATCTTTGAATGAATGAGTGAGCCGTGGATATTAAACTAATGTATGGACTGTTAATGATGCATTCTAAGAGTTTCATATTCAATATCTAAGCATTTGAAGTCATTTTGTGAAGTTTCATTGCATTTGGAGAAGATTTGATGCCATTTCCCCAAGGTCGAACTAGTGATTTTGTAGCTATTTGGGAGAGGGTTATAATAGAATTAAAAAACTGAATAATGGTGCACATGAAACCTTATTATTGTCCCTTAAACATCCCCTACCTCTGTTCAGAAATTCGAGTGGGTTTGGAAGCATTTGGAGAGCCATTTTCAGCATTTACCCTGGGGGGATTTGAACCTCAAATTGCTAGTTAAATTCCATACTTTGTCCAGAATCTTAAAGGAGTTTGCAGAACTCTTTTGGTGGTCCAATATCATCCCTGAACATCATAATCAAGTCTTAACATCAGCCATATACCTTCTTAGAATATTTGGGAGCATTTGGAGCAAATTGGAGACCTAGACATCAAAACTAGTCAAAGGTCGAACTAGGGAAAAAAGTGAAAATTTTGCCATTTTAATAAAATTCTTAAAAAGGGACATTACAATCCCAAATAACAATGGATAGGTTATTAGTTATTTTTCAATTTTTTATTGTTGGAATTATTAACAACTTGTTTGTATAAAGTTAAATGTGAAAATGTTTTTCTACCGGTTTCTATACAAGTTAAATATAAAAAGGCTTCCAATCCCAAGTTTGAGATATTTTTGGTTTTCAACTGGTTTATATACAAGTTGAATATAAAAAGGCTTTTAGTCCCAAATCTTAGATATTTTTGGTTGAAAATTACAAGTAAATACATTCTATTAACTATCCTTGTTTTTCTATTAGCTTGAATATTGAAAGAAGTGCTCATATTCAACTTGGTATCCATCATGTTTCATGAATGCTTTCAAAAGTGGCTTAAAATTTTGTTGTCATTGTTTGAGATTACCTACAAGATGTATTGAAGACTTTTTCATACAAAAAGAAAAGTAACTTGTTATTCCAAGTAAGAATCAAAGTTACAACAAAAGACCCAATTAGGCCTGAGAACTCCAGAAGATATCAGACTGATCAGTACAAAGCCTACCTGAAAAAATAGAGCCCCGTCTATGTCATGAAAGCAGAACAAAGCACCGATATGATGGCACTATTTCACTAAGCAACATGACTTTTATGTTGTCATTCCTAAGATAGATCAACCATGTAAAAACTATTTACAATATCAAAAGTATAGCCTCGAAACAATAAGGAGAAAAGAAAAACTACAAAAAGAAGGGGTCTATCCATATGTAATCGGTGCTTAATATAGCATGATAGATCCTGATTCTGTGACAAAAAAGTCAATCAACTTTTCAAAAAAATACATGTCTTCTAGATAGTTGATTCCTTTCTTAGATAATATGTCCGTTTCGTGGTTGTATCTCCTAGCTATATGCAAGATTGAAATGTTTGGAAAGCAGTCCAGAAGCTCCCTCACCTTATCACACCAGTGTGTCAGCGGATCCACCTATAAATTTGAAATATTCTTGCTCCAATCTATGATAATTTTAGAGTTTCCATATAACCGTTCCAAATTTAAAGATTTTATTTTAGCAAAACTAAGAATGCCCCATAGTGCCATTAATTACGCTATGTTATTGGAACCTTGTCCACATCCCATCCACAAGGAGAATCTGCTCATTTCATCAATTTGTATAATCATTCCCGCCCCACTACCAAAACTCATCGTTGCACCATCAAAGAAGTCGTAGATCGTGTTCTATGGAAAAACAAGTTCAGCATAATTCTTCACACATCGGTGAATCCTCTGTCTATAGTATTCTCTAAACATGCCAATACTTTTTGTAGAGATAATCCTTTGTTTGATTATTTTATCCTAAAAAATCACCGCGTTCCTCGCTTTCCAAATGTCCCAGCAAGTGATAAAAGGCAAGGATCTAAAATTTGGAACATTATTATACCAAAAGGTCCAACTATCAGCAAAATCCTCCAAAGACCATCTAGTAGAAATCAAGATGCATTGAAGACTTATTAAAAGCATGGAGAACAATGATGGTCATCAAAAGGATTCTTGTAAATGTTGTTTCATTTCAAAAATGCACTCCATAAACATCAATGGTCTTTTATAATTTGCATCACCATTCTAGAGCATGTTAAAATGGAATGGTTATGTGTTGATTTTCTTTTAATAATTCATAATCCTAACTAACAACCCTAACATCACCAGAAACACATTAATGTCTTCTATGAAACTCTAACTCATGACACAATTTTTTTATAAGAATAAAAAGCATTGGCATATGTATCATTTATTTATATAAATAAGCATTTTACTATGAGTCATTAGTGGAATTGTTATGTGTTGATTTTTTCTTTATAATTGATCATCCTAACTAACAACCCTAACACCATAAGAAGCACATTAATACCTTCTATGAAACTCTAACTCATGAGACAAGTTTTTTATAAGAATAAAAAGCAATGGCATAGGTATCATTTAATTATATAAATAAGCATTTTACTATAAATCATTACAAGATTAATGACTTTTTCAAAAGAGAGGTATTAATATTGTAAAAACAATTCCAAGACTCATATATGGTAGGCATATTTGATATACAACTTGAGTCCAGGCCTAGAAATTCAGAACATGTGTTTGATCCTAGGAGGTAACAAGCTTGAATCTAGGATGGGGTAGGGTGATTCGGAACAAGAGCATCTAATTCATATCAAAAGCCACGTGATACCTATAAGAAAAATGAAAGCAAGACGACCCAACTGATTTTGGGAGTAGTACCGAGACTCGGAACAAGAACGTCTAATTAATATCAAAAGCCACAGGATACCTCTAAGAAAAAGGTAAGCAAAATGGTCCAACTGATTTTGGGAGTAGTATCGAAACTCGAAATAAGAACGTCTAATTCATATCAAAAGCCACATGATACCTCTAATAAAAATTTAAGCAAAATGGCCTAACTGATTTTGGGAGCAGTACCGAGACTTGGAATAAGAACGTCTAATTCATATCGAAAGCCACAATATACCTCTAAGAAAAATGTAAGCAAAACAACCCAACCGATTTTGGGAGCAGTACCAAGACTCGGAATAAGAATGTCTAATTCATATCGAAAGCCATAAGGTACCTGATGTAGGAGCATCGGAGCCTAGGCATATTGGTCGAAGTTGATCGACCGAAGGGAGCCGACCAGCGGGAGTTCCGATGACCACTGGTGTGGAGAGCAGGTTGACTTGTCGAAGTCAACAAGTCGGGCAGAAGCAGTCGGAGTGCGGCCGACTGAAGGAACGGCGGATGTCGCAAGAGGTCGAGAGTCGACAGGAAATGGTCGACAAACAACGAGCGGCGTAAGATGTCGGGTATTCGACAAGTGGTCGAACTACGACATGACATGATTTGGCGAGGCCAAGTTTAATTAAGAAAGGAGTGAACCGACAAGAAGGTCGAGATGTGACTGATTGTTGTAGCAGGGTCGGAAGGACAGAAAGTCAAGGAACTGTACCTAGTAGCCGTTCGAGGTTGTTGAGGAAGTTATTACAATTATGACAAGTTGTTGAAGGATATGACAGGGGATGTCCTGGACAGAGGCTGTGCAGCACGGCTAGAAGCTGACAATGCAGGTTCGCAGGATTTTGCAGGATCAGTGAATGGAGGGGAATGCGTGTCTCGGGATTGCAATAGTATTGGGAACGGCACCCGCAGAGTAGAAAAGAAAGAACGGATAGAGAGAGCAGGGGGGAGAGGGCAAAGCCGAGTGAGTTGTGAAGAGTCACACAGGCCATAGAACAGAGAGTTGAGATCAAACCAGAGCTCAAAGTTCCATGGTGAACTAGGAGAGGGTGAGGTCGACACACAGGGAGGACACACCACAGTTACTTCTAAGTTGTAACGGCTGAGGCCAATCATAGTTAATTATTTGCTTACCGTTATTTTGCATTGTAACCGATTTCAGAGAAGTAATATAAGCCACTCCTGGCATCTTGTTCTACACCTTGTTTGTGTAAGCATTGTGGTTTGCGTCATGTGTATTGTTAAGCAAGAAAGTATCCCATAGGGTGACTTGCGTCAATACCTCTAAGAAAAATGTAAGCAAAAATGACCCAATTGATTTTGGGAGTAGTACCAAGACTCGGAACAAGAACTTCTAATTCATATCGAAAGCCACAGGATACCTCTAAGAAAAATGTAAGCAAAATTTCCCTACTAATTTTGAGCAATACCAAGACTCAGAACAAGAATGTCTAATTCATGTCAAAAGCCACAAGATACCTCTAATAAAAATGTAAGCAAGATGACCCAATTGATTTTGGGATCAGTAATGAGACTTAGAATAAAAACGTCTAATTCATATCAAAAGACACAACATACGTCTAAGAAAAATGTAAGCAAAATGGACCAATGATTATAAGAGCAGTATCAGGACTCAAAATAAGAATGTCTAATTCATATCAAAAGCCATAGCATATCTCTAAGAAAAATGAAAGCAAAATGGCAATGAAGCGGGAAAAATTATTTTACTCAACTTCAATATTTCATAATGATATTGATGCATGTGGGTAAAGTGGTCGGCACTAGATATGTACACCTCCATAGATTTATGTAGTCAACCCATGACCTTAAAATTAGATTATTATTCCTATTATTTTATTAATGTGCATATTTTTAAAAGGCATATGAAATGGGTAATATGGCTAGTGAGATTTTTGTTTTGAAAAGGAGGGCAAAGGCCAAACAACAAACATATTCACACTCCAACCAATCAATATTTTCCTTGTAGTTACCACCATTATAAGTCACCAAGAGGGAGAGTTGCAAAGTAGCTATGTCCCTACCATTTTGGGGATTCAAAATGGCGCAAAAAGAATTTGTTGGAATTTTGATGCATGGACACAAGCATGACTATTGTTCTTCTAAGGTCCACATAGGTTCACATCAAAATCAAATAGCAGACACAAATGCAATGGTGAGGATGATTGAAGTATATGTACGAATCTTATAAAGATGGAAATGAGTTTATATCAATCCTCCATGTAAATAAAAGAAAAAATAGAAAAATAGAAAAATAAATGTAAATATTAGAACCTCTAGCCACAATGCTCATTGTTCATTAAAAACACACCAACCATGGAAAATAGCAATGGAGGAATGAGAGGGTTATTGTAGACTTAATATTCAAATATATGGACAAGGAATTAATGAATTGATTGTTGTTATTTTACATGATACTTGACATGTTGGCTTTCAATATTAAGCTTGTAGTGTTTTAGTAGGCCATTCTAGGAACATGTATGTTGCTCTTGATTTATAGTGATTGATAGTGGTCAATGCAACAAAAATACAAATTCAAATTGGATAGTCAAAAATATAAATTTTGCAGTATGGAAAATGAGCAATCCCTTAGAAAATCCAATCTTCTTTTAATGAGAAGATTTGTTTTCACATGAAAGATAAGATTGAAAAGAAAACCTTCTTTTTAGTATGAAATTAAAAATTGTCGAAAATGAGATACTAAATGTTTGATCTCATTGTTAAAACTCCATTTATCAATAACTTTTGCTCTTCAACATATATGTAAAGTCAAAATGTTTAATTGTCTCAATATAATGCCATTGAAATCTTAAAAGAAAATAGAAGATGATAGATCAAATTGAAGAAGAAAATGAAAATGATGTGAAATTGGATGGATGCAAAGGTAAATATAGAGACCCACAAATAGAAGAATTGGAAAGGAGAAGAAAAGTCATTATAAGAAACAAGAGGAAAAATTGCATAGCAGCTAAGTCTCTACCTATATTGGCATGGATTGGAGTAGAAACATGAATGTATTTGCTAACATATTATGCTTAATGCAATTAAATTTATAATGTTAATTAGGAAGTTATCCTTTTTTTGCAATTTTGAATAATATATCAATTTATTTACATTATGGTTTATGTTCTTGGATCAATTTGCAATCCATTAATGGAGAAAATGCAATAAAATCATTGAACTAAATTTAGAGAAACTATCAAAAAAACCAAATATTGTTTAGAGATTAATTATTGATATACCAGAACTGAATTTCAAAATAAATGCAACGATGTATCCAGTAGCTCTAAATGGGTAACATCTTTTATTCCTAGTGTGGGGAGATTCACAACAACCATCCATATAGTTATTATTGGGTTTCAATTGTGCATTTAAAAACTAAAAATAAATACATAAGTAAGATTATCAACATCGCTAAAAATATAATCAAGATTTTCTTGAAAAAGAGTTAGTTGTATGTTTGCACCCCACTTTCATTCCTAAGTCTTTATTGTCATCATGTAGGAAAAATGCACAGAGATCACAAGACAAAGATGTAAAATCTGTCAAAAAGTTATCGGGCAATTTTAAAATTGTCCATTTGAATAATACTTTAGTATCACCGTCGAGAGCTTTTAGATTATTGTCATTTAGACAAAAGTATTATTTTCCCTGGAAGATAATTGTTGGAAAGTGTCTAAAGCCTTAGTAATCAAGCTTCTTAAAAACATAGTTTGAATGCGCATCTTTGGAAAACTCACATTAACGTCTAGAGGTTTCCAAATATAATCTTTGTGAAACCCTAGATAAGCTATCAAGTAGTTTTAAAAGAGTAATAAAATGGTATTTATGCCAAAGGTCTCGATGGCTTGCATTGTGAGGATGTCAAAGTTCAAATAGTAAACTTAAAAGTTTTGGGATGACTTTGATAAAAGTGTTACAAGAACATTTTTATAAAGCCTCTGATGACATAATTAATATCCCCAATGAGAACAATCTAAATGCTCCCGATGGCAACTTAAAATTATTATTCGAATGGACAATTATAAAAATTACTCAAATATTTACTAATGATCAAATTTTATTTTACCCCAATGGTAGTCTTTGAAAAGTGTTTGATAGCTTAGCCATCGGGCTTCCTAAAAAGATTGTTTGAATAAGCATCTTTGGAAAACTCCCAATAAGCTATTAGGAAGCTTCCAAAGATCATCTTTGTGAAACCCTTAATAAACTATTGGAAGGTTTCCAAAGATCATCGTTGTCATCTCAATAACCTATTAAGGATTTTCAAAACACAGTTCTTCTATTGATATTTTATGCAAAAGGTCTCATCTTGCATTGTGATGTTTTCAAAGTTCAAATAGCAAATTTAAGATTACCTTGATGACTTTGATAAAAGCTCCTCAATGACATATTTTATTTCTTCCTAATGGTATCTTTTAAAACCCTCTATGGCATCTTTGGATTTACCTTGATGAAATCTTTTGTTTTACTTTGATGGTAAATCTTTCTTTTATTTTACTTTGATGGTATAAATCGATGAAATCTTTTGTTTTACTTCAATGATAAATCTTTCTTTTGTTTTACTTTGATGGTAAATCTTGAAAAAATGTATGATAGATAATCAATATAATTCTTATAAAAATCATTTAAAATATTTAATATTTGTCCATCCAAACATTTCTAAAAAGTTAAACCACAAAATTACAAAGGACTGGATAGGAAACCATTAAACCCCTCATTAAACCCTTTTAAAGCTCTATGGTCAAACTTTGAAAAGGACCTCATAGCAATCCATCAAACATATTTCAAAGACCATTTACCCAATGCCAAAACATCGAGCATATTCTAACGTATAAAAAAAATTACAAATTTGAGAAGGCCCTAATGGCAAGTCATTCGGCCAATTTTAAAGATCCATCGATGGCATCTTTGAAAAGGCTTAGATGGTGAGCCATAACCCTTTTTAAAGATCATTCAATATATTGTATTTCCACTCGATGGTATCTTTTATTTCTTCTGTATGAAATCTTTTAAAAAATCTTAAATGGAATCTTTTTAGGAAGCCATCGCCCCTCCTTCCATGGTCAAACTCTTGAAAAAGAAAAGGTCGTGGCAAGCATATGCCTATTTTAAAGATCAATTATAATATTTGAAAAGTACCAATGCCAAAGCCATCTGACCTATTTTAACATTCATATGAAAAACTATAAAAGATTAATGGACACTTTAAAACAAATATTAATTGACATTTTAACACAAACTCACCTCATCAAAAAACTCAAACTCCATTGTTGTATTTAACCGTGAAATAAATTTTACTTGAAAATAGCCCACAATATGACAACATATCTATCAATTTTAACAAAACAATTGAATATAGTCAAAGGCTACACAATACAAGTGCATATTAATATTTGATATAGAGCAATTGGGAGCTAGAATTGTCGGTTTACATTTAGTGACTCGCAGAAAAATACAAAGGAAATCAATGGAAATAACATAGGGATTTAAAGCATAAAAGGCATATTCTTCGCTCTACTAAAAGATATTGGCACTTAAAAGTTAAAACTTAACAAAAATTATAAATGGCTCACTCCAACTGAGATTCATGGCCATGTAGATCATCAAGACACCCTTTAGTAGATTGTATAAGTATGATGATGCCTCCTTTATATCCAATAAATATTGCAAATTTACATTTATATGATGACATGGGCTAATTCTTCTTATCGTCTTCCTTAAGCTTTTGCCATGATTTTTCCTTACTCGTTTGTTCTTTCCAGTCACATTGAAGTCTTTCCACTTTACTTGTGAAGAGGGTGCACCATGTGGGTCTAGATAAATCTTATAATTTCACAGTGATTATTGATTATCTGCAATAAACACAATTCTATAGTATGTATTATATGCTTCAAAAATAAACTTAAAGTTAAATGAAAGTTCTTATTCGAAATGGATCAATATATGATTTGTCATCTATTTGGTGTTTTTGAGTGGCAAGATTGGATGAATTGGGTTGTAGGGTCCATTTTAGGGACATGTTTTACTTTGTAGTTTTGGGATTCATAACCATTCGATGCACATCTGAGGACTTAACGATATTTTTTTGGATCAAGAGTTTATAAACATAATTTGCGCCCCCTCTACATTGTTCCACTCTGAAAAGATCACCTCAATCAGAGTTTGTATGAGAAAGTCAGGGCTCCCACAAGTTGGCCTATCTTCTTGAACACCATGGTACCAAGTGGATTCCATGTTGGCTCTCATTAGGGTCCAACAATTCCACATGTGGACTTCCAAAAACATTCTATAGGGTCCAAAACCCTAACCCTAATCTGGAGTTGAGGCATGCAAAAACCCTAAAAACTTTATCTAGATTGCTAGCAAGACATTGTTAATTATTGGGCCACTAGAAGAAGAAGGGGCTCCATTCTTATGGTGTTATTGTATTGTTCTATAACTTAGCAAGATCCAAGGAGTGGATATTAGAGCATAAAATAGGAAGCAGGAGATCCTATAGTAGCCATACAAGCCACAGTGTCATAGGTAACTCCATAGAGAGTACCACTTTACTTGTATTTGCATTGCATATTGGAGAAGAAAATAGTAAGGCATAGTTCTCACTTCTAGTTGGGTTTTTCCCCATAGTGGGTTTTCCTAGGGTATATCTTGTGTTAGTTGTATGGATGTGTGGATGTGTTTTTTGGCTCTATATGTTTTCCTTTTAGTTTTAATTTAGTTTAGCATTATTGGGAATTAAGCTAATACAATGAATCTTAAATATGCAATAAACACTGCATATTAAGAGTTTGCAGAAAGTTATGACATCATCATCATGTTTTTTCAAGTATTTCTTGTTTTGGGGGCAGCGGGGTCCGTTAAAAGTATGCAGTGTGGGTACTCGTTGGATGCGGAATTACGCATCCAACGAGTGCTCCCACTCGAAATTTGAGTAAAAACACGGGGAGATATGTTGAAAATACGAACAAAAAAGTAGTTTTTTCTTTCTTCCTTCAAAATTAATAAATATTATTTTATTATTTTAACTATTATTTCATTATTTCAACTATTATTTTATTATTTTCCTTAGGAGGCCCATTTTAGACCTCAAATTTCCTCTAATGCCTAGTGCTGGTCATCATGGCGTACAGCAAAATGATTGGTGTGTTGTCGATAAGAAGTCACCGGCTATGGTCGGTGAGGAATTTAGGGTTTGGTCGAACCCTTGCGTACAAATTGTTTACGCTCCAAACAAATCGTCGATTGGATTGGGGCACATTTCTACATCAGGTACTCCAATTTCAACTTCCCCCAAACCTAGAGGTTTACTCTTTCAGGATGTTGTGTCTCTGTGGGCTAACTCAGCCCCACAGGGTTCTACTAAACCTAAGTCTTTCCTAAGAGGGGACAAAGCTCGTTCGCATCACAGAATAAAGACTAAACAAGTCAAGAAGGGAAAAGGACTTTGTGTCCTGGGGAAGCACATCACTATTGACATGGTTCAAGGTTTGTCATATCAGTCGTTGTTGGGTAAATTCGAGTACATCAAGTTGAACAGGGAGGAGATTATGGAATGGATCTCTAGGGTTTGGAAGCCTCTTATTCATCATATCCCGTGGGTTATTACTCCGGTCAATGATTGGATTTATTTTCATTTTCATTCGAAGGAAAGTAAGAGATTGATTGAGTCACGCTACTAGGTCATTGGGATGGGATCCCTGGTACTTTGTAACTAGCATGCGACATTCAATCCCCGGAAAGAGAAGTTGGCTAGAAGACATATGTGGGTTTTGTTACATAGGTGGCCTCTTCACTATTGGACCTTCAAGGCATTTTTAGAGTTGGGAAATTCTATAGGTCGCTTTACTATGGTAGAAGCAGCGACTCTTTTGGCTAATGATAGAAGAATGTCTTGTATTTTAGTGGATGTGGACATGGCGGAGGGCCTGATGGAGAGTATTGAGGTTATTTGGGATCAAGGTTCATTCATCCCAAGACTTCATTATTGGTGGGTTCCCTTCCGATGATTCTATTATCATAGAACGAGTCACCTGAGTCAACAATGTTCGGGGGACTTTGGCGATGACTCTGACTTTTCCTCAGCTCACGAGGAACCTACTGATTTGGAGGAGAGAATTGTGTTTCTGGTGTCATTGGATGGGGATTCGACACTCAATTTTATGGGTAAGTTCTACTCCTATCTTCCCTTGTTACTCAAATCTCTCTATGTTGATGAAGTTTTAGGGGCTATGGCTCTCCCTGATCACTCTATGGACGTGTATGGATTGAACAAGCCTGCGGCCCAGAAAATCCTTTTCCATTCGGGTGATTGTCCTTCATAGAAGGATGGGAGTACTGAAAGGTTTAACCTTAGCTCCCCTATGTTGGAGTTAGGGTTGCATCCAAGCATAGGCCCCACCGAGGGTTCCTCCAACACTGGTTAGATTGAAGGTGAGGGTAGATCTGTAGGGGTTCAGTCTTGCCCCACTATGAGGGTAGATCTGTAGGGGTTCAGTCTTGCCCCACTATGGTAAGAGATGCATCAGCTGTGAGTCATTCTAGGGGGGCTTACGTCCCTTAAACATTTTCCTTTCTTGATCTCCCTTGGATGAGGAATTCACCACCAAGCCAAAGGATTCACCTTTGCTATTGTCGGAAGGTCATGGTAAATTCCAGATTACTACATATGTTGGGGTCTCAGGGATAATGGATTCTGATGATACTTCTATCCCTATTGCTTTGATTGAATGCAAAAATGTCACCTCCAGTAAGAAGACTATTCCCAAACCTACTATTGATTCATCGAAATCTCATAAATGGGCAAATCCAAAGATGCCATCAATCTTGTCAGTAGTATCGGCGTTATCTTACGACTCTCCTTCTATTGATTATCTCGGGGCTCTTAGAGTGGATGTGCCCCATTCGAGGGTTCCTTAATGATCCTTTTAGCATTCAACATCTGTGGGCTTGGCGGTACACCCAAAAGGACTGCTTTCAAATGACTTCTAGGCAAGGTTGGGTCGGGCGTTGTTCTCTTGCAGGAGACCATGTCTTCGGGGGAACATGCTTGTGATTTTTTCCTTAGGATCAAGCCATTTTGGAAGTGTTGTGGTATGGATGCATGTGGATTGTCTGGTGGGTTATTGGTGGCGTGGAATCCGATCACTGTTGTCTTTGCCCCATTCGCAACTGTTACAGGATTAAAGATTGAAGTCTGGATTAGAGGGTTGGATCATCATATTGACATCCTAAACATTTATGGACCCTACAATAACAAGAAATTTTTCTGGGATAAGGTGGTGGGGACTGGACTTTTATCAAATCCTAATCTTATAGTGCTAGGCGACCTAAATTTAACTTTATCCTCTGATGAAGTTTGGGGATCGAGGGATGTCAATGATCCTCTAGCAAGTTATTTCAATAAGATTTTTGAGCAATCAGGATTATTTGATGTACTTCCAGTTGCCCTAGTTCCAACTTGGCATAATGGGCGATGTGGTCAGGATGGTATTGCGAAGCGTCTTGATAGGTATCCGATGGCAAAGCAGAATGGGACGACGGTGGGGAGGCATCGTACCTGGTCTATTTCTACAAGCATTTCAAACCACAAGGCTATTGCCCTCCAGTTGGATTTCTATTCGAGCCCAGCTGGTTATCCTTTTAAATTTAACTGGACATGGTTAGGTGATCCCGATTTTGGATCATTGGTTTGGAAGTGTTGGGAAAAATTTACTTTTTAGATTGTTATGTCGTCGATGCAGGGTTTGATTAAGAAATTGAAGTTATTGAAAGCATAAGTGGTGAAATGGGAAAAGAATAAGAAGAAGGAAAACTTAAAAGAGTTGGCTGACATTGAAGATAATATTGCAGAAATGGACAGATGGGTCGATGGGGATTTATTTTCGGTTGATAGAAAAGCTAAGTTGTTGGAGCTGGAAGGTAAAAGAGCGAGGATTTTGGCCCAGGTAGAATCCACCTGGAGACTGAAGAGCAGATATTTATGGCTGAATGAAGGGGACTCCAACATGAGTTTTTTCCAACATTATGCTTCATATCGTAGAAACAACAACTCCATTTGGGATTTGAAGAACGAGGTGGGGGAAGTTCTTTCGACTCAATAGGATATTAGGGATGAAGCTATGGCACATTTTGGTAAGACTTGTAAACAGGTCCAGGGTAACAGCCTGGAGGAACAATTACAGTTACTTAAGCAATACCCTAAATTCTTCTCTTCTGCAGAGGGTTGGGCAGTGGGTAAGAAGTTGGAACTCAAAGAGATTCTTGAGGTGCTTATGCATTTTTCGAAGGATAAGAGCCCATGTCCGGATGGATGGATCGTGGAGTTCTTTCTGCATTTCTTTGACATTGTGGGAGAGGACTTGGTTGAGGTTGTTGATGAGACCAGGAGGAAAGAGTATATTCCAGATAACCTAAACACCACATTCATTACCTTAATTCCTAAAAAGGATAGGCCCGAGTCTTTCAATGACTTCAGGCCAATATCACTTTGCAATCTGGTCTACAAAACCATTACAAATATTATTTCAAATAGGATGAAATTGGTGCTTGAAACGTGTATGTCACCTGAGCAATTTGGGTTCCTTGCCAATAGGAAAATATTGGATGCGGTGGGGATTGCACAGGAGTGTCTCCATTCGGTCAAACTCAAGCACATCCAGGATTTTATTATAAAGATGGATCTAGTAAAGCATATGATCGGGTGGATTGGTCCTTCATTAGATTTATGTTGATCCAGATTGGACTCCCGACTGAAGTTACAAATTGGATCTTGGCCTGCATCAGCTAGACATCATTCATAGTATTGGTTAATGGCACTCCTACCCCTTTCTTTGAATGCTCTCATGGATTGCGACGGGGATACCCATTGTCCCCATTGATCTTTATTCTGGTGATTGAGGGTCTTAGTAGACTCATTAATCAAGTGAAGGTGGAGAAGAAGATTAAAGGTATCTTGATCTCCAGAATTGTTGTTATTTCCCATTTGCTTTTTGTTGACGATGTACTCTGGTTTGGGATGGGGTTTGTTGTAGAGTGGCGGGTTTACAAAGATATAATTGAATTTTTTGTAAAGCGATCGGAATGAGTGTCAATGCAAAAAATTCAATGTTCCTACAGTCTAGTCCTGAAGCTGACGTCTGTGAGAAGATTCAATCCTTACTTCCTTTCAAAATGGAGGATATTGATAGGAGGTTTAAGTATCTTGGTTTTCACCTAAAGTCGAACTGATATAAAGTGGAGGATCGGCACTGGATTATCTAGAATTTTGACAAAAGGATTAAAAACTGGACCTATCGTTGGCTATCCCTAGGTGGGAGGTTGTACTAGTAAATTCGGTATTGCAGAGTCTTCCAGTTTATTGGCTTTCACTGTCATCAGTCCATGTATCTATAATGAACTCTATTAGGAAGAATAATTTCCATTTTTTATGGAGCGGTGGAAGTCAAGATTCTAAGTCTCATCTCTCGTCGTGGAAAATCCTATCTCTTTCAAAGAACGTGGGGTATGGGGTATTAAACGTCTAGATTGGTTTAGCGAGGCATTACAAGCTAAAACACTTTAGAGAAGGCTTTTTTCTATTGGACTCTAGAGTGAAATGATAAAGCCGAAATATCTGGGTGGGATTCCGATCAATCTGTGGATTAGACAAAGATGTTTCAAGACTACTAGGGCATCTATCGTGTGGAAAGGGCTACTTAAATCTTTCCCTCTTTTGGGCAACTGGACCAGTTGGCGGGTTGGTGATGGCATACAATTCTTTTTAGGAATTGATCCTTTGGTGGGATGTGGAGAGGAATACAATTTGTCCAAAACGTTGATTTCACAATTGCACTCTATGAATATATATGTTCTGGCACAATGTAAGAAGGCAGGATCTGAGGAACATGATGACTCAGGTTGGATTCTAGATGAATATTTGGGTCTAACTGGGGCAGCAGGGGATGAATGGAACAGCTTTGTTGGGTCTTTAAAATGTGTAGGGATTAACTTATCCAAGCAACTCGATCATCTTGTGTGGGATTGGGGGTAGTCGAACGGACTTCTTACAACAAAAACTGCATACCATGTTATTGTCTTCGAAGAGGGTAACTCCTCATATAAAGATGTTTCAAGACTACCAAGGCATCTATTGTGTGGAAAGGGATACTTAAATATTTCCCTCTTTTGGGCAGCTGGCTCAGTTGACGGATTGGTGATGGCATACAAGTCTTTTTTGGCATTGATCCTTTGGTGGGATGTGGGGAAGAATACAAGTTGTCCAGCGCGTTGATTTCACAATTGCACTCTATGAATATGTATGTTCTAGCACAAGGTAAGAAGGCAAGATCCAAGGAACATGATGACTTAGGTTGGCTTCTACTTGAAGATCTCGGTCTAAATGGGGCAGCAGGGGATGAATGGAACAATTTTGTTGGGTCTTTATATTGGATCAAACAGCCACAAAACATAAAATGCAGCGGAAGAAATTAAGACGGGAAAGCTAATAATGACACACACATAAATGTACACAAATATTTTACGTGGTAAAACCCTCGAGAGGGAAACATCCACGGATCAATGGTATCGATCCTCTTATTATTCAGAACATGAATATTTACAACAACTCTCAACTCTCATAATCCTTCTCTACGAGAATACAAGAAATATATACATTTCTTACACGGTTACTCATAACTGTATAAACTTAGTTACTCGGTTAGACAGTTACACAGTTACCGGGAGAACTGGTTGTCACCCGTTTCCAACAATCTCCACCTTGACAACAATTTACCCGATACCTTGCTCATTGCTCTATTTATCATCTTTCTTGCAAGCCTAGAGAAGCTAAGCACCACTATAGCTTCTCCAAAGTAACTGGCTTCGTGAACATGTCTGCACTATTCTTTTGAGTGTGGACCTTTTCAAGAACCACTCCACCTTCATCAATAACATGTCCTACAAAATGGTATTTTACAGGAATATGTTTTGTCTTACTGTGATAAACTGGATTTTTGGCCAAATGAATAGCACTTTGACTATCACAGAAAAATTTTATAGTGTTCTGAACCTTTCCTAACTCACCCAGCAAACCTTTTAACTAGATTGCCTCTTTGCAAGCATGTGAAGCAGCTATATATTCTGCGTAGTGGATAAAGCAACAATATTCTAAATCTTTGACATCCAACTAATAGCTCCACCTGCAAGAGTAAAAACATAACCTGAAGTGGACCTCCTCTTGTCCAAGTCACCTACAAAATCAGAATCAACATAACCACAGACTTTATCATTGCAACCATCAAAAGTGATACAATAGTTGCTTATGCCCCTAATATACCGAAGCACTGATACAATAGTCGCTTGTGCCTCTAAGATACCGAAGCACCCATTTCACTATTGCCCAATGCTCTTTTCATGGATTTGCCATGTATCTACTGACAACACCAACTGCATGTAAAATATCTGTTCTTGTACTTATCATCGCATACATCAAACTTTTTACTGCATTAGCATATGGTACAAGAGACATATACTGCTTTTCTTCATCACTATTAGGACTCAAACCTGAAGAAAGCTTGAAATGAGAAGCTAAAGGGATACTAACAAGTTTCACCTTATTCATACCGAATCTCTGAAGTATTTTCTCCATGTACTTCTTTTGTGATAACCACAGCTTGCCATTTTCTTGTCTCTATGTATCTGCATGCCCAAGGTCTGATTTGCTGCTCCTAGATCCTTCATATCAAATGTCCTAGCCAACTGAGCCTTTAACCTACTAATTTCAAACATGCTCTTGCTTGCGACAAGCATATCATCAACATATAATACCAAAATAATGAACATGTCATTTTTCAACTTTTTAAAGTACACACAATGATCATACTCACTCTTGGTAAAATTCTGGCTCACCATGAAAAAATCAAACTTCTTGTACCATTGCCTGGGAGATTGTCTCGGGCCATACAATGATTTTCTGAGCTTGCAAACAAACCTCTTGTTGCGATTATGAACAAACCCTTATGGTTGCTCCATGAAAAGTTCATCATCTAAATCTCCATGTAAGAAAGTTGTCTTGACATCTAGCTGCTCTAACTCCAAATCATATAAGGTAACTAGTGCTAACAGAATTCTGATAGAAAGAAGTTTCACAACTGGTCAAAAAATCTCATGAAATTCAATACCTGCTTTCTGAGAAAACCCTTTTCCAACCAGTCTGACCTTGTACTTCGTAACAGTGTCATCAACTCCTTTCTTCAATTTGTACACCCATCTGCAGCCAACCATTTTCCTACTCTCCGAAAGTTCCACAAGATCCCATGTTTTGTTCTTTGCCAAAGAATCCATTTCTTCTTTCATTGCAAGTTTCCACTTTTCATTGTCAAACACTTCTAATGCTTTCTTAAAACTGTCAGGTTCTCCTTCATTAGAAATTAAAGCAACAAATGTGACAAAATCATCACATGCCTCTTTGGAAAAGTTATGTCCCGTGTAGATCTTCGTAGAGTTTACTGTGGTATTTCCTCTATTTCTGTCTGCTCATCCTCCTGAGGAGTGTCCTCATGAATATCCTCTTCATGGACATCCTCATGATTCCCCTTCGTAGATGACTGAGTATCAAACTAAATTTGTTGTAACTATGGTACATTAGCCTATTTCAAATCATTACTTACATCTAACTTTGATAGAGAAATTTCATCAAATATTACATCTCTGTTTATGATGATTTTGTGGACAATAGGATTCCATAATCTACGTCATGTCCCAAATTTGGCATTGGGTCACAATGGCCTAAGAAAATTGGCCCTATTCATTAGAGTTTGTCAAATTGATGCTAAAGGTCAAATAATTGCCAAGGAGGAAAATTACTAGTTTCCTAGGTTTGGGGTGAAAGCTTTGGGATTTGGAATAATGGGGATAATAAATGATGTTGGAACATTGGGACGGAATAAATATTTAATAAAGGAGATAAATAAATATATACAAGTGAAAATAAGAGTGGCATTTGATCATGAAGACACATGGAGGAAGTGGGACCCACACAAGCTAGAATTTATGTGCCACATGGCATCGTCTTCTTGCAATTTTGAATCCATGGGAAGCCTAATGTTCTTGGGATGAGTTATAAGGTCAATAATAATTGGCTTGAGTCAATGAGGTTGAAATATAGAGGAAGAGTAACTCCCATGGAAGAGGAAGAGGCAATTTGGAGTTAGTGAGACACTTGGGCTAGATTCCCTAGCTCTACGACAACAATGATGAAGATGCTATGACACCTATGACACAAATCAGACCTGAAGGCTGGAATATGGCATATATGACATGTTAGGGCTAAAAATAGACTCCAAGAGGGTGCTCAAGGGTGTTAGGGCAACTAAGATGCTTCCACATGTGATTTGGTGGAAGTGGGAGACTAGGAATTGTTGTACAAGTGGCATTCTTTGGAATCTCTTCCCAACTTGAGTTGGCATGAGTCTCTTGGAAGGAATTCGACCCATGGAGGACATTATAACTTTATAAATGTCAATAACAAAGAATGAAACCAGCTTTTGATCATTTTTAGAATTTGCAATTGCATTTGTGTAGAGGGAGAGCTAGTGGATGACTAGTTTCTTGCCTTAGCCAATTTAAAGGGTGAAAGATTCCCATCCAAGTTGGTAATTGGAAAGGCCATTCAGACCTTTCATTTGGAGCTTTAATGGAGTCTCTATTTTCAGGTGTAAGCTACAGGGAATCTCATGGTTTCTTCTATTGCAGCACATTCTCTCAACCATTTCCAGTTTTGATGGCATATTCTTGATCCTTGAGGGAGGGCATTTTTGGTGAGCTATTGTACTCTTTGGGGGAGCTTATCATGCCCCATTTATTTTGTAATATGAATTAAATATTCTTTTCTTCATCTCCAGAAAGTTTCAGGTCGAAATTCGAAGTAGAAATGTATAAATATCATTTTTAATGAAAGAACAGTGCAATTTCCCCACTACATTGATGTATAGCATGATAATGCTGATGATTTCAAATGAATGGATGGTTCTCTGATACATTTATGATTAATAGAATTCCATGGATGTATTTTACAAGTTTCATGTACTGTACTTGAGCATCTGAAGTATTTTTACTCAGTTTAATTGCATTGGGAGAAGAAATAGTGTCGTTTCCCCAAGGGTCGAATTGGTGATTTTTGCAGCTGAATGGGAGAGGGTTGGAACAGAGATAATAATTATTTAATGATGCACATGAGACCTTAATAACATCCTTGAGACATACCCTACCTCTGTTCAGAAATTTGAGTGGGTTTGGAGGCATTTGGGAATCCATTTTCAATACTTACCCCAAGGGAATTTGAACCCCAAATTACTAGTAAAATTGCATACTTGGTCCAGAATATTAATAGAGTTTTCAAAGGTATTTTGGTGGCAATATCTCATCCCTGAACATCATATTCAATTCCTAATATCATTCATACACCTGCCTTGAATATTTGAAAGCATTTGGAGTCAATTTGAGACCTAGAGACCAATACTAGTCCAAGAGAAATTACTAGTAAAGTTCTCTACATTGGCCAAAATTGAAGGAGGATTTGCAGAAGTTTTTTAAAGGTCTAAAAGCATCCCCGAAACACATATTTATGTTCTAACATCATCCATATACCTTCTCAGAAGATTTGGGAGCAATTGGAGCAATTTGGGGACCTAGAACTCAAAACTAGTCAAAGGTCTAACAAGGAAAAAAAGTGAAAAATTGTCATTTTAATAAAATTCCTAACAAGGGACATTACAATCTATATCCCTTAATACCATCACCATATCCAACAAAAATCAATTTTCTTGATTTAGGATCTAGTTTGGAATGCTGATTTTTCGGAATAAGTGCATAGGCTTCACAACCAAATACTCTAAGGTTAGAATAATCACATGGTTGACCTGTCCATACATTTTCTGTAATTTTGCAGTCAATTGATGTTGATGGTTATCGATTGACCAGGTAACAAGTTGTAAGCAATGCCTCTCCCCACAATTCCTGCTGCATTTGCATTACTGAGCATACTCCTTGCTCTTTCAAGAAGAGTCATGTTCATGCGTTCAGCAACACCGTTCTGCTGCGGAGTGTAAACAGTGGTCTTATGCCTCTCGATCCCATCCTTCTTGCTCTAATTATCAAACTCCTTAGAAGTAAATTTGGTTCCATTATTTGTTCTAAGACATTTAATGAACCTGTCAATGCTCTTTTCAACCAAAGCTCTAAACTGCTTAAATATATCAAAAACATCAACTTTTCTCTTTAATAAATAGATCCAGACTTTCCTCAAGTAATCATCTATAAAACTGACGAAATATGTTGATCCCCCATAAGAAATTGTAGGAGATGGGCCCCATAGATCAAAATGAATATAGTCTAGGATACCCTTACTAGTGTGTTTTCCAGATTTAAATTTGTGTCTAGCTTGTTGACCATAAATACAATGCTCACAAAACTTCAAATCTACAAATTTTAAATTAGGAAGCAACTTTCAACCAACAAGTACCTTCATCCCTTTTTCATTGATATGACCTAACCGTTGATGCCATAAACGAGCGATGTTTGTTGCTGCACCAACTAATGCTATTGTTGCGTGATCGACTTTCGTCCTCCCTCCAAATTTATACAAGTTCCCGACTCAGTTTGTCTTCATAACCAATATACCTTTCAATATCTTCATAACTCCACCTTGAACTGTAAATTTGTAACCAGCATCGTCAAGAACTCCCATTGATATCAAGTTCTTCCTCAGTTCAGGTACATGTCTCACATCTGTTAGAGTCCTAACAGTTCCATCATACATTTTTATTCTGATACTCCCTATCCCAACAGTTTTACATGAAACATTATTTCCCATATAAACTACCTCGTCATCTACAAATTGGTATGTGGAACACCAATTTCTATGAAGACACATGTGATGAGATGCTCCAGAATCAATTAACCAGTCAAAATGGTATTGTGAGACAGTAGATGTAGATAATACTGCATCGATCATACCTGAATCATTCTCGGCTATGTTTTCCTCCTTTGTAGAGTCCTCCTTAGAAGCTTGCTTCCGTTTCCAACAATCTTTCTTAAAATGTCCTATTTTATTGCAATACCAGCACTTCAATTTACTCTTTTTGCCCTTCGATTTTGACCTTGATGTACCCCTTGAATGTTGTTCTCTTTCGCTGGTTCTTCCTCTGGCCAACATTACTTCTGATGTTGAGGTTTCAAGACTAGATTTCTTTCGAGTTTCCTCAAAAATGAAGGCTCCCACAACATCATCGAAGGTAATAGACTCAGTAGAACTAAAACTGATAGAGGTTACAAAATGTGCCCAAGACTCAGGCAGAGAGCACAACAGTAAAATCGCCTTGTCTTCAAATTTAATAATATCTTCCATACTAGCCAACTGACAAATAAGAGTATTGAACGCATTCAAGTGATCAGAAATTTTGTACCTTCTTTCATACGCAAGGTAAATAACTGTCGCTTCAGGAGGATTTTATTCGTCAAGGATTTAGTCATGTACAGACTTTCCAATTTTGTCCAGAGACTTGTTGTTGTAGTTTCAGACACGATGTTAAACAAAACATCGTCGGCCAAGCAGAGACGAATAGCACTGAGAGCTCTTTCATCCATCTCCCCCCCAATCTTCATCTGATATATCTGCGGGTTTCTTTGTTTTCTCTGCCAGTGCCTTTGCCACTCCTTGTTGCACGAGCATATCCCGCATCTTGACCTTCCATAACTTGAAATTATTGCTCCCATTGAACTTCTCAATTTCAAACTTAACACTATGCGTTTTCGCCATTTTCTCAAGGAACTGAATCAAAAAACTTAAAACTCCAAGCCTTTTAAAATATATAGTGGATACAAAAAAAGGTTAATGGAAATAATTCAAAGTTAAAATTATAAGGTTAAATGGATTAAATGAAAAAATATTAAACAAATACCTTATACCTCCCACTTTAATCATTTAAAAAATCTTATAAATAAGATATTCCTCATAACTTCCGCTTTATACTTTAAAAAAAAAAAATCATTTTTAAAATAATCCACTATATGTTTTTCTTAACACTTGAAAGGTCTTATTTAAAAATAAATAATAACCCATACCTCACATTAACCAACAAATGATTCAATCCTCCTTAAACCGCGATAAATCCCAAACTTTTCGCTCCTCTCGCTAAGATAACGACGCGATAATTCCTTTACTTTTGAATGATTCAATCCTCCTTAAACCGCGATAAATCCCAAACTTTTCGCTCCTCTCGCTAAGATAATGACCCGATAATTCCTTTACTTCTGAAAGTCTGTGAGTCTACGAAATATTTTCGCGCTTCAGCATATGTAGGACTCGTGAAAAAATCAATATTTTTGCCCCAGCTTCAAACCAGCAATTCCGAGCATTCCACGGCTTCAACCCAACAATTCTAGGCATTCCACAGCTTCAAACCAATGAAATTTTTTTTTTCAGCAATCTTGCTCTCTGTGGCCTCCAATCTGGCTCTAATACCACTTATTGGATCAAACGGCCACAGAACATAAAATGCAGCAGAAGAAATCAAGACGGGAAAGCTAATAATGACACACACATAAATGTACACAAAGATTTTACGTGGTAAAACCCTCGAGAGGGAAACATCCACAGAGCAATGGTATCGGTCCTCTTATTAATCAGAACATGAAGATTTACAATAGCTCTCAACTTTCATAATCATTCTCTACGAGAATACAAGAAATATATACATTTCTTACACGGTTACTCATAACTGTATAAACTTAGTTACTCTGTTAGACAGTTACACAGTCACCAGGAGAACTGGTTGTCACCCGTTTCCAACACTTTAAAATGTGCAGGAATTACCTTATCCAAGCAGGCCAATCGTCTTGTGTGGGATTGGGGGGGGAGTCGAACAGAGTTCTTACAGCAAAAACCGCATACCAATCTATTGTCTTCGAAGAGGTCTACTCCTCCATTTGTAGATGGTCTATACAATTGTGGAAACAAAAAATTCATGTAGAGATCAAGTCTTTTGTTTTGTTGTGCTTGCAGGATAAAATTTTAGCTTGGGATAACTTGCTTAAACGTGGATTTGAGGGTCCTAGTAGATGTGTGTTGTGTATGACTAAGACTGAGAGTGTCAACCATCTTTTTGTGAAGTGTGGGTTCTTCAGGGAGGTTTGGATGACTATGAAAGCCATTATTAATCATGGAGATGACTGGGGAGGAGCTAATTGCAAGGAGTGCATTGGTAATTGGATCAAGGTAAAGACTAACCCAAAACATTGCCCTTCTTTATCAAGTGGGAAGTTTGGAAAAAAGCAGAAATCGAGGGATTTTAAATAATTCCAAACCCACTATTGCACAGGTTTACTATAGAGTACATTGTTTACTCAAGGATTATACTACCCCCAAATTAGCAAAGAGACCAAGATTTTTAGAATTTCCATAGAGGTAGTAGATGATATGTCGACAAGGTTTTTTTATGGTGCTGGGAAAGATGGTGTGTGGGGCAAGGATGATTTTAAATTGCAAAAAAGACCATCACATTCGTCTTTGGATGTCTGTTGCTTTGGGGTACCAACACTAAGGCGGAACTTGTGGCATTTTGGGGACTAATTCGGTTTGCCAAGCTTGAGGGTATTTTCAGCATCAAAATCTTTGGTGATTCAAAGATTATGATCGATTAGGCAAAGGGTCTAGTGGACATGCAGGTTATACATTTGAAACAGTGGAGGAATAGGATTAGAGCGTTGATTGCCGAGTTTGCTCCCATTTCTTTTGAACATGTCTACCGTGAACTTAATGTATAGGCTAACACACTTTCAAAATTGACAATTGACCCGAAGGATGGTTGTATCTTTTTTTAGGAGTACTTGGCTCAGCACTTGGTGGATTCAAGCTTTTACTATTTGCTTTAAGTGATCTTGTTGTATAGTAGATGTATTTGCTATATCTACTATTGGGTGGTTTGTTTTAATGTTGTTATGACATATCGAACATTATGATGCATAGATTGATGAAGTATGTTTGTCAAGTAACTATAGACAGTCTTGATTGTATTCCAGTTGGAGTATTGAAAGTTTTTTTAATATACAGTCTCGATTGTATTCAAGCTGGAGTATTGAAAGTTTTTTTAGTATAGATCCTTCTTGTAACTTTGATTTGATTTGCTCAAAAAAGGATTAAAGTGAAACAAATATAATTAGTAATACCAAAATCAAAACATTCAATAAAAAGAGATTTGGTTTTTGTTTTTTATTAAACTAAAGTCAACATGTAAAAGAGCATAAAGCATATATTAAAGGCTGGCCCATGGTATTTTAAAAAATAATAAAAGCAAATAAAAAACATTGCTTTCGAATATAATGGTCTTAATTATTGTTTTTTTTTTAAGTCACAAAATCAAATAAGTGATTTAAAAAAAATAAAATTTATCATTAATTTTAAAAAAAAAACATTTAAAATTTTTATAAAAACTTATAACATGAAGCTAAAAATATTATAAATCAAATCCCTTTGATTTATAGAAATTTTTAGATATTATAAAATTAAATTACTTTGATTTATAGAATTTGATTAAATTTTTTTATAAACACTTATAACATGAAGCTAAAAATATTATAAATCAAATTCCTTTGATTTATAGAAATTTTTAGATATTATAAAATTAAATTATTTTGACTCATAAAATTTGATTTAAAAAATTAATAATTTTATTTTTAAATATTATAAAATTAAACTATTTTAATTTAGAGAATTTGATTAAAAAAATTAATAATTTTATTGACTAACAAAATTTGATGAAAATTAAATAAAACTGAAAATATTATAAAATCGAATCATAATTAATAAAATCTTGATAAAAATTAATTACTAAAATTGTTATAAAAGTAATTATATATAAATAAAAAAATAATGTACTAAAACTCAATTTAACAAACAAAATCACCTTTTATCAACCGTGATAATAATAATTATCGCAAATTAAATAAATACTAAATTTAGAAGATAAATTAACCTATTCTTTAAAAAAAAATTAACACTACCCTACTATTCTTTCTAGGAATTTAGGGCAGTTTAAGCCCCTTAAGAAATGGCCCCAATGACCTGGGACCTATGAGTACCGCTTCACCACTCCATCAACCTGAGAAGAGAAACTAACCAATGCCTGATCCATACCATATTTTTAATTTTAATTTCTCCAATAACAAATAAAATCAGAAAAGAAATGGAAAAACAACTTAAAATAAAGTAAAATAATAATAAAAACAATATAAGAAACAACATGAGATATTGATATGGACCTTGCCAATAAAAGCATATAAACGTCAATCAATCGTTATATGTTAGGACTGGCCAATGTTTCTTTAAAGTTAAATAATATATAAAGGTATCATTATATGTTTTGTAAATATAACAATTGGTTGTGCTTTAATTATTAAAAATACAAGTCACAATCGTGAAATGTTCAAAATTTTATGTTCATTTATAACATTAATATATATTTTTAACTTTACAATTTAAAAATAAAAATATTTAAAATATATAAATTTTACTAAATAATAAATTCTAACATTTTTACATTTGTACTTTCTGTAAAATAAATTGTTATAAAAATATAAAAAATTTACTAAATAATAAATTCTACACTTTTACATTTATACTCTCTTCTTATAAATCAAACAGAATCTACATAAACTAAATTTGTGTGAACCCATCATATCATTTCCAACAAAAGTGTAAATCATTCATATCCTTTAACATATCAAAAAGTTCTAAGATTTAACACCACCATCATTAAGTAGTCGCATTCTAGAAGCACTGTTTCAAATAGTTTCATAACAGACTCATATTATAACATTTCAGTTAAATTTAAAGTTATTTCTTAATTCTCATTGGCACGTTTCCTTCTGAATTCTTCCAACGTAAAACAATGTACATTTTCTAAATCAATATTAACCTTAATTAGAATAAGGTCATTCAATGACCTGAGTTCTTTTACAACGCCAGCAACGTATCAAGAAACCAAGCAACGCCATCTTCTTTAAGAATATGATCCAAATTCCATTGAAATCAGGTCTATACTTCCATACTTGTATGAAAATCGGGTCCCTTCTTTCAAGATTATAGAGGTCAAAACTTTTCAATACAAGACAAACAAAATCAGGTGCCTTCTTTCAAGATTATAGAGGTGAAAACTTTTCAATACAAGACAAACCGCACATATTGTAATAATTCTTAAAATATGTCATTGGACTTCATGTAATTCCAATCGTAATCGTATAAAAATTCGTATAAAAATTCAGACAAACGATTTATATTTTACTTAGGGAAAGTTGATCTTACTTTTATAAAATATTTTAAATCTGGGTTTATCAAACATTTGAAGGGATTCAATTTCTTAAAATGTAGTTTCAATTTTCAATGCATCACAGTTGAAGATAATTTAAAATTGATTTTAATTTTTTATTTTGTAAGTCTACAATGAAATAGTTTATTTTTCTAATAAATATAAACCAACCTTTTAATGTCTAAATGCGATATGTTGGACGTACCTTTTAATGTCTAAATGTGTTATGTTGTACCTAAAAGTGTTGATTTAGTAGTAATCTTGTTTTTTACCAAGACCATGATAAGCAAGCATTCAGACATATTTCCCATCCCATATGATGAATCATTGCTAAACAAAGCTTCCTAAACAGTTTCCAAAACATTACAATGAATAATCAGAACACTGTCATCCAATGGCTTCTGGTCAACTCCATTGCATTACAATGAATAATCAGAACACTGTCATCCAATGGCTTCAGGTCAACTCCATTGCATTACAATGAATAATCAGAACAGTCATCCAAACTTTGTACCTAGATACTCATATGAACATCATACTTACATGCTAATATAGACATCCTTGGTTTAAGATAATAGAATTTTAAAGAGTGAAAATCAAAATTCAATGTGTTTTCAGGATTATTTCCGACTCAATTTTATACGTATCCAATTTTACATAGACAAAATTATACATCTACTGCTTTCTCAGAAGAAAGCAATGTTTTTATATGTAATGCGATTATGCCTCTCAATTCATGTGATTTTTGAAATTTTATGAAATCCATTTTAATTAAACTAAAATTACATATTCGTTTCCAAACTTTCATTTTGAATTTGAATGAGACATGCCAGAAGCAAAATCCAGCATGTTTCTGGAAACTTTCAATCCCTAAGTCCAATAATTTAAATAGTAAAGATTTTTTTCCAGCGAAAAAAAACTACTATTGATATTCAAAATTGAATCAAATAGTACAAAGATGATCATGATTTCTACTGTCGAATCACGTACAGCAAAATTATATATCCAAAAAGATCAAGATCCCTTCAAAGATCTCCTGCCACCAATAATGACATAAATACTACAAGACATCACTACAGTATCTACATTGCTTAAAGGCAAAAATAACAAAGGCCTGTATCCAGCAGCTGAGAAAAGTCCCAGAGATAATTATCAACATGTTTCAGTCAAAAAAATTGATGGAGCCACTATCCTGAAAACTATTATCGTACCATTCCTCCCATAACAGATGCCCTTCCAATCCTGAGAGTGCTTTGCTTAGATAACTTGTCCGCCAGAGAGTTTTGAACCACTATCCTGAAAACTATTATCGTACCATTCCTCCCATAACAGATGCCCTTCCAATCCTGATAGTGCTTGCTTGGATACTTGTCCGCGAGAGAGTTTTGTTCTCTAAAGATATGCTCAAAAGTGATATTCTGCTGTTTAGAAATTTCATAGTGAGTCCGAAGGGCCCAATGTCTCAGATGCATGACATCAAGTCTGAAATCACCCACAGCCCATTTTATAGTGACCCTGGAGTCACCATAGACCTTAATATTGACCAGACCGAAACAATTAGCAACTTTAAGAATGCACCAGAGCGCCATTAACTCCACTTTCATATTTGATAAAGATTAACATTAAGCCTTTTCAAATAAATTGCAAAGATTACATAATTGATTTTATAGTTAAACAGACAAGAAAGAAAATGTGTATATATATCCTTATCTGAATCTATCTCTGTAACATCACATTTAACAAAATGAGTAAACTTGTGAGATTGGGTAAAAAAACATGTGAATCACATTTACAAAATAAATAAACTTGTGAGACAGCAAATTTATCGTCACATTTACAAAATGAGTATAAATGCTCATTCATTTCCTTGAAAGATCTTAAAATTAAACATTTTTTATAAATAAAACTATGAGATAACAAATCATATTGATTTCCAAAATAATAAAATTTAATATATATTTTTTAAAATCTCACAAACAAAAATCATACTGATTTCCACATAAACCTATAAAATTATATTTCTTTGCCTGACCAATAAATTATATCATATCCATTACTAGTTATAAAATGTTCAGCCTACCTAAGCCATCCAAAGTTTCCAAACCTTTATAAGTCACTCAAACTTTGTTTCTATACACACAGTCAAGTAAACAATTGGCCAAAATTTACGAACAAACTCATTCCTTTATAATTATAGTCAAGTAAACAATGGGCCAAAATTTACAAACAAACTCATTCCTTTATAATTATAAAGGAAATTACAGCAAGCCCACTTTACCTTCCAACATGAGGGTTGTACCTTCCAACATGAGGGTTTTCACAACTTCCAACTGAACAATTATAAATGAAATTACAGCAAAGCCCAATTTACCTTCCAACATGAGGGTTTTCACAACTTCCAACTGAACAATTATAAATGAAATTACAGCAAGCCCACTTTACCTTCCAACACGAAGGTATTTGACAACTTCCAACTGAACAATTATAAATGAAATTACAGCAAGCCCACTTTTCCTTCAACATGAAGGTATTTCACAACTTCCAAAAAAACTGAACAAGAAGGTATTTAACAAATTCCAAAAAGAAAGTGAACAAAGTTTATAGAATCGCTTACTATTCAACAAATACAGACGAATGAATACATGGCTTTTTAATTCACATTAGAGAAAAGAAAATAAATGAAAATATATATTCAAAGGAAATCTACCATAATTCCGTTTATTACTTTTTACTGTACCTTTTGCACAATTGTGACCATGGAACTTACAATGTATACCTGTGTTATTAGCGAGAGGGGCAGACAACATATCAAAAGAAAATGAATTAAATATAACTATTTGTGATGAGCAAAATCAGAAAACATGTCTTTGAATACCATTTATGTGGACATTAAATGATGCAGAGCAATGTTTAAGATTACTTTGAATGTCAAGACAAAGCGCTAAACATGTGTTAATTCCCAGAAATTTCCAGGAAAACGCTTTCATGCAAACTTTTGCACATTGCTTTCCAAAAACTCAGTGCCAGAGCCGTTCCCAGTTACAAAGGAACCAAATGAAGTAATCAAACTTCTCCGCACTTCCAATTTCTTCGATTCGAGCATTTGGCTGTCTATCGGGCTGATCAAAGGAGAGATGCAATTTACCTGCACAGTTCCTTGCTTTTCATCTTCAAACTTTGCCTCCGCCCAAGGCTCGACTCACCTAGCCTAACAACAATTACCCTATAGTATGTTGGTAACTCGGACATTATTTCAGGCAGGAGGATGAACAGAGTTATTTGGTTCGTCTCCCAAAGAACAAATCAAGAACTAATGGAATTGATCCCTAAAACACAAACAACGCGGAAGGAAAACCCCACCATTGGGAGAGTTATCTACACCTTTATGCAAATTCAGATGTTGTAACAAACACCCTTATGAACAAAATTATTGCAAAAAAATTGCATTAGTAAAAAGTTGCAACTAAACAGGAATTCCTTTAGAGCAAAGAACCTTAACAAACAATCTTATAAAACAAAATTATTGTAAAAATTTTGCATTAGTAAAGAGTTGCAGCTAAACCTAAATTTTTTTAGAGCAAAGAACCTTGAACCTTAAAACCTTAGGGAGAATCAAGGTCCAAGGCACACAGCAGCTTCACTGAAATCCGTACTCCATTCTAATGAATCCATGCTTCTTCGTGAAGTCTCTGTTGAGACCTTCAAAAGGAGAGCAAATAAACAGTTCAAAATGTTCCCACAAACTTGAACAGAAACGAAAAAGGAGAAGCCATACCTGAAAATGTGAATGAGGGCAAGTCCTAGAGATTATTGGGTTCTTCACTATTTTAATGTTTTTTATGCTTTTCTCTTTAAGTCCTTGTTGAGACTTGAAAATAGAAAGGACCATTCTAAGCAAATATCAGTTAGAAATACACCCACAAACTTAAACAGAAACATAAAGGAGAAGCCATACCTGAAAATCTGAAGGAATGCAAGTGTAAATCAAGGTCCGATGCACACAATAGCTCCACCAAAATCTGTAATCTACATTTTCATGTATGTTCATGTTTACGGTGTCTTTGTAAAGAGAGCACCATACTATGCAAATAAACAGTTCAAATACACCCACAAATTCTAACAGAAATGAAAAGGAGAAGCCACTCCTGAAAATTTGACTAAGTAAATGAACAGTTCAAATATACCCACAATGAAAAGGAGAAGCTACAATTGAAAATTTGAATTAGTGAAAGTCCTAGAGATTATATTTGGGTTCTTCGCTAATTTAATGTATTTTAATGGCTTTAGCCTTGGAGTCTTTGTTGACGCTTCAAAATAGAGAGCACCATACTTAGCAAATAAACAGTTCACAATATACCCACAAACTTTAACAGAAATGGAAAGGAGAGGCCATATCTGAAAATATAAATGAATGCAAGTTGTTGAGAGTATTGGGTTCTTTGCTGAACTGAGCCTTGGGGCTGCTGTTGCTGCTCAGCTTCACAATAAGAGAGTTGTCCCCCTTCACGATCTATCATAATAGCTACCCCGGTACGGTTTTCATCTCTGCACGAGCTATAAGGTAAAACCCTATCTATATTACTTCAGAAAAAAGGGGGAAAACAGAGAAATTTAATATGTATTAAATGAAAATGAAAGAAGCAAGATACTTTGCATCCAAGCGGTGCTCTGCTAGTGCTCCTCGGCAGGATTCGCGAGTATCAATTGCGGAGGGAAAACAAACCATGCTCCTACCGAAATCTTCACAGCCAACTTTTTTCAGCCGGAGCACGATTTGCTTTGCCTCGCAATTGATACCCACACCCTCTACCCAAATCTTTACTTGACAAGAAAAGAATAGTATGAACACGGAAGGGATTCCTCGAAAAGGGTTTTGGCTCTCGCTGGCAAATCACCAATACGAATACAGACCAGCAATTTCATTGAATCAATTTATGGCGAAATCTCAGAAATGTTGGAATGCAGTTCAAAAAATCTTTTGCTCGAAAACTACGCACAAGCTACTGGTATGCTCAACCAAATTTGGTCCCATTTTTCTCCTGTCAAATACTGAGAAATGCAGATAACAAAAACTCAGAACACTACTCTGACCTCAATCGGCAAAAGGGGGCTTAAATAATTTCTAGGCCTGTTACCGAGGGCTTAAACAATTTCTAGGCCTCAGACCCTTTTGAAGGTGAAGAAGCTTGTGCTATACGCCTTCGATCCTGTCACACGTAGCTTTCAAAGCAAATCCGTGAGTCCAGTATATATGCCCACAATGGTAAAATTCCAACCAGACTAGCATTTATTCCACCGACCACGCAATCTTAAAAGGACCCTACCCACAATTTAAATTGACCATACCTAGAAGCTTTTTGTTGGTTTTAGCACTGAAATAGACCTACCACACCTATCTATTAAATAGAAGACCTACCATACCTAGTTTGTTTAAGTTGGTGTCAACGTAAGTGTAACAAAATCACTCACAAACCTAAAATTTGAAATAGACCACCTAAGTGACTTGAGCTTTGGACCATACCTAGATGCTTTTTGTTGGTTTTAGCACTGAAATAGACTTACCATACCTATCTATTAAACAGAAGACCTACCATACCTAATTGGTTTAGTTGGTTGCAACGTAAGTGAAACTAAATCTCTCACAAACCTAAATTTTGAAATAGACCACCTACGTGACTTGAGGTTTGGACCATACCTAAAATGAATCATGGTTTTAGCTTTTTTTCTTAATTTTGTACGCGTTAGTAAAATTAGTATACTTTATAAAGTTGGGCCCGGCTTCAAGTTTACTCTGCTGCTATATAGTGTTTCTATGTTAGAAAAAAAAAAATAGTATACTTCTAAAGTGGGAAAAGGGAACATCCAAGTGAATTAATTAGTACATTGTTCAAAGATAAAAGAAACAATCCATGAATACTTAACACTTAATTGAGGATCCATTGAATATAGTCCATGAATAGTTGATTAAAATGATATTTGAGCATGCCAAGCGTTAATGGATTTCCAGTTGTGGTGGGATTATTGCAATTTTCAAATAGAGGACTCATGGTTACCTTAGATGAGATATGTGACGAGCATAATGTACTCTCTATATACTAGCATTTGTCCCGGGAGGGGCAAAATGAACGCCGAGGGGCTAGTCGCTAGGGGCTAAGCGCTATAGTCCGAAAGAAATTTTTGGGAAGATTAAATTCCGGCGAAGTTTCAACGGCGGAGATGGCTCAAGAAAAGATTGATGGTTGTTGTGGATTCCCGCTTCGCCAAAAAGCTCGTGTGAAAACCATGGTGAGCGGTTGCAGATACAATACCACTGAAATACGTGGTGCAATGCTATTGTCCCGCATGGACGTGATAGTGGTATCACAAACCATTGAAGCGCCATGCGGAACCGCCAAAGAGTAAAATGTGGAAGCGTGGGCCGTGGCACGTGGCGAATGCACGGGAGATGCACGTGGAGATGGCCGTGGCACGGGAGATGCGCCATAATGGATGATGATCGAACGGACGACATGCATTAAGAAAAGATCAAGGGATGAGACCCATCCGCATCAGGTGAAATGCACACTCGATAACGGAAAGGGTGGTTGCGGTAAACAAACCACCTTCACAGGTGTCACGCGATGGTTGATCCGCATGCAGTCGAAACCAGGAAGGAAAACCACTATGTAGGATCACGGTTACCGCCGTGGAGAATAAAGGGCGCAAGATCTAATGGCTCAAATCATTAATACGTGCGATCAACGGCTGGAAAGAAAATACGTCCAGAAAGCTGCAAGAAAGATAAGAAAAAGTGCTTATATAAAACAAAAGGGTTTTCAAAAACGGCATTTTGTCTCTGTGTCGCTGTTCTCGGGAGTTTTGAAGACCAGTGGAGATTGCCAGTTACGTCAGAAGGATAAAGGACGTGTCTGCACAGGTAGGGTCTGGTGACCTGTCTCGCATATTTTAAAGGAAAAGATTAAATTCCGGTGAAGTTCTGAACGAAACTCTATCAATTTGAAATTCTAATTTGTTTTACATATTATATTCTATATGAGGAGAAGAAACGACCTACGCAAAAGAGGAAAACTCCTCATTCTTGCTATCAATACGTTTTTTTTTTGTGGGTGAAAGCTATGGGAAGGGCGTAGGACCATCCTCATTCTTGCTTCAATGCTCGTTTTAATCCATCCTGGGCGATTATCATCGTGGTTCTGCTCTGCATTTTTTTCATGGGCTTTTTCTTTTTGTTTATAAAGTTCTTATTATTCCTATACAGGGCCGGAGGCACCACGAGGCCACCCGCTCTCTGGACAGAGCCGTCATTGCTCGTGAAGGGCCTCAAGGCGCAGACGAAAGAAACGCTCGTACTTCGGAGCTCAGAGGTTAGTCGGTATTTTGATATATCCATGGATAAAAGCAAAAGGAAAAGCTACACGTGGCAGTATTCCATCGTGGATTCCCGCATCGCCAAAAAGCTCGTGTGAAAACCATGGTGAGCGGTTGCAGATACAATACCACTGGAATACGTGGCGCAATGCTATTGTCTCGCATGGACGCGATAGTGGTATCACAAACCACTGAAGCGCCATGCGGAACCTCCAAAGAGTAAAATGTGGAAGCATGGGCCATGGCACGTGGCGGATGCACGGGAGATGCATGTGGAGATGGCCATGGCACAGGAGATGCGCCATACATTGATGATGATCAGATGGACGACATGCATTAAGAAAAGATAAAGGGATGAGACCCATCCGCATCAGGGCAAATGCACACTCGATAACGGAAAGGGTGGTTGCGGTAAACAAACCACCTTCACAGGTGTCACGCGATGGTTGATCTTGATACCACTATCGCGTCCATGCAGAACCGCCAAAGAGTAAAATGTGGAAGTGTGGGCCATGGCACGTGGCGGATGCACAGGAGATGCACGTGGAGATGGCCGTGGAGATGGCCGTGGCACGGGAAATGCGCCATACACTGATGATGATCGAACGGACGACATGCATTAAGAAAAGATCAAGGGATGAGACCCATCCGCATCAGGGGAAATGCACACTTGATAACAGAAAGGGTGGTTGCAGTAAACAAACCACCTTCACAGGTTTCACGTGATGGTTGATCCGCATGCAGTTGAAACCAAGAAGGAAAACCACTATGTAGGATCGCGGATACCGCTGTGGAGAATAAAGGGCGCAATATCTGATGGCTCAAATCATTAATATGTGCGATCAACGGCTGGAAAGAAAATACGTCCGGAAAGCTGCAAGAAAGATAAGAAAAAGTGCTTATATAAAACAAAAGGGTTTTCAAAAAGTGCATTTTGTCTATGCATCGCTGTTCTTGGGAGTTTTGAAGACCAGTGGAGATTGCCAGTTACGTCAGAAGGATAAAGGACGTGTTTGCACAGGTAGGGTCTGGTGACCTATCTCGCATATTTTAAAGGAAAAGATTAAATTTCGGCAAAGTTCCAATGGCGAATATGGCTCAAGAAAAGATCGATGGTTGTCGTGGATTCCCGCATTGCCAAAAAGCTTGTGTGAAAACCATGGTGAGCGGTTGCGGATACAATACCACTGGAATACGTGGCGCAATGCTATTGTCCCGCATCGACGCGATAGTGGTATCACAAACCACTGAAGCACTGTGCGGAATCGCCAAAGAGTAAAATGTGGAAGCGTGGGCCATGGCACGTGGCGGATGCAGAAAATACACGAGAGATGCACCATACATTGATGATGATCGGACGGAAGACATGCATTAAGAAAAGATCAAGGGATGAGATGCATCCGCATGAGGGGAAATGCACACTTGATAAGGGAAAGGGTGGTTGCGGTAAACAAACCACCTTGATAGGTGTCACGCGATGGTTGATCCGCATGCAGTCGAAACCAGGAAGGAAAACCACTATGTAGGATCGCGAATACCGCCGTGGAGAATAAAGGGCGCAATATCTGATGGCTCAAATCATTAATACGTGAGATCAACGGCTGGAAAGAAAATACGTTCGGAAAGCTGCAAGAAAGATAAGAAAAAGAGCTTATATAAAACAAAAGGGTTTTCAAAAACAACATTTTGTTTATGTGTCGCTGTTCTCGGGAGTTTTGAAGACCAGTGGAGATTGCCAGTTACGTCAGAAGGATAAAGGACGTGTCTGCACGAGTAGGGTCTGGTGACCCGTCTCGCATATTTTAAAGCAATTTGTTAAAAAAAAAAAAACAATTTAAATGGAGACTGTGCATGATATAGACGTTTTTAAAGCCAAAGAAGCCCTAGAAGATAGAGATGGGGACATTTACGATACCCTAATTAGGTTACCGGTCGCTGAAATCAAGCTTAAATTGTCTAGGTTGTTAGAAGAAGGTATAGACGTACACAGAGTCCACCAGTCATCCTTGCTAACCTTCTACCCTGACTAAATCCCGTCTTTTCCAGAATTAGTGTCGTGGTGTGTTGATAATTATCCCAGAGAAGAAAGGACTGTCTTAGACGGTCAGAAAAGCAAAGCCGTCTGTAAAATAGAGCCCGCTGTCATAATTGAAGCCCTAGAAATAAATTTTTCTCAAACCCTCAAATCTGAAAGTTTTTCGGAAACCTCTGCTATTGAGTTTTATCACCAAGCCCTTCAAGATAGTAGAGAAAAGTTATTGTCCACATGTCTTAAACCAGAAGCAAGGACTTCAGATATCACTTACCATATAGAGGCCACTCTATTTGATGAAAATACCCAGTTGGTTTTAACCTTGTTAGCTTTGGTCCTAGGTTTCGACACAGACATGTACGTAATTGAGTTTCAATTAAGCCTTTTGTATAGAATGAGTATAGTTCCGCCGGGGATTGACGAAAGTCAAATTCCTCGACTTAACTTTGAAGAATTGTTGGCTGAAAAGATCCATTACCAGATGGTTAATTTCCCTGCTCTCAGACACTTCAGATTTCAGTCATTCTTGATGAGAATTATCACGATGGCCAATCACAAAGACCTACAATTCCCTGAGATAGTTTCGACAAATTCATTAGAGAATAATATGTTTAATTACATAAATTATATGCTCTTAGAAATTTACAAAATGATTTATGGAGAAAGGTTGCCTAGAGTACTACCGGAGATGCAGACATGGATGCAATTAAGTATTGAATATGCTATAGGGGATTGGTTCCTGTCAAAAGATAGTACAGTGATCAGGTTATATGGCTTTAAACATAAAACCTACATTTTATCGGCATTTCTTACCTTAAGGGTTTCCGCCTTGGAGTTTCTTAGGCAAAAACTAATTGTTGAAGATAATAATTTCTTGTTTTTCAAACAAGCAACAGATATTAAGTATCCGTTTACACTTGGCCCATTCACAATGAAGAACAAAAATGTTGCTATCTATATAGAAAAATTATTGAAAGATATGGAATTTGAGACAGACGTGGCCATCGAATATGATCCGTTAAACATAATTTCAAAAAGGAGAACGGGTCATCGCATCAAAGCGTTGGATCATCAAGTGATTGAGGGAATGTCTGATAGAGCAAATTGGTTGGACTATAAGGAGACCAAAGAAATTGTTCCTGATTCTCAAGAAAAAGAAATGATATTGACAGGTACGATGGTAGAGGCAAAAAGCACAGTGAACACTGCAATGGTGGGGTCTAAAAGGTCCGCATAAGACATAGCTAACATTGAGACTGAAGAAGCAGAAAAAGGAAAAAATTTAAAAATGGATGAGCAACAAGATCTAATGGCATTTTCAGAAAAGGAAGAAAAAACCGAAATCAAAATACCAAAGGTCACGGTAAATGAATATAGTATTCAGGAAGCCTCGTTGGAAAAACATGTAAATAAACCATGTAATATAATGGATGTTTTTAATGAGCACAGTCAAAATAAGCAAGAATCTTCCCGGTAAACCAGTAAATTATTTCCAAAGGTTAGGAGTATATTCAGCACAAAAGTCAGTTTATTTACTAGCAGAAATGTTAAAGACAACTCTCTTAAATTTTCAGTTGTTACCAAAGACAAGATCTCGAAAATGAAAGTTGACTTGAAAAAAATCAATGCTCCAGACATAATCTTATTGCATAGACATACCGGAGAAGTTATATACTTAGATTATTTGGAAGGGATCATAAAAGTTAACAGTTTGAAGATTTTAGTAGACAAATTAAATAACCAGTTGAGACAAGAAAAGACAGAAAATAAGTCTCGACAGCAGCAAATAAAAAGATTGCAATCAGATTTGGCAAACAAAGACGGAGATGGGGCGGCAAATTTACTCAAAGAAAAGGACAGCACAATTCGAACGTTAAAGCAGAGGTTGAAAATCCTAGACACTCAACTTATCCAGGTAACCGAACTGACTGTACTAGAGAAGGAAAAAGAAGAACTGTCAGATGAAGTGAAAGATATTACTGCAAAAATGTTGAAGCTCGCTAAAGAAAAAGTTCATTGGGAAAAAGAGAAGATTTGTTTGGAAGAGCAATTGGAAGAGGTAAAGAAAAAGTTAACAGAATTAGGTCAACAACAGGCATATGCAGGTACAGGTGAAGAGAAAGTTGGAGCAGACTGTCTCTTACAAGCCATGTCCCAGATAAGTCTGAAGGATGTTGAGATTAAAGAATTGAAAAATGGAACACAGAGGCTAAAAGAAGACAATGAAACAAAGGATAAGGAAATTGAAACCTTGCAAGCAAAGAATCAAGAATTGTCTGATAACAATAGAAGATTGTCAGCCCATGTAACAGGACAAGCTGCAATGCAGTGTTGTAAGCATATGGTGTGGGATCAAATTATAAAAGAAGTTGAAAAATTGAGACCCTATCTTGATTATATGAAGGTTAAAGAAAAAGTGGCCAAAGATGCTTTTGAAAGCTGTAGAGCAGCCAAAGAGAATCTGAACAAAAATCCAAAGGAAATAGCACAAAGAGCAATAACTTTCCTAAATAGTTTGACTGAAGCGGATTTGACAACAATGGATATAAGGAATAGAATTTCAGTCATTACATGGGCTAGAAGATTTTTAGGGAAGTATTCACATATTGAAAATATTGAAGTTAAAGCTAGAGATGTACGAGAGGAAGTAAACGGGTTTAAGAAACAATTTGAAAAATTGATAATCAAAGGATTCCCTACTTTTTGGGATGCAAATCATGAATTGATTTCTGCAAATGAATATAAGAGGTTATTGTTTGGTATAAGAATGAATCGCAAAAAGTTTCAGCATTTGGATCATATGCTTACTGGAAAGATTCTAATGGAGAAAATTGCGGAGGACTTTGAAATTTTAAATATGTTGATCTCAATCTGTGAGAATCTTCCTCTTGTTTCTTATGCAGGTCACATTGAAATGCGAGTCTTAATAAAGGAAATGACCAGTTATGATATGCCCACTGCTGACCAATGGAACTACGTGGATAAATATCGAAGACAGAGATATTCTGCTCATATATGAAGATGCATTCAGAAACTCTTGTTAAGTGGCAAAAATGATGTTTTTATTTTAAAAGAAAATTTTGTAATATTGTTTAAAGACTGTTATCTTTGGAGTTAAGACATTTCAGTTATTAGTTAAAAGAAGCGGTTATGTCAAACTTCTTTCGAATTTTGTATAAAAGACAATGAGAATCATTTTTGAAGGGGTTGGAAACTCCTTTAGAGACAATAAGTTTTGAAGTCAAATTTTGAATAAAAAAGCCGTACGGTGGAAAATACCTATTTTGTTGAAGACCAGATATTCATGTGTTGATCATTTTTACAGTCTGTCTTTTTGCTTATCTCTTCATGTGCATGTCTATTTTCTTTGTTATATCTTCCATTATGTTCTTCTTCTATGCTTAAATGAACGTTTGAAATAGATTGGGATTCATACTAGTTATGGCTTGATCTATCGCATTTAAGTATCCATTTATTTTTCTAAAGTTGACAATGGATTCATCCTAGTTTGATGCATGTTGTTGATGGATTGTTATTATTTCTTTCTATGCTACCTGTGTGCTACCTGCAAAATCTTATTGACTGTGATATGGTCGCTATCTTGCCTCTGTGAAAATCTATTTGGTATTAAATCACTTGTTGGTACATTAAGTATCTGAAAATTGACTCTATGCCCAATGTTTCTTGTTTCCTTTTCAACCAAGTAAATCATTTTTGAGAAATTTGAGCGTGTTCTATATATTTTTAGCCTTTATATATATCTTGTGATAGAGCCCTCTCTGGTGGAAAAAATGGCTAAGTTTTCTACCTAAAGATTGGTTTGAAATAGGTTACCTTAGGTGTTATTATTTTACAACCGGGGATAAAATTTAAGTGCTAACTATGATTATAATCTAGTTGGGTATTCTCATAAACCTCTAAATTCATGGTTATAACCTTATTAACCTGGGTATTCACAACGAATGAATATAATTTTCGTGGATATGCAGGGTTTGCATTTGGTTGAGTCAAAGACCTAGATAGCAATAGGCTAATCTGCATAACGATTCTCTTAGGTGTTATGCATCTCTGCTAAAAGTATTTGGAGCTTTGATCCTTATATGAAACCCCACTTTCACAGCATTGCCCTGAAAAACAAAGAATTTGGGTTTAAAGAAAGAGGATTCAACCTTGGGGGTCATGGCAGCAGTGTTTGAGATTAAATGCGAGAAGTTGGGGTTGCGACAAGTTTGGGGTTTTAAATAATTAAGTTAAACAAAAGCTGATTTGGTGAACGTCGCAACTTTGCGGATTTTGTTGTACACTCACCAAACTAAATTTTTCCGCGTAGGATATCGAGTTGTAGCATGGAAGTTTTCATTGTAGGAGGACTTACATTTTTTCTATGTTATTGAGGCTCATATGGCGACAATCCTGGGGGTATAAATTGCAGATTTGTGCAGGAATTTACAAGTGATATTTACGTAGATGTGATTTTAAGATATGGTTATAGTGAATTTTGACTAATTTCTGTTGTTTCAATGGAGTTAAATATTATAATTTATTAAAATTTGAGTGAAAGTCAATAAATTTGTGTTGTGGGAGTATGGTTTATTTGGCTGAATTTCTAATTTGAAAATACAATAAGCTATAGAACATATAAATTACAGTATTTTGTTTTCCATGTTATTTGCGAAACCCATGAACAATCCATAGAGTGAACATATAGTCTTCGCAGATTAACATACTTGGACAAATGCATTGTGTTTGACTAAAGGTAAAAAATACTGTATAAGTTGACACCCAAATTAATGATAATGTTTTTTGTCTTCGCAAGATTGTAGATTATGGTTGTTGGACCATAACCATTGACTGCAAATAAGATTTCAATGTTATTTTTTGATTTGGTGCTTTTACGTTTGGACAGGTTGGATATGTACATGTCATTCAAAAGAAGCAAAGGCAGCGTAGTAGAGTTTGACCTTGACATATAAGTTTTGTTGCTCTGTACTTTTTACATGATGTTTGGAGACACAAAGCCTGTGACAAGAGCATCTCCGCAGTTTTCATGGACTGAGTTATATAGAGCTATTAGGGACACAAATTTCCCAGATGCAAGTATTGAGGAATTATTGGTTTATAAGAATATCAGAAAGTCACACCTCCACAGAGCAACAACACGGCCTGAGCTATTTCCATGCTCAGAAGTGATAGGCTGGATTATACAGAGGACTGATGCAACGTCTAGAATGATTTCATACACTACTGGTGAAGGTCTTGGATCCTTCCAGGCAGGTCACTTAGATGCAGCATACAACCTTCCTCATGCTGATGTTATGTTGACTACTCAATGGGTAAAAGATGCAAATTTTAATTATTTGGAATTTGCTAGGAAGATGACAATCCCTGGAAAACAGTTAAGGACAAAAAAGAGCGGGGAGTATGACACTGAACACCTGAGAACCACGTTTCGCCTAATAGCTTTGATGTTGAGCCGAATTTATGGATTGCCAGATGGGAATATTTACAAACTCAGTTGGGCACCTATGATGTGCCATGTTGCGACACATGGTACAGTATTCAATTGGTCTGCAATCATCTCAGACAGCTTATCTACAAACATTGCTGCAGCTCAACGAGGAGTAGCCGAGAATAATGTTAATTTTCATATGTCTGGGTATTTGTTGGATTGTATCTTAATTAGATATCATTTTCTAGGTTTAGGATGTGTTTGGAATACAAATGGGCCCCCTGTGCATGTAGCATATCAAATGCTTTGGGGCGACAGGTATAAAAGTCACTATAAGAGAATATGTGAATCATTCATCATACCACTGTATCGCTTGATGTTTAAGGAAGAACCATGTTGCATGTCTGAGAATGCTATCAAAGTCATTGAACAGTATGGAGATTATTACTTATGCATGGAAGGATTGTATATCCAGATGTTTGGTGGAAGCAAAGCTCCTTCTATGATGCCCCAATACGCTACTGATTTTGTGGTACACAAAGAAGTTGTTAGGTAAGTTTATGTAAATGGAGTTGGCCATTTTCTAGCTGAAAAGAAGAAGTTGATTTACCCACCAATGCCATTTGTAATAGGAGCATATAAAGTTGCAAAAGCAAAGGAAGCTGAAGTGTTTGTTGAAGATTTGGAAGGCTTTCATTTTGGGGCGAAGAGTTTTAGAAGGCATGATCCCGATGGAAAGATGCAAGCACACTGTGGATTTTGCAGGATTGGCTATGAGTATGGCCACTTATTTTGGAAGGATGAGGAGTTTTATCGAAGTGCAAAGAACATGATTGATCTAAACAACCGATATCGTCTTAAAAAAGGAATGAATTCTAGTCCTATCGTTGACAAGGATAAGCAGGTTGAGGTAGATACACATCATGAACAAGTATTAGATAGGTCAGTAGCAGAGGTTGAGAAGAAGAAGAAGGAAGCTCAAGTTCAGAAAGTGCAGCAGGAGGAGAATGAGAAGGTGGTAAAAGAAGCATCAGACAGATTGCTTAGAGAAGAAACTGAAGAAGAGGGAACATCCAAGCAACAAGAAGAGGCAAACAGTGATGATGTACAAAATATGGAAGTAGGTTCCCTAGAATCAGCGGAACAGAACAGGATAAGAGAAGCAGAGATAAAATCTAAGCAAGAAGAAGAGGCAAAAACTGTTGATGTACAAAATATGGAAGTAGGGCTATTAGGATCAGCGGAAGAAGGCAGGATAAGAGAAGAAGAGGTAAAAGCTAATCAAGAAGAAGAGTCAAAGAGTCCTCATGTACAAAATATGGAAGTAGGGCCCTTAGGATCAACGGAACAGGACAGGATAAGAGAAGAAGAGTTGAAATGTAAGCATCGAGAAGAGCCAAAAAGTGCTGATGTACAAAATGTGGAAGTTGGGCTCTTAGAAAGTATAAGTGGAGGGTATTGTCCACTACCAAGGCTTCAACTCGTCCCTTATAGTCCTTCTAAGTACTTTGGCTAGGGGAAGTATAACGGTTTCAGTTTTGCTAAACAACTTTTGCTGTTATGGTGCTCACTTTTATTTATTTCCTTACTGTGTTTTATATATTGAATGATTGTACTTCATTACAGACTGGTTATGGTTAGATGTAAGACCTTCTGGACTATTTCAGACTTTGTATTTTATGGGCTATGTGGAATATTGTGGTCTCTAAACTTACTTTTATAAGATGTTATGTGTGATGGATAACACACAGACTCTCTTTTTTACAGCTTTGTTAATGATTCTTCAAATTTACTTGATAAGTTATTGTACAATGTAATTTCAAGTTATTGTACACTGTAATTTTATTTATATATAAAATTAAGATTTTTTTGAATTTTTTTTTGCTCTAAGAAAAATTGTTTATGTTCTTTGATCCTTGCTAAATTAGTGTAGAGAATAACAAGTTCATCTAAAGTGCAAATCTATATTAGAGTGCAAATGTTGAGGAAACATTTTAATTTATCGAATTTGTGTAGTTTATATATATATACAGTTGTAAATGTTTTACATAGCCCACATGTTATTTTTTATTTTTTAAAAAGGATAACTCTAGGATGAGCACAGAAGGAGTTATAAATTTCCCTCTATTGGGCTATAAAATGTGTCTCCCGAGAGCAACTAGATAGATTCAAGCTATAACTAAGTTCATTTCCAAAAATGTGATGCGCAGATTGTTCATGTATCGTTCGTTGGATCTCAAGCATGAAGTTTGTTGCTACCAGCATGAGCATGAATGGAACCATTGAAATTCAAATTTGATGGTGGAGTGGAGTCGAGTCGATGGGGAGGATGATGCATATATTGTTCGGCATATTGGGGAAAGCACGCAATTGTGTATGAACGAAAAAGGAGGTCGATTTTGCATCGTCTGCAGGAATTCCAATTTCCAAATAACTATCTAATGTAAACAGACAAATCGACCAATTCCATGGAAGAAAATGAAAGGCAGTACGTTATTCGTGGAGGACTTTGGCAGGCCAGTCAACCCAAATTAGGCTATTGTGGACTTTGAAATCGGAGGGATGGCAGTTGGCAATTGTGTTATGTTACTGTACGTTAATAAGATAAAAGCAAAGAATTCATAGTTAGATAGTCTGACATATTAGTAAACGCAAGCACATCTAGATAAACATACAAACGAAAAAGTCGTCGATTTGGTTTACTTCGCAAGTATTCCAATTTCTGATCACTGCTCATGTCAGTAAACGGACCTACCAATTCCATCAAAGTCTAGGTTTACTGCCAGAAGTCTTTATTTAAGGATGGTTCTGGCAGTAAACCTAGACTTTGAAAATGAAGAGATAATATATTGTTAGTCAGACAAGCAGTGTACTTAGTGTCGTGTTAGGGGCAGGTGGGGGCACCAGTTGTCAGCTCAAGCTTCTTTTTTCTTTTCATCTTAGAATGAATGACAAGGCCACAGTTTCCCACAGAATAAGAAGAGAAAAATTCAGAGAGACAGAGAGATCAGATTCTCAACACATCATGCACGCCTTCCCTTGCCTGGCCAGTGCGCCCGGCCATCTCATCTCAGGAATCATCTACTTGTTTTCTTCGTGGATTTGTTTGCTATTGTTTTGTTTTATGGTCGTTATCACGAATAAACGTATGAGTGATAGAGATCGGTAGGTACGTAAAAGATTTTCACGGCCAGCCTGTGCAGAGACGAATACCAATAGAGTAAAACGGACTGTCCCCCAGCCTGTCACGAACAGATCCATCCACAACATTCATGGTGCCTTGGAAAGGAGGACTTCCCTGCATCCATCCAGTTATGAGCAATACGTATTCTCACTTTCCAATGAGCAGAAGAGCGCTGTCCGGTTATAAAAACTGGTGGAATCATAGTTGCACTTTATTTACTGCGGAATTATGACATAAAATTATGTTTTTGGGGTTTTGGCCTATTTTAAGACGATCCAAATTATAAAAATTCCAAAAAAATAACAAAAAAAATAGAACTATGCCTCGCCGAAAACATTTCTGTCGCCGATCACCAAAATACCCAAACAATTTGAGTGCCAATTATCCCACGGCGCTGTTGGGCTGGACCGCCATGAGCACGGACTCTGATGGATGGATGCTAAACACGAGATCCACAGCCAAAGACAATGGTCATTTCACACTCCTGGACTGTATGGGTACGTATTTCTCCACTACATCTACTCCATGTGTAGTTGTTACGCAACAAGATTAAAGACAAGTTGGCCAATATGGAAATGCTTCTTGTACCATGGAGTAATTAGGGTAAGGATGATGATATACTGTATAGGATAAAAACAAACTAAAATGCTTCATTTTTCTTCTGGTTTTTTAATCAATTCTGGTTTAAATCTTTTTGAAAATTGTAATTTCCGTAAAGTTGTTATTTCAGCAATTACATGAGTGGTCTTAGATTAAATGCGTGATTTTAAAACTACCCAAAATTTTGAAATCGGATTCCTACCACTGAAGCGTTTTGGTTGTTCCTTATAATGCTCCATGATATACAGGTTTTCAATACGACTAAGAGGTTAAACCAAAATGCTATATGGTATATAGATATATTTTCATAAATATATAGAATCATCATTATTTTAACCAAGAAATATAGAAATGTCATCAATCACCCAAAGCTTAGAGTCCTATAAAAAATGGGAAAAAACCATCCTATTGATGAACATGTGAGACATGAAGCTAGCTATTAGAGTACTACTAAATACTCTAGCAACCACATCATACATTGGTTATTCTATCTTGAAATCTATATTTTAGGCTTTTCTAACAGTTAAGATTTGAACAAAAAGTTACAACAATATCACTTTGTTTTCTTGTTTCATAAAGAGAACAGAAGGTGATTGTCTTCAAAAAAAAAAACAGTTCTTTGAACGACGCCACCATTCTCAATAAACGTTACAGTTGAGAAAATGAAGTTGGAGACTTAGGCCAATGTTTTAAAACTTAGACTTGGACTTGCACTCGATCAAGTGTAAATCCAACTTTGACTCAACCTCAACAATGAATTGATTCGCTTTAATTTCCATGACTCACTTTTTAAACAAACACATACACATTTTTAGTTATCAAGGGATTTCCATGACTCCCTTTACTTCCCACAAAATAATCCAATTCTGACCATACTATTAGCTTCTTGCAAAACTTTTCTAGCATTGCCACTTCCCTCCCTCGTTTACTTTCAGACATTGACATCCTTATTGTTCGCAAATGCAGCCCTACAAACAAGCCTTATGAATTCTTTGTTAGTCGAACACGTGTTCTTGCTGCTCTTGAATACAAACTATCAAATGACCCATACTACAAAGATGTTCAAGTTAACCCAATTGCGTTATCTTCTTTGCCTCTTGAACCAACAGACATTTCATCCCTCCTTCATCATGTCACACCCGATGAAACCCCATTTGCTGACCATACCTCATCTTCTACTATTCAACCACCCAACTTCCTTGAACCCCATGAAGTACAGCCCTCCTCCTTTATATCTGCACAAACAAATTGTGGAACTAAGGTTTATGAAATCAAACGCTTCTTAGCCACAATCAATGCACCAACTCCACCTTGCATTGACTGGCTGCCAATAGATGCTTCCCCTATCAATGAGTACAACACAATAGGCCTCCTCTCCATGGCCTTCCCAACCTTGTTTCCCACTGGAGTTTCCATGCTTAAACAACCACACATTCAAGAGGTTGGGATGGACAATTATGCACTGCACCTTCTTCGATACCAAGACAATAGATTTGGCCAACATCCTCTGTTTCGTTATTATATATAACCTCATGATGCGCCACCGTATCCATTCTACTGCTTTCGTATTTGTCAAACGGAACATTGAAGATACATTGCCTCCAACCATCTCAGAACTTGTACATCAATTACAAGACATGCCCGATGCTAAGATCGCTGAATGTTTCATGCGCTTTGGCTCCACCCTTCGTGGGACATGTTCCTATTGGAATAAAATCCGGGGTGAACTAGCTGACATGATCAATCAACAAGGGACACCAACATTCTTCTTCACACTCAGCACAACTGATACCAAGTGGCCGGATTTGCATTCTCTGATGCCTGGACAAGCTCCAACCACTTCAAATCAACAACATCAATGGAGGATTCACAACCTTATTGCCAATCCACATGTTGCATCTCAATACATGCACAATAGATTCAAAATATTACTTAAAGAGGTTCTTCAAAAAGGGATTTCTACAAAAGACTACTGGTGCAGGTTGGTAACAAATCATATTCTCATCAAAGTTTCCTATATTCAGAACCTCAAATGTACCTTCCTAATATTTATAATTTCCATGTAGGTATGAATGACAACATAGGGGCTCTGCGTATATACATGGATTCTTATGGCTTGAAAATGCACCCAATATGGACACGTTAGATTGGGTGGATGCTACCAAGGTTGAGGATCTGCAAAAAAATACTTTGACAAATATGTTACTGCATGGAATCCTCAACCCAACCATTCTACAACCCCATGCTTCCAACCCTCTACTACAAATGATCCATGCACCATTGGATCACATTCCATACTTGCAGCTAACCACTTGGCTGATTATGAAGACCTTGTTAATTGTGTTCAAAGGCACACAAAATGTTCAGAATATTCTTGCCTCCGGAAAAAAAGTATCATCTCTTCAATGTCGCTACGGCTTCCCCTTTGATCTACAACGTCCTACTTTTTCTTTGTTCATTGATGCAAATGGCCACAAAACATATAACCCTACAAGGAACGATGCCCTCCTAAACATTCACAACCCCGCCATGCTCTCAATTTGGAGAGCTAATGTTGATTGCCAACCTGTTCTCTCTAGACATGCTGTCCTCAAATACATTTAAAAATATGCAGCAAAGGCAGAGCCCAAATCAGAAAGCTACCTTGCAATTCTTTCTCGTCTTGCACATGCAACTCCAAATGATAGCCCCATCCTTCAACCAATTGGACGATTCCTGTCAGAAACTGTTGCAGATTGTGACATTGGTGCACAAGAGACTTGCCACATGCTCCAAAAACTCCCTCTTTCCCTTTTCAGTCACTCCTTTGTATCCTTGAATGTTAGCCAAAGCGTTTTTCGACATGTTTCCAATGACTCTCCTGGAAAATCCATAAAGCACAATGGATGACCCTGCAAAATGCAACCATAGATATTGGAAACATTGACCGACAAGGCCTTACATTCACTGCAATATCCATAGTTAAATCTTTGTCAGGCCTCCACATATCTCCACCTTTTTCATTTTCTAGATATTCTCAAATGCAAGACAACCCCTATGTGCAACGCAGGATACAAGAGGAGACCTTACTTGCTTCAAAATATTTGTAGGCACCTATTCCATATACTTACATTCCTGCTCCTTAGCACCTATACTTGCCATAGCTATTACTTTACTACCTTCTCCTTTAAATCAATACAACTTGTATATTTTTCTTTAGATCTTGTATTCCTATTGCTATCGTCATTGAATATTTTCCTACAAGATACAAGCAAATACAAAGAAACATTGCCTTCTTGGATATTTAATTTCATATATACATTTGTGTTGTACTACTTTACCTTATTTACTTCAATGTGTTGTTATACCATTTTTCAAAAGCAAACACAACACAACATTTCATCATGTGTTAGTCTTTTTTCCAACAAATATAAAATGTCCCAATATATATACTTCAATATGCTACCATTCATTGTTTCATTATGTAATCTTTAGTTTCATTGCGTTCAGCAGCTATGCTATAATGTAATGTTGTAATTGGAAAATACTCAATCTTACCCATTGCTTTAAGTGAGCTATTTTTATTTATGATACATTATTCATTTGATCCAAATGTGTTCCAGATGCATTGGTCTAATGTGTGGTCTAACTCAATCAAGTCATTTCCCAGTGTGTGGTGCAAACCATTGTGAATCTTGACCATTTTAATAATTAATTTATGTACATTTCACTCACTTTAACACTCACTTTAATTTATGTAACTTTCAATTGTTGTTTAACCACTTCTTAGTTGCTCAATATTCAATATTATATCCCTTATACACATGTCAAGTTCCTCACTATTCACCCTTTATGTTTTCACATCAGGTATGATTAAAAAATCCAACAAGTAGAAGGGCAAGCAGATTGAGCCTAACGTAGAAACAACTCCAATTATACCAATTGAAACAATGTTTGAAGACACCAAACCCATCACAAGGGACACTCCAGAATTGAAATGGGGTGACCTGTACACAGCTATCAAAGATGGAAAAATACCATATGCAAACCTCGAGGAATCAAGGGTTTACCAAAACATCAAGAGGTCTGCCCTTCACAAGGCAGTAACCCGACCATAATTGTTTCCTTGCTCAGAGGTGATTGGGTGGATTCTGCCCCATGTAGAGACAACCACCAGGATCATTTCAAACGCCAATGGAGAAGGACTCGCCTCCTTTCAACCAGTACACCTTTCAGCTGCATACAAGCTGCCTTCCTCCAAAGTTATGCTTATTGATGATTGGGTAAGGCATGCCAATATAGATAATTTTGAATGTGCAAAGAAGATGATGGTACCAGACAAACAACTAAGACCCAAAGGTAGCGGGGAATATGACAGCCAACACTTAAGGACCCCCTATCGATTCATAGTCCAAATGTTGAACATAATCTATGATGCACGGGCTAAGCTCATAATGGATTATCCCAAGTAGTAGTGATATAAATATTAATCTCAGCTGATTTGTAAATTGTGTACTCTCTTTTACATTCATAAAAACAAAGTAGCCAAGCAAAGCAACCTCTCCTCATCTACCTCCACATCGAATAAATACAACCTTTATATTGAGAGCTACGACCACTCCTATTGTATTGCAATTCTGAATTTTATTGTGCTTTGTTGTGAACTATCTATATTGTCAGAAGACGTGTGAATCCTTGATGCGGTGAGAGTCATTGATAACCAGTTACTTTCCTTGGTTTAATAGTGATTTTCAAAAGATTAATTCATATAGTGATAGGTCTGTTCGCCTTTACATGGTTGAGAAGCATGTAAAGTTTTTATTGTGGACTTCAAATCCTCAATGAGAAGAAAGAAACATATCTGGGTTTCCCATTGTATCTTCCATTCTTGAAGCAAGCATAACGAAGATTCAACACTCCAATTGTGTTGTAAGTCTGCATTTTTATTGTGCTTTGTTGTGAACTATCTATATTGTTAGAATACGTGTGAATCCTTGATGCGGTGAGAGTCATTAATAACCAGTTACTTTCCTTGGTTTATTAGTAATTTTCAGAAGATTAGTTCATGTAGTGACAGGTCTGTTCGCCTTTACCTGGTTGAGAAGGATGTAAAGTTTTTATTGTGGACTTGAAATCCTCAATGAGAAGAAAGAAACATATTTGGGTTTCCCACTGTATATTCCATTCTTGAAGCAAGCATAACGAAGTTTCATTTACAACTTAGATTGCTGCACTATCAAGAAATAGTCCATGAAAGAGTTCTATACATATACTTGTATATGGAGATTCCTAAATTTATTGCTACAACACATGGCATGAAAGCAAACTTTTGTTCTCAAGTAGTTTGTGCAGTTTAGGAGCTATTATAATCATTGTTTTCATTGATATTATTGCATAAATATTTTTTTCAAATTGCTTATATATTCCAGATATAGTAGTAATCTATAGTGTTGAGATTACTACTACAAAAATTGTGAGAAAAGCAATTGTAGCTAGCTCACTGTGTCGATGAACTTAACATTATTTTTTGTTATGGGTCGAGTGCCTATGTCTTTGTAATCTGAGATTGTTACAAACTTTGCTCTTTTCCTACAAGTATCCTTCACTGCCTGTGCCTATGTTTTTGTTCCTTCTAACTTTCCTCTTTTCCTACCGGTTACTCTCCTATGTATTAAACTTATTTATTAAACTATCGATTTTCCATTGAAAATAACACGTTATAGTTTTTTTTATTTGAAAAATATAAAGAGAATCAAGGATTATTAGAATATTAAGGAATTAAATATCAACATTATGTTTTGAGACATTAGGCTTGAAACGGGTTTTTCAAATGAGATCGATAATTCAAAATGCATTAAAGGACCAACAAAACCAATAATTCAAAATGCATAAAAAGATCATCAAGTCAACAATTTGCTAGCATTAATGACTCATTGGCTTTGCTTACTGTGTCATGTCCTAAGTTAAATAGATTTCATGACCTAGCCACGAGTCCAATTTGAAACAAATGGTTACATTCTTTAGATTTATTGAAATGAAAAATGTGTGTTAGAATAGTAACTTTCATTTGAGTAAGTTTGTTTTGGAAACAAAATTTAATTTGTTGAGGCTAGAGGCACGAGTGCCTTCTTACAAAATTGGCATAATCACTTATCACATAATTAACTTTGCAATAGGTAAATAAGTCATTCAACCAAACATGGGTTACTACCTTTAGATAGAGACACTCCTCCAATGGTAACTAGTGTGGTTATGATAACTCTTCTTACTTATATAAGTGGGGGAATTTCTTTCAATGTAATATATGATGCATTTTTATGACCTTGTGAGTGTTAAGGCTAAAATTTAAATGTCGAAACTACGTTTTTAGGGTGACTTTATGAATTTTTTTAGGCCAAACCTTCTCAATGTTGGGATGTCCTTTTCAGCACGCATGACAAAGTTTATAAACATCAAACCTAACCTTATCAAAACATAGACACAAAATATTAATGACTAATCAATTTCAAATAAAGAATACCATCAACATAAAACAACTTGTATTACAAAGATGCTTCAAAATATCAATGCATGTCATGTATGTAAATATTTTAAAAAGTATTAGTTTTAAGGATTAACTCAAGTGATCGTGAGCAGTAAGCAAAATGTGAGATCTTTCCCTCCAAAGTTGAAGAAATTACAAATTCAACTCTTAACTTAATCCCCTTACAAATTATACTCAATAATGAAAACTGATAAATAAAATTAGTCCTAAACAAATTAATCTGTATTTTAAAAACTCTAAAAATAGAAGAGAAAAAAAAGCAATAAATATATTTTGATAGATGTACATTACACAATTTACATTCCAAACAAAAATCATCCTTCCATCATATTATGCAATTGAAAAGTGTGAACCCCGATGAAAAACAATCACATTTGAAAGTTTCTCTATGTGCAATGTAGAAGTTTTCTCTGAGTGCAATTATCGACTAGGCCAGTGGACTTAGACAACTCCGGATGTCTTCACTTGAACATTGGAAAATGAGGATTTCTTCACTTGTGGATATGTTCACATGTGTCCATTTCCAACATATCTCTCGGATTTTCAATCAAAGAGCTGATATTTTGTCCAAAGAAGGACTGACCCTTGATGTTGGTGTCCTTCATTTTTCATATTTCACAGGTCATCAGCTCATGGATGAAGGTCAATATAGGATCTTTTAGGTGTCTTTCTTTTTTAGTATTTTACATAATATTTTGGGGAGATTGAGATTAAATGTCATATTAATTCAATATACTATCCTGTAAAAGCGAATATTGATGACAAAACTAGTTTTGGTTTATGTTTAGATGATTTGATGTACTTAAATGTATGAATAGAACATAAAGTAGTTTACTGAACTATCCACGGGATAGGTGTCATTTGTAAGTTTCTTTGATTCAAACAATGAATAGCAAGAAATGTTTTTTTCATTGAAAAAAAGTGTGATTCCCAATAACACTCTCACATGCATGTGCAAGTTTCCACTTTCACGATTTTCTAAGTTATTGCTGTTGGCCAAGTACAATATAATGCAATGATTTGAAAATTTGTTCAAGAGGTATTTGTCGTTTTCCATAAACATAAAATCAAAATGAAATTGAGGCACCAACTCTCCAATAATTTTACTATACTTGCTGAAAGGCAGAGAAGAATATATTGTAATTATTTGCAGTCAAATTTTATTTTACTTTTAATTAATTTGGAGTATCCAATCAAGTTTAATAAAAATTTAAAAACTAGTAATTGCTCTAGAAGTGCAAAGGAACTTTGAATGAAAAAATAAAATAAATAGAGAGTAAAGCGAAGAAGAAAATAGTAAAATAGATGTTATGAAGAGCTTCCTCCTCATTATTGAAACGCCGTGAAGAGAACAATAAAATAACAATAATTTTGGGTTGTTCACTTCATGCCTAGATTCCAAGACAAATGTTTCACTATCAAAGATGTTAGGGACAACCTTTTACTCAAATAAAAAAAGTGATAAAATGTTGATGCAAATAAAGGGAATAGCAAAAATTGTGCACTAAGGGAAAATAGAGTAATGCACTTAATTATCTTCACTTGATATTATTCATTCCTGCACCTAGCTTCTCTCTAATGTGGTCATTGTTGTCACACATCTAAAAAAATTTGCGTACACCTAGCTTGTCACAAATCAAAATTGGAAACCAAATTTGCTTCAAATGCAAGCTTAAATGCCTTCAAAGAAATTTGCTTGCACCTAACTTGTCACAAATCAAAATTGGAAACCAAATTTGCTTCAAATGCAAGCTTAAATGCCTTCAAACTTGGAGCAAGTTGCCAGATGGTTAAGAAAATAAGAGTACAAGGAGTACTTAGTTTGTTGGAAAGATTAATGTTTTGGATATGCAACATGGATATGAAAGAGGGAGTTTGACAAATGTTATTGATACATTGTTGTAGGGTTCTTGAAATCCATCCTACGGGCATGATACTCATATTCAATTACTAGGGGGTTTAATATAGGAGCATCTTTGCACACCCAAAAGTTTCCTTTTTAGTTCCAATTCCTTTAATTGTGCATTAAATTGGTTTGACACCAATAAGTTATAGTTGCTTTGGTTTGAGCTAGCATGGTTGCACATTGTGCATTCAATCCATTTAAATGTTGCAACTTTCAAAGAATTCATAGTACAAGGGTTGCATCAATCTTTCGAGTCTATGTTGTGCAAACATAGTCACATGCCCAAGTAGAGTCAAGGGAACTCGAGACCATATCATAAGAGCAGGAGTAAATTTTTGGGATTTGTTTGAGTTTAAATCTCATTTTTGGTTCAAATCCAGAGAGGTGAACAAGTAGCATGTGTCGTTAAGTTGGATCACTAGATAACCTACCAAAAGAATTTCTTAGTTTCTTTTTTCTCTCCATATGATTCATAATCAAGTCTATGTAGTATTGCAGACCACTGAAGACTCTGGTAGCAGATAGTTGCGGACTGGCCCTACAAGCCTAAGATTAAAGATGATGAGTGGACTTATATTTAGAGTGTTGATAGTGTTTAGCTCAAAATGTAGTTATTTTACAGTTATGTTTTAGAATATTTTTAATATAAAAATTGATTAATTTTATTGGAGAAGTTAATCATTTTAATGATATTTTTGTTTAATTGATAATTTCAACAGAATAAATATTATTCAATTTACATATCAACTAACACAATATATTTTTTTCAATAGGAAAATATCTCAAAATACTTTTAATTATAAATAGAAAGTATCGCATTCTTTAGTGCCAATGGCTGCAATTACATAATAAAAAATATGTCTATCTCCATCAAAAGAGGACTCATCTATCGACATACCCATCACCTATCGACATATCAATCATGTCATATTGACTATATGTATAGAAGTATATGATCTAATAAAAGCCACAAAAAGCAAAATAGATAGCATAGCCCATTTAGTTACATATTTTCTATGATAAACATTCCAAGGGATGTATGATTTTAAATTGTAATGGGTCCAGGATCATCTTCAACTATGGTGTCTCTGGTACATTCCCAACGTTGCTACACCCAACTGTAGCCCAATTTTCGATAATCCATCGGCTGTAGAGTTCATTTCTCTAAGGACATGCCGGAAGCTAAGACTGGTAAAGAAGGTTGATAACTGCACAATCTCCTCATAGATAGGCCCGAGTAAAATGTTATGGGGCAGTTGCCTATACTACATCTAAGTAATCACCATTTTTGAGTCACCTATAACCTGTAATCTTTGAATCCCTTTTAAGATTGCTAATTGTAAAGTATATTTCACTGCAATCAATTCAACTCTATTGTTGGTGCTGGGACCAATTGTTGTTGCAAATTTTGTCCATGTCGAAGGTGAATAAAATATGATACCCTCTGCTCCTCCAATCCTTGGAGTACCTTATGAAGAGCCATTGAAAAAACACCAAGGTATGGACTGATAAACCTGTTCTGCTGCAATCACTCTTTGAGGTTTTTCTTGTTATGAGTTGTCATGGCCTCCATAGTGGCTATGCTTTTATAAGCATAAACTCATAGTGGGATATAACAATCCTAAAAAATGGCATTGTTCCAGGCTGGCCATGTATTATATATTATGGGAATTTGGTAATATAATTTTTGGTCAAAACATAATTAGTCATTGTTAAAATTTCATTTTTTATTATATAAATGGATTTAACAACCTCAATTATCTATATTACACATATTGTGCATTCAACTTATATTTGTAATTCCAACGGTGTAGTCTAAATATTCTACGTTTCAAATTTTTCCGAGCATATTTTCCATCTTATTTCGTTCGGAGTCCAATTGAAAATCTTTAAAAAATCTTTAAATCAAATATATTAGCTATGGAAATTGCATAATTTGGGTGCCATAGGGGTATTTGAGGGTGTTAAGTTTATTTATAGATTCAAAAACACAATTTAAACACTTCCAAATTTGGATTTTACCAACAAAAAAATTACTAGATTCCGACCAAAACCCACAGTAAAGTCCAAAACGTAGAATAAATAGACTACATTCTTTAAAAAAAATGATAGAAAAAAGAAACTAAAAAAAATCCAAAATATAGCATGTTTGAACTATTCTAAAATAAAATAGCATTGACATTTAGTTTAATTGGAAAACACATTCACATTTAATTTAGATGAGTTGATCCTCCACTTTGAGGACATCCTCAAAGAAGATCACAGGGACAGGAGTACTGCAATCTCTCAAATTACCCGCCATATCCCCAGACTTATTACGCAAGAGCATAACGAGATCCTGGACAAATCTATCAATATGCAAGAGGTTGAAGATGCTATGCACCAGATGGCCCTTGGAAAAGCTCCAGGTCCGAATGGTTTTACTACAAACTTTTTTCACTTCTTTTGGGACATGATTAAACAAGAGGTTCATGCTATTGTGGAGGAATCGTGCAGGTGTCGCGAAGTCCTAAAGGCCTTCAATGCCACCTTCCTTTCTCTAATCCTTAAGGAAGAGGGGGCGGAGGTGCCAAGCAAATTTTGCTCGATTGCGTTATGCAATGTCATCTATAAAATCATCACCAAGGTCATAGCTAACAGGTTAAAGCCGTTGCTCCCAATTTTGATTAGCCTTGAACAATCAGGCTTTGTGGAAGGCAGGCAGATCCTCGATGGAATCATCTTAGCCCAAGAGACTATTCACTCCCTGAAGATCACCAAGAAACCAAGTATGCTAATCAAATTAGACATTGCAAAAGCCTATGATAAGCTTAGTTGAAAGTATATGAGAAGCATGCTGGAGGCCTATGGTTTTGGTCTGGATTGGGTTGACTGGGTTATGAACCTGGTAACCACCCCTTTCTTCTCTATCCTGCTAAATGGTTCTCCTACCAGGATTTTTCAGTCATCCCGTGGCATCAGATAAGGGGATCCTCTATCCCCTTTTCTCTTCATCCTTATGGCGGAAGGGCTATGCAGATTTCTCCATAGTCAAGTTTCGACTGGTGATATCAGAGGTATGAATCTCCACGTTGGTACGAGTAAACAAACTCACCAACAATTCGTTGATGATACTATGCTCATGGGGCACCCTTCAGTCCAAGAAGCTCGCGCCTTTAGGAAAAGATTAAAACTTTTTGCAAAGGCATCCGGGCTCAAAGTCAATCCCGAAAAATCTCAAGTTTTCTTTTTCAATACTCCTTCTGTCACTCAGCGCAACATTCTTAGGATTCTTCACTTTTCCAAAGGCTCTCTTCCTGCTAAATATATGGGGGCTCCTCTCTTTGAAGTTCCCTTCGAAGAACTTCCTGGTAGGACCTCTTAGATCGACTGCATGGTAGACTCAACAATTGGATGACTACACCTCTCAACCTCCCTAGTCGGCTAACCTTGGTAAAATCTATCCTGTAGGCTATGTCGATTTATCTCTTTTCTTTGCTTTCGGCTCCCAAGTCTATCCTCAAGGAGATAAGGGGTATCCAACACAACTTCCTATGGGGAGGCAGGGAAGCAAAATCGAAGTTTGCCTTGATCAAATGGGACACCTTATGTAGCCCAAAGGAGCATGGTGGTCTTGGCCTGCGAGATCCGGAGGTGGTGAGTGAAATTCAAGGATCCAAACTTTGGTGGCGACGGTGTAATCACAGCCAGGAACCTTGGGCTCTGCTCTGGCAGGTTAAATACGCAAGGGATCATCAAGTTAACCAGCTGATCAGGTACAACGAAGAGAAAGTGGGATCTCACATTTGGATGAAGGCCTAGAAAGGTCAGAAGATGGGTCAGGATCATAGCTTCTGGGAAATTGGTAATGGCGAGCTGGCCAATTTTTGGGATGACTCATGGAACCAATTTCCCAAAGTGGCTCTAGAGCAAAGATGGCATAACTTTAAAGCTCGGGGTTCGACTGAAGGAAGAATCAAAATTTGCCACTATTGGGCCGACCTTACCACGCGGAATCACAGAACATGGTTAGATCACCCTAGGTGGAATGGTTTGACCAATGAGGAAGACCTTAGATCCTTTGGTGATATGCTACAAGAAAGGTACATTCGTCGGAGTACTCGCCCAGATAAGCTAAGATGGGGTTATAGGTATAAGGGAGTCTTCAACATTAAAGAAGCTTATGATCTCAAAATCAACCACGAGGAGGGGGATGAAACAATGTGGAGGAAACTGTGGAAAATGAACCCTTGGCCAAAAACGGGGATTTTCTGTTGGTTGGTTAAATGGCAGAGAATCCTAACTGGAGAAAACCTTAAGAAAAGAGGCATTCATGGCCCCTCCTTTTTCCCCTTATGCAAAAACAGTGAGGAAATGCTTGCTCATCTTCTGGATGAATGTGTTTTCTCTTCCTATTTATGGGATAAAGGGGCCATGCTCTTCCAGAAAAATGACCGTATGCGAGGCCATCCTGATCAAACTTTAAGGGCTTGGAATGATCATGCTTTTAACAATCCAATCCTTGCTTTGATCTAACAGATGTTCCCTGGGATGGTCTACTGGAGCATTTGGAAATAAAGAAACAAAAGGATTTTCAGGGACAAGAGTCACCGTCGAGAGGAAGTGTGGGAAAAATTGGTTCGAAACATCCACAAAACCATCTGAAGCAGACAATGGGCTAATGCAGACAAAGACCTCACAGAACAAGAGTCCATAATTGATACTGGATGGGGCCTGGGTCACAATGACATGAATGATCTCCGAAGACGTGAAAAGATCTGCAGAACTATCAATCCAAATTTTTGGTCTCCACCAAGGAGGAATGTCTACAAAGTCAATTTTGATGGAGCTTCCTGAGGCAACCCGGGCAACGCTGGTTATGGAGGAGTGTGTAGAAACGTTGCATGGGACATTCTAAAGGTTTTCTATGGCTATATTGGCTACGACACCAATAATTCGGTTGAGCTCGATGGTTTGATCCAGGGATTGCATCTGATCATTGAGGCTCGTTGGTTCCCAACCATCATTGAGGGTGATTCGAAAATTATTTTACACATGGAAAAGGGATTGGCTAATGGAAAAACCTCGGATCAGGCCACAGCCAGCTAGAGGCTGTCTAGTCGGCTTGAAACGCTGAGAGGCCTCGTCATAACCCATAGTTCCATTACCTTCAGCCACGTTAGGCGTGAAGCCAACAAGGTGGTGGATTTCCTAGCAAATCTCGGTGCTGACAGGGCGAGAGGTAATTTCTCGGGTGATATGGCTGATCTCATGCATGAGGACTGGGCCCCCAATTGCCTCCAGCTTGCAGCCTCAGACTTTGGTAGACCTCAACAGGTGGAAGGTCTGGGACACATGCTCCAGGAGGAGGACAGACATGGACAGGAAGTCACGTCGCTTATGTCAGATTAGCTTACATCTTAATGAGGATAGAGGAGAATTCCCCAAGGTGGATCATTATTAAAATTGAAGGGATTTATGGGCTTATACATTTCCTGTTATGGTGGATGGTCTCGCACAGGTTACATTCAGTGATCATCATGACCCTCTTATTGCAATGGATTAGGGGAGGTACGATAGTGGAGGCAAACGGGACCTTCCCACACTTGGATAGTAACTACCCTGTTGTGGTTATTATGACCTCTCGGCCTTTTTATCTGTGTGGTGCTCTGCATTTCATTCATCACTGCCATGACTGTCTCACTGTTACCACCCTGGGTGTGGTTTTCCAGTGTCCGTCCCCCTGATTGTTGGCTTTCCTTCCGGCGGAGATTTCAGATGGCTCCCAAACGTGATCTTGGTAGCCGCTCTGGGCAAGGCTCTGCTTCTGGTAGTCTGAAAGGCAAGGGCAAGATGGTGGATAAAGGTCGAGGTCCTGGTCGGATGACTCGTGCTCAAGCTAGGGCTCAGTCCGCTGCTCTTTTCTTCAGTGAGAGAATTCCTGAGATTATCAAGGAAGAAATTGATGAAATTGCGAGTAACCTGTGGAATGAAGCCCATACCTCCCGTTTGATGAAATTAAGAGTGAAGTGGAAGACTGGGTTGTTGATCCCGGAACTATTGCTGGTCGTGCTTCGGCGTATGACCAAATGATTCTGGTATACTGGGTTACCAAGAACATGCTTTCCCATGTTGCTATGGGTGGTAAGGTGAAACGCCAAGGTGACGAAGAGCCGGTGAAGGCGTGGAAGGCGCACAACGCTGATACCAGATTGATGCACTGCAAGATTGATGCTATTGCAAAGAAACTGGGTCTCTCTTTCAGCTACCCAGGTTTGGATGCTCAAGGTCACCCGATCTCTAATCCCTCGAAGATCCATCATGGGAGCCCTCAGCTTGCCTCTACCACTAAGCAGCAGGGGGAAAAGGTGCAGAAAAAGGACGAGAACCTCAATGCTCCAGACAAGGTCGCTGCTAGTACAGGGGACCTATCCAAGAATCGGGTCGGTCTTTAGTATTGTCTGTCTTCTGTTGTAATTTTTGTAATAGAATTATATATGGATAGAGATCACAGTTTAGTTGTTAGAGTTTCTGAAGGTTTAGAATCGATGGGTGCCCCTACCCCTTTTTCTGTAAGGTCTTGTTTCAGACAGTGCTTTGGCTTATAAGGCTATGAACTCCATGCTTAGCTCTGTTGTTAGCTCGAAATGTATTTGAATTCCAAGTCGTAATATAATGCTTTTTATTTACAAAAAAAAATAAAAATTCAACAAGCGATTAAACTATGAAACTCCTTTCTTTTTCTAACTTAATATAAATAAAACAAAATTACAATTCATAATTTACAAATTTTTCTAAAAAGTTTGCACTTTAACTTTTTTAATTTCTTTCAATATTTACTTTAATGTAAAGTGTAATGAATGTAATAAACTATTATTATTGGGGGGTCTGGGAGAGCGCTGAAACTAGGGTTTTGAAAGCCAGTTTCCGAAATGCATTGGCGGCCATGGATCCTTCCATGGCCGCCTTCCTTTCTTCTCTCCTGAGCTGCTTTCTGTCACTGGTCGGCTGAAGGTGTATTCAATGGTTTCATACATCGTTTTGGATCGATGGCGGCTCCTTCGCGCGGCGACCCATTGGGTAGCGGGCTTCTCCTGTCTCCCAGTGGCGGCGGCGGTGGCTATTGTAAAGAAGGGAGCAGATTTGGGGCTGGGCGTCCTTGATTGTGAGACGACGGTGACATCAGAGCACTGTAGAGCACGCAGGCTCCAGTTACCTCATTGTCAACGACGGAACCGCTAAGGAAGTCACGCTTGGCTCTCATTTCTCTAGATCGTGGCAGGATACGGGCGTTTCCATTGACGACAGCTTTTCTGAGGCGGCGGCGGCTGCTCCTTGTTGCGGGCGTTTTGTTAGAGAACAAGGCCTCCATTGCCGGCAGCTCTTCTGAGGTGGCGGCGACTGCCTCCTTGCCGCAGGGAGCCGTTTTATTCCGACTTGCTGAGGGCTGTCGAGGAGCGGTATTCCTTCGACGGACTGGGGTTTTTTCTTTGCAGAAGCTAGTGGCTCTGCCTTCTTCCCTAGCGTTTTGTGGAATCGTTTTTTTTCTTGTTTCTTTCTTTTTTTCTCTGCAGCACTTTTCGCTGGTTTTTTCATTCCTGTCATTCATGGCCGTCCTGAATTAGGTTTTTAGATGTAGGTTTCTGAGATGTTTTGGTACCTGCTTTTTAATTGTATGAAGTTAAAAAACTGCTATTAGATGTAGACGACTTTCTGCTTTTACTGGTACTGCTCAGCAGCATTAGCATTTACACTCTTCAAGAGTGTTGAGGATTCAATGTAATTTTGTACTCGCAAGATGAAATAAAATTACGCTTTTTTTTCGAGGAAAAAAAAAATAAACTATTATTATTGGACCATTTTGATCTAAATGTAATTTAGTAAAATAATATTAACATTATTAAAATAGAGGTTTGCACTTTAACATTTAGTAAAATAATATTAACATTATTAAAATAGAGGTTTTCACTTTAACTTTTTTTTAAAATTTCTTTCCATATTTATTTTAATGTAAAGTGTAATGAATATATTATTAGACAATTTTGATTTAAATGTAAATTAGTAAAATAATATAAACATTACTAAAACAAAAGTGGAATTCATAAACTCCAAATTTTTAGAAATTTTCACTTTATTTTTTTTCAATATTTATTTTGTAATGAATGTAATAAATTACTATTTTTTTTCACAATGGGAGAGAGGAACTGTTTGGAGCACAATCTCTTCAACTAAATCTTAATCAACATATCTCAAAAAAAGCCCCTCATTTCAAAGTGAAACATAAACACATAAATAAAATAAATAAATAAACAACATATGGAACTATAGGTATCATTAGTTAGGGTTTTCTAGAGGGTTGTAACCTTTCTCTAGTCTCTTCCCCTGATGGAAGCTGTGTTTAACCTTAGACTACTTATTTTTATAGACCACTGACTTCAAAATTGTATTGTCACTAGACATGATTCAAGCCTATTACCTCAAATAACTTAGTAGTGTTGAATATTTGGTATGGAAAGGAGCTAACAGTGAGGTTCAAAAGTTTAAAAGTCTCTTGAATTGATTCAATAACCAACTTGGAGTGACCCATGATTTGTGCTTATGTGTGTTCACATTGATATTGTTTCTTTTGATTAATTGCAACATCCCACCTTAACATGAGGTACATGTATTTGGACCTTGACAATGTAACATGGGGTTGAAAGATTTGAACCTTGCACATCTCGTAAGAAAGAGAAAAGCTTATCCCAACTCAACATGAGATAAGATGTTACTTGAGTTCTTGTTGTTCTTCTATATTGTATGGTAGGTTCAAATCCATTGAATTTTGGTTAGCATTGAACCGTGTAAAGTAGTTATCATCTTTTGTACTTCCTTGAAATTGTAATCCTTGAGAAGTTGTAGAAGCTCTGATTTAAGCAACAAACTTGCCATCTACATATGGATCTTGCAAAACTTAGTGTTGGAGCCTAAGAAAACAAATTTTCATGGTCCCTAAGTATGGGGTTTTCCTTGTAGATAGCAGACACTTTGACGAGTGCGTAGAGTTTGAAATGTCCCCATTGTAGGCAGGCTGAAAATTTAAAGAATCTATTTTGGTTTCATTATGTACCCAAGTCTCTCTCGGGAGGGTCAAGTCTTTATGTGGTAAGTGTATTCATGCATCTATTGCATGGAGTGTTGCTCTATGGGGAGTTAATCTCCTATGGGTTGTATATTTGTAGTGTTCTTAGCTTCTTGTTTGTGTTGAAATTCTTATTTTTTGTGGAAGAAGAGAATGATATATTATTTTTAATAAAAAGAGCCTTATCATGCCTTTTGATAGGTGGGAAATGCTCTAATATTTGTGAGCTTATCTATGCATATCATTGTTTAGGTACAAAAGATGGGGTCAAGATGGACCATTTTCAATAGTCGTTAGATTTCTATAATGGCTCCCCATACAATTTGAGTAAAGAACCACCTAATGCATCCCCAAGCATTTAGCGTATGCCACATCTTAAAGTTGGTTGTGCAGTTTGGCATAGGTGTGAATAGATCAGATCTATCATTAAGTTCCCTCTCTAGTTCAATGCAATAACAAATTCCCAACCATGGCCTTGGCTATTTTAGACACTGCAAAGCCCATTGAACATAACAATGATGATTGGGAGCCAATCATTATGGACCCAAAGTCCTCTCCTTGGAGGCCAACCACCAAAAATCACAAGAGCAAAATCATCTTATGGGTGGCTAACAACTCTTATTTATGTGACTTTGAACCTTCTTTTTTTTGTACAAGGGGAATCGACAACTGGGGGCTGGGATAGTACTCGCGTGACACGGGGTCCAAGGATCCAAACCCGCTACCACTACACCCCTAGGTGCACCCACACAACCCGCAAGCATGGGGCACGGGTAAGTCGGGGTGATTTGAACTCGTGACCTCCATTTACAACATGTCCTTCATATCAAACGAATCGTCGGTTGAGCTACACCCGTGCAAGCGTGACTTTGAACCATTTAATGTGAACTCATAAACTTATATTATTTTATTAGTATTTTATATATTAATACTTAGAAGTTATGATCATTTTAATGATTAATCAATCCCATTTTTAGCAATTAGCCAATCCCATTGTACTTTGCTAATATACATTATTTTTTATAACAAATAAATCGTTATCCTTATTTTCCATTAATGAAAGTTTGCTTAACTTTCAATAACAACATTAATAAATATATTTCATGGATTTGAATAGATATAGATTATCATTCACCAACTTTGTGAAATGAAAGATATGTTCACAACGACAACTCACCACATTCACAAATTCTGTGAAATGAAAGAGATGTTGACAGCAACACCTTTGTGAAGGGAGACAAATAAATTCAAAAATGTACCTTATAACTTCGCAATATAATATCCTTGAAAATATAACTTGGACAATAAACTAAATATAAAACTCTGATGCCCCATCTTTTATTTGTTGACTTATAAAACTCTGATGCCCCATCTTTTATCTGTTAACTGTGGATTACATGCAACCCCATAACTTGCAAGTAAAAGTCCATTATGATATATTACACAAAGTTAATAAGAAAGCAATCCTAAGAAAAAATATAAGAAAATTCAAACGTAATATGTCCAAATATGATTATATAAGCAATAAGCCAAAGAATTGTTATACTCAAGGGGTTTGTTGTAAAAGCTTTGAAACAAAACATTATAAGTACTCGTTATAGAATTAAAGAAATATTTATGGATAAAGTAGTATGACAATAATAATCTATTTCAAGGTTATAGTTTAGTTAGGCACTAAATTCGTGTTTGTGTGTGAGATTTCTTGTTTTTGAGAAAAACGAATTTGCAAGCAACCATTTAATTGTTAAAGTCTATGAAAATGTATATATCTTACCCTTTAGTATTGAACCAATTACCTCTTTAAAAAAAGAGAAAGGGTAACCTTAACAAAAACAAAATACCATATTAAATTAAATTATTGGTTTCTAATATAAAAAGAGTTTCATGAAAACATTATTTTTTCCCAGGAGTTTTATGAAAACATTATTATGATAAACACAGAATTACATTTTTTTATATTTCAAAATCAAATAAACTTTCCACATTAACTCATAAATAATTATTGGCTAGGCTAAATGAACCTCCTTGAAATGTTTGTTACCTCAATAACCCTATCTATATCACAAGATAGGAATATATTTAATCTTTAATTTGCTTTCTTCCTTGTTGAAGGAACTTAGGTCCTTCCCTTCCCTATGGTCAAGGGTTCCTTCTTTCACCATGGAAAAGGATTTCCTTCTCGTGGCTAATGTTTTATTGTGGCTTGGATACCATAAAGGTGTACGTAAGAAAAAAATGGAAGATTATTACAAAATGTTTGTAACATAATCCTTGTGAAAGGGGACTCAAGGTAGTATTGTGATGGATTTATGACAAAGAGTTTTCATTAGTTGTACTTGATTTCATATTACTTTGCACTTGAATTTCACAAAAATCCAAGAAGAATTTTCAATAAGATGTAATAAAAGAAAGTATAATTATGTACTCTACTGTATACGCACACAAGATGCCCAAGGTAGGATAATTGCACTACAAGAAGTGCAAAGGTTGAGCATTCTATGAACTCTTTATATATGTGTGTTATATTGTAATACATCGTCAGAGTGGATATTTTATCAACTCTTTGTATATATGTGTATGTGCCATTGTGAATTGCATGCTCTATTGTATATACAAACAAGATGCCAAGGGGAGGATAATTGCACTGCAACAAGTGCAAAGGGTGAGTACTCTATGAACTCTTTCTATATGTGTGTGTTATTGTAATACATCACGATGGGTACTCTCTCTCTCTCTCTCTCTCTCTCTCTCTCTCTCTCTCTCTCTCTCTATATATATATATATATATAGTGTGTGTGTGTGTGTGTGTGTGTGTGTGCCTATAGTGTGCGTGTGCGTGTGTGTGTGCCTATAGTGTGCGTGTGTGCGTGTGTGTGTGTGTGTGCCACTGTGAATTACGTGCTCTGCTATATCTACAAACAAGATGCCCAAGGGAGGATATTGTTGCAATGGATATGCTAAATATAAACATTAACACAAACACATTTAAATTTTTATATAAATTTCAAATATTGAAACTAGAGAGATGCAACCTCGAGATGCATGTGGCACTAAGTTTAGAAGGGTTATTTTTCTAAAATTTCAACTAATTGTGTTTTTATTTTAATTTTGGCATGGTTAAGTTTAGGCTTGATGTAATTTAAGCACCTAAATCATTAGTTGGAGTCTGAAAGGTCTGCGCTAGTCACTTATAAATGAAATTCGATTAAAATAGATTAACAAGATGATTTCTAACTTAGTAAAATGAGAATAACATTATTAAAAGATGATTCTCATAAGATTTTATAAGGACCTCCTCGGGTCCTTAGTTTTATTTAATGAAAATCTAGCAACTTAGTGGAAATTTTCTATCAGTTTGATTTTTTCGTTCAAGTTATTTTGTTTTGAGACCTTCTGTTTGTTTTCAGTGGTTTTGTAAAGTCATTGGTTTCTGATATAGATAGCAGCAAATCTCTTATTTATGATGTAGAAAACAATTCTAATAAGTAGAAACTAAATATGAACATGTATAAGTAGCATTTTATACAGTTATAGCATTTCCTAAATTTCCTAAATGTAAAAATTTAATTTTCATACAAGTAAAGTACCTGTAGGATAGCATAAAACTCAACCCACCAAAATAGGTTTACCACCCTGCCAACTAGGAAAGTCTCACCTACTTCCTAGCTCCAAGAATTTCTTCTTGGACCCCCGAACCCAAAAATTGAGTACAACCAGTCCAACCAGTTCAGTATTTCCCTCAAACAATAAGAAACAAACATCCTCTGTTATTTCTCCTGAATCCTTCCTTTCCGCCAAACCTCGATTTGTCCCCCTCCTCGAAGACCTCCCTTCAAAATATTTTTCCATTCCTTCATAGTGTTCTTCCACCCCAGATCCAACCACCCCTATAATCCCATAAAGACTTACCTATATACCATTTCCTCCTCCATCAGCCTTCAGGCTTACTCCACTGCCCTCCATCTAATCCCTTGAATCCCAAAACATTAATTCCATTATCGTATTAAAAAAATGAATAGCAATAAAATATAGTTTCTTAAATCTTTGTTCTTCTCAAGCAGATCAATAATTTAAGGCTATTTAAGTTGAATCAAATAATTTGACTGTATAACATTTAATTATTCTTGAAATGTTCATTGTGGGTCCCTCACGATATGGTGGATTAGTTACGCCATAAGGCGTTTCTACAAGTGGGAGACAACTCCCCGAATTTTTTTTGTTGATTTTCAATCGTCTGACGATTGGGATAGTTTGGCTCGTTGATCTGTTGCCTGTCATTGAACGGATGGCCATTTAAACTTCGCACCTGCTCCCTTAAATGTACATCAATTCCTGTCGACACTCTTAGGCGGTGCTGCCTCCATCTACCTCTACCCACCTTCAATTCATATTCCTGGCAGTCGCAGTTCCCTTCAGTTTACAATCGCACAGTTGTTTCTGCAGTTTTTGTTCTCGACACACAGGTTTGGAGCAAATCTGAATTTATGTCTGTCAAATTTGAAATCGCATTCTGGATGCAATATTAGTTTAAAGATTAATAGACCAACTGTTTTAGCAATCTGCGCTCCCGTAAACAATAAAATACTCACAAACATGCAACTAGTGTAAATACCAGACAAATTACATTCGTAAAAAAAAACAAGAAACACAACTCAACCCTCAGTTCAAGTGCATCAAGAGGTGGATGGGCAATGTTTAGGTCATTATTGTACTTATGAAATATGTAGATCAATAAAAAAATATAGAAACCTAAATTGAAGATGCTGATTATGATCCCCCAAATCTAAAATGATGGAATATTTGTTGCATTTCAAGACAAATCTTATAAACACTGAAATAAATACAGAACATGGAAAGCAGAAGAAACAAGGGGGAACTTGGGAAACAATCTTGGAGTTGGTTTGGAAACAATAGGTAGAGGTTGTAGGTCCCAATCATTATCCCAATCATTCATAGACGACCAATTCCTCCATATAGAGCTACTAATTGGCTCAATTTCATAACAACTTGTTGCACAAAAGATGAGACTGACAACCGTGTCGATGCTCCTCCTACCTTGGGCTACTATGTATCTTTGTTTCCAGAAGAGAAAGAATATATCTCTGTTTCAATGGGAAGGATCTGAAGCTGCGCTAGGGTTTCACCTTTTTCTATTCTCTGCACAAGTTTTTTTAATACATCTTTGAGCTCTTTCTCCCCTACGAGAACCCGATTCTTCTTCCTAACCTTTAGAAGGATTTCTATGAGTCTTATAATCTCATCATTTCTATTGGCAGTACCTCTATTTAACCACCAGATGGTGCCCATCTACCACTGTTGGTCGAATTCTCCCAACACCGGATTCCCTTACTCTTAAACGAACACAATTTGTTGAGAGGAGGCACCCATCTCCATCACCTACCCTAGTGGCAGATTCAAATATAGCTAATGGGTCGGTGGAAGCTTCAACAATTGCTAGCAGACGCACTCCAAGACGTGATCCGGAGGGTCTCTGGCCTTCAATGCGTAGTTTATAAATCTGAGTCCTCATAGAAATACAACACAAATAAATCCCATTCAATTGCATGCAAGCTCTACAGTTCACATAAAACTTCATGGCATCTCTACAGTTCACATAAAACTTAATGGCATCTCTACAGTTAGTTTTAAGCAATACTCTCAGGTTTATCATAGAAATAAAAATTCGAAGGGCCGAGGTACTGCTTCCTCTTCTTCAATATCTCCTCAGCCAAAGGACCTGTGTAAGGTCGGGGCTTGTAATCAAATGTGGGCATCCGAGGCAGGACAACAGACGGATCATGGCTCTCAGTAGTAGAGATTGAAGCCATGGCCCTCATGCCAAATCCAATCCTCTTCTTACTGCCATTGGCACCCGCCAATCTCCTGATACCCAACATCATCTTGATCGCCCAACCAAACACTCAGATGGAGATGAAGGGCAATTAAACCTCATGATTGCTCTGTGCATCTCTCAGAATTTCTTCGACATAGGGGTCAAGGCGCCAACGATCTGTAGTACTTACGAGGCTTCCCTTCTTGAATGTTGCTTCAAACTGGACAACAATAACCAGACATCTATTCAATACATGCATTGCTTTCGTTGATTTTTGGTCACATTAGTCATTTTTATAGGCATAATCTATGCCATTTGGCTTTTTACCTAGCGAAGGTCTTGTCGCGGCCTCTCGTGGGCTCCAACGTTGTTAAACGCACTGGCCTATGTAAATTGATATATTATATGTTAATTACGATAATTTTCTTAAGGGACATCTTCCCTATGGACTGGATCCACATTCAATGTCGAAGCATGTAGCCATCGTTATGGATGGCAACTCGCGGTGGGTAGAGAAAAGAGGATTACCTGCAACTGTAGGGCATGAAGCAGGCAGGAGAGTGCAGCAACGGACTTAGGACACGAAATCCATGTTTGAATAAAAGATAAAATATCGTTGAATTGATGATGAAAGTATTACAAGAGAGCTCGCCTTTTATACGGCTTGAGCATGCTTAACGAAGGGTTACGTCCCTTCAATTAAATAATTAATAATTTTCTTGTTTTATTTAATACATCATTTAATATTTGTAGCATTGCCACTCCCTTTTAAGGAGCTTTGTCTTCAAAGCAATGGTAATGAGAGATGTAGTTGTCGAAATTCTTCTGATTCCCACGTTGCGTCTTCTTCGGGAGGATTTTTCCATTTTATGAGGTACTCTTTAATGACTCGCGTTCTTAATCTCTTCTCTCTAGTAGCAATGATAGATTTTGGCTCAAATATGATTCTTCATTCTTCATCTAACAAGGGAAGTATTGTTTGTCCCTTCTGGTTTTGACCTATCATCTTTTTCAAGCATGAAACATGAAAAACATTGTGGATGTGACTTGTAGTTGGCAATTCCAACGCATATGCCACATGACTAATCTTCTTACTAATTTGATATGGGCCATAAAAACGTGGAGCCAATTTATTCTTTCCACCTTCTTTAAGTGATAATTGCTTATAGGGTTGTAGTCTTACAAATACCCAATCTCCAACTTCGAATTCTCGTTCTGTTCGATGCCCATCATCTTGTTGTCTCATTCTATTCCTGGCAGTATTCAGATTCTCTTTAAGTACTTGGAAAAACTTTTGGTTTTCTTCTAAATGGTCATTTATTGATGCGACCCTTGCTTGGTTGGTAATGAAATCCTTCCATTTTGGGGGTTTATATCCATATAGGGCTTGAAATGGTGTCATTCTTGCATATGTATGATAAGTAGAATTATACCACCATTCCGCAAGATGTAGCCATTGGAACCATTTATTTTGCTTATCAGTTACAAAGCAACGGAGGTAGGTTTCTAAGCATTTATTGAAGACTTTTGTCTGTCCATCAGTTTGGGGATGATAAGTGATGAACCCAAATTATAGGTATCCTATAGCCTTTCGCCACAGTAAAACACAGGATATGGTGAAGGAAATACACTTGTTTTGTGGGGTAATGATTTACTTTGATTATTTAATGAAGATGTTTTAAGATCATTCTTTTTATGCTTAAAGGACATCTTCTATAAACTAATTACATGAAAATGAGTATGTATGAGCAGGCGCAGGTACACTAAGAAGCAACACACAAATCTAGTTCGAGGACTGGAATACCATACGAGGCTCAGCGCCTTTTTCCCTGATTTATAGAGAAGAACTCTTGTTCAACAGGATCGGTGATTAAAGCAAGTAGTTAGGTTAGAATTTGAGGCATATATATATGGACCTCTTGGGTAGCGGGGGGATCCTGCTGCGATTTTTGAGAATCAATTGTTTTTACATTTTTACTACGAAGACAGTTCGTGTTACATACTTTTATTGAACCATGAAGTTACTATTTTGAATAAGAAGACTGATGTTGCTTTCCACCCTGCGTATATAAGTTTTTCTATGCTCCTGAGTACGGGTTGGGGAGGGCCCCTCCAACACGTAAGTCAGGAGTTTTACTCTGTTCAGGTATCTTTTTCAATATGTGTTGTGCATTGATTTAATCTATATCGCATATGAAAATATTTGGTGGCATTTGAATAGCACGATTCTCTTTCTGTAGTGAAGCGATCATTCTAATTTTGTAGTTGGTTAAAGCACATTCCGTAGCTCGGTAAAACTGCTTATGTAGTCCTGTAGCGGCATTTTGTGCACGCATATTTCAACATTTGTTTTCATGTATTTTCATCTTGGTTCCAAAACAATGATTCAGATCTAGAAAGCTCATGCATATTTATTTTATCAAACTGAGATCATAGAGGTTAATTACTTTCAGTTCCTTGATTTAATGGGCATCACTTATAGCGTTTAATCCGAATAGATTAGATTTGTTAATTCTCAGCATTAGATATTTATGTTCTGGATTTGGTTTTTAGCATTTGAGTATTCTTAGATTAGACCTTCAACCTTCAGCAATTGATTTTCAGCATTTCGATTCGTAGATTAGAATTCCAGCTTTTAAGCATTTTTATTCATAGATTAAATTTACCAAGATTTCAACATTCAAATTCTTAGTGTAGATTTACTGTTTTCAGCAATTAAATTCTTAGTGTAGATTTACAGTTTTCAACATTTAAACTTCTTGGCATAAGAATGTGTCATTCATAGATTTCCAATCTTGTTAGCTCACTTTCTTCTTAATTAGATAAACCTTTAAGATCCATGCCAATACCCCAAACACGATGAAGACTATCCTCTAGAGCACATACAGTGTTAGCACCTCTGAAGTTTGTATGTCCCCCGGGTTGATAATTAAAGTAGGCTCCTGGTCTAGATGCCCTCATTAGGCATCCATTCTGAGAGCTCACCACTTTTTGGCGCCTTTGCTGGGGAGGTGCTTAATCTTTAGGAGACTTCTTTGAAAAAAAAAACAACTTGAAAACATAAATTTTTTACCATGAATGACTAGACGACAGAGAGATAGATTTGGATGCTTTCTGCCTGCAGACCTAGCTCCGAGGAGTATTGTTGTGCATAAGAAGAGTGAATTAAGGAAAGAATGAAATATCAGAGCAAAGTACTATGTGATGTTCATCAATTTTTGTGTAGATTGAATTTTAGGTTAGGTATTGTTCTTCATAGACTGGAAAGAGCAGAGCTAGGTCTCATGGTAGCTCTCAGCTTCAGGAAACAAAATTCCCATTCAATTTGTAACCATGTTCCTCCATTTTCTTTTTTATAAAATCTATTTAACCGTTATTGTTATAAAAAAAAGTGGAATTGAAAATACCAAGAACCCATTTTAAATATACAATTCAAAGAACAACGTTTTTATAATCAAACATAAACCCTAACTTCAAGGTTTAGAATTATAGAACTCTGAGAAAAATATTGAAATCCTCATTGCCTTAGCTCATCATTATCATTATCAGGGGAACTGAAAATACAATTATCATTAGGGATACTATGTCTTTCTTCACCCCATACCTTATGAAGGACCTTGAGCAGCTGAAGGGATTTCCTCTTAGTCCTGGAAGTACAATCACTCTGAAGAAAAAACAACAACTAGGTAAAATCCCCACATTGAATTGCAGTCTCTCAAGCATCAACGCCACCATCTGTGTGCACACAAACAACATAGATCGCTTATTTTTCATCCATCCCAACATTCATTAAGTTTCCGTAGCGAAAAAAATGAGGTTATGGAGCTATGCTCCCACACCACTCATTACATGGACCAGTTTAAAGAGTATAATTTATTCGTTCGTCAGTCTAAGGGTGTGTTAAGGAAGCTAGTCGTTGTTAACGACGGGACATTAATGGACTTTGGGGAATCTAACAAACAAACAACTTGCCATCCCTCTATCACCCAACAAGTGGACATCGACTTAAAGAGGTCATGTACCATATAACTCATCCTTTACCTGTGGTTCCTTCATTGTCGACTACAAATAGGTGTGGTTCCTTCACCATTGATTGTAAATAATATTCATGATCAGAATTGATCATAACTGTAAACAATATTCATGATACCAGGGACTTGGCTATGGATCTATTCAATGAGGAATTATAACAAAAAAATTTAGGGTGAAAAATCATTAAAGAAACTAAAAGAAAAGAAAAAATATAGATTCCCCATACCTTCGCTTAGAGAACACGGAGCAACCTTGACATCACAATGCTCCCCAGTGCTTCCATCCAGCGAATATTTGAATCTTGCTTTGCAGGGGAAGCTAGAAAATCACATGATTTTTTATTTGTTTCCTCTTCAAGACTCCGAGATACCTGAAGCGCTTCCACCATCTCAACGCCATAGACAATACTACAGGTTGGAGCTCGTGAACTAACTTCCTAAACACGCTTTCATTTGAGCTTGTGCACGAAACTTGTAAAACATGCCAAAAAGAACCGTGCAACAACATAAGTAGAATTCAACAACACTTCAAGGTATATACACACATCAGTTTTTTATTCACTTGAATGACGAGGAATCTGCTACAGTAGGGAGACAAGGTGTTCGTTGAATAATGCCTTCGGCATAATTATATATTAAATTGAATATTATATTATAAAATTTAAAATTAATTTTAAAATTTTTTAAATATTATTTTGTATTTAATGATTGGTTAATATTGTTAAGGGTGGTAGGTGTGGAAGGGCTCTTAATGGATCCTAAAGGGACAATTGGGAACACTTTCATCTAGGGATTGGGACATATGACAAATGACCAATTTGAATGGTTAGCTTTGCTGATGGGGGCCGAAGTACTTATGGCGCTGCACATGGAGAAGGTATTTGTCTTTGGGGATTCTCTTTTAGTCATTCGAACAATCAAGAATAGTGTAATTAAAGATGACCCCCTCAAGATCGGACACAGAGATGAGTTTTCTAGTATCTTAAACAGATCAAGGGCCTTCATCTATTCCACATTCGATAATAGTAACCATTTGTTTAATGATTGGTTAACATTGTTAAGGGTGGCAGATGTGGAAGGGGTCTTACTGGATCCTAAAGGGACAATTGTGAACAATTTCGTCTAGGGATTGGGATGTACGACAAGTAACCAGGTTGAATGGTTAGCTTTGATGATGGGGGGTGAAGTGCTTATGACATTGTATATGGAGAAGGCCTTTGTCTTTGGGGATTATATTTTAGTCATCCGTACAATCATGAATAGTCGAATTAAAGAGGACCCACCTCGAGATTGAACACAAAGATTAGTTTAATTTCTAGTACCTTAAAGAGATGAAGGGCCTTCATCTATTCCACATTCGATGACAGAATAATTCTCATACTAATTATTTGGAAAATCAAGATGTATTGTTGGATAAAGTCGCTAAGGTTAATCAAAATAGTCTACCAAGTTATCAATGGGTACCTTAGGTCACCACCCTCATGTGCATGGTGTAATGAATATGGAAGTAAATCTTGAAGTGACGAGCATTCATTGCATATTAGGCTACATGGGAAGATGTGGCCACATGTCCCTTGGTTTTGGAATGAGGAGGAGATGGTATTTAATTGATAGAGGGTGTGAGAGCCCAACATCATACCTATCCCCATGTGTTCGCATGCTCCGAGTTATGGCGAAAGTAACCCCCCTTAGGGATGGAGAAGACATCGGAGAAGTCTACAATTTTTCCATTGCAAATGTTTAATGATGTAGCCTTGAATTGGTAATCTGTGTTTCCCTTTTGGTAGATTTTCAAGGTCTGTGGTTGAGCAGAAGGACCTCTAAGCTTGGGATAGCCCTTGGGTCTTTATCAACTATGTGTTTAGAAGATTCGTGGCGTGACAAGAAATGGGGGGTTGATAGTACAAAGGGGACAAAATAAGTGTGGTTTTTTTATGGGTTTGAGATCATAGTCGCTCTGGTTTCTATTGGTCTAGGAAGAGAGATATCTCTGTTATCTCTTCACGGTGGTCACAGTGGAAATTATAGTAGTGGGTATCTAGTTTTTGAATTGGAAAGCAATACAGACGTTGCAATCCCTTCGCGGAAAGTTGAACTAGGGGCCATCTTGATAGAAATAAGGGACATTCAAGCCATGCTCCTATTCATGCAATCTATATGGGATGGCTTGGTGGAGGCTACTAGGCAAATCTCTTATCACATTTCTCTAGTGAATATGTGTTTGGACAATGTCTAGGATAAATTATATATGCATGACTTTATGTATGATATTTATTTATTTATTTTATATTTTAATTAGAATGAATTAATTTATAATTTTGACGTTGTATATTTTTTATAATGATTTTTTTTCAAAATTTATTTTGAAAATTGCTAATGATAAATATAAAAACTTAAAAAAAATTATAACACAATATATATTTTAGAAACTCATTATCACCATAATTAACTTTTTAAAATGTTAAATATTTAAAATAAGTTAAAATAATATAACCAATGAAGTTAACGTAATATAAACCCATGTAATAAAGGTTTTATATGCATTGTTCCATTTTGAATTAATGTTGTCTCATATAAATTTAATAACAGCTTAGCTTTGAGGGTTAACTAAAGCGTTCATGAGTTAGATGTGAAATCTCTCCCCACAAAATTGTGGAGGTCACAAGTTCGACTCTCTTGATCCCTTGAATGTTAGCCCTATAATCAAAGAAATTAACTTCGAGTAATATATTTACCAATTAAGCTTTATTTGAATTCCAATTCCAATAATCTTATCATGGTTAACCCCATTCACCCAATAAAAATCAAACCTTAACTTCAAATTGCTAACCCGTTATCCCATGTGCTCCTAACTCACTAACACCTTAACCTTAACTCACTAACACTCACCTAATACCTAACCCAATACACTTTAAACTATTAACCCAAAATAACCCTAATATGCTTTAATCACTAAACCGTTAACTCTCTAACTACTATGGTTACCTATGGTTATTATAGTCGAACACGGTAAACTATGGTCGAATATAGCTATCCATGTTTCACACTATTAGTCCACTAATATCTAACTCATTGACCCATAAATCCTTTAAGTATTATCCAACTAACCCCTTATAATGCAATATACTATATCTTAATAAACATATTTAGGGTGGTATTAAATATATCAACCATACCATAGGGAATACTATATGTTAGCTTATTCATCTCACAAAATATGTTATCTTGACTCAGGTATGCATAATCCAAAATATATGTTCAAATTTAATCATTTGTGGCTATTAGAAGATTATCTAAAAAGAATTGTTAGAGATAGATAGGGTTCCTGCATCATTGATGTTGATTATTCCAGGATGGATGCAATAACTATAAAGTCGAAAGCTATCAAAGATGCTATTATAAATTGGGAAAACAAAGAAAAAAGTTGACCACAAAAGAGAACTATGTCAAATTGAAAGCAGAACTAAGCAGATTTTCTCTTCAAATGCCTCTGGTATTCTGTTAGTTATTGAAAAAAGATTTGGTTATGGAGCTCAAAAGGAGGAAACACAATCCTTTTGATGGAGGAGGAAGGGTGGATATTAAAAAGTAGGGCAATCTGGATAGCCCAAGGTGACCAGAATACTTCCTTCTTTCACCATTATGCAGAGCATCGGAGGAATGTGAATGCAATTTGGGAGTTGTGTGGCGACGATGGTAGCATGTTAACAAACCAACAAGACTTAGAAGAACGTGCAAAAAACCATTTTCAACGGATCTTCAAAGACCCAGGGAAGAATACGATCCTCATCCAGATGGACTTGATTTGTCACTTCATGTGTTTCTTCTCCCCAGTTGATGGCAACAAAGTGGCAGACCTAGTCACCATGCATGAACTAACACAGGTGTTGAAGGGATTTGCCAAGTCCAAGATCCCAAGACTGAATGGTTAGACGGTCTAATTATTCTTAGAATTCTTGAACATCATTGTGTCGGATTTGTTATCAGTTGTCAAAGAATTTCATTCTCTTGGTTCTATAAATGATGCATTGAATGCCACCTTCTTGACTCTGATTCCAAAATATTCCCATCCGAGGTCTTTCAATGACTTCTGCGCTATTTCTTTATGCAACCCAATTTATAAAGTCAAATCCAAAATTATAGCTTCTTGTCTCAAGTCGGTCCTCTCCCAATTTATTACAAAGAAGCAATTTGGTTTTTTGGGGGACAAGCAGATATTGGATGCTATCGGTATATACCAAGAATGCATGCACTCCATAAAATCCAAGAAGATGCGACAATGTTAAAGCTCAATCTGATTAAAGCATATGACAGAGTTGATTGGGGATTCCTGAGATTGGTCCTTCTTCAAATTGGCTCGAGTTTCGAGGCTACCAGTTAGATCATGGGATCCGTCAATTCTGCAAATTTTTCAGTTCTGGTTAATGGTGCTCCTATAACCTTTTTTCGAACCTCCCATGCATTTCATCAAGGATACCCTTTGTCATTGTGGTTATTTATCTTGATTATCAAACGGATAAGTTTATTGATAAAAAAAGCTATTGTGGAAGTCAAATCACTAGTGTAAAGATAACTGACATTTTATGGATCACCCACTTCTTGTTCATGGATAATGTATTGATTTTTGGATGGGGAGTCATTGCATATTAGAAGTCTCTCAAGGAGTGCTTGCTTAATTTCTTAGAGGTAATATGAATGAAGGCCAATATAAAGAAGTCAACCCTTGTTACTGCTGGAGTTAGGGAGAACTTTATGGCCTAGTTAAACTTTATCTTTCCATTCATGGTTGAGTCAATGGAGTCCGACATGAAATACCTTGGATATTGGCTCAAACCAAACAATTATCTCACAGGTGACTGGCTGTGGCTACTAAAGAAGGTTGAGAAAAGATTGGAAAACTGGAGTTATCATTGGTTCTCCTTGTGTTAAGCCCTAAATGTGGGCACATTTCCCCTTATATGGGTCACATTGTATTAGTTTTGATGTTGGATTGGTCTATTAGTTGTAATTATCATTAGTATGTTTATATTAGCTACATCGGCTTGGGTTAGTTAGTTGGAATTGTACCTCTTGGTCTCCTATATATAGGAAGGAGACTTTTTCATTTGGAGCATCTTGTCTTGTCTTGTCTTGTGTACTTGGTACATTGTATAAGGAGGTTGCCCCCTCGAAGAGGACCGCTATTCATCTGTTTTCTTCATTAAAAGGTGTGGAGTAATCTTTCTGAACTATTTTTTCTCTTTTCATGCTCTTTTTGGAAATTTGTTGCATAACATTTGGTATCAGAGATTTTTCCTTAGGACCAGTTTCTTCAAAATGAGTCATCTTGTAATTTTCACTATAACTTTTTTTCTACAAGGTTTTAGACAACGAGACTTAAAAAAAATCTAGAAAAAAGGTTGAGATTTTTGTGATCCAATTTCAGATCCTGATCCATTACAAGTTTGGAGATATTCTTTGTGGAAGCGAAGGTTTATGACTAGTCCAAAAACTAGTCTAAAATAGGTGTTTTGGGAAAAAAGGTCATAGATGAGGCATGCGAGATCCAAATTGAGTGAGACCTATTGCATCATAAATAAGACAGGCTAGAATATATTTGGTATCTTTTTCAGACTTAGATCCAAAATATTGGACACGTGGAATACCGTACAAGTTCGCTCTCTTGAAAGGACAAAAAATAAGAAGTGTTGGGAGATTTACAATAACTTTTTACTGGCACATCATAATTAGGTCAGACCTGCGGTGTTGGAAAGAGGACATATCGGGATATAACAAGCCAAAGTATCAGACCAAGAGGAGCTAAAATATCAAATTTACCTCAGTTCCAAGTCGGCTAGGAAACAATCTTCTGATCTACGTTTGAAAAAGGTACGCCATTTTAAATTTGAATAACTTTGAGTAGAAGGATCTATTTGAGTTGACACATAGGGTGTGATATCTATTTATATTGTCAAAATTCTACCAAAAGGAAGTGGAAAAAATCACACTCCACTCAAACCACCAGAGGACTCATCCTGAATGTACAATGAAGGGAAGACCTATCTTTTCAAGTGTCCTAGTTGGAAGATATGATTAAAGGATCTATGAAAACAATTGATTTAGTTAATTTAGAGGGGAAGTTGATGAAACATATGGATAATAAGATGGAGAAAAATATGAAAGGGTTTGTGAAAACAGTTGATTTAGTTAATTTAGAGGAGAATTTGGTGGAACATATGGATAATAAGATGGAAAATATTGCTAAGCTCATACAAAATTCAAAGGATACTCCTCCTCCAGGTGATGAAGTGTTCCGGAATAATCAGGAGGATAAAGATAAGGTCCATGTTGAGAAACATTCCATGAATAAGAATATTCCAAGAGGAAATGATTTTATTAATGGAAATAACCAGGGACGGTCCCCAAGGACGATCCAACAACCTAAGATTGACATGAGGAAGTTTGACGGAAAAAACCCCATAACATGGATATTCTAGATGGAGCAATTCTTTGATATACACTAGGTGCCCAATCTTCAAAAGGTACCTATTGCATCTTTATATTTAGAACCTGAGCAATTTGTGTGATACCAATGGCTTTGTGAATTCAAAAAGAGCCCCATGATCTCTTGCTCCATTTTTACAGAAGAATTGATATCATACCATGATGATAATAAGAGCATTTCCTTCTTTACCCAATTGATAAATCTAAGGCAAAAGGGACTAATAAGTGAGCACATTCAACAATTTCAAAAGTTGAGTCTCAGAGTGGAGGGCATACCAGATGATAAACTATTGGATCTCTTTATTGGAACCTTGAAGGATAACATTCAACATGAGGTGCATCTCTTTGACCTGCCATCCTTAGAGAATGATTTCATAATGGCAAGGAATGTTGAAAGTAAAAATATGGTGATGGCTACCAAAAAGACCTCCTCCAACACATACGAAGAGAATAATGTTCTTTCTTCTAACTCGCCTCAAAGGTTGACACCTCAACAACTGGATGAAAGAAGAGAAAAATGTATATGCTTTAATTGTGACAACAAGTATAGTAAGGGACATTAGTGTGGTGAGAAGAAATTATTCTACATAGATTGTGAAGAGGAAGAAGAAAAAGAACAGGAACCATCCCAAGATGGACAAATTGAAGAGACTACTTCCGAAGAGATTACTCCCACCATATCTTGTCATGATTTGGTGGGAATTAACACTCCTCAAACTCTCAAGATCAAAGGATACATAAAAAAGAAAAAAGTAACAGTGTTGGTTGATTATGGTAGTACTCATAATTTTATTCATTGTAAATTAGCCAAAGTTCTCAATTGACTGTATATCCAACACCATAGTTTCAAGTAATGATTGAAGATGGAGGAACTAGCAATTGCTGAAGGAAATGTCATAATATCAATCTTACGATGGGGGAATATGTATTGAATAGTCCAATGATTGCTATGCCAATGGGTGGTACTAATGTTGTATTAGGGGTTCAATGGTTACAATCATTGGGAATAGTGGCTTTTAATTTTCAGAAGCTTTTCATGGGAAGGAAAAGAATACGAATTAAATGGTATCACAGGAAAACCAATCAAGGTGATAAGCTCTAATGGTATGACAAAATTATTGAAAAAGGGACATCAAGGTGTAATTGCACAATTATGCTCATTAGATGTTCAAACATCTAAGACTCCTATTTCCCCAGATCTCTAAAGGGCCATTAATAAGCATTCCAAGGTATTTGAAGATATTCCAAAAGGTATTTCCATTGTTCATGATTTTGATCATGCTACTCACTTAATTCCAAGAAGTGTTCCCCCTAACATCAGACCTTACAGATACCCCTATGGCCAGAAGAGTGAAATTGAGCATATGGTTGAAGAAATGTTAGAGGCTGGCATAATTAGGCCTATCCAAATTTCTCACTCTGCACCAGTGGTAATGGCACACAAGAAGGAGGGCTCATGGTGTATGTCTCCAAATTATAGAGAGCTCAACAAGATCACCATTAAATATAAGTTTCCTATTGTTAACACCTAAAAAGTGCTCACTAGCTCATTCCCTTACTCACATGACCCATTTGTCCACTTTTTCCACCATCTGAGCCTCTGAAACCAACAAAAGGTCACCAAAAGACCTTAGTACACCCCTTTTTCCATTAAAAAAGATTATTTTTCCAAGAAAATCATAAAAAACCCTCAAAAAGGGTCCAAATTCCCAAAAATATTAAAAAGGGAATTAAAATATTATTTTTATTCAAAAAAGGAAAAAGGAGGGAAAAGTACCTAAACCATGTTGGTCAATACCATTTGGTTTCCACAAAACCACAAATGGTATTCCTCACCACCAAAACCTATAAAAAGGTGGTAGGGGCTCCTCATTTCACATCCATCCATTATCTCATCCTTATGCTGCTGAAATCTCCCCTGAGCACTTTTAGCCATTGAAGCAACCTTGGAGAAGGAGACCTCTTGGAGTTTGGAGCTACTCATCTTGGGAGTTGCTCAACATCAACCTTCACCATTGAAGGTAATATCGCAAGCACTTGCTTGCCCCCCATTTTTCAATACAAAAAATTATTTCTTATGTTTCTTGTTCTTGATTTTTAAAATGTTTACATTATTTGCTTAATATCTTTGCTTAGATCCATGAATAATCTTGTTTATTTAGTTTATTGTTTTTATTTCTATTGAAACTGCTGCTACTAGTTAGCAGGTGCCCATAGCACTAAGCCTGGTTGCAAAACCGGGCCAACAGTTTTTGGCGACTCCGCTTTGGTTTGAACTTTAAATCTCTAGTTTTGCCTTTAAATCTTAGTTTTTATGAGTTTTTAACCTTTAGATCCATAGATCTGCCATCTTAGACAGCAGATCTATTGCTGTTCTGAGATTTGGCCCCACAAACAGCCCGAAATTTTCAATTTTCGGGTTCGTTTCTCGGTTTCCGTGCACGGCTTCCGCCTCGCGGTTTTTTGCCAGACAGTCGCACGGTCCATCGCGACTTTTCTGCCTTTTTCCGCGCGGTCCATCGCGGATTTTTTCCAGACAGTCGCGCGGTCCATCGCGACTTTTCTGCATTTTTCCGCGCTGCTCATCGCGACTGTGCGGCCAAAACCCGCGCGGTCCATCGCGACTGTGCGGCCAAAACCCGCGCGGTCCATCGCGACTGTGCGGCTAAAACCCGCGCGGCCCATCGCGGCTGTTCGTCCAAAACCCGCGCGGCTGAATTTTTCATTCGGCCATCCCGATTTTGAAAAATATTTTTTACTGTACTTTCTACACATAGCACATTTTTTACAGTATTAAATTCTGCATATTTTACAGCTTTGAAAAAAAAATTTACTATTTAAAAGTGCATATCTAGAAATCTTTTTAAAAATTTTCAAGAAAGTGAAAGAAAGACTCATTTTGCATTTTCATCTAGATTCAAATTTTTTCTTGTTTACTTCTTTAGAATCTTGCCCTTAGCAATTTTTCTTGAAACGAAGAAATCCATTTATTTCTTTTAAAAAGGAGTTTATTATTTGCTTTCATAAATCCAAGAAATCCTTTATTTTTTGAGTTATTTTTTGAAAAGCATATTAATTCCTTTTAGTGAAAAAAGTCATAAATATTTGCTTTTTATTTTCGAAAAATCCTTTATTTTTTGAAAATTTCCCTTAAAGCATTTAATTTTTTTTTCAAGTTCAGTTTATAACACCTCACGTGCACTCACACGATCACTTAATTGAACTAAGCCTTAAAACGTACCTTAATTTGAACACACTTTTAACCCCACTTGGGGAACACTAAAAGAATTCTTGTAGCTAGGTAGTATTGGGGGGATAGGTGTTCCAATAACACCCCTCAGTTCATACATCTGAGACATAGAAGTTGTCCAATTAGGGAGCTAAAATCTCTTAGTACTTTTTGGCGCGGTCACAACCGGTTTGTGGGAAGGCCTCTCCCCTAGGAGGGTTGAAGTCGCGAGGATGGTTCCGGAAGCCTGAGTGGGATACCGAAACCCATTCAGTAACCGAAGGGCTACCATTCGCAGTTCTCGGGATATCCCTGTATTGGGATATTGCGATCAAAGGACCAAACGGCAGATTTACCTTTTCTCGACGCGTCATGAACGGAGTATCCTAGTAGCCTGTCTTTAGGATTGATTACCCGGTGTCCCTCCCGGTAGGGGGATATCTAGCCGTTGTCTCAACATTCATATTGTCTGACTTGGATTTCATCACCTTGCAGAGGATATCGTCTGTTTGAGTCACAATACTTTTAGATTAGGTGTTTGCATGATTTCAACCTACCTGTGGTCTAGTTACACCTATTTTTTCTAGGAGCCGCTTGCATGTTGGTATTCTGACCAGTTGTTGCATTCCTCCACTTATTGTAGCACAGCTGCTAGAATAAGTGCCTTTTTTGAGGATTGATTTTTGGCCTGAGAGCCTTCTTTTTTCACTCCCCTTCTTGCACCCTTGGTTGCATTAGGGTTTTGAGTCTTTTATATATATCACCACCTGATACTTAAATAAATTTTTTACCCAAACACATATTCTCACCATTGAGAATTTTAGACGCTCTCGTCGTCTACAGGGCGAACTCCCAGAGTTTAGTCCACTTGGCTCTCCACGTCACGGACGCAGAGCCTTATCCCTTGATTCGACACATCGTCAATCAATTAGGCAGTCATCCGATTCTGACACACCTCACTTCACCTTTGATTTGGAGGTAGAATCCGAAAACCCTTTCTCGCTCTCACCTTTAGATTTTTCGGGCATTTTTTCCATGCCCCCTCGTCACCTCGGTTTGCGTGCCACATCGGTCGTTCTCCGTTTTCGACGTGCCTTATATCACCGGATTCAGTTTTCCGCGCTCGTGATGATGCTTGAGATCATTTCTCGCTCTCACCTTTCGATTTCCCGGGCATTTTTTCCACGCCCCCTCGTCACCTCGGCTTGCGTGCCACATCGGCCGTTCTCCGTTTCCGACAATCCTTATGTCACCGGATCCAGTTTTCCGCACTGATGACGATGCTTGAGACCTTTTCTCGCTCTCATCAATCTATTTTTGTTCGGTATAATTTTATCCCTTTTTCGGGCCGAGCAACCCCTTTTACGAAAAAGGCACTTAGGGAGTTTCTGTTAAGCTCTTTTCTGACTCCTAAAACAATGAAAAGATCGCCGAGCAATCTTGCTTCCTTTCATGCTCACTAAACGTATCTGAAAGGGCGTCTACTTGGTATAAGTTTACCCCTTTTCCGGACCTCGTAGACTAATTACGAAAAAGGTATACTCTAGTCACATCGGCTAGAAGAGTTCTCCATCCGCATCATTTTATGCTTTTTCGGGCCTTGGAGACTAAATAGCGAAAAAGAAACACCAATAGAGTCCACTTACCGTTTTCAGACTCTCTAAACATGAAAGCAACCATGAGCATGAGCCGTCCTGGGCTCACAAAATCCACAGGACCGTACCATTTCAGAGCACACTTTTATCCCTTCTTGGAGCTCATTAAAACCACGAAGAAGGAATCAATGGTGCCTCTTGGCGCTACAACACATCATGTCTACTCACATAGCAGCTTCCCCATTTTGGTCGCCTTTGTTCAGAGTATTCTGCAGTATGTCACCCTGAAACTCCCTCGACAGCTACCATCAGTTTCACCCCCCCAGAGTCAGTACATGCCCTTCAGTCCCTAAAAGATGATCCCCACACCTACAAGTCAGTTCCCTACGCTGCCAGGTCAACCATGTCATCATGCTCTGAACAAAGGAAGTTTGAGTCTACCCATTTTTTGACCCAGTTATTTCCCATCCCCACAAGTATGTCAGTCCTACCATCAGTACTACAACACTTCAGTTCTACACCTCGTGCTCCTATCAAGGAAACATCATTGCCTTGTTAGTTGCTGGTCTCCCTCTGTCGACGACAACCACATTGATTCCAGAGGATAGACCTAAAGGTCCCTGTGTCTTGGACTCATTACCATTTATGATGAGTGCCTACGAATCATTTCGAGAGGAATCCTCAGCGCCTCTCCGAATGGTTGTTTCTCACATGCTCGACTTCAACACCTTGATCGCATCGTTGAGACTCGCACAGGGTATTGGTACGTTCAGTCATTAGTCTAAGACCCCGGATACCACTTGACTCCTCCACATTTGAGAGTCTACCTATGGATACAACCAGCTACATTTTTTCTATAGATATCCGGGTTGCGTATGGCGACAGTATTCAGATGTACCCCAGTTTTATACTCCCTCGAGTATACAGATACAAATACTCCCCAGAGATGGCTCACAGTCATTGAGTCCATATAGATGTTGGACACCTTCAGTTTCAGCAGTTCAATAGTTATTCCAGTGTATCAGTTATTGAGATCAGCCATGATCATGAGTATATCCCACAATAATGTCCCCTATGGACCATTATGATGTACCAGTATATTTCTTTACGTATTAGATCCCCCTTCTTGGGACTAATTGTTTTGTATATGTCTTGATACGAGCATGGGAATGCCCGCCTCGTCCCTTATCAGAGATTATGCCTCATTCATATTGAGGCCATGTAATATATTTTTTTTTTGCAGCTTCCAAGGACCGTGGCTCCCGTCTCCAACCGGTCTCTTCTCTCCCCTAAACCCCAGAAAAAAGGACAAAAGAACTATGATGTCTATCGGCCATACGATGAGCTCCTGCCCTCACACATCAGGGGGCAATCTGTTAACACCTAAAAAGTGCTCACTAGCTCATTCCCTTACTCACATGACCCATTTGTCCACTTTTTCCACCATCTGAGCCTCTGAAACCAACAAAAGGTCACCAAAAGACCTTAGTACACCCCTTTTTCCATTAAAAAAGATTATTTTTCCAAGAAAATCATAAAAAACCCTCAAAAAGGGTCCAAATTCCCAAAAATATTAAAAAGGGAATTAAAATATTATTTTTATTCAAAAAAGGAAAAAGGAGGGAAAAGTACCTAAACCATGTTGGTCAATACCATTTGGTTTCCACAAAACCACAAATGGTATTCCTCACCACCAAAACCTATAAAAAGGTGGTAGGGGCTCCTCATTTCACATCCATCCATTATCTCATCCTTATGCTGCTGAAATCTCCCCTGAGCACTTTTAGCCATTGAAGCAACCTTGGAGAAGGAGACCTCTTGGAGTTTGGAGCTACTCATCTTGGGAGTTGCTCAACATCAACCTTCACCATTGAAGGTAATATCGCAAGCACTTGCTTGCCCCCCATTTTTCAATACAAAAAATTATTTCTTATGTTTCTTGTTCTTGATTTTTAAAATGTTTACATTATTTGCTTAATATCTTTGCTTAGATCCATGAATAATCTTGTTTATTTAGTTTATTGTTTTTATTTCTATTGAAACTGCTGCTACTAGTTAGCAGGTGCCCATAGCACTAAGCCTGGTTGCAAAACCGGGCCAACACCTATTCATGTCATTGATGAATTGTTAGATGAATTACATGGAGCAATTTTCTTCACAAAGTTGGATCTTCATTCCGGGTATCATCAGATTAGAATAAAGGATGAGTACATTACAAAAACAACATTCATAACTCACGAAGGTCATTATTAATTTTTGGTCATGCCATTTGGTCTCACAAATGGACCTTCCACATTTCAAGGTTTGATGAATTCCATTTTCAAGCCCTTCCTTATAAAATTTGTCGCTAGTATTTTTTGATGATATACTAATCTATAGCAAGTCGTGGGAAGAACATGTTCAACATGTTGACAGGGTGCTACAACTACTAAAGGAGCAACAATTATATGCAAAACCTTCCAAATGTTCCTTTGGGGTAAAGGAGGTAGAATATTTGGGTCATATTGTATCTCGTGAAGGTGTCAAGGTAGAACCTAACAAAATTAAAGCCATGATGGACTAACCGATTACCAAAACCTTGAAGAATATTTGAGGATTCTTAGGGTTTAAAGGGTACTACCGCAAGTTTGTTCGTGACTATGGAAGAATAGAAACACCTCTAACAACATTATTGAAGAAAGAAGCATTTTCTTGGTATCCACATGCAACTCAAGCTTTTGAAGAACTTAAAGAGGAAATATGCAAAGCTCTTGTTTTGGCCACACGAGACTTCACAAAAACCTTTATTGTGGAATGTGATGCCTTGGGAAATGACATTGGTGTTGTTCTAATGCAAGAAGGACACCCCCTTGCTTTCAAAAGTCGACCGATCAAGGGAAAGAACTTACAAAAAACCCATTTATGAGAAGGAAATGATGGCAATACTACATGCACTTAAGCAATGGCATCCTTACCTAATAGGTAGGCAATTCAAGGTCAAAATCAATCATGATAGTCTTAAATACTTCTTGGAATAGAGACTATCTTTAGAAAGAAACAAAAATGGGTAACTAAGATGTTGGGATATGACTTTGAAACCATCTATAAAAAAGGGAAACAAAATGTGGTGGCAAATGCACTCTCTAGAAAAGATGAGGATGTTAGGGCAGTACTTTGTGCGATTTGCATTATACAACCCGATTGGGTGGTAGCAACAAGGGAAGAATGGAAAAATGACACATTTGTGTGGACGATCATACAAAAGCTACAGAAGGATCCTAGTGTATCGGATACTTTTGCATGGAAAAATGATTCACTATGGTATAAGGACTAATTTTAATGCAAGGACTCCCTACTCAAACAAAAGGTCTTTTTGGAATTACACACCTCTCCTATATGTGGGCACTCAAGATTCTTGAAAACCTACCACAGGGTCAAGAAGGAATTCTTTTGGAAGGTCTTAATTATGATGTTCAAAAGTTTGTGGCAGAATGTTTGGTTTTCCAACAAAATAAGGTTGAAACAGTTAAGACCCCAGGTCTTTTACAACCTTTGAACATACCTTTCCAACACTGGGAGGAAGTCTCAATGGATTTTATCATAGGACTACCCCAAGTCATAAGGGAATAATGTTATTATGGTGGTTGTTGATCGACTCACGAAGTATGCACACTTGTGTGCACTTTCTCACCCTTTTAATGCAAGTACAGTAGTTGTCGCCTTCATGGATATAGTTTAGAAGTTACATGGAAACCCAAATATTAAGTGATAAAGATACAATTTTCACTAGTAAATTTTGGACTGAATTATTTTCTTGTTTGGGTACCCAGTTGGCTCACAGTTCATCTTATCATCCTCAATCTGATGGGCAAACCGAAATAGTGAACAAATGTTTGGAAAGTTATCTTTGTTGCTTTGCATATGATAAACAAACACAATGGGTGAAATGGTTTTCCTTAGCAGAATGGTGGTACAATACTTCCTTCCATGCATCATCAAAAATGTCTCCATTTATGGCACTTTATGGGTACCAACATCCATCTATCACATCTCCCTTAAAAGGAAAATCTAACGTTCAAGTTGTGGAAGATCACATAGAGCACTAGTAAGAATTTCTACAAATACTGAAAGACAACCTAGTTATGTCAAAAAATAGGATTAAACAACAAGGAGTTCAACATCACAATGAAAGAAGTTTCAAAGAAGGGGATTGGGTATTTATGAGGTTACAACCTTACAAACGGATGTCCCTCAAGCAACTAAATAAGGACAATAAATTAGCACCCAAGTACTATGGTCCTTATAAAGTGTTGCAAAATATTGGTAGTATGGCATACATATTGGAGCTCCCTTCATCTTCAAGGGTACATCCAATTTTCCATGTTTCTTGCTTAAAGAAGGTAATTGGAGATAAGATTCCCATTCAAACAATCCTACCATAGCTTGATGAACAAGGAAAATTCATATTGGAACCTGAACAAATCATTGACACAATGACCAAGAAGCTACCGAATCGGGCTATTATGGAGTACCTAATCAAGTGGAATAACTTACCAATTGAAGATTCGACATGGGAAGATGATTCCATCATACATAAGCATCCACAACTAACCAAGTGTTGAGGACAACACTTGTCTAGAGGGGAGGGGCATGTTAATCCCTAAATGTGGGAACATTTCCCCTTATATGGGTCACATTATATTAGTTATGATTTCGGCTTGGTCCATTAGTTGTAATTATCATTAGTATGGTTATATTAGTTATGTCGACTTCAGTCAATTAGTTGGAATTGTACCTCTTAGTATCCTATATATAGGAAGTAGACCTTTCATTTGGAGAATCTTGTCTTGTCTTCTCTTGTGTACTTGGTACATTGTATAAGGAGCTTGCCCTCTCGAAGAGGCTTGCTATTCATCTATTTTCTTCATTAAAGGCGTGGAGTAATCTTTCTAATCTATTTTTTCTCTTTTCATGCTCTTTTTGGAAATTTGTTGCATAACACCTTGGGAGGGTGTCTCACCTTCATTAAAGGTGTCTTGGAAATATTCTTGTTTATTGGAAATCTCTTGAAAAAATCCCGGTATCCATTTTGAACAAGATCCGCCGAAAATGTTTTTATTTTCTATGGTCTAGCAAGACTAATCAATCCAAGTACCACCTAGGGAGATGGGAGAAAATTGCTAGTCCCTAGAGTTTGGGTGGGTGGGGCCTCAAGAACATCCATGATTTTGGCAGAGCCTTAGTGGAAAAAATCCTATGGAAATGCATGTTCATCGATGGTCTATGGAGTCAAATATGAGAATTAAATACCTCTCAACTTCCCTGTTGTGGATTGGTTACGCAAAGATCATTACAGTACAGCTGGAACCTTTAACATTTGGTGTTTCCTCATTAACTCCTTAAACCTGGTGAAGGATTGGCTAGTATGGAAACTAGGAAATAGATTGGAGATAAATTTGGGTGAAGACCCCATCCTTGGTGGCAAGGATTACTCATTGTTGTCGGAACCCTTCATCTTAGAATTGTGATCCAAAGGAATTGTGGTCCTGGATCAAGTGTATGCAGGTGCAAGTGAGGATCGAAGTACCCCCAGTTGGAAGTAAGTAGATGAATTGAATCTCTCTGTCCATTATCATGATGAATGGAATCGATACATTGTAGGTCTCCTTCAATCTGACATTTTTTTATCATCTGGCAGGGACTCTTTGATTTGGTCTTGTAACGTGGAGTATGGGTCTGTATTTTCCAAAAAACCTTATGAAGCTATATCCATTAATAAATGGATTGAGGAAATCAATTGATGGACCTCTCGCCTTTGGAAATGGAATTGCACGTTGAAGCTCAAATGCTTTTGTTGGTTATCCCTTGAGAAAAAAATCTTTATCTTGGACAACTTAGTAAAAAGAGGATGGCAGGGTCCATGGTTATGTTGTTTATGCAGAATGGCGGAGGAAACAATAGATCATCTGTTAGTTCATTGTTTTTTTTCTCATGAGGTGTGGAATGAAGTAGTAAGCTCTTTCAACATCCCAAAGCGTTGGGTTGGAGGCTCATTTGATCAATGTTTTTTAAGCTGGTTCTATTAAGATAACAACTAGGCTGAACTACCCATGTTCGTGGCCTGGTCTATTTGGATGCACAAAAATTATGTTATTTTCAACAATTGCAGGATCAATATCAAGAAAGTTTCCTTCCGAGCTATGGCTGCATTTCAGGAGTTCCAAACAACTGTTTGTCTCAAGAAATCTTGTGTTTTTACTCCTTTGGATTTTGAAATCGTCTTCCCCAGTAGTCACTTTGATGGTGCTTCTCAACAAGGCAGGGTTGTCTATGGGGCAGGCATGGTTTTAGAGCTTCACATATATCACTCTTTTAATATTTGGATGGGTTTTGGTTGAGGTACTAACTCCAAGAGTGAGTTGTTGGCCCTAGGTGGTCTCTTATTTTTTGCCCGGAGGAGAAATTTGGTTTCTCTGCAGATCTTGGGCGACTCCAAAATCATCTTGGACTAGGCTCAAAACAAAGGGAGGTTATAGGTTCTCCACTTGGAATGGTGGCAATAGAGGATCAAAAGCCTCATTGATTCCTTCCGCACTATTAATTTTCATCGCGTGTTTAGGGTGTTTAATTAGGACGCCGACCTCCTATCCAAGAAGGACCTCCTCTGCTCTATTGGCATCATCCATGTTGAGGAATGGGTAAATTGCACACAGGTCTCTACAGACACCCTATCTTTTTTTTACTTTGCCCCACCACTCTCTTTTCAGTGGGTTGCCTCCGATCCAGGTTGAAAATTGTATCCTTTTTGTCTGCAGCAATGGTGCCCTTACACAGTTTCATGGATCGTCTTATGCCTGAAAGACGCCTCATATTTTGTTTATGTTTTTAATTATGTGAAGCATTTTGTGGCTTTGTATTGTTGAGTGCATCAACTCCATTTGGGGGTAGACTGTCATAAGCTGAACAAAGTTCTTGAAGCTGTCTCTTTTATAATGTCTTTATGAAGCAAAAACCATTGTATACATTGATTCCCGAAGAATAACAGGTATAGCCTTCTTTTCGGTGAAAAAAAGTAAAATAATCCAATCAAAACATTCATAATAAGTTACGCGCTAAACTTATTACTATTTTTTTCCAAACTATTTTTAGAAGGCAAGTACTAAGCAACTTTAATGCTCATTTCACTAGTTTTTAAAAGACAATGTTACGAAACTATTAAAATCTTAACATTTTTAAGTGATGTTCAAGAATTTTGGATTTGATAGAGAAAACCTTGATAAACAAGATTACTACTTCAAAGCATGTGATGAGTATTTGAAGTTGTGCAATCATTATTAAAAAAAGAAAAGGATGAGAACAAACATTATGCACCTAGTAACTTCAAATCTAACAATATAGTATATATTCATTTAGATCATGGTTGTAATTGTTTCATAAATGTTGGATCTTTGAATCTCAAGTACAACTTAGTAATCTTCAACACATGATCCTTTATCCATCATTAATCTCGTATATCCACACGACATATGCTAGTGGTAGACCAATCCCCATAAGTAATAAATGAAAGTATATGTAATTAAAAATATAAAGATATGAAAGTCAAAATGAACAAACAAGGCTTGAAGAAGGAAGTAATGGACAACTATGAAGTTTAAATTGTGTCAAACATGTTATCAGGTGTGTTGTGTATTGGTTTGTTGAGAAATTTTATTCTTTGTTGGGTGTGCCCCTATGTTATCCTTTACAACCAGTGATCAAACATTGTGTAGTGATAGAAAGAAATCTTCCACCAAGGTGCCACTACAACAATGAACGTGAAGCACATATAAAAAAACCACAAAGGTGAGGAACAAACTGCTCCACATGAGAAACACAAGAAAATAATTTATTGTTATATGTCAACAAATTGCCCCATGACATCTTGCATGGTGTCTTGACTTTTGCAATGATGCATCTGAATTAATTACTTGGATTCATGAAGGTAACTGGATTCATATGAAGGGGAAATGAGTGGAAAGAGACCAGAAAGCCTTGTGTTTTCTTGCATAGAAGAGAGATAGTGATATAACCCAAAATATTTTTTGCATTTTTTTCGACAAAAAGATTTCTTGCATTTGTTATTTCAATGCACATAATTTTCAAAATTTCATAGCCACATGGTAAATGGAAAATGCCAAGAAAAGAGTGTTTCACCTGCGAGCAAATTTGCTCAGGTTTTTATACACCATTGCAATCCATCTCTTTTTCTCTTTTGATTTATGCCTAACAATTATGGGAATAGGCGCTTGCATATGCCTGCCAAAGGTTAACCACTAGTCTACCTTATTTTGGAAATCCTTTGAAAAGCCCTTATGTGGGGGCTTCAATAGAATCGATAGTCTTGGGTTCGATCTCTATAAGATGAATCCGATTGTAACTCCATCAACTCTTCCTTTCCCCACCATATACAAATCAATCACTAACATTGACTCTATGGAACTCTAACACTAACTTAGATTATTTATCCTTTGCTTCAACATAAAATAAATTTTCAATGTAGCTAAGAAAGTTGAGCCCTTTCATGTCATCCATGGGAAAATTGGAGTAAATTAAAAGGCCAAGTGCTTATCCACATCCATCTGAGGAGTCATCAATATCCTCACCAAATATTTTATACATCAAGCAACACCATCTAGCCCACGAATGGTAAAATCATAGGTGGACAAGGGAAAATGGTGGTTTTCAAGGACCTGCAAATGATAGATGATAGTTGGCAATAGGGTAGATGGTAGTTGAATTATCCATCAAAAACTTTCCCAATGACACCTTGCATGGTTTTGTGACTTTTACAATGGTGTGTCCAAGTTAATTACCTAGATGAGGGTAAGCAGATTCATGCATATATCATAACAAGGGGAAATGAGTGGAAAGAGGCTAGAAAGCCTCTTGTTTGGTACCATCCATGATTAGCAACTCTCAGTCTCTCCATAAAGTTGGGGAACAAATTTGAGTACTACATGTTGAAAATATTTAGGAGGAGGTAGTTGCATGGTTCATAGACAATAATCCATGCACCCAAAGAAAATTTGAACTTTGTAGAATGAAGAGGGATTGATCCAGGTGGATCTTTGAAATGAAGAAAATTTCATTATCTCAGATGTTGATGGAAGTTACACCATCGGTAGATATCATTGAGAGATTTTCGGCGATGTTTGAATTTTCTCATTTGGACTTCGTATGCAAGAGTGATGCAGGTTTGAAGTCTTCCCTCGACAAGCAAAAATTTGGGCATATGTAATGTCCCCTTCTCTCATTCAATTGCAGGGAAGGAAACATCAACAACACACCAGGGCTTTTGGCAGACTTAGCCCCAATTCCTTTACTCATAATTTCATAACAATTAAAACTTCTGTGTGCAAATTTAAACTCAATATACCACAGCGGAATTAAACATAACAACACACATAAGCACAAACAGAAGATGATTCCATATGCAGGGATTCAATCCCATTCTTATGCTATGCACAAACTTCATTTCAATTTCAACCTCATGAATAAATAACATTCAGATTTAGCACATTGCAGAACACAGATTGTATATAATTTAATCCACGAAGAATACTTATCTTGCAACGCAAATGTCCAACGACTGGCTACGTGAGAGCAACGTTCCACCCAACCATAGATCTCTGTCCAGCCTGTATTCTTTCAGCTGAGAGATCACCCCCGAGCTGGGCTGTGTATCCACTAAGGAGGAACTAGATGGCTCACTCACAGTCAGGGTTTCGCTCAGACAGCCATGCTAAGCCAACACACAGTTGGGTTTTTCAAGCATGCAATAGGAGATGGAGGAGGATGCTAGTCCACTGAGCTCAATTCCAGAGCCACATACACTTCAAGCTGGACTCAGCAATCCCATCCTCTGTTCATACATCCACTCTTGGATTTCTCACAACTCTGTCACAAATAACTCCAAAACCGTCACTGATTTTCTGGGCAGTTAAAACTGGGTTTTCCCATGGATTTTGGGGTAGCTATTGCTCCCAAATTCGCCCCAAGGCTCATACCAACGGATCCCCCATTGGATTTCACTGTCCAATACCCATTCTGGGCATTTTTGGCTTCCCAAAACGTGGGTTCATTCCATGGAATGCAAACTCCACGCCTCCACCAATACGCCAGCAAAAGAGACTTTTTTCCTCGGGACTCTCGCCATGTTGTTAAGCCATGTTTAGTGACGGATGAAATAATTTTGGCAGTGGTCAACCACCTTTGGGCCTATTATTGGTGGTGATTTTGAACACGGTTATGTGTCATAGTTAGGCCATGGGACAACTTCAAAAAAAATTAAAAAATGTTTGTTCAAATGCCTTGGAACCATTTGGCGGTGGTTTCATTTAGACCACAACTAAGTTTTGGTTGCTAAGAAAAGCAGTGGTTGTTGTGACCACCCTTGCGCGATATAAGTGCTTCTCCATCAAGCCACACAACACAAGTCACTTGTAAGCAGGCATCGAGGCAAGGGGCCGAGGTGCACGATATGGCATATGTCAACAAACTTTGGTAAAGAAGTTTTGATGCATTTTTAAATACTCCCTTTCTATTATGACAAAATGGGTTATATATATATATAAACTTTATAAAACCCGCTATTTTTTAGGATGCCCTTATTAATAGGTTTTGCATTATAGTTTCTTGATATAAACTATTGAAAACCCAAATAATGTTTCCATGGGTTTTTATTATAGTTTTGTTATAAGGAAATTATTGAATCTTATATCATTGTAATGTTGCCATGTGTATTATTAATGGCAAACAAGGGAATCTTTGGGAGTTAGCATATGCACTTTTCCTAGTGGATTGGAGACCATGGAATCCACCAAGTGTTTTTATTTGGCATCTTAACTTAGCCTGGTGCACATATGTTGTAGTGGTTTTGAGACCATAGAGTCTACCACTTATGCACGGTTATTATGACTTGAAGATGATTGTTGCCATGTTGTAATGTGATTTATAGGCACTTCTTTGTGAGAGGCATTTTGTTTATGTCTAAAGTCTATTTGGAAAATTTGTAAACTTGCCCGATTTTCATAAGCTCTTTGGGACATGACGAGGCAAGTATGAACTTGCTTAGATATTGCAGTATTATGGTTGTTAGCTATAGACATGCACATTGATGCAATTGTTGGTCTTTGAACATTCTCTATCTGAAGAACCGAGGTGAAGGACTTGAAGGGGAGTGTGGACTTTCAGAGACAATTGTTTTGCAGAAGAAGTAACTAAAGATTTGCATATTGATACATGTGTTGGTGTTCGACATTCTTGGTTCGAATAATAAAGGTGGCGGATCTTCAATAGAGTGTGGCCTTTAGAGGCACTTGTTATGCAAACCAGACAATGATCAGTTGGTAACGAATTCTTCCAGGTGAAATCCATTTGTGATGTAATAAGCTTTTATGCATATTTTCCCTTTGTAAAGGAGAGATGGCAAGTTGTAGGATTGCTTAAGATTGCATGGTTTCCCTTTTAAAAGGAGATATGGCAAGTTGTAGACTTGCTTAAGATTGCATCATTTCCCTTTGTAAAGGAGAGAATCATCCCCTACACTGGGAGAATCAATGCAAGTGGTTTGATGATTGCACAAGCCTAGAGAGGTATCCAACATAGTATGGTGAACTCTATTATCACATGGGTGTTCATATATGTGCTTGAATTTCTATTGCATTGTCGTATGCTTGATTTTGTTTAAAGATGCTCAATAACAATTGCTCGTGTTCACATGCATATCATTGTCAGTAAAAGATCCTTTGTCAAAGATTTTTGTTTAAGGATTTTTTAGGCCTAATGATCTGCGTTCTTGGAGCGTTTTTTCAAATTTTTGTGGTTTCAGGACCTGCGTGCATGGATCTGCACCTTTGAAGCTTGTATGCGAGGATAGGACCTAGGGAAGGGAGCAAAGCAGCGAGTTTGATCGGATCTGGAGGTGTGGAGCCGAGCAACATTGTTGGAGAATAAGATCTGAGTCTGTGGAGCAGAGCAGTTTCTTGGATCTGCACCTTTGTCTGCGAGGACCTAGAGAAAGGAACAGAGTAACATTGTTGTAGAGTTTTGATTGGACCTGGAGGTGCTGGATCCGTGCAGTTTTGTTGGTGATTTTTCTGAGATCAGAGTTTGTGGATCAGAGCAGTCTTCTTGGAGTTGAGATTCTTGATATTGAGATTTCTTGGATAGGTTTCAGTGTTTCTTGGAGCTTCCTTCTGTCATGGGAGAAGTGAAGCTTTGAGGGAACACATATATGTGGAAGGTTTTTGAATTTATTGGGTTATTTTCTGGACTACCTCTGAGGCATTGACGTTGCTGTAGGGGATTATGGGGCATGGCTAATTGATCTATCATTGGGTCTTCATCATGGGGCCAGAGGGGGATCGAATCTTTCTTCAACACCACCTAAGATCATTGCTGTCAGGAAACTGGTTGCAAATAGTAATAAGAGAAAACAATGTGATGATCCATAGAAGTTTGTAAGGAAACTGGACAACATACCCACAACAGCCTTACCAAAAGCTGAATCTTGGAGGTCTGCCCTAAATCTTGCAGAGTGGGGACTAATAGGACAGTTTACGAGATTATGGTCCTCTCCCAAAGCAGTTGAGGCATGGATTCAGCGAAATTGGAGACCTCTCACCTTAGAAGGTATTAGAAGTTACATGGTGGGCAAAGGATTCTTTGTAATTGTCTTTGACAGTGCAGAATATAGACACCTCATTTTCTGGAATGGTCTGTATTTTATGGGTCCACAGGGCTTGTACTTGAACAATTGGACTCCAGATTTTGATCCTACTAAGGATGTGCCATCAGTGGTTCCGTTCTAGGTGCGCCTACCCCACCTTCCACTTCATTGTTGGAACCTGAAGTCATTAGAATCAATCGGCAACACCTTGGGTAGATTTATTGATCGAGCATACCGAAAGGATCAATATTCTTGTGCAAGAATTTGTGTAGAGGTTGATTTGGAAATCGGTCTCCCAGAAGCCATTAAACTAACAATAGGAGACTCGACACATATCCAAGACCTGGATTATGAACAGCCACCCTTTAAATGCAGATTCTGCCATGGCTATGGCCATTTTTCCAGGGACTGCATAAAGAGGAATGAAGAAGAGGAGGCAAAAACTAAAGTGGAGCAGTGGTCTCAAGTGCAGAAAACAAATAAGATAAAGAAAAACAATAGTTTAAAAGGGAAAGAGATACCGAAAGGGAATAAAGCATCTTCAGCAGGGCAGCAACAAGGTGAAGGAAGCACAACTACATTAAAGCCAAGGGAAGAAAACACAACACCAATAGTTCCAGCAGCTATCAAAAATTCTTTTGCGACTCTCGGCAATTTGGAAGACATGCCAGAATCAGAAAATTTGGAGACCGAACAACATATCACCTCATTAGAAGGGGAAACATAAAAGATAGATATTCCTATACCTCTAGCTCACTCCCCAAGTGGCACCTCCTCCCCACGCTCCTATGCTGAAATGGCAAGGAAGAAGCCTTTGGAAAACTCTAGCTCTTCGGAAGATGAGACATTCGAGAAACCAATGAAAAGAGCAGGAAGAAAATCTCTCAAAGATGCAAGAGAGGAAGAAGCTGAGAGACAAAAAATGCAAGGCAATCAATCTACCATTGAAATGTCCATTGGTAGAAAAACCAGAACAAGAGTAGGCAAGGGAGGCCCTACCCCTCCTCTCCTTGGTAAATAATGCGACTAGTTTCTTGGAATTGTAAGGCTTGGGAAATCCACAGAAGTCTGACGCAATTAAAGACCCGATGAAAATTGAAAGTCCCGAGATTCTCATGCTCCAGGAGACTAAAATCGATGGGGATGCCCTCCTCGCTCTCAGCAATCAGAAGTGGAAGAAAAATGATGGAAAGGCAGTCAATGCTAGGGGTACCTTAGGAGGGTTGGCAATCCTCTGGTTGGAAGATCAATTCCACTTAGTTAACTCTTTTGAGACCCAGCATTGGATATTCACTGAAATCAGTCGCAATGCAAGTAAGCTTACCTTATCCCTTTTTAATCTTTACGTGTCAGGTCTCTATTCTACGAAGAAAGAATGCTAGCATTCTTTAGCTAATTTCATAGAAACTCATTCCCTTAATAACATCATAGTTGCTGGAGATTTAAACTTAATTCTAGAACCAAAGGAAAAAAAGAGGAGGAAACAACAACAGGGACCCACTGCAACCCATTGTGGAGGATCTAATTCAACAGTGGGACCTTCTCGACTTTAAGCCTAAGAAAGGACTTTACACATGGACAAATAATAGAATTGGGACAGAGCACATCTCAACTCGCTTGGATAGATTTCTAGTGCAGAGCACGCTCTTACTTGAAAAGAATCTTATTTCATCCAAAATTTTACCTAAGCTTACTTCGGATCATAAGCCCATCCTTATCACGTTGGAAGAGGAAGAAAACTTGGGACCCATCCCATTTAGATTTAATCCGCTATGGAAAGATAAGGATGGTTTTATGGAAACAGTCATGAAGGCATGGTCTAAACCTGTTATTGGTTCACCTTGTTTTGTTTTGGAGCAGAAACTTAAAGCTACAAAATATGCATTGAAGGATTGGATTAAAAAGCCTATTATTACCCCTGTTAGTTATAGAAAAGAAGTTGTCCATAACCTATTAGATCTGCAAATGGATATGGAAAGAAATTTTATTAGCATTTATGATATTGAGAAAGAACGGGCTGCCCAACAAACTTCCTTTTCACTCCTTTCGATAGGAAGAGGAACACTAGAGATTGAATTCTAGAAGTTTGTGGTTGAAATCGAGGGATCGGAACACCTCCTTTTTCCATAGACAATTCAGAGCACGGCTCTCTCGGAATCATATCTTTGAAATCAACCTGACTGAAGGAACAGTTCTTAAAGGAAAGGAGATCAATGGGGCGGCAGATATTCATTTTCAAAACCTCTTTAAAGAAGAAGGGATAGCAAGTGAGGAGGCTACGAATGACTTTCTCTCCCACATTCCCTCTCTTATTAACATAGAAGATAATATCAGCCTCATGAGACCATTCACTGAGGAAGAGATCATCAATGTTATCTGGGACATGGAGCCAGACAAAGCTCCTGGGCCAGATGGGTTTTCTTTTCACGTTTATAGAATTTGTTGGAATGTCATCAAGAAAGATCTGTTGAGAATGATCAGAGATTTTCAGCTTAAGGCCAAGGTTGGAGGAAGCACAAATTCCACCTTTCTTACCTTAATTCCTAAAGAGGCGAACCCGGGGTCCTTTGACCACTTCAGGCCTATTTCCCTTTGCAACTCATCCTACAAAATCCTCTCCAAACTAATGGCTAATAGGATCAAGCCTCTGTTAGACAAACTTATCTCTCCTTTCCAGAGTGGTTTTGTCAAAGGGAGACATATTTTGGACAATGTTATCTTGGTCCAGGAAGCTATGCACTCCAGTCAACGGCAGAAGGAGAAAGGGATGCTTATAAAGCTTGACATGGCCAATGCTTTTGATCGGGTAAAATTTTCTTTTCTATTCAAAGTTTTGCTTGCTTTTGGATTTAGTATGGATTTTGTTAATCTGATCAAAGCTTGTATTGAAAAGTCGTGGATAGCTCCTTTAGTCAACGGCAGGCCGACTAACTACTTTCAAGCCACGAGAGGATTACGGCAAGGATGCCCTCTATCCCCCTTTTTGTATATTCTTATGACATACTCTCTGAGCAGGAAGTTGACTGTTGAAAAGCTTGTTGGGAATGCCCCTAGCATCAGGCCGGTGAATGGTCTTGACTCCATCATTCATGCTTTTTTTGCGGATGACTCCCTGCTGTTGGGAGGAGTTTCAATAAAAATAGCAAAGGTTTTTAAAGATATTGTGAATAATTTCTGTAATATTTTGGGAGCCAAGGTTAACAAAAGGAAAAGCGCAGTCTATGGTTGGAATTTGGACCAACAATCAGTTCTCTGAATTGCTCAATTCTTGGGGTTCATGGGTTATGTCAAGTGGAAAAAAATAACTTACCTTGGCCTTCCTCTTACTCTGGGAGCTAATAAGGCTAGCCTTTGGCATGGAATCCTCAGTAAAATCAGGTCTAAACTAACAGCATGGGGAGGCCAGTGGCTTAACTACGCTGGGAAGCTCATTCTGATAAAAGCAGTTTTATCCTCCATCCTTATTTACCAGGCTTCTTTTCTCTTGGCCCCTAAGTTGATTACAGTCCAGATTTCAAAATTGATCAGGGAGTTTATGTGGAGAGGAGGAAAAGGAAATGAGATAAAATACCATCTGGTCAATTGGGATATTATCAAGCGTCCTATCAGGGAAGGAGGTTTGCAGATAAGAGATCCAGCAATGGCTAGTCTCACTCTTGGAGGAAAAATCCTCTGGAAACTTTACACCAACCGTAAGTACCCTGTCAGTCAAGTCTTGAAAAAAAAAACTTGGAGGGAGTCGCTTTAAGAAATCTGCAGCGTAATCAAACTCCTAAAGGCACAATTTTATGGAATTTATGCAGGTAAGGGTTGAGTTTTTTCCAGCAAAGGCTTTATTGAGTTCCTGGCAATGGTTGCAAAACTCAGATTTGGGAGGACAACATTATGGGCAACCCTCCACTCGCCCTCTCTGCTGACCTTAGTGAGACACAATTGTGGCTTTCCTATAATGGAGTCAACACGCTGGCTGATATCTCGGAGTGGGATTCTACAGGTAAGTGGACTGCATGGACTCTTCCCAGAACTCCTATGATTTTACAGAACCACATTCTCCCTTTTTATAATGCGCAAACTGGTTTAGCACCTATTCACCGACAATTGAAAGATAATTTGGGTTGGGGTATGACAGGCTCATATACGGTTGCCCACGGCTATGAAGCTACCCAGCTGATCCAGCTGTTGATATTTCCTCCTTCATTCTAGAATTTGGTGTGGGACTCTTATGGTCTGCCTAAAGTTAATTTTTTTACATGGCTTCTCGTCCACAGGAAAGCTTTAACTGGAGAAAACTTGATGAAAAAAGGAATTGCAGGCCCTCATCGATGTCCACTGTGCTGCTTGGCGATAGAAAATCTGGATCATCTTTTTGTTGACTTCCCTTTCTCGCAAGAAGTTTGGAGAAATTCTTTGCTTGGCCTAAATGTTAATGCTCCCTATCAGATCTCTATTTTTATTCTCCTATCAATGTGGAACAACAGGTATCCTCATTCTCTTAAAAATAATTCCACTTGGTTCAGAATTTGGCAAGCTCTCCCCAAATATGTTTTCTAGAAGATTTGGTTGGCGAGAAATAACCAGATTTTCAACAATTTCAAAACCACTCCTTTGATAGTTGCTGCTAAGGCAAAGGCTCTTCTGCAGGAGGCAGCAGTGCATCATCCGTCTTTCAATGATAATTCCATGTTCCCTGAAGAAAAGAAGTGGTTTGGTACATTTAAGTATAGGGATAGACAAAAGTGTTATGTTCGTCCATTTAATAACCCAGGATGGTGTCTAAGAGACACGGATACTGAATTTCAAGGATGGTGGAGAATTTAGGGTAAAGCCACGATTTTCTTTGATGGGGCCTCGAAAAGAAATCCTGGCATTGCAGGAGCTGGTGGGATCATCTATTCTCAGGATGGATTAAGAAAAGATAGTTTTTGATGGGGCTTAGGATTGAGAACCAATAATTACGTAGAAATTTTTGAGATGTTACAAGCTTGTCAGATTGCCCAAGATATTTGTGACAAAGACATACAAGTTTTTGGAGATTCTGAAATATTGATAAAGATCCTAAATACGGAAGATAAATTCAACAATTCTTTGCTCAATAAGAGTTTACTAAGGTTGCGATACGTCCTCCGTGAATTCACTTCTGCCAAGTTTTATCACATTTTGAGAGGATCAAACAAAGAAGCGGATGCAAAAGCAAATAAGGGTTGTCTTTTACCTCAAGGAATGTACAGCAGGAATGATGAAACGCCATATTGGATCCCTATTCCTTAGTTATGTTTATTTCTTCCAGTTGTTCTATTAGATGTGGATAAGATGTAACCAAGCCAAGTGGAGTGGTGATAAGCTGTAATTTTGGTTGTTAAGCTTCGGCCAACCGTTTTCCAAATTCAATAAATATAACCATTTTAGTTTAAAAAAAAAAGATTTTTGTTTAAGAAATTTCTGACAATTTTTTTTGGATCAAATTGGTATCAGAGCGGGTCTGACAAGTATTGCAGTTTGTGGATATCATTGTGGGAAAATGTGTGAAGTGTGCGAGGATCTAGGAATTCGAAGAAATCAACCAATGCATTCAAGCAGAGAAGGCCGAGCTTAGAAGGCTTCTTGAAGTTGTAGAGGATGAAAAGAGAAAGTTGTGAATTCTCTTGGAACAGATGGTGCAGGAACAATTTGGAGGATGCTCCAATACAGAGGCCGCCAAATTCCATCCAAGACGAGGCCAACTTGTGGCCATGGCAAGTATATTAGTTATGGCTTGGAAAATATTAATACTTGCACATTTTTTCAAATGTTGGAGGACACTGATAGGGCAACATGAAACCAAGAAGGCTTCCTAGAAGCCTCATCCTCATATGAGCCAGTGAAGAAGCAATAATTAGACAAAAATCAGGAAGATGGCCAGACATCAACCACAGGCCCAGAGAGCTAGAGGAAGCCCAAGTCTTCCCAAAAAATTGGTGACAACAAGAGTGCTGTGAAGCATTGGAAGAGAAGAAAATTTTGCTCATTGCAATATGAGTGGGCATTGGATCAGAAAGTGTTGGAAGCTCCATCCTGAACTTGGTTCAAGGAAGGACAATCAAGTTATGCGAGCACCTATGTAGCCGGCAGTAAAGGAGGAAGACGAGCATGCTATTAAGATTCATGAAGCATAATATCAGCCAAAAGAAGAAGACATATTCACCTGGACGAGTAATAAATGGGATGCTTATTTAAAGGGTCGATTGTTATGATTGTAAATCACATGTTGCATTTTAAAGACCGGATAGATGGGAAAATTTGTAAAAGTCATGATTTATATGACATTGCTTATGTATGCATCATAGTGAGTTTTAGCCTTTATTGTTGGGTGTAGGAATTTGTAATTCATAAAATATAACTTTTATCTCTGTATGTAACTTTTGGGGTCCAAAAGTCCTCTTTGTGGGGAGGTAGGATTGGCTAAAAATGGCGGAGTCTGAAGGTTTCCCCGGGACTCCCGCCAAGTGTTGTTAGGCCCTCTTTAGTGACGGTTGAAATGATTTTTGGCAGCGATCAACCACCTTTGGTTCTATTATTGGGGGTGGTTTTGAACACGGTTATGTGTCATAGTTGGCCACGGGACAACTTCACAAAAATTAAGAAAAGGTTGGTTCAAATGCCTTGGAACCATTTGGCGGTGGTTTCAATTTAGACCACAACTAAGTTTTGGTTGGCGAGAAAAGCGGTGGTTGTTGTGGCCACCCTTGCGCTATATAAGCGCTTCTCCATCAAGCCACACAACACGTCACTTGTAAGCAAGCATCGAGGCAAGGAGCAGGCATCAAGAAACTGGGTCGAGGTGCACGATATGGCATAGGTCGACAAAATTTGTTAAAGAAGTATTGATGCCTTTTTAAATACTCCCTTTCTATTATGATGATTTTTTTTATTATATATATAGCTATAAACTTTATAAAACCCATTATATCGGAGGATGCCCTTATTAATAGGTTTTGCATTATAGTTTCTTGGTATAAACTATTGAAAACCCAAATAATGTTGCCATGGGTTTTTATTGTAGTTTTGTTATAAGGAAACTATTGAAGCTTATACCATTGTAATGTTGCCGTATGTATTATCAATGTCATACAAGGGAATCTTTGGGAGTTAGCATATGCACTTTTCCCGGTGAATGGGAGACCATGGAATCCTTCCACCAAGTGTTTTTATTCGACATCTTGACTTTGACTGGTGCACATATGTTGTAGTGGTTTTGAGACCATAGAGTCTACCACTTGTGCACGGTTATTGTGAGTTGAAGATGATTGTTGCCATGTTGTAATGGTCTTTAAAGCCACTTCTTTGTGAGAGGCATTCTATTTATGTCTAAATCCTATTTGGCAACTTTGTAAACTTGTATGGTTTTTCGAAGCTCTTTACAACATGACGAGGCAAGTATGAACTTGCTTAGATCTTGTAATATTGTAGTCTTCGGCTACAACCATGCACATTGATGCAATTGTTGGTCTTTGAACATTCTTTGTCCGAAGAACAAAGGTGAAGGATCTTCAAGAGAGTGTGGTTTTTCCATTACTATAACGTGTTGTATAGATAACTTCAAACTCAAACCCCACCTAGCTATTTCCATTGCCATGCTCACCCCCACACACTATTGAAACTTCATAGATCAAAATCACACTTGAAATTATGTGTTGTTTTCTTTTGGCTCTTCTTGATCTCTTCGCGTGAAGATAAAGTATGAACTAGGTACGTCGGTTGTCCCAATGTCAATCCACAATTGAGATGAAGGGACCTGTATAGATTGGAAGATAAGCATGCAGTTCACTACAATATGATGTATTGGGTGATTTTAATTCATTGCATATGATGATACCAAGCGATTTTAATTCACTGAGTACGATGTTAATGTTAGCCTGTCACCTTGTCCTCCACTCCAAATTTATAGGCAAATGTCAACATTATGAAGGAAATAAAATGCAAAATAATTTAATTTAAAAATAAATAAATAAATAAATCTAGTTTTAAGGTTAAACTATAGGTTCACAAAAATTACATTAGTGTAAGGGTTGACTAATTGCTTGGACCCATCATTATATATCCCGCAGCGTGGGACATAATAATGCATGCCTTGGAAATGAAAAATGTATATTGAATGTGCGGGACGATGTAGGACGGAGATTTAAAGAATATCAAATTTATGCTATCAATTGTTGAGTCTTGGATTTTAGAAGCACTTTAGCTCATAATTGTACAAGAGGGATGAATGATGTTGTTTTATAGTTTTAACAATAGTGTTAGAGTTGTGATGTGCTTACATGATGGTAAAAAGAAGTAGTTGAAGGTCATTGCGACTATATGCTTTTTATGCACATCTAACTACAATCAAATTTTGAGATATTTGGCTACATTTATCGATTTTTAACACAATTGTAAAGATGTGTTTTCTTTTATGAAAATGCTTGGGAGCAGTGGTTACTAATTGGAAGCATTTCATGAGATTTGGCATAAATTGGAAACAAATTACAAGATTTGATGGAAATGCAGACTCATGCATAAATGTTTGATGCTTCAAGATTGGTTAAGAGGCTATAAGTAGAAAGAAACTAAAATATTTTGAAAGGATTTGATTATCATGAGATTGACACGGTAATGGGAGAGTTCAGATGATCTAGAAAATGTCACGTAGCTGATGGGACTCGATGCCATGAAGATGATCGCATCAAAGCAACCAACAATGCATGGATGCATAAAAAGAACTATCATAAGTTAACATAAAACTAGAAGCTCATAAGGAACTTGCTGGAACAACTCAAGATTATGGAGTTGAAGAAATATCTCGAAACTGGAGAGTCTTAGGAGCAACTAGAAGATGCACCAATAAGGTCATGTGTTCTTGTCAATAGTTTCCAAAATAGAATCTATGTGCATTTACTTGCCATGGGATGGACTGCCGTAAACCATATCAAGCAAGAGATTATCCCTCAATCATTAGCCTTGTGGACAACCACAGAGTTAAGGTTAAATGCTTAGGCCCTATTTTGTAGTCTTGTTTTTTTTGTTTTGTTATCATACTAATTTGATGATTTACTTATTGTTCATATTAGTTGCATTACCACCTCTTAGTTGAGAGTGGAATTACTACCTCTTAATTAACACCAGGAATCCTACATGTTTATTAATATAGTTGATCCAGTTTCTGATTTAACAATTTGTTTATAGTTGTGCCAAAAAAGAACAATCTCTTGGATATATCACACCCACTCTTCCACCTAAAAATTACAAAATCACACCTCTTTGATCTAATTTCAAGGTCCAACACTCCATCATCATCGTCGTCTCCATCCCCATCTACTTTACCAAATAGAATTGCTTCCATCTCCAATAGATCCTTCTTCATGTTTATAAATCTTGCATGCCTTGGAAATAGATACTACGTGCCTCCAATCCTAGCCTTCCTCACCCTCTCTTTCTTTGCCACTCTCCGCCTCCCAACCTTGGTGCCCAAAAGGTTAACTCCCCTCATAACACAACCCCTCCAATTACCAGTGTGTGCTTCCAATTTCCATTCATCGAACACCTTGCGCAACCTCTCGACAACATCCTTCCACCCCTTCTAATACTATACAACATCCACAAATCACTCCCCTGCTTCTCCCTCAAATCCCCTCTCCTCTCATTAATGTCTCTAGCCATGCAATCCCCATGACCTATATTAAAGATCAAAGGACCAATTTCTTTGTTTGTTTTGTATTTTCAATTCCTCTATGTTATATGGATTTGCAAAACACCTTTTACTAACAATAACAACCTTGAAAATTGTAGAGCTTATTACTCCACCAACAATGTTATGGCTTCTGAAACCTATGTATAGAGATTTGTCTGTATCAAAGCAAGAAATCCCTTGCATTTCTAGGTCTGCATAGAGCCATTTGGTGAAGCGAAGCAATGATGGCCTATGTCCATGTTTTCCAATGTACTCATCACAACTCTTGAGCCTTATAGAGGAAGACATAGAGGCCGAGGTCCTTGTAAATGAAACCTTCTTCTATCAGATGCTTACTCCCAATAAATTTTTGTGACCCACTTTCAGGTCTATTGGGTACCTTACATTATGGGATTATGAATTTCTCTATGCATTGTTGGATGAAGAGTCCGCGTATAGCAATCCCAACTTGGGGTATCATTCAATTGGTTTGTTTTGAGGAATGAAAGGCCATGTGATGAACTTAGTATGCCATTATTGTTATGCGATGAAGAAATATGAGGTAAATAAGAAATGGGTATCTAGGTGATGATAGTGTTTCCTATCTTAAAGCATTAAGAACCAATGGTCGATAAGGTATACATATCAAATTTGTTGGACTTAGATAACACAGTGAATTGGGACTCATCATTGTTGGAAGAAGGAGGAGATCGTAGAGGGAAAAAAGGGGGGAAATGAGAGGCCAAAACAAAATCAGAAGAAGATGCACATATATTAGTATTAATATTCCTTCCACTTCTCCAAATACGAGCTCTCATTATGCAACTACATTCCTCCATCTTATTCCTTGCCAAAATCATTGTTTTTGCTCTTCCATGCATTCTTGTATTGGATCCTTTTCTTGTTATTCAATAACCACAATTTTTCCACCAAATAATAGAGTTCCAAAATCACTTAGAGAAAACCTTTCCAAATAAATTAATATATTCCAAAAGCAACATGAGTGCAACAACTACTCTCAAATAATAGATGTAATTGTGCTTGCTTTTTTTTCAAAATTTAGAAAAAATACAAATTTACATAGAAATTGGCCTGGGATATATTGTAAAAAAAATTGAATATTAGTGTTTATAAAGCATAATTTTCAATAATTTTATTCTAACAATGATGTTTATTGAGTTGGTTTTAAATAAAAGTGAAGAATTAACTCGTTTGTTTTCAATTTTTTTTTTGTTTCAAAAAGATTAGAGAAAACCTTTTTTATATTCTTATAATTTTGATAAATTAACCATTTTAAGGAAGATCAATATTATTACAAATATTTTGAAATAATATCACAAGGATGGACAAATTCTTTTAACATACAACATTTCTCTTTAAAACAAATTATAACAAAAACTAATCAATTTTCTAAATTTTAGTTAATGACATCATAATCATATCTTAATTTTTCCCTTCTATATAAATTGTGTTTATTTTCAACATCTCATACTATGTAAGGAATATTTCTCAATCTTACAATCATATAATAAATTTATTTTGAAAATTTAGAATTTGATGATATACAAAATTAGACTTTTCCTCCTTTTGATATTTAAATTTAAAAATAAAAATAAAATCTTTGAAGATATATTTTTTACCATGCATGAAGTTAAAATCATAATAAGAGCCACGAGGTGGCAATGTCCCTGACATTGCCACCTGCTTTTTTGGGAGAGGGGCTTATATGTGCATTGTTGAAAGAGTAGTTGATTCTTTATTGCTGAAGAGAGGTAAGTTGCACTTGTTTGAAGCAGACATAAAGGGACTTATAGAGACATATAGCGACTAGTGTTTGAACACATATAGCATAACTTAACTGTCCATGCAAAGTTTCCGTCAACCAATAAAACTTATCAAGCGGTTCAAGCCAGTAGTCAATAATGGTTTGAACTCATATAGCATAACTTAATTGTCCATGCAAAGTTTCTATCAACCAATAAAACTTATCAAGCGGTTCAAGCCAATAGTTCATAATGGTTAGCTGTGTTCAAACTAATGACATTCCAAAGTATGAAAATGATCTTAACAAATGAGACCTGAGAAATGTGAAAATGACGTTAACAAGTGCTTGCATGCTTAAGATGACACAACATATTGATAACAAACACCCTGAAAACATTTTTATCCCTCCACTTCTTCAGTTGTTAAAGAAGATCTCTACTATAGATGTTCTTATCCCTCCACTTCTTCAGTGGTTAAAGAAGATCTCTACTATAGATGCAAATATCCGTATCTCTACATATAACATTTGACAAGTCTCATGTCTGTATCTGTTATTAAACATTTATTTGAACTCCAATCATGTAACAACATACAAATATCTTTTAGCTCGTGAAGATTTTGGTTATAATGGCAAGATGACTACTGTAATTACAATCCAATGGAATTTTTAAATGCACTACAATGAAATTTATAAGTGTAGTCGATCAAGATAGCCTACATACAATAACAGAATGTTCATCACATCCATTCAAGACTTCCTAAGAAATATCCTACAATGACAGAGTGTTGGTCACATTCATCCAGGGCTTCCCAGGAGAGACGATTTTTGTGCAGACATTTTTCCAAAAAAAATAAAACTAGGAAAATAGCAAATTACAACTTTTTGAGTTTTTCTCTTGAATAAAAAGAAGCTTATTTGACACAAGTTTTCTACTTAACAAGCAATCATGCTTCCACATTGAGTACTATATAGTAGATTATCGATAAGTAGCCTTTTGGGAAATATTATGTACAAATCATATAAGCTATAACTGTGGAAAAATAAGAAATTCAAATTGACATAAGCAATCTACCTAGAAATATTGAGTAGAAACAACCAGAGCTTGGTATATTAGTGAGGTTAAAAGTCAAATTAAAAAGCGATGATTCTGGGTGCAAGTTCCAGGGAAATCTAGCATAATAGATACGTCTCAGACCTGGAGTCTAGCAAAGGAAGTCCATTTTATGTATTGCATCCCCTCAGGGTATGTTTTTGCAAACATTTGCATTACAAGAATAATATTGAAAGCAAATCTAGTTGCATCTTTAATAGGAAACAACTCTTAATCTTGATCTAGACACAGGTTAAGCTTCACCAATGCGTAAAAAATTAGCAGTAATATCTATCTATGCTTACATTGTTAAGGAGAGTATAACTAGTTAATTTCATGGTCATCTGTTACATTCTTACTTTTCCTGGGTTTTTTGGCCATCAAAAGATTATTTAAGAATTTATTAGGCTCAGACAAGAATACCAAGTAGAGCATTAAGAGCTTGTGACACAAGTTTATGATGACGATGGTACACAAATGATTTTTATAGATTTAGTAATGAATGAATTCAGCCAAATTGCTTCATTTCCCTAGCTCTACCCTAATTTCCATTATCTTTTCCACCTTTAGTTCATCCCTAAATTTGCATAAATTCTCAACTGAGGGATAAGATTAGAATAATACGAAATAAATCTTAATCTTCATCTAGACACATATTAATCTTCATCAATGCCTAGAAGATTAGCTTAAGTAATTTATATCTATGCTCACATTGTTAAGGAGAATATAACTACTTATCTTCATGTTCATCTGTTTCAGCTTGAGAATGTTTTACATGAGATGAACCAAAAATATGTCCACTTATCAGTTCCTCCTTAATGCCCAACCTTGGATTCATTCATGACTAAATTCATACGCTGATATTGAGCACCATTGTTATCATAAACTTGTGTCAGAAGATCTTAATGTTCAATTTGATAAGCTTGTCCATGCACAATAAATTTTTAAATAGGCTTGTGAGGGAAAACACCTAGGAAATTAAGAATGTAAAAGCTTTCCTATGTGGGATAGAACTAATTACAAAATAATATATAAATGTGGCATTTCAAGAAAAAGTGTAGTAAACCAAAGTGTTTTCTGTCCCCGGCTCTACCGTAATTTTCAATGTCTTTTCCATCTTTAGTTCTTTGCTACATTTGCATAAATTCTCAAGGGATAAGATGACAATAATAGGAAATAACACTTAATCTGCATCTTGACATAGATTAAGCTTTTGGGTAGCAAATTTGTTGTAAGCAATATATCTCTATGCTCATATTGTTCAGGAGCTACTTACCTCTATGTTCATCTGTTTCAGCTTGGAAATGCTTTACATGAGATGTGTGTGGAAATGGCTGAACTAAAATTCACATCTGAGAATAAGTTGGCACAAGCTCATAAGATTGTGGTGAGCACTGAAGAAAAAGATCATGCAGCAGAGTCAATGCTACATGCAGCTGAAGCCTTGCAAGCAAAAGTTAGCCGCAAACCAATCTATGCAATGTTTGCTTCTTATACTGGCTGGCAACTATTTTCGCAATTGGGGATTTTCTAAATTTGTATTATAGCTATTTTTTCTATTGCAACATTCAGTTCCTACTTATTCAAATGCAATGACCTAAAACTCTCATCTTAATCTATGTTCATTGTAATTACAAAAAATCTATTTAATTCTATCTTATCTTTATGCAAGCACTTATTCATAATTTGGCATGTGTGTCGATGTACTTATTTACTCTCAATTTGGAAAGTGTGCACAGGCAACTGAAAACTTGAAAGTAATTTATCTTCAATGCCAAAATTGTGCCCCTGAATCAAAGCATTTGAGAGAAGAGATAAAAGTTTTGGCTCGCAAACACAAACACAAGCGCATTACTAGATAAGTTGTATTCTATAGCATGACAAAACAAATTGTATGTTGATTAAGTGAATACATTATAACTTTAGCCTATCAACATAGAATGCAAACACTATAGCTATTGATCATTGATATGAAAAAAAATTAACATTTGAAGCAATAGAAAGCTACACATAGCAAGGAATGGCAAACTATCAACAACGATTAAGAAAGCTTACTGCTATATTGTTTCAAGTATTCAAAAAACTGTGGTTGTGAATTAGGTAAAAGAGTCTATGTACTGTAAATTCCACTAGCTATGGATTTGCACTGACAGTTGAAAACCTTAATAACAGCTGCAAAATTGCTATTGAGGCTATTTAATATATGTAATACGTAGCTATCGAGGTAGCATATAGTATGTGAAGTTGTTTTTTGTCTATTTGTGCTTTGAAAAGATGGAAAAAAAAGAAAAAGAAAAAACATGTGGTTGCAGAAGTAACCAAACATTGAATACAGTCCTCTGTAACAGATTGCAATTTTTCTCCCGGATCCGGGTGACACAATATATCTAATACATAGCTATCGAGGCAGCATATAGTATGTGAAGTTGTTTTTTGTCTATTCGTGCTTTGAAAAGATGGGAAAAAAAAATAAAAACAAAAAACATGCGGTTGCAGAAGTAACCAAACATTGAATACAGTCCTTGTAACAGATTGCAATTTTTCTCCCGGATCTGGGTGACACATCAACCGCCAGCAGGAATGCAAGAGTGGACATTCCATCTCCCGCTGCACCAGCTCCTAGGCTGGGCTACTCCCAAGATGCCGCATTTACTTTGGACATGACCACTCCCCAGCTAGCCTTCTCACACGCTCCAGATCTCCTCGCCCACATGTCCTGGTGGGTGGCATTAATGTTGGACCAGTTTCCTACGTCCCCTCACCCTCGTTGGTTTCACCTCACCATTACTCACTCTTGTGCGATGTCCCTCCCTCCCAGAGGCTCCCTTCGGGATATGAAGATCCATGTTCATCCTCGTGCGGTCATTACCCGTCTCCGTTATTCGCTGTCTACTTCCACTGCAGAAAGCTCGGCCCCTGTGTAGTCCCCCTGTGAAGTCTCCAACTCTGCCATGAAGCGCACGCGAGGCACCTCCAAGCGCAGCTCTGGTCATGGAACACGCAAAACGGCATCTGTGGAGAAGGAAATTACTACAAACATTGGTTACAAGGAAAAAATTTCCATGCCAGTCCGCCGTCTGGTGGACGATTGGGAGTCGAGAAGAGTTACAGAAATCCTTGCCTTCGACAGCCCAGGTACTTAGGTGAATTACTATTGGCTTCTCAAAAATATGATTGGTACATTGGTGGAAGAAATGCTCACCAACTGGAACTTGGAAAAGATGGCCATTATGGACACCAGGTCTAACATGGCCCATCTAGATGGAATTCTCGTTGCATTGGAAGCTAGCCTCACGGGTCGCAGATACTCCTTATTTCCTCATCCGGCTCCGCCCATAGGAGTTGTTCCGGAGGGTCCAGTTGCAGGCTCTGGGGAGGCGATTGTTGTTCATAACAAAGGTGCAGCTCCTCAAGCGGTTGCGCAAGCGGTCGATAGCTCTTTACATAATTCTATGGGCCTCACTTCTTCTGAGGATGTCGCTCCTACTCCCGGACACACCTCTGGTCCTGACTCTCCTGCAGTTGTCGTGGTTCAAGGTGCTTCCCCACCTGGGACTTCTTTTTTGGTTCCTTCTACCATTGCTGTCACCCAGTACAAGCGCATCTGTAAAGATGAGGCCGAAGCGATTCTCCCGTGCAAAGCCGAGCCTCTGCCCATCAAGCACCCGGAGAAACAGTGGACAGATGACTTCTTCGGCCCCTGCCCCATCTCTGAGGACATTCATGACTCCAAATGCGCGGAAGCCAACTCTTGCAGCGGCTTGTTATGAGCACAACACCCCTAGTTTTGATGCTCTGTATTTTTGTTTTTGTTATCTCTGTCTTGTACAGAGTTACTCTTTGTTCCTGTCTTTCCTGATCGATGGTTATCTATTCCATATCTATAGGCTTGTTTTACAACACTTTTTTTGTTGTTGTAATATTGGCACCATGAGCAGCGCCAGAATGCTATATTCAGCCTCTCCTGATGATTGTAATATTTTTTGTACTATAATATAATCTTACTATGCAGCTTACAAAAAAAAAAATAGATTGCAATTTTTGCAATATTTTCCATATCCTAGTGTCTTGCATAGAAAATTATATCAGCAAGGAAGTGCAAATGGTTCGTACGACCACATGACATTTGCAAAAAAAGGAAGGACAAAGCAACTGCAACATCAACTCTTCTTTTTTTTGCCTTGTGCAAGGTGTTTTTCTTCCATTGTATTTGCACTTTGCTAGTTGTATATGTATGTACTTGTAGGTGCACACTGTATGCAGACAATGGTTAAAACATCGTCAAAGATGGCAATAGCAAATGTATTTGCAAGCTTTTAAATAGACACATTTCTTTGTTGTAACAATGAAGCCATTCGAATACCAACTATGGACCAAAAATTGATTATCATGTTTGTGTTTGGCATAATCATCGCATTAACGCAAGTGAGCATTCACTGTTAATATTCCTATCAATTCCATTAAAGATTTAAATGAGACATTTCTCTTATCTTCAAAATCCGGGATAAAAAGCAGAGCATGGTAGCATTTTTTTATTTCAAAGATAAATTCCATTTATATATTCTAAACAAGATTTTATAAAAAAACACAACAAAAAACAGTCGAGCCAAAAACAACAGGTATGCCGAAAAAAACAGATTCTTGACATCATTCAAGTGCCCAACAAACTAGCAAAATCAAACGGCGAAATGCCTTTTTGCTTAACCTATGGAAAAGCACAGCAAACAACACAACCCGCCAATGGAGCACAGAACGAAGCCACACCAGATAGAAGAAGCATGAACACCAGAAGACCTCCGAAAAACACCTCCAAGAAGCATGAACACCAGAGGACCTCCGAAAAACACCTCCAACAGAAACGACATCACGAGAACAAACGACCAGAGCTAACCAAGAACAACATTCGGCTGTACATGTGGATGGAAATATTTATACCCTGACTGTTGAGCTAAACTCTAGAGAACAAATTCTGAAATAGCTTTACAGGCCTCCAGCTCGAAGCCGCTTATACCTGCGACATGATGGAGATCGTCACTCCATTTCTGAATGGTTTTCAATTCATGTCGCTTCTTCTCTTCATGGATGAGCAGGTCTTCATTGTATCTTCCATACCTGAGATCTGAAGGCTTTACATTGTAAAATACTGGAATCATGAAAGCAGCCCCCTACTCCATCACCTTAACCATGAGCAGTATGTGGATGGAAATATCTAGAAGTAAGAACACTGCATGGATATAAGACAACCTCCAAAAACCTCAAACCCCAAACCCATACCTGACAATGCAGACTGCTCCATCACCCCAACATCGATGCACAGGAGGAAATAACCAAAAAAACTCAAACACCAGAAGAAGCACAATCTCCAAGGCGCAGCAAGTGTGGAAAGATGAAGATGGAGGCTGTCCTTCACCCCCACGATAGCTGGAAACACAGACCCACCATACTGCAATAAACATCCACCGGGACCACCACAATAAACCTTGACCATACCACAATAAACCTCTGACACCGCATTACCGCATTCAACAGCACCACCATCCCGATTTACAATGGGTGATGACACTCCATCGTCGGGGCCTGGGGCACACAGCCCCAGGCCAACGTCACTAAGAACGAACGAAATCATGGCCACATAATATGCATTTTACGAAAATTCAGACAAATACAAATAAATAAAACCTTTGCAAACACTTTGTAATTTGACAACCCGTGCTCTTTGCCATCCAACTTAATGGCCCTCACCAAAAAATAAATGTCAGAGACATAATAAATCTCAACTTAAACTTGAGTTTTTACTTAACTTTCATTATATTTTAACCCACAAAAAAAAATATTTAAATAAAATATATTATGTTATTGGGTAAGTTTATGTAAAATATTATTGAAAAGTTTCATGGAACTTCCCATTGGCTTCAACGGTCATGGTCAAACCTTCTTAGACTGTGATCTAAGTAAACATGTCCTTTTTTTTTGTCTTAGGAACCATGAGCACCATGGAATCCTTAAGACACCCAATACATTCATTGAATTTTAAACTAAACCAAACCTCTTTCAAGTTGGTTGAATAATTGAATTTTCTTCAATATTTAAATACTTTAAAATGACAAATTTTATATTGTTTTGAAGTTATACATTTACTTTGTTATAATTAGCGTTATTTTATATTGTCTTCAATGTTTCTACATTGTTTTAGAAATTTCCACTCACATGAATTTTAGTTGTTTTTTTTTGTAATTTTCATGATGCTTTAGCAAATTGAAATGGACATTTTTATGAGGAGGAAGTTCTTCATGAAATGTATTTTACTATTCTCTCTTTCACTCCATCACATCTACTTTACTTTATGGTTTTTGTTTTGTTTTGTTTTTTTCATTTCAACATTCCTTTGCACCTTATGGGCAATTGCTAGTTCTAAAAATTTTATATGGTGATTTTCACATGTCATTATTAACTTTTATTTACTAAAAAATTAAAAATAAAAGATTGTTGTCCCTTACCATGTGATGATTTGACTTTGGTGGAACCAATTGTATCTATTTTTATGAGGACAATTACTTATTGATATGACACATTTATGATTCTTTTACATTCTTATGATTTCCATTTTACTTTCTCAATTTCTTTATTCAACCTAGAACTTATTTTCCATATTTGAAAAAGGCTAACCACTTTGTGGCATATTCACTTGTTGGTTTTAGCATTGAACCATACCTACCATTTGAAATGGATTATAATTGTTGGTTCCTTTTTTCACTTTGAAAACCATTAAATGAAATGGTATGTGTTGAAATTTTCAAGTGAAAATTCTAACTAACAACCCTAACACCATAAGTGACATGTTAATGCCTTTTATGAATCTCTAACTCATGACACTCTAATTTTTAGGCAATAATAAGATGCAATGACACCTATAGAATTTAATTGCATAAATAAGTGTTTTACAATGAAATTTTATGAGATTAAAGACTCTTTTAATAAAGCGGTATTTATGTTGTAGAAACAATTCCAAGAGTGGGCCTATGAGGTTATAGGTTTGAATCTCAAAAAGTGTAGGGTATGAACACCTTAATAGATTTAAGTATTTAAATCATTGTATGGAGAGGGTCCCATGTCCTAAAAACAAGGGGATCTCATACATCAATTTGGTGTTTGACTAAGCTATGACCTTAAAATTAGATTGTTATTATTATTATTATTAATGATTTTTGTTTGGAAAAACATGTGAAAATGGCAAGGTGCAGTCTCTGCTTGAGGTGTTAATGCAATGGTATGACAGATGGTGTGCTGAGAAAACTTTGCTAAGGGTGTATGATGAATCTATATATTTGGTTTCCTTGGTGATAGACTCGTAGGTCATAGTCGCGAGATGGTTAGGACATTGTACTAGTGTGCGAGTTGGGAGGACCAAGGATGTCTAGTTGAGTAAGGGTGGACGATAGACAAGGTGATGCATAATAGGCTTCGATGGAGGACAAGGTGATTTTGCAATGTAATGGATGGTGCATTATACATGCTAGGGAAATATTATTGATGAGCATTCTAAAAGTGTGTGAATGCTTGGCGAAGTAGGGACATGACCTTTAGGGCCTATCAAGTGTTGGCCTATGGATGATAATATGGTTTTACATTTTGAAATATGTTGTTCAAGTGTGATTGGCTTGGAGGAGGCAATGGTGCAACATTATCTATGGTTTTGCGATGATGGTGCAATATTGATGATACTAAAATGAACACACGAGATTTCACTCACTCTAAGGTGCCTAGCTTGGGTTGGTCAAGACATGTTTGTTAGGTGTAGTACAAGTGATACTTGTGGTTGAAGGCCATTCCCAACTAACAAGATCACACTAGTTTCATGTGGTGACTAGGATTCTTGAGTGGTATGGAGCTCTCAAGTGGAACAAAAAGTATAACCCAATTACAAATACTGTGTAATACGACTAGTGAGATATTTTTAATTTTTTTGTATAGTAGGAGGGGAAAGACCGAATAACAAACATATTCACATTCAACCAATCAACCATTATGTTATGTTAGTATGAGGCACCGGTCCCTTATGGCTACCACCATTATAAGTTAATAACATAAACACATTTATCAAGAATATACTTTGTCATCCACATCACATCAAGCACTTAGATTTTATGTACTTGTCATAAAAACATGATAATAATAACAAGTGGGATGAACAGTGAAGTTGCTTATCACCTACCAATGAAAAGCTAAATAAAAAGGAAATACTAAAGAACAAGTGGATAAGAAAATAACATTGTTATTTGGATATTTAAAATATGTAGTAGATACTTGATACTGGACATATTAAATGTGTAACAATTAATATATATTTTACTAAACTTAAACTACCAACTACAATATCTCTATATATATGACCATCAACAACTTACAAAAGTTTATATATATATATATATAAAACTTGAAAATAATCACACTTTCAACTGTACTACTATTGAATCAACTAAGCTATGTATAATTGATGCTAAAAGGAACATGAATGATTGAATTGATAGAATGTTTGTTTATATATATATTTTTGAAAACTCATTGTTTTCTCACTATTTTATAAAATGTTTTATTAATTTTATAAAAATGTAAATATATAAGTGTATATTTAGAAGGGAATTAAATTGATTTAAGATGCATTTAGGATGGTCCTCATATTCATACAAATTTGGTGACAACATTTTTTGGGTGGACGAATTGTTTTTCCATTCAATATTGGAATGGCCTTAGCCTAAATTATATATTCATCTTTTAGATATAAAAAATTCTTAATTAAAATATATGTGTGTATGTATATACACACGCTAAAAACATAGAAAAACATACACACTAAACACATAGCACTTACCATATCATTATATTTACATAAAGCGAAAACCTTTTGATCACCCATACCAATATATACAAATCATTTCACTTGGAAAAAAAATATTTCTAAAATGAAACTAATAAACAAATCATTTCACTTGGAAAAAAAATATTTCTAAAATGAAACTAATAAACAAATCATTTCACTTGGAAAAAAAATATTTCTAAAATGAAACTAATAAACAAATCATTCCATTAAAAAAGAAGAAAAAGAAACCATTTTCAACTATTTTCCAAATGAAATCATTCCATCTATAAAAAAAAAACAAAAGCCATTTTCAACTATTTTCCAAATGAAAGTAATAAACGAATCATTCCATTTAGATAAAAACAAAAGCCATTTTCAACTATTTTCCAAATGAAATTGATAAACGAATAATTCCATTTAGAAAAAAAAAGGCATTTTCAACTATTTTCCAAATGAAATTAATAAACGAATAATTCCATTTAGTAAAAAAAACAAAAGTAATTTTCAACCATTGTTCAAATTTTACAATGTGAGTACAATATGTCTAGCCACATATAAGATGAGGCCTCTATCAACTAAAAAATATGGTATGCATACTTTTCCATATCTTATTTTTTGCATAAGCTAGTTAAGATTCTATTAATACTTAAAATAAAAAGATTTATAGGTCTTCATTGTAGCAAGAGTTATGGCCGGTCCGAAGGAAACCTAAACCACACATTAAACATAAGTTTGGTGCTTTCAGTTTTAAGTATTGAACTAGTACTATAAATAATATTGAAAATGAACCTATTAACTATTTCAAAGTTTTGAGTATTACTACTGTAATCAAAAGTATCAAAAAGGTCAAAAAAACACATGCTTGAAGAACCCATTTTTAGATTGTTGCATGATCTTTAGGTAGGTGATTGTCAGGATTTTGCTTTCCATAAATGCCTGAAGGCTCTTTAAAGATGAAATCCATGCCAGTAGTTGTTCTCTCTGTAATACCCCAATTGTTAAGCCCTGGACTTATGGCCTTTTATCTGACTATGGACTTATGTTCTATTTGTTAATGTGACTATGGACTTATGCTCATTTGTTTGATGATGTGATTATGGATTTTGGCATTATTATTATTAATGTTAATGTTGTTATTTTCATTATTGTTATCTTTGAATGATTGTTGCTATTAATTAAATAAACAATTGGTTGAGCAAAGGCAACTAAAAGAGTATGGGAGACCATGGATCTCACGGAGTGAGGGGGAATGGGGGACATCCCTATCACCTTATAGCTTGTTGTTGGATGGTATTTTTCCATCCTAGTTCATTTTGTGCCTTAGTGACTTTAATAGTGTTGGTCACCCAAACATTGTACAACGGAACCCATTTTCGATTTTGATGAACTATAGAGTTATTATTGCACCTTATACATACTTTAGTGGACCCCTCTTGCCTAGTGCACCCTCCTTGGGAGAAATTCCCTCCTATTTATGTGTTTTTGTCACTTATGAGCCCTATACCTATATTCTAGGAGCTGTAAGCTAGAATTTAGCTTCCACCTCCTTGATTTGTGCCTCCACCTCCATAAGTGCGCCCCACTCCTCCATTCATCCCTATTTTTGTGCTTCCATGATATTTATGACCCTATTGGATCCCATATCTCACCTAATTCGCCCTACTTCATGTTTTGTAACCCTTCTTATGCATTAGTGCGCCTCCTTGTGCTCTTCAAGGCTCCACTCCTCGGTTTTTGGTAATTCCTCCTCTTGGTGCTAATATGGGAAAGGGAATCTCCTAACTAGGCCACCACTCCACTAATTTGAGTTAAGTCTCCATGATGAATCCCAACCACACTCAAACCCATTCTAGTTGGCCACCTTGGGTTCGAATTACCCTCCTTAAGCTATTTATACATGTGCTCTCTCCTTGTTGAAGCTAATCTTGAGCTTTGGATCACTTGTCTCGTGCTATCTCACCATGTTTGGAATTTTGATAGTATTGTGAGTGTGTTGATACTTAGAGCTAGTCTAGTTGTTTCCCTTTTCTTCCATTGTATCACTCTACTAGTCCAGGTTCTCGCATAGGAATCCAGGAAACGAGTTGGTGAGAGGAGTCACATCCCATAGGCAGTGGAGATGGACATGAAAGTAGTAGTGGGAAGCATTGTGGTTCTTGGAAGAGGTAGTTCCGAGAGTTGCTAGACTAAGTGTGCCTCTACCTATGGATCCATGGTCTCAGCTCGAGGGTGATCTGTTCAAGCGAGGAAGGCTTGATTGTGTCTACGGTTGGGAGGAAAGTTGTCTTGCTGCAGCCAGTTGCCCTTATTTTGAGATAAGTATTTCTCTTATGTTTCATTTTTATTACATTATTTTATTTGGTATATGTGCAATGGTGGTTGAATTGGTTGTTTGCATGTTCATGTATTGAATGTCAGCATATATATGTAAGAAGGATTAATGTCATATAATATATTGCTACACTCCTTACCTTCTTTCTATTCTTCTTCCTCTTAATCAAGAAATTGTAATTTTGGCTCGATAGTATTGAAAGGGGCGCAACCATAGGTCCTGGTTCGCCCATTTCTGCTCATTTATGAGTCATGAGACCTATTCTATTATGTCCAGAACAATGTTTCCAGTAAGAATCACCTTTTGATTCATCGAAAAAGCTTTCAGGATGACCAAGATATGCATGTTTTAGTCCGATAGTTTTTCGGTGCCAAGACGAGCGCACCTGTCATTAGATTGTAAAAGTTTTCTTTACAAATCTGTTCTTTGTTGTAGATCTGAGGATGATTGATGTATTCTATATGTAAAAGTGATCGATGGCTGTAGGGTGGCAGCCATTCGATCTTATTTTTATTAGTAAGAGATGACTATAGGGGACAGTCACCGGGTGCAGATTTTGAGGGGTGTAGTTGCAGCCAGTGTTCTCTGTTTGATATGGTTTCGTTGTGGTTGTATATTGCAGCTTACAAATGTTTCATGATATTTGGTTTTCCTTACTTTATAGCCTCACTAACAACACACACATGACAACACCAGAAAATAGATTAATTTGCAAATAATTGATGACATCAATACTTGGTTATTTATTAACTATGTTATCAAACAATCAAAAGTACATGAAGTAATTATTCACACTAAAGATGATGTTTATCATGCCTTAATCATGTGATTGTTGTGATTATGCTCCTTAGATCACACATTGGAAGTTATTAATTAAGTGTCACGACTTTAGTTATAAAATAACCTCTAGAGATAAAAGTTTTAATTATTAGGTGAATGGTTAGTTAGCTTAACCATAATTTATTTATATCCGTTGTGATTAAACTTAACTTAGGATTATTATTAGCACCCTTAACCTTATTTAAAGGTTAGGGACACTACACTCTTAGTGGAGCGTATCCCTATATTATCATGCACATACAATGAAAACACCTCATCTAGGGTGTTGAGATCTAGCTTGGCTAAGTTGATGTAATCTAGTTTTAGAGTTGAGAAGGTGGTGATGTTCCAATTTACATATATATCCTCCTAAGTATAACTATGTCCTTCATTTGCTAGTATGTATGGCAATTTATTGGCTGATGTTCGAACATGAAGAGGTATTAGTGCTGAGATAAGCGGTATGTAGGAATTGATTTCTTCTAGTTTTGTTTCTATTTTCCAGTTCTTACAAACTTTGCCGATAGGAGTTCCATTTTTAATTTTCTCTAACATTTGAATTATGATATGAGAACCCCCCTCCACAATTGGTTTAGAGTATTTTTGTTTGATTGTTACTTGCATGCCTATGGATGCAACAAGAAGTTTTGATGAGTTGTTTGTGGAGAATCCCGTAGCTCCTGCATTCATTCTTTTGATATCTCCGTTTGAATTTCTAAAGACCCCTCCAAAGCTTGTTGGGCTTGGGCTTCCTCTAGAAGCTCCATCAAAGTTTAGTTTAAGAAATCCTAGTGGGGGTGGCCTCCAGGAAGTTGGGATTACTAACTAATTCCCAGTTGATTTCAAGAGATAGGAATTTTTTGATGTGTCGAATCCAAGATTTTGGATTATATTCCTTTCATGGTCTATAACTATGTTTTTTTGTTTTGTTTTGTTGTTTTTTTACATGATTTAAGATTTATGTGGTGGGTGGTGTTTGAAGAACAGGTTTCCAGATTATCCATGGTAGCCATTTAAAGTTGACGTTTCGAATCCTAAGCTGGATTCATCATCAGGACAAAAAGATGAGGGAAGAGTTGCAATCCAGGTGAGTAAATAAAGAGATGGGAGTAGCTAGGTGTGTCCATTAAGCTCCATTCAAAACTAATCAGTTGGTTATGACCGTTCAATTCAATTCTCAACCATTCAGTTCAAACTAAAATAATAACATCATGATATTTGTCCATAATATTATATGCTAATGATGTTAATATATAGTTTATTGCTTTAATATCTCTTAAAAATATTAATAAGAAGAGATAAATAAGTATTAACCATCAACATAATTATTAATACTAATAGTAATTGATTGAGAGCTTTATTGACATTAATACGTATTAATATTGATATTAATATGTGATGATTAATATCTCTTAAAAATATTAATAAGAAGAGATAAATAAGTATTAACCATAAACATAATTATTAATACTAATAGTAATTGATTGAGAGCTTTATTAACATTAATAAGTATTAATATTAATATTAATATGTGATGATTAATGTTAATACTAATAATACTTCTTATTAATATTAATAGATAAATATAAGTTATTCCAATTAATATTAATAATAAACAGATTTAATCCTAGATGCGGGTGGTCTTTCGAGACAGATGGGACAGGCTCATAGCTATTCGACACCTGGCCTTGAGATCACGCCACATTTCATGGCTGATGAGTACAGCACAACGACAAGTCGCTCAGGCATTTAAACCACCAGCCTTCGATGTCGCCTCCGCCACCCTATACACCATGATGCAACATCTGAAGTGTGCGAAGCTTAGGCTCATGGCTCAAGGAACTGGGCAGCTCATTCTCCTGCTAGTTCTCCCGGTCGTTTATGCTCACAGCGCTAACTTCAAAGCTCTCTGGACTCTCCACTCCGAGCATACTCACCCCTGCATCTTCTATTCCTCGGCAACGGCTACCATGGGCAAACCCAGAGGACCTAAGGCGAAAAACAAGAAGAATGACACCAGGCATGAGGAGATTCCCACGAGAAAAGGTTATGGCCCTGAGGTCTCCATCCCTATCCGCCTGCTTCTAGACAATTGGGAAGCAAGAATCATTGCAGACACCATGAAAGTTGGGAACCAGGAACCAAATTGGGACCCATATTGGCTTGTGAAAAATATGATGGGTCAGTTAATGGAAGACATGCAGGTTAACTGGGCCTCTGCTCGCCACGCCACACAGTCCCTGCGAGCCTCTCTCCCCAACTGGTCTTCCACGCTTGGCACTCTATAAAGAACGCACTGCTGGGAGTCATATGCACCCACTCGACCATTCTCTCGCGCTCCTTGTTCGGGCAGCACAACGCCGGGAACCACTTCTTCGGCAATCAAACTGGATATGTTTCGAGGAGGTCGTTCTTCAGCTAGAACACACAGTGAGGATCCTACGCCAGGCAGGGAGAAAGCAACAACACCCTTCCCCATACCCAGCACTCTGGGGCCTATCCTGGCTAAGAGAACTCGGAACGAGCAGGCCAGCTTTGCTCCTGTCATACCCAGGAAATTAACTCACCTGCTTGTCAAACTTCCATCTCAAGACACTCGTCATCCAAAGAATACCACTATGACAATTGGGACAGCTGCAGTCATTCAAGGAACCAAAACTCTGTATCCTGCTAACTCCTGGAAGGACAATGCCGAATACAACTGCCCCATTGTGGAGGAGACGCCCTCTGCAACTGGTTAAAAAGGTTTCTATGATGTTTTTTTGGTTTATTTTCTACGGCCCTGATCAGGCCTATCTTTTTGCCACTCCTAGCTATGCACAAGTTATTTTTTGCCACTCTATGGCCTAGAACTGTAATGTTTTGATTCTCCATAGTACTCTAGATAGACACGGTTGGCACCTCTGGATAAGACCACCGTTGACTGTATTTTATTCTGTATTTTTACTTTCTTAATACTACTTGCAACCTTTACAAAAATAAAAAAAATAAACAGATTTAGAAGTGAGCATCGAAGCACTGAGGTAAATAAGAAGATACGAACCTTATGGTTAAATCTGTTAACTCTGTCAGATTCCGCAATGTGACTCTCTGGAAAGCGCGGAATGGCCGTAATACTTTGGTATCCTCTAATGGTGAGGGACTGGAACCCATATCTATCTCGTCGAGAATTGATTCGGGGGGGGAGGGTTTGGAATCTACTACTCTTTCTGGAGGCCTTAGAGTAGCTACCTCCCATTCTGGGGTTCCCTAATGTCTATATGTTCTCTTAACATTCGAGGTTTGGGAAGGGTTTCGCGAGTTAGGGCCCTTTCCAACCTAATTGCTACTTCTCGCCTAGGTCTTATTCTATTGCACTATGTGTGGGGCTAATTCTGCGATTTCAAAAATTGTGAGCATTCTTGGAGGTTGGGAGGTATCGGTCATTAGTTCAGAAGGCTTGTCGGGTGGGCTTTTGGTTGCATGGGATCCCCGATTCTATGCTTTTTCTGTGTTTAAAACCTCCTGGGGTATCTTATTGAAGGGTGTTTGTAGATATGTTGATTATCCTTTGTCTATTTTAAACTGTTATGCACCCTATAGGGATAGGGAGGAATTTTGGCATGATTTACAATCATCTGGTATTCTTGACATGGAGAATATCATTGTGGCAGGCGACTTAAACTTCACAAGACTTGCACAAGAGATTTGGGGCCACAAAGCCCAGATGGATGTCTTAGCTAATTTCTTTTCGGAGTTTCTTATTAACAATGATTTGATTGATGTTTGCACAGGAGTCCTCTCGCCCACTTGGTCCAATGGAAGAGGGGGTGTGGAAGGCATTCACAAAAGATTAGACAAATTCTTGGTAAAAACATCCTTGCTGGAGACTTGTATAAGGTATCGATCATGGGTGGGGGAGACAAAAATATCAGACCATTGGCCGGTTTTTTTGCATTTGGGGGACACTATTTTGCAGCGAAATTATCCTTTCAAATTTGATTGTTCGTGGCTATCAAATAAAGATTTCGATAACCATCTTAGGGATATTTGGTTGCACTGTGACATTCCTCAGGATTCCAATTCTGTGGATCTGTTCTGTTGGAAGCTGAAAGTTTTGAAATTGAATTTTACTAAGTGGATCCACCAGAGGAAGAAACTTGATAAGTTATCATTAATGGATGTGGATTCACAGCTACAAGTGCTCTACTCTCAGAATTTGGTGAATCCATTAGACTGTCAGGGTTTGGAACTACCTAAGAAACTTGAAGTAGAAAAGGAGGGTTTCCTTTTGAAAGAAGAGCAAGAATGGCGCCTCAAGAGTCGGGCATTATGGGTAAATTATGGTGACAAGAATACTCGCTTTTTTCATAATTTTACTTCTGCTCGGAGGAATAATAATACCATATGGCAGATGTTTGATGGGGAGGGGAAGATTTATTCTGGGGAGAAGGAGCTGCATGATATGGCCTCAAAATTCTTTTGTAATATCTATTCTGATGACAAGGGGTGTGATTTACTATCACAACTTCAGGTGGCTCATCTATATCCTCGTTTCTTTGACGATGTGGAAGTCGAGGCGCTCTGTAAAGAGATTACTCTGGAAGAGGTTGAGAGGACACTTAAATTATTTGCGAAAGAAAAGAGTCCTGGGCCAGATGGCTGGATTGTTGAGCTGTTTCTGTATTTTTTTGATATTATGGGGGGAGAGATTTTACAGATGGTGTAATATACCAGACAAAGAGGATATGTTTCAGGTGCATTAAATTCCACTTTCATAACACTCATTCCTAAAGTCAGTGACCCAAAGACATTTGGGGATTTTAGACCTATTGCATTGTGTAATTTGGAGTATAAGATTGTTTCAAAAATCATTCCTGGTCGTCTCAAGCCTATTTTTTCTAAATTCATTTCTCCAGAACAGTTTGGCTTTCTTCAGAATCGTCAAATCCATGATGCCGTTGGTATAACTCAGGAGATTCTGCACTCTATTAAATTTAGGAAGAAGAAAGCAATCATATTAAAGATGGATTTAGAGAAAGCATATGATCGTGTTAGTTGGGATTTCCTCCGGATCATTTTGATTCAGATTGGGGTTCCAGCACTGGCAGTAAATTGGATCATGGCTTATGTGAGTACCATGAGTATAGTTGTTCTTATCAATGGGGCTCCTACATCTTTTTTCAGCTGCTTGAGGGGTATTAGACAGGGCTGCTCTATGTCTCTGCTCCTATTTATTTTGGTGATTGACGGCCTTAGTAGGTTGATATCACAGGCACATTTGGAATGCAAGTTGAAGGGATTGAAAATTACAAAGGATTTATATCTCACACATGACCTTTTTGTGGATGATGTTCTAATTGCTGGCAATGATTCTGTGGAGGACTGGAGAGTCTACAAGGGTATCATTGATAAATTCTGCAAAGCTTCTGGTATGCAGGTAAGCTTACGTAAGTCATGTCTCTTTGAAAATTTGGTGGAGGAAAACTGGATATTGGAAATTCAGGCTATTTTACCATTCTAGTGTCACAAGGTGAATGAGGGTTTTACATACCTTGGTTTCCGGCTTAATCCAAATGGCTATCTCATTCAAGATTAGCAGTGGTTAATTAAGAAATTTGAAGCTAGGATTTCCCACTGGACGTATCAGCTACTATCTGTTGGCGGTAAACTTACATTGGCAAAATCTGTCCTCGTGGGTACTCCTGTATATTGGTTCTCTCTACTCCCTATGCCTTGCTCGGTTATCAATTCATTAAGGAGATTACTTTTCAATTTTTTGTGGACTGGTGGCTTGAAGAAAACAGGCTTATCCATGGTTGGCTGGGATAAGATCTCATTACCATATTCATCAGGTGGTTGGGGGATTCTGGATTTTACTGCTTTTAGTGAGGCACTTCGTTTGAAAATTTTATGGCGTGCTCTCACTAGTAATTCACTTTGGGCCAGGGTCATTCACCAAAAATACATCAAGACTGAGATATCCCATTGGTTGAGGAAGCCACAGAAAGTGGCTCGGGGTGTCTCCTCGATTTGGAATGGCTTTCTGAAAGTCTATTGCTGGCTTGCTTTGGAGGCGTGTTGGAAAGTGTGTAATGGGTGCGAAGTGGCAATAAACATAGATCCTATTATGGGAATGATAGAGGCACATAGTTTATCTGTTGAATTAATACATGAATTGAAGACTGCAGGAATGATCACGTTAGATGCAATCGTAAAAAATGGTCAGTAGGGATATTGGCAGAATTCAGAGGATCTGCATCTGTCACATGGAGTTGCTAATGAATGGGAGTCTTATCTTCGGGCTCTAAATAATGCGAGAGTACGAATCAATCCTGGTAGGGATGAGCCGGTGTGGTCTGGAAATGCAACTACGGGACAGGTGACGACGAGCACAGAAGTGTATCATCAAACGCAAATGTATTTTTCCAATCCATTGGTGGTATAAGGTAATGTGGCAATGGTTCATTCCGCTTAAGCTTAAGTGTTTCACTTGGTTTCTACTTCTTAACAGGTTAAAAACCTAGGATAACCTTGCTATTATTGGGTGGATTGGCCCTAGTCAATGTATTTTATATAAATGTTGTTCGGAATCTGCATTTCACCTCTTTGTGGAATGCACCTTTACACGGTGCCTCTGGGAGAAATTATATCCTACTTTTGGTATTTATGGGAGTTGGGGAGGCTATAATGTGGATGTTTCGTTGAAATCATGGATGAAAGCTTTTAATTTACATGCTACTTTACCTATCTTTGTGTGCTGGACCATTTGGTGGACAAGGAACAAGGCTACTTTTGAGGATTCTCCTCCTTGTCTGGACAGTGCTTACCACTCTGTGATTTGCCAGTACTTAAAATTTCAGAAGGTTCATAAAGCTCCTGTTCTGCGTAATATTGGGAGCTTTAAACTTATAGTGGATGATCCTATACTTTTCTTTGATGGTGCGGCCAACATGGGAGTTTGTGGTGCAGGTGGGGTTATATATATTAGCTTGGATTATTATTTCAATCTTTGTTTGAATTGTGGGAGAGGTACTAACATGAAGGCATAACTCTTGGCATTATGGTGCGTCTCGCATGTAGCCAACCTCTTTAGACTTGGGAAGGTGAAGATATTTGGTGACTCAAGAGTCACTATCAAATGGGCTAGGGGAGAGTTTGATCTGAATGTACTAAATCTGGTTTATTGGTGCAATAGGATCAGATCGGAACTCAGCACTTTTGTCTCGGTCACATTGCAGCATATCTACCGTGAACACAACACACTGGTTGATTTGTTGTCTAAAGATGCATTGGATGGAGATGTTGGCTTTTTGCAGTGGGATGAGTATTTGGAAAATCAGTTGATAGATTCTGGCCATATGTATTTCCTGGAATAGCATCTTTTGGTCTAAATTTTGAGATGCAATTAAAACATGCTTTTTTGTAATAGGGGGTATTATCTGAACATTGGTTCATACTGAGCTTTTTGGATGGCTTGGATAATTTTGATCTTTTGTGATCTTATCATGTACTATTTGATTCAGTATTGAATATCAATAGTATGCTTTTTTCGCGGGAAAAAAAAAAGAAGATACGAAAGGGTAATAAATAAAGCTAATGATAAGTTATTCCAATTAATATTAATAAATGGCTACCGTGGATAATCCAGAAACCTGTTCTTCAAATATTAGAGTTATTTATGCCTTTTAACCAAGAATACCACATAAGTCATCGTTACATATTCCAACACTTCCCTTTAATGATGATTGGGAGAAAGAATACAAATTGATGAAGGTGGCATCACCTTGACAAAAATAGCTATTTGAACTGAAACAGAATTAAGCAACAAGTTTTTTCATCTAAAATGGAAATCGGTGGCACCTTATGGGCTTGGAAGGACTCTAGATATTTAGCAACAAAGTTGAGTTATGTTGCTGCTTTGACAAGAATATTAATCTTGGGGTCCACTTTTTTTAGATGGTCATGGATTTCATCCATTTGCAAAAGTAGTTCACCTCTTTCTTCCTTATTGTCCATGAGTTCTTTTCCAAGGAGTGATTTAACCTGCTAGTAAAGAGAAATGGTTTTGTAGTATTTTGTGTCTTTAGAGCGAGAGTAGCCCCCATTAGAAACCCATGGCTTCATCTCTAACTCCATCTCATTGTTATGAAGGAAATCTTGCTCCTTTTTCACCCAAGCCTTGGCCTCCAATATTTCTCATTGGATTTGGGAGGGGATTTGTTGTAGAAAAGTGTTTCATCCTCCAAAGTGTCTTGTTGGATGAAGGGCTATGAAGTGCTACCCCTTCCCTTTCTCACCCGATGACCATGGCCTCTACTTATCATTGGCAGGGTGAGAAGAGGCAAACAGAGCTCTTCCACAGATGTTATCTTAACCCATGACGAAGAGCCAATAGAGCTAACAAAGCTAATTGGACAACTAATGCTAACAGATCCCATGGTAGTTTGCAAACCAAGAATGGAAGGACTATGAGTGGAGGGAGTCCATGCCTTGCCTATCGTGATTAAGTAGAAGAGGGGAGGGCACACAAGCAAAGAAGTCCATGGAGGAAACCCCGTGAGATCCAAAAGCAGAACTGGAGAGCTCTGAGTTACTAGCTGGCATAGCAAGTGCCAAATCCATACCATAAGTTTCCTTTGGTTGCTATCGTGCTCATCATCGTTATGACCCATGCATTTTCCTTGTTGGCATTTGCGTCCAACGCTTCCTGTGAGTTTCGTGACATGGGTTAACCCCATCTCGTGGATCCTAACTTTGGCAATTGTAGCGGAGATTAATACCTGTAGGTTTTGTTCTAACGATAATCATGCTCCAACAAATGGTATTGGAGCGACAGGTCTTGAGTTCAAAACTTGCCCCAGTAACACTGGGGGGGATATTGTTGGCATTTGCATCCAGTGCTCCCCCGTGAGTTTCGTGACATGGGTTAACCCCCTCTCATGAACCCTAACTTTGGCAATTGTAGCAGAGATTAATACCTGCATTTTTTGGTCTAACGAAAATCATGCTCCAACATCCCTAACTGCATCCAGACCACCATCAATTATCATGGAGTCATGGCATTAAGTGTGACCAGTCCCATATCACCATTGACTTGGGTGGTATCATCTGTCGTTAAAGCCCCCATTGTCCTCATCCCACTCTTCATTATAAACCCACCAAATCAAACCCTTTTATTTTTTTGAAAATGCACTATAAATACAAATAGGAATCATAATAATAATAAATTATGAATTGCTGAACCAAGGGTAAGTTTGAGATGAATAGGATGAAGTTACATACCCTAAATTCCTCCTTTGTGGATTTGTATGTGACTTATGAAGATCCCTTGCAAATTCATCTCTTCAAAAAAATCTATCCACTCCAAAGTCTTCCATGCTAAATCCTTGTGCACAAGTTTCCCCTCTAACTTTTGGCAAAATAATGAAATAAGGGTTATTAGGGTTTTCTTTTATAAACTTACTTTTGCAAAATGAAATTCTTCTTCATTTTTTTGCTTGTTATTTTGGTGCATTGATGATAAACAACACATGTTATTTTTTTCCAATTCCACTCGCAGTGCATCTTATAGACGTAGGCTCATTGGTGCGCTATGTTGACTTATTACACTAAATAAATAATGTGCAATAAAAATAGAAGTGCAAACCTCAAGAATTAGAACTTTGAGGAGGGTATTGCAAATGTTTATTGTTGGTGTGCATCATAATTTAGTACAACAATGCATTTATGATATGTGTGTGTGTGTGTGTGCGCATGCTTTGGTGTGGTAAATCTGAATAAGTCACATCAGTTATTTTAAAAAGACCTTCAAAAATTATTTGAAGTTGGAATGTTACATGCTTCCCCCAAAAAATTTAAAAATGTGGACACAAATTCATTATGGTTTTCACTCTCCCCAGATGGGGTGATCGACATGCCAACTGGCATCAACACTAACCCTCGGTTGTTGTGAAGACACCTAGTGGTCATGCTTCCTCCTCTAGCATGCAGTTCATAATCGGTGATTTGGTGGGTTTCATAGTAGTGATTCCTATTTTGTTGTTTATCTTTTATTTTAAGTTGTTGCAAACTCTAGCATTGGAGTTTATTATCTCTACTATTTGACAATGGGATTTTTTTCCAGGTAATGGATATTTATTGGCTTTGTGTAGTTTCATATGGGGCTTTGGAAATTTGTTGGATTGCGGCCATTCATTGCATTGGATCCCAAAGCTCATCGCTATCAATTAAAAAAACTAGGGTAAGTGCCTAGAGGTTTTCCTGTGAAGCACAATCCCTTAAAAAAATTAATAGTGAGAATCGTGCTTCAATTGACAAATCTTCAGTAATATTCAAATTGGTCACAGATTTCAAGTGTTGTGCCCTATGCAAATCCATGCCACCGTCAAAGACATGAGCAAGTACAAAGATGCCTTTTGACTGAAGTTCTGCTTTAAAATTCTCAGATAGTAAGGAGAATTATGCACCACCAATGATAGGGTCTTTCCCCACCTTTATCTACAACCCATTCTCCCGCTTCCAGGCCAACCAACCCGTCACTATCTCAACTGACTTTGCAATCCCATTCCAAATGTTCAAACCTACAACGTTGGATTTCAAACCATGTCATAACCACTCCACCATAGTAGCATATGGCATATACTTTGCCTCTGTAATGTCACTTCATAAGCCAACTGAGAAGAGGCATATCCATAGGCTTTTCACACTCAAAGCTTTTTCGAAATCATAAATATTCTTTAACCCCCAAACACCCATGATTTTCGGGCAAGCAATTGACTCAGATGCTGCAAGATGAAATTTCTTAGGGTTCTTTGCACTTGACCATAAAAAATCAAAGCACCTTTGTCAAATCTTCCCCTTAATGGACTTTGGTATATTTTCCAAAGATAACCAATAGACAGGGATATTTTGAAGTACTGATTTGATCAATATCAGTCTGCCACCTAATGACAACCACTAATAACACTAGTTTCCTAGTCTCTTCTCCACTTTTTTTAGCATACCAATTGTCGTTCAAATAACAATTTGGATTTAAAAAATAACCCAAGTACTTGAGACCTATATCCAACAACGCAACCTTAAAGGGAAACACCTATTGTAACTGAGCCACAAAATCAACCCCGGTACCAGAAGTGTAAAAACCTGATTTATTGGCACTTGCCATCATACCCATAGCCTTGCTAAAAGTATCGAAGCATTCTTTGTAGACCTGCCATTCCCCAATGGTACCCTTCTCAAAAAGAAACACATCATCCACAAAAAGCATATGAGTAATCTTGATCACATCTGAAAACTTTACTCCTACTAGCCTACCTTCAACATGTGCCTTGTGTATATGAAGACTTGATCCTTTGATGACCAATCAAGCCAACAACATAGATAATGGGTAGCCCTGATGTAACCCATGGAAGCTTCTAAAGAAATCGTCGGAACACCATTAACCAGTGCAACAAAATTGGTCGAGGAAATACAACCCATAACCCAATTTGTTGCCTCATAACTTAAATCAATCTGTAAAAGGACCAAACAGAGGAAGCTCCGACTAACCTTGTCATATGATTTGACGAGACATACTTTAAGAAATATATCCTTCAACTTTTTCACTTTGATCGAATGCATACATTCCTGTGCCACGCCCACCGCATCAAGTATTTATCTATGGTTGAGAAAATCAAATTGCTCCTTTGATATGTGTATGGACAAGATCAACTTAATGCGATTGGAAACCACCTTTGAGATGCCCTTATAGATTAGGTTGCAAAGAGATATTGGCCGAAAATCATTGAAGGATGCGAGATTGGAGCATTTAGGGATCAAGGCAATAAAAGTAGCATTAATTGCACCATTGACCGAACTCGACATTATAGACCCTTCAATGATTGCTAACAAATTAGGTCTAACTTGATCAAAGAACTCAAGGAAAAATTCAATAGTCCATCCCTCCGAGCCTTGAATTTTGGACTTGGAAAATTCCGATAAGATCACTTTGACCTCTACCATAATAACAAGATCGACCATCGCCTTCCCTTCCTCAAGAGAAAAGTAATGAGGGAAACATCGATCCACTTCCAACTGCTTGGCAATAGTGTTCTCCCTCGTATCAATAAAGATGCGCTGAAAATGTGAAGAAGCCCCAACTTCTAGCTCTCCTTGATTATCAAGGATCCTTCTTCCTAAGTCACTAAGCTCCCAAATAGAATTGACATTTTTCCTATGCTCTTCATAACGATGGAAAAAAGCAATGTTTTGGTCCCCCTGAGAAATCTAAATAGCCCTACTCTTTAAATGTCATGCCTCTTCCTCCATTTGCAAGATCTTCATTTTCCTTTCCTCCAAGTCCATCACCGCAGATTTTTGTTGGGTCGATAATAATTGTTCATCACAAGTGGCATATACCTCCTCTATCCACCTTTCAATATCCAATGTTTATACCTTTAAAGCATTTTTCTTCCTTTTTTCCCATGATATAACTTTGTTTTTTATATTTTTTAGCTTAGTAACCAACAAATCCATTATGGAGACCCCTAGAGATGGGTCAAAGGAAGACCATCTATCAACAACAAGCTCTTTAAAGTATGCCTTTTCCAACCACGAATGTTTGAATTTGAAGGGGTATTTTGGTCTGTCCCTACCAAACTCCATCTGTAAAACCATGGCATATGGTCGGACAATGTTGAGTGAACAATCTAAGACAAATTAATCTGATGCTAAAAGAAACTGGTCTAATCACTTTTCTATCTCCTTAGCCTTGGCTCTATCATTGCACCAAGAAGGGGCTAATGGTGGAGGACATACATCAACAAAGAAGGATTCCAGGACCAAATCCTTGAAAAAAACAACCATCAAATTTAAGTGGTCCTGAGAGCCCTAAACTTCAGATGTTGATGTAGTAAAATTAAGGTCACCCACGATAATTAATCTAGGATCTCTCACCATATCAAAATCCACGATCTCTTCCTAGAAATCTTGTCTGTTACGATAAGGACCATAACAATTCAAAATTTTAATCGGATAGTTAAGATCACAAAATTCCCCTTCAAGAAGAATACCACCACAAGTGAAGTAAGAAGTGAGATTTGTAGATTGTGGATCCCAATATGACATTAACCCACCCGACTGTCCATGTGCATCGACATGGCACATTTCCCATCCCACCAAAATCTTAGCACACAATTCTCTAGCTTTATCACCTCCTAACAGAGTTTCTTGAATCAAAACCAAATCAGGTTTAATCGATTCCATAAGACAATGAAGGGATAGCTATTTGGGACACCTTCCCAATCCCTGAACATTGAGGGACACAATGATCATTTGGGTAACTGCGCAAGGGCCTTCTATGATCTAAGTGCATGGAACCCACCATTGTTGCTACACACTGGAAAATCAAAAGACGCTGACCCACCCACCAAATTCCCACCTTTACCAAGTGTCACTTCCACAAGTTTTGCAAGGCCTCCCTAGACTGATCCCTTCAAAATATGCTTCCCTTTTTTACCACTTTTACCAACCCCTACTTGAACTAAATTCATGTTTAAATTGAGAGGATAGGTCTTAGCATGAATACCCTCGAGCGACCGTTTAGGGATAGTGCCATAAAAAACTTTTAAAGGGGCTTTCTGCAACACATCCTTATTGTTGAAATATTGTAACTTCTAAGAATATTATATTTGTACTTTATTATTCTGGAGATGTTTCATTCCTCTATGAAGACCTTATTGTATATCCAGAGATATTTATTCCTCCGTCGGAATGTGGTAACTTGGGTTATTAGACTTCCCTAGTGGGGTAGGCCCAGAGTCAGTTGTAATGGGGTGTTTAACCCAGTGGTTAAAGTTGGGGCCGACCTAGTTAGTGTAAAAGTCAAGTTGGAGTTGTGTATAAATAGAGGAGGTGTGTTCCTCATTTAACACACATTCACTCACTTGTGATTGGCGCATAGGAGAGAGAGAGAGAGATCTGATATGGAGGAGAAGGAGCTCATGTTTGGGGATTACATCTTTGTATTTGCTGGTCATCTATATTGAGGAAGCTTTGCTGGGTTTTCTACCCCATGAGGGTTTCCCAAAATAAATTTGTGTCTCTTGTGTTTATGATGTGCTTGTTGTTCTTTCAGTGATCCTGTATATGCTATTGTTATGAAATGGAATGTAATATTGATATTTTCTATCTTAGAATATTAAATATTAACATGGTATCAGATCTATCCTGAAGGAAGGCAATGCATGGCATTTACGACACTTGTCTCACTTGCGAAAATTTGAAAGTTAGGGTTTTATATAGCAAAAACCATTCATCGTGGCACTTTCGCTATAAATCCATTTTGGCGAAGGTTTAGGATCTGAAAATTCTACATGTCGTAGATAACATCCTCCTGTACCTTGTGTCCGAAGGACAGCTAGATATTCATTGTACTTTGTGAGATATGATCAGTACAAGTTAGGGTTTCTGCTTCTTCCAGAATGCAGTCCTAAACAGGTGACCTAGGAAAAAAAGTCATATCTCAGGCTAGGAAGCTCCAAATGAAATTTAGTAAAAAGTGACAGGTAGGGCATGGAATTTAGTTTCACAGGTCCGCTTTTCAAAGGCCGAAGTTGAAACAGTGACACGTGGCACTCCGTACAAGTTCGTTATGTTGTTTCATCCCATAAACAGGTCATGTTACGACACTTGGCATAAATATCTCTCAGAGAATCCATTAAATCTCAGACCTATGGGGTTGGAAAGATGACAGGTCAGGCTACCATAAGCCGAAGTTTCAGACCCTACAGATCCGAAATTTCAGAGTTGCACTAGAAACAATACGGCCCATCTAAAATGGCTAAACGGAGGAAATCTAAGATGAGGAGGAAGAAGCTCTCACTTAGGGTTTTCAGTTCTTAGGTCTGGAAGGACCTGATACAATGTTGGAGACACCTGATACAACATTGGAAGCTTTGATAATGGATTTGGAATCCATTCATCATAGATATTAATCCTCCATCAAAATGTTGTGGGAGGAAGGAGATTGAAGATTAGGGTTTCCAAGTAAGAAGAAGCCCTAGCAAAGTTGGGAGACTCATAGGGCAGCGATGAAGAAGGTTTAAATGGTGTTGATATCCTATTATCCTAGCACCATGAACATACATAAGATGTTTACAAGTGATCTACCTTGGATGGTTAAGGTTTTACCTTATAGAGAAGACTTCTCGACAGGTATGACTTGAGAAGACACAGGTATGTTTTGAAATATGATTGTTGATTAAGTTCATAATATGTTTGTCTTCATGTTATTGAGGTTAGTACAATTATGATTGTTTGATAATGAATGCATGTGAGTGATAGAAGACATTCATTGATTAAGTTTATGACACTTATAATTGTACTAATGCACTTGTGATGTTGTATGAGGATGATGTTGTCTGCTAACATGAAAGGTACATCAAGAAAGACAAATCAAGTTCTATGACCATGATGACATGGAGACAAAGACTCATCCATAGTCTTTGGTCACATAGAAGCTCTACTTACGAGGTATGTATGACCTTGTTCTACTATGCTTAACTTATGAGATATGCAGGTTCTAGCACAAGGTCTCTAAACTCATTGAAGAGAACAAAGAAGATATTGTTTGGGTATAATAATCCAGGTATGTTTTCCTATATCAAGTTAGAATCCTACCTTGTGTTAGGATCTTAGGTAAGTATACCTGTGTATGAAATGATCATGACCATACATAATGTTTTGATAGTATTGAGATTATACTAATGAATGTATGATTATGTATGAGATCATAAGGATGACACTAGTGCACACTTAAGCATGCATAGTGGTACAGAATGAATAGAAGTTCAAAGACATATAGAGATCAAGCGGGAGGCAACCACACAAACATAAAAGATAAGTATTTGATTTGTTATTTGAATCTTTGAAATAGTAAATGATATTGCTTGTAATAGTTGTATGAGTATTTGTATTCCTAGAATATATCATGCATAGTGTGAGCATTCATATAGCATTGAACAATATACTACTAATATGCATATGATGGGTAAGTTGGACAAACATTCCATTGTTGCTTGTCTAGAATGAAACCTCTTTGCTGACATGCTGAGAGCTATGCATGCTCTTGATAGTATGTTCTGGTAGAGATGGAAGGCATCTAGATAGCCATTGTATGCATACAGGATATGGAAAAGTGTTGTGCCAAAGTATTGGTCAAGATAGTTGCATAACTATGTGAATCATATCTATATGCATAATAGGTTATCATGTCAAGCATGATTTGATGATTATGAAGTATTACTGATCATGTAATTAACTTTGATTTGTAGTAAAGATCATGTGCTATGATCTGCAAAAGAAGGATGATGAACACTGAACAAGTGATGGATGTTCAACAAGAAAACTTACAAACCAAACATACTATAGAAGGCTCGTGGCTAGAAGATTCTCTTAGAAAGAGGAAGAGGATCATGATGAGATGTTTTCTCCAAGTGGCTAGACCATTCTCTTAATGGTGTAATTGAAGAAGAATTGCAAATCGAGAAAACTCCCAGGATTCAATTGAAGAAAGCTCTGTATGGGTTCAATAGGTACCCATGATTGATAGTCTTTTGATGAGCTTAATGATCACCATGGGTGATGCGGATTTCAACCTTTGCTACAAGGTTGAAGATGGTGTCTATATACAAATGACATTCTTCTCTTAGATGGATGCAAGAAGGAACTCACCACAAAGTTCGAATGATCTTGAGGCTCATATGAGTAGATCCATCTAACGAGAGATGGCACGGATAGATATGCAGAAGATCATTCAATGCAGAGTGTGAATGATGTTCAGTCACAAAGGGAGAATTGATAGCTTCTTAACAAGCTTGGGCTTTACCAAAAGTAAAGTTGATCCTAACCTTTACCTTAAGGTTATGGATGATGAACCTGTTATACTATTGTTATATGTGGATGATCTCTTTCTGACAGGGAATGAGAAACAGATCATGGAAAGCAAGAAGAAGCTAGGTACAGAATTTGAGATGAAAGATCTCGGATTGATGCATTACTGGAAGTATGGAAAGAATGAATCTTTCTCAACAAGGGAAAGTATGTTGTGGAAATCTTTAAAAGATTTGATATGTTGGAATGCAAATCCATGGCCACTCCCATGGATTCCAACTTGAAGCTGTTAGTTGATGACTCATCAGAGTTAGTGGATGTGACTCTATACAGACAGATTATTGGGTCATTGATGTATTTGACGAATATAAGGCTAGATATATGCTTTGCTGTGAACACCTTGAGTCAGTATCTAGTGGAACCTAGGCATGTTCACCTGATAGCTGCAAAGCATGTGATGAGGTACCTAAAGGGTATGATAGACTTTGGTCTATGTTATCTTAGAGATCATGACTTCAGATTGTATGGCTACACAAATGTTGATTGGGCAGGAAGTGTATCAGACAGGAAGAGCACATCGGGCGGATTTTATTGTCTGGGATCTGTCATGATCTCATGGTTTAGCAGGAAGCAGTCTAGTGTGGCTCTCAGCACAGCCGAAGCGGAATATATAGCTTCTTGCTCTGTTAGTGGTGAAGCGATATGGCTTCAAGACTGTTTGACTTAGAGATGGACCCCACTGTGATCCTGTGTGACAAACAGAGTTGTATTAAAATGACAAAGAATCCAGTGTTCCATGATAAGTCAATGCACATAAGGATATGGTGCATAAAGGAGCTATCAAGCTCGAGTATGTGAGCACTGACGAACAAGTTGCTGATGTATTGACCAAACCTCTGTCTCGAGTAAAGTTTGAGCATTTCCGAGACAAGCTTGGTGTAGTTCAAAAGGACCCTCCTCGAAAGGGGGAGTGATATGGTCACTGATGATGAGATTGCATGCATCGACGGTAAGGTCGATGATGAGAATACATGTATTGATGATGTGGATACTTGTATCGATGATGAGGATACTTGTATCGATGATGAGGATACTTGTATCGATGATGAGGATACTTGTATACATGTATCGATGCTGAGGTTACCTGTTCCGATGATGAGGTCGATGATGAGGTTACCTGTCCCGACGATGAGGTCGATGATATCAATGATAAGGTTGATAAGTGATCCCTAGTGGTTGAGAGGGGATTGTATCATCCATAGACTTTGGTCCCTAAATTTATTCGTAGACATATGTCTCCGAAAAGTGGTTCTTAGACTTTGTCTAAGTGTACGTGATAGGACTGCATCATCCCTGAACGTTTAGTTCAAAATGTATGTGATAGGACTGCATCGTCCCTGAACGTTTAGTTCAAAATGTACGTGATAGGACTGCATCATCCCTGAACATTCAGTTCAAAATGTACATGATAGGACTGCATCGTCCCTGAACAGTTAGTTCAAAATGTATGTGATAAATCCTAGATTTAATCTAGGTCACATCCAGTGTGAAAAAGGATTGGCTCTGTGGTGGTAAATCCTAGATCTGATCTAGGTCACATCCAGTATGAAAAAGGACTGGCTCCGTGGTGATAAATCCTAGATTTAATCTAGGTCACATCCAGTATGAAAAAGGACTGGCTATGTGGTGCTAAATCCTAGATCTGATCTAGGTCACATCTAGTATGAAAAAGGACTGGCTCTGTGGTGATAAATCCTATATTTAATCTAGGTCACATCCAGTATGAAAAAGGACTGGCTCTGTGGTGGTAAATCCTAGATCTGATCTAGGTCACATCCAGTATGAAAAAGGACTAGCTCTGTGGTGATAAATCCTAGATTAATCTAGGTCACATCAATATGAAAAAGGACTAGCACTATGGTCAGGATTGCATCGTCCTTAGACATGAGAGGTGCCTTAAATGGATCAAGTACTGCATCGTCCTTAGACATGAGAGGTGTCTTAAATGGATCAAGGACTGCATCATCCTTAGACATGAGAGGTGTCTTAAATGGATCAAGGATGACATCATTCATAGACATGAGAGGTGTCTCAAAAGGATCAGGATTGATCATCTTGTAAGTAGATCTGGACTGCATCGTCCATAGACATGAGAGGTATCTTAAAAGGATCAGGATTGATCATCCTGTAAGTAGATCTGGACTGCATCGTCCATAGACATGAGAGGTCTCTTAAAAGGATCAGGATTGATCATCCTATAAGTAGATATGGACTGCATCATCCATAGACATGAGAGGTGTCTTAAATGGATCAGGATTGATCATCCTGTAAGTAGATCTGGATTGCATTGTCCATAGACATGAGAGGTGTCTTAAAGTGAGAGGGATTGATCATCCCGTAATTGGATCATGTGTATTGCAGAGTATGCTGCTATGATAATACTGTTGATCGAGATGATCCAGATGATGATGTTGTTGATCAATATGATCCAGATGATGATGATCGAGATGATCCAGATGATGATGATTGAGATGAACGAGATGATGATACTGTTGATCGAGATGATCCAGATGATGATGCTATTGATCGATATGATCCAGATGATGATGATCAAGATGATCCAGATGATGATGATCGAGATGATGATACTATTGATCTAGATGATCTAGATGATGATGATCAAGATGATCGAGATGATGATGCTATTGTTTGAGAGGATCCAGATGTTGATGTTGTTGATCAAGAGATCCAGATGATGCTGTTGATCGATGGATCCAGATGTTGATGTTGTTGATCGAGAGGATCTAGATGTTGAGGATGTTGATCAAGAGATCCAGATGATGATGTTACTGTAGCTGTTCAAGTGTTGTAGAAGATGAAGACTCAGTACTGAAGATGATGATGTTCCAGTATTGAAGATGTTCCAGTAACTGTTTGAGTTACTGATGATGTATGAAGAAAGCTTCCAATGATTTATAGATGTATCGTGTCTCATGTAGTTGATGACTCCTTGCTCCTGCAGATGTTGTTATAATATCCTTCTCGTTAAGGGGGAGTGTTGAAATATTGTAACTTCTAAGAATATTATATTTGTAATTTATTATTCCGGAGATGTTTCATTCCTCCATGAAGACCTTATTGTATATCCGAAGATGTTTATTCTTCCGTCGGAATGTGGTAACTTGGGTTATTAGACTTCCCTAGTGGGGTCAGCCCAGAGTTAGTTGTAATGGGGTGTTTAACCCAATGGTTAAATTTAGGGCCGACCTAGTTAGTGTAAAAGTCAAGTCGGAGTTGTGTATAAATAGAGGAGGTGTGTTCCTCATTTAACACACATTCACTCAGTTGTGATTAGCGCATAAGAGAGAGAGAGATCTGCTATGGAGGAGAAGGAGCTCATGTTTGGGGATTACATCTTTGTATTTGTTGGTCATCTATATTGAGGAAGCTTTGCTGGGTTTTCTACCCCATGAGGGTTTCCTAGGATAAATCTGTGTCTCTTGTGTTTATGCTATGCTTATTGTTCTTTCAGTGATCCTGTATATGCTATTGTTGTGAAATGGAATGTAATACTGATATTTTCTGTCTTAGCATATTAAATCTTAACACTTATAGCTAGGGGGTAATGGCTACACACTCATCCATGATATTCCCATCCGCCAAACAAATCCCATCAATAGAACCCAACGGGTGGTCCTAAGGCTGGAAACCCCTCATCCAGGTCCGACAAACACCTCGAATTCCCAAACAAAATCACCTCTGATGACCCATCAAGGATATTCAGAGGACCATTCAAATCATCAAAACCACTAGAGGAACAAGGATCATAAACCCCTATAATCCCCAAAAGGAGTCCTTTTAACAACCTCTTCCAAGGAAGGTTGTGAAATCAATAGAACAATAGCTAAGGGGGGATTCGAGAGACTCTCTACAATCTTCCTGCCACCCTTGAGACCCTCCAAGACAAGAGCAGAGGAACCAGCAAAAATCCCCCGAGAGATGCCATTCAATTGATGAAACTCATTTAAACCACCAGAATCCAAGGGAACCGAGAAAGACTTACTCGAAGATGATAAGGAGGGACACATCAATGGGTGGACAATTACGTTGCGGTCCACACCCAAAGATCTTCTGGGATTGGTACCCACACTTCTGAACTGCCGACCACCCTGCTGAGGATAAACCTTTACCTGACGTTGGGCCAAGGAGCATGGATCTTGAAGGTGCCCAACATGCCTGTAACCCCAACTCCGAAAAGGCATCTTCCAATAGTCCATGATTTAGACTATTATTCTATCCTACCATTCTATTTCTAGAAACTCCAAAAGCCCCTAACTAACATCAATCTCGACAATCACCTTTACAATCCGCTTGTCCAAACCAGAGAAAGAGTTCTCATCTACATAAAGGAATCTCCCAAGAGCATTGCCCTTCGCTTTGAACGCAGCTCTATTCCATAACTGCAGAGGAAAATCATGTAGCAATACCCATATATGCTTGAGGAAAAATTGCTCAAAAGTAGGGTCAAAATTAATATGGCACCTTTTTTAGCATAAGACTACCTTGTCCCGCCAACCATACACCACCCAAAATCCGCAAAGCCTCAACAACCATGTGGAAATGAAAAGAGTAACATTCTTTCATCAGCACAGTGGCCTCAGGGATATAGTTAAGGACATGCAGCCAATGCTCCGTCATTCAATCAACGATAGAGTTCCTCAGCATAACCCAGTATCTGAATCTATCCACAAGGGATTTTTCAGAAAGCTCGGATATCTCTTCTAGCCCCATTTCAAGCCCAAAGGTGAGTCTATCATGAGTAGCATGGATCTTTAGTGCTTTCTGGAGGTGTTTAACTTTGAAGTGAGAGCCTCAACCTAGCTCCCTTTCCAACCCCATTTCAACTCCAGAGAATGTCCCAAGAATATCTTTTCCCACCTCACTAGAAAGACTATTAGCTCCATCGGTGGTTCCCTGACCAATTCCCACTTCCATTGCTCCCGAGGAGAAGTCGGGGATGTTAGTATTATGAGCTTGAAAGTATCAAGAAGAGATAATCTTATCGTGACAAATATTTTTGGAAAATAGTGAGCCCCCTTCATTAAACACCTTATTACTTTGGGATGCAAGCTGGCAATACTTCTTGCCTACCACCTTATCTAGTCCTGCAGCCCCATGGGTGGAACCTACATCCAAACCACTGGGACAAACTAATTTAGTATTAGTAAGACTGATATGAGGTACATTGACCTCTATCCTCGCTTTTCAAGAATGTTCAAGTTCTACATGGTACTCATCGTCAGCTTTGAAAACTCCACTACTAGCCTACAGGTCCTCATCAGGGGAATCACAAGTTCCACACCATCGTTGAAATCGAATGGGGAAGAAGTTATTCTAGCCAAGAAACACAAGACCAGTAAACCCTAGCTGCCCCAAAAATATATCTAACAACCAATAAACCCTAGCCGCCCCAAAACTCTATCTAACAACTAGTAAACCCTAGGTGCCCCAGAGCTCCATTGACCAAATCAAGAAAAAACCAATTCATACTTGTTTATGAATATGACTTTGAATAAAGTTTATGTGAAAAATAACAACTTTGTTGGTATTTTATCTACAATTTTTCAACTCACATTAGTTCATAAACCAACAAGGTCTCTTTAGGACATTTATCATAGAAAATATGTGCCCCAAAAAAACAAGGCATACACAATATAAAGCATCATTAGGTTTCTTTAATAAACTGAACACTATGAAGAAATCAAAGAGCTTATAATTCTACCAAGACATAATTGACAAGGGGATCTGGTCATATATACGTTCATTATGGCTCACTAGTTTGACCCATCAAAGAATCCAATTGTTAATGACTATCACTTAGAAGGCAATTATAAATGTAAGTTCTACTCCACACAACTATCTTGATCACATTGTGAATATTGAGGCACACAAAGTGCTCTAGTTGTGGTAAGAATACAAGATCATATTACTTACCACTTTGGTTCCATCACTACACTTTGAATACAATGAATTTCAAAATGTTCTTTCACTGGGAACATCCATGACAAAGTGAGTTTATGAAACTTTATAAAGAAGGTCGCTTACAGTCCTAGGAATCCAAGACTAAGGTGATCATGATGCACAAACTCCCATCTATGTGTTTAGATTATTTAATAAAAACATTTAACAATGGATAGTAAATCTATCTTTATTTTTAAAAAGTTGAATACTAAGGATACACAAAACACGTTGAAGAGTATGGATTTGTTTAGGCTAGAAGTCGCATATTCCGCAACTCCATGCAAATAGTTGGGAATGCCAAAAGGCATCTATGAAGAATGTAGAGGATTAAAAAAAACTCAGACACAAATCATTAAACCTAAATTGAATCAAATCAGGCTAAGTTCTGCTCTCTATAAAGCAAGAAGCAACAATTAAATTCAATATGTATTATTATACCTCAAATGCAATTTAGGTCGAATAAAAATGAAATTATATAGGCAAAAATAAAAACTCTAAAAATTCATCAATAATATTTCAAAGGCAAAAATAAAAAAACCTAAAAAGTCAATAGAAAATGCGCAAATATTTTTTTATCCATGAGACCTATTTTGATACAGAATTTCAATAACAACCAAGAATTGAGAAAGCTCATCTATGTGAAATTGATTTTAGGCCCATGGTCTTTTTTTTTGTGAAAAGACCATGAAAATCAACAACTTTTTTTGGAAAAAGACTTCAAAGTTGATTACCTTCATAATTTTGATTGATTGACTATATTGTTAAAAAATCCACCTTCAAGTAGCTTCAAATGCAACAAAAAGGAAACCTAGCTCACATATACCACAAAACTAAAGAAAATAAACCAACAATTTTTTCTTTGAGTGTGATAGCTTAGCCATGAACCTATTATTGAAGCGAATATTCTCAAGTTTCACATCGAGATGTATGGTGCATTTGCAACATTATTTGTGTAAGAATTCCATCCCATGGGCAGTGTAGATGACAATGCTCAACTAGGTTCCCCAACTCAAAATCCTTGTAAATTTTGTGGAAAAGAGGTCTTCTTGTGTGCAATTGTTACAACTTAATTTTCCACCTTGTGAGCATCAGCACTCTTTGGCTTGCAGGATCCATTTTATTGACTCAGATCCACTTTATATCCTTCAGACACATTATTTCCCTATTTTTTCCTCTGTACGCTAGCTGTATCACTGCAGTGGGTGTACCCACGAGTTGCATCACTACAGCCCGCAGGTAGCATGTAAAATGGTAAAAATCACTAGTTAATTACTTTTTACTCCCAAAAAGCGGTCATAGGGTGACCTTTGGCTCTCCATTTGCCTCGAAACGCCTCAATGTGTCATTTCACTTACCTTTGGAAGGACTATATATTGAGCACATATGGCATATGGATGGGAGGAGAAAGAGAGAGCAAGAGAACTCTAGTGGATTTTTGCCCTATCTTGAGTCTACACTCATTGATCCTTGTAGTTGTGAACCCTTTATGTTCACCTTCCAAACTCCTATCATAGTTTGAGTTTGCCATTCCATGGAGGATTGAAGTGGTGGAGGCACAAGTGGAGAGACCCAGATCTTGGTTCATATTGGTTGCCGACAAGAGGTCGTATCATATTGTACTTCTTGTTACTTATTAATAGAAATACTCATATTCTCGTCCATTAATGTTGTGAATGTTGTTTATACTACATTGGGATGCATTTACTTATAATATCATGGACCATTGCTATTGATGATGTTAATGTCGTTTATATATTATATGCGCTTGTTGTGTATTGGCTGTCAAGACTAATTTGCAGGTTCAAGTGCACGAGTTGAAAGCTCCAACGGGGATCTACATCAAACGTTTGGATCGAGGTTGGTTATATTCTTCTTTATCTTAGCATTGTCATTTATATAGCATAGCATTGAGAATTGAGTTAATTTCTGGTAGTCAGTTGTCTGTTGTGGTCCACCCCAAGCCATAGGAAGTTTTCTCCAACACAGAAATGGTGACTCTGCTGGGGAAAACATCCATTTTTGGGGATTTTTAGGCATTAGTCCTTATTTAGAGTTGTTGTGTGTCAAGTCTCTGTGTCATTGATTGGCCGTTAGGATACTCTATAGAAAACACCCTTTTTCTAAGCCATTGGACTCTTTTTCTGCTCATTTGCTTTTCCCTGTACGCGGGTGAGCCTAGTTCTGCCCGCGTCTACCCGCCTCTATCTGCACTATAGCCTGCGTGTACCCGCAGTTATTCCTTTGACAGTAGCGTACAACTCCGGGGGTGATTTGTTTATGGCCTTTGGTTGTTGCTGGGTTGATTATGAGTGTTCCTGAGTCTTCTTTGGCCTGGTTCCTGATCGTTCCAAGCCTTGGTTGTGACCAAAACTCCTCTTTTCTCTTGGTTTTGAGCCTCATTGGTTTTTACCCATTTTTAATTTTTTAGCTCATTCCATTGGCTGAGTCTTACTGTTTAGGATTTGCTAGGTTGTCTGAGTGATCTCCTGTGCATTTCTGTAACTAAATAGTGAGATTGTGCTTGCATTTTTCATTTCATTATATTGAAAAATACAAAAAAAAATAGTTTTGCATTTTCCTTTTACTTATAAGAGAAAATACAAAAAAAAAATACTTTTATGTACTGCATTTTGCATTAAGTGCTCGCTGCTTTCATTTAGGTTCTGCTTGTGCATTGGAAAATATAAAAGAGTTGCATTTTGATTTCGAAACCGTTGGATTGATTCTCATTCTAGTGGCGTTGTTTTTATTGGATAAATGAGTCTAGAGTTTGACGATTTTGCATACTATTGAGTCATATACATCACTAGTTTCACGACCATATCCTTTGAGTAACCATAGCCATTAAAATTAACGCCTAATCTTAAAATTGATTACAACGATTTTATTTATAGGGTACACCAACTAGCATAGGTTTAGAGTCTTGGAATAGATCATTGTGAGTAAAGAATCCAAGACTACTAGACGAAACATTATGTGTCTGACCAGGGAGTGGTGAAATCCATGGTACACATCGGTGTTCTAAGGAAGCTCTACTCAGACCAAAGTTAAGCATGAGGTCACGAGAGGTTGGTTGCGGAGATATCCCTCCAATACCGACTGAACTTGGGAGATATTTCCAGGGTTTGTTCGTATCTGGGGGTACCGGAGGTTCGTCCTCTTGTTCTTCGGGCTTAGCTACCCTGCCCATATGACGGATCCCACCTGCGACTGTCCCCCTGAGCATTGGTTATATTGTGGTGACCATAGTTTCCTTACCTAGGTATTGCATAGGGTGCTTGCAATGGTTATGTTGTTTGTATCCTGAGTCAAATAGGGGTCGAACAACACAGTTGTCGTTGTATAGGGACTTGACCCTGTGCACGCAGTGAAGTCTGGGGGCCATTATAACTGATTTTGTTACCTTTGGCTACAGTTTGGGAGTCTCAAGCCTCTCCTAGGCGAGACATATCGGCTCTAGTGTCGGGAGCTCATTTAGCCACTCTGTTTGTCTGCTCTTGGCTGTAGTTTCTCTAGGTGTGTGCTCTTGATTTACTGTTTTTGATCGATAGTTGGCCATTAGGGGACGCTCTGATTTTATATTCTCTCCGAAGATATCGTGGCATGGAGTCCTACTCTCCGTCGATCCCGTCAGTTGGCTGGCTTATAGCCTGCCAAACTTTCACGCCATGTTGCTAGGGGACGTCAATTGGCTCCCTCCGAGTCTTCGGATTCTTACGAAACATACGTCCTAGACGTCATGACTGCACACTCTAACACGGGAGAAATCCCTACAACTCCATCGGGTAGAGTCAAGCACACTTCAGACACCCCTACTCCTCGTGATGCGTGGGGGGGTGATCCACCGAAGACCCAGCCTAGTTTGTTTGGTTCGGATCCACCTGAGACCCAACCTAGTTTGTTCGGTTTGGATCCACCCGAGGACAACCCGTTTGATCCTTCATTTCCACATAATTATTTATACGGGATGCCAGAGTTACATGATGACCTAGGCCCTACGGTCAACCCTACCGCGTTCTCATATGGTATGCCTAATTACAATACAGTTGATCCTTCCACTGCTTTTGACAATCATGCTGGCACTAGTCATGGTGTTAGAAACACTGCACCCATTGGGGCAATACCCTCGCCGGGGGAACCGCGTTGTCCACTCACACACATAGTATGGGGATCGGTCACATTCCTCCTAACAATGCAAATGTTGGAAGACGACCGCCTCCTAGGGCTACCCAACCTAATAGGAACACTGCTCGCAATACGACTCGCCATCCACAACCTAATACACATGCCGCTACCCATCAACCTAGGGCCACTTTCACAAATGTTAATGTTACTCCCAACCACGGGGGTGGACATATACCACATACTTTTGCGTCCGCTGCCGTTACTAGTAATGCTAATGTAGGAGGTGGGAATATACCTTATCCTTATGGTCATAACGCCACCATTCGTGCTACTAGTAACACCAATGTTGGGGTTGGGAATACATCTCATGCTTATGGTCACCACATGACTGCTCACGCTAATCCTAATGCTTACGCTGGGGGTGGGAACATACCTTACCATCATGGTCATTACAACACGGTTCTTGCTACGAATAGTACGTATATGCCCCATAATTATGGTGGCAACCCTTACTACAACACAGTCGGTGCTGGCCACCAGTATAACCCACCTCAATATGGTGCCCAAAACACATATATACCTGCTTACTCTCACACGGGTCAGGTCGGAGGAGGTTATCAACCTTATGGCCATGGTCAGGCTTATGGTCAGTTAGGCCCGTATAATCAACATTTTCTTGGTCATGGTCAAGCTTATGGTCCATCTTATAATTCGGTTCCATACAACCAACCTTTTATGGGGGCTTATAATCAAGCTTTCTAGCCGCAGCTCCCGTTCCTTGCACGTTTGAATCTTTCGGATCTTTCGATGTTCACGAATGATCCAGAGTGTCACGACCCTAATTGGCCTCCGGTCCCTACCAAGCTCCCTTTAGACATTCCTAAGTTTGAGGGGAAAGGTGGTGAGGATCTGGGTGATCATGTCACAACATTTCACCTTTGGTGCTCTTCCAACTCGTTGAATCATGATTCCGTTCAATTACGACAATTTCAACGCACCCTCACGGGGACAGTTGTGAAGTGGTATGTTGAGTTGCCTGGGAACACTTATATGGGTTTCAATGAGATCGCTTTGGTTTTCTTGGATCATTTCTAGTTGCCGGTTTGTTACGATACTAGTACTGAACTTTTGTCTACCTTCCGTCATAATAAGGCCACACATATTTCTGACCACGTTCAAGAGTGGCGTCGGCGGAAGAGGTTAGTGAAAGCCAACATTCCTCCAGAGTTTCTGCTGGAATGGTTCCTCAAGTCTTTACTTCCATATATTGCTAAGGATGTTTCGATGTTCGGCATTGTGACTGAGGAACAAGCCATCTTAAAAGTCCAGCAGTTAGATTTACTATACTCTCAGTCTGGCATTTTGTATGACATTATTCCTGACGCACCGCGAACATGACATGAGCTCAAGTCAGTTCCTGGACCACATGCCAATGGCATTGTGGGATCCGCAAGTACTCGCCCTGTAGATTTGGTGGCTAATCAAATGCAAAATTTGTCGCTTAACCAGTCTATTCCCGGACAGGTTCACACCTTGTCCACTTCCAACCCGTCGTCCGATGTACACAATGTGCAATCGATGAACCCATCGGGTAACCAGCAACCTGGTGGTAAGAAGAAGGGGAGAAACAATTGTAAGGGTGGAAACAATGGGAACAATAATAGTAATCGCAATACCCCTCGTAAGGAGAATGCCAACCCTCCTCGGGAAGGTGAAAATGTTGGTGAGGACTGTAAACCTAGGCGTAAGTTGAAATTTCCTTGTAAGCTTTGCAGGTAAGATCATCTTACTCACTTGTGTCCTTGAATCGAAGAAGCATTGAAGCATCTTGCACAAAGCCCAGCTGTGTTGAAGGATCCCCTTCCTCATCATCAAAACATGACTTCGCATGCTCCCACCACTGGTTATGGACCTAATGAGACTGCAACGTCTTCTTCCAATACTAGTGGTTATGGATGCATGAATATGGTTCAATCGGAGGTTAGTGTTGCTGCTCGTCAACGCGATTATGGTACACCACAACCTAATATGGAGAGTGAGCCTCCCCCTCCTTTTAATAATTCCTTGCATATCGAGAAGCCCTCTATTATGCCGTGGATATCGAAAGGTGTTCTTAAGCACTCTACGCATAATCCCAATACTAGAGCTGCCCAGAACTACTCCATTGTAGAAGATTTGGGCCAAACTCCGTGTGCCATGTCGGCTCTTGAAGTTTTACAGGCGTGTCCTTCTCAAAGGCATGCCCTTTTGAGTGCGTTAGGAGTTCAGGATGGGGCGAGTCCCTGTGTTATCAAGTTTGACACTACTGATGTTCAACCTCGCTTACCTTACCACGTGGCTTTTCAAATCCATGTGGAGTGCCTTTAGAATTTCGTCAGGAGAACAGTGGTTGACGAAGGTGCTTCTGCGTCAGTGATGTCTTTAACTTGTTGGAAAGCTCTCGGCTTTCCTCCTCTACTCACATCTAGGACCATGCTCATTGCATTTGACGGTCGGTCATTTAAGCCGCATGGGATTATCCCTTCCCTTGTTGTCCGCTTGGGAGGTAAACCTGTGCCTATTGAAGTCGAAGTGGTTGATGCACCCATCGACTACAACCTTTTACTGGGTCGGAATTGGATGTACACTATGAAAGCTGTCGTGTCTACTATATTCAGAGTTATTTTCTTTCCACATGAAGGCAATATTGTGACAATCGATCAGCTGGATTTCGTTAATCCTCCTCCCACAGCATCCACGGGATCCGTAGTCCCGCAGGTTACAGATTCTTAGCCGGCAACTGGGAACATGGGTGTTGGTATGTACCCTTCATTGATGGGATCTTATGATTTCCCTGCACCTGTTAATTTTATTGGAACCATTTTCGACAATGCGTCTCCTCCTTTGCATAATGTACTATTCTGGACTTCATATTTTGATGATCTATGGACTTTACTGTCCACGAGTTCTACGTTTGGAGACATTGTGCACGTCGGGATGTCTATGCCACTGTCTGCTACTGAGCTTGCTTATCAAGATATTCAACAAGCCATTGTAGAGTCGGATCTCCCCTCTTCTCGAACAAATGAGGAAGATCCCATTACGCTGCCAGTTTGGGCAGCCGACTCATCTTGTTCGAACGATTGCCTTGATGGTACTTTACCCTCGGATGAAGCTATTATCGAGGCCATGTGTGGTAGTGAGAGGCCTTGGGAGGATATGCACCATCACTCTTATTTCCTTCCCAACCTCGATCTCGTCGAGCAAGAAGAGTTTAGGACGACTCTTGCCGAGATGGTTGGTCACCCTGTGGCTCTTTTAGGCTCATATGAGATTTTCGCGGAGGGGAACATGGCCAATATTTCCTCGACTATACCGATCAACATCTCTCGCACTCTCGAAAAGATTGAGAATGTTTACAACGGTGTTGATTGCTCTTCTAAGGAAGTTGCCATTTACACCGAATTGTTTACTGAACTTCGGGAAGATTTCACCTGGTCATATGAGGAGATGCCAGGAATAGACCCCAGTATTGTCGAACATGAGATTAGAACGTATCCTCATGCTAAACCAGTTTGGCAATGTCTTCGTGCTGTTAACCCTAGGAAGGCAGCAGCTATTAAGGCAGAGGTGGAAAAAATTATCAGAGCTGGTTTTATCTACCCCGTTCCCCTTACCGAATGGGTGTCAAACCCCGTTCCTGTGGATAAGAAGCAGGGAACGATCCGCGTATGCATTGATTTTAGAGACCTGAATCATGTGTGTCCGAAAGACAATTTCCCCATGCCATTCATTGATCAGATCTTGGATGCTTGTGCGGGAAGTGAGATTTTTTCATTCATGGACGGCTTTTCGGGATATAACCAGATTCAAATCAAACCCAAGGACCAACATAAGACTACTTTCATTTTCCCTTGGGGTACGTTTGCATATCGTAAAATGCCCTTCGGCCTTAAAAAATCCAGAGCTACGTTTCAGCGTGCGATGACCTATGCCTTTCACGACCTTAAAAGTATAATGGAGGTTTTCTTGGATAATCTTGCCGGTCATTCTCGCAAGAGAATGGGCCACCCCAAGCACCTCTGTTGGATTCTCGAACGATGTATACACTACAAGATCCAATTGAATCCCAATAAATGCATCTTTGCGGTAAGGTTAGGTTGCCTTCTAGGATTCATAGTTACGAAAGAGGGTATTAGAGTCGATCCTCTTAAAGTTGAGGCAATACTTTGGTTTCCTCCTCCGCTCAACTTGTTTCAAATTCAGAGCCTCCAAGGGAGAGCTACTCTCCTACGTCGCTTTGTAGTCAATTATGCTATTCTTACCAAAGGTTTCGCGCGCTTGTTGAAGAAAGACACACCGTTTATCTGGGATGAGCGAGCCCAACAGTCTTTCGATGCCCTTAAGAAAGCTTTGGTATCAGCCCCTGTGCTTAGTCCACTCGACTTCGCACGAGATTTTATACTTTATGTGGCTGCGTCTCAAGAGACGATTGGCATGGTCTTAGCTCAGGTTGATGATGTGCTCGTCGAGCATGTGATCTATTACCTTAGTCGAAATATAGTAGACGTTGAACTGAGATATACTCACGTGGAAAAGTTGGCACTTGCGACTGTCCATGCAGTCCAACGGTTACGACACTATATTTTGCTTAGAACAACCACAGTTGTAGCGCATATCAATCTGTTTCAGTTCGTGCTATCACAACGCCTTATAGGGGGGAAGTACAATAAATGGATTGTGATCCTTCGGGAGTTCGATCTCAATTTTGCTTCGGCGAAGTCGGTGAAATCATTGGTGTTTGTTGAGCTTATGTCGAACCTTCCGAGACTTGATGAGGATGTCATCCATGAAGATTCCTTTGTGGATGAACAATTGTTTCTCATCTCGTAGGAGGACCCTTGGTATGGGAATGTCATTGTATATCTCCAAACTTTGAAGTTTCCTCCGCATTATTCGTGGGACGAGCGACGGCGTGTGAAACATCACGCTAAATATTATACTATCATCGGTGACACTTTGTATCACCGAGGAAAGGATTCTATTCTCCGTCGTTGCTTGACTCACGAAGAAGCAGAGCGTGTGCTTAATTATTGCCATGCTGGGGCATGTGGCGGTCACTTATCCGGGCTTGCTATAGCCCAACGTATTATGCGAGCTGGTTACTTTTGGCCTTCCATCTTTAAATATTTTGTGAACGCTGTGAAGAGATGTCACCCTTGCCAGGTGTTTTCTCGGAATATACGCTTGCATCCAGCACCCCTCCATCCGGTCATCACCATCGGTCCCTTCACCAAGTGGGGGGTGGATTTCATGGATTGCAAACCAACTTCGGCTGGGGGGCATCACCATATCATAGTGGCCATGGACTACTTTTCCAAATGGGATGAGGCCATGCCTACCGTAAAAGCCGATGGTGCTACAACAGCCCATTTCGTGTTCAATCAGATTATCACTCGGTTCGGTATTCCGAAAGAGATTGTCACTAACCACGGCAGTCACTTTCAGAACAAAATGATGGAGGATTTGTCACTCAAGCTTGGGTTTCATCAAGAACACTCATATTCTTACTATCCCCAAGCGAATGGCCAGGTTGAAGCAGTCAATAAGTCTTTAAAGACCATTCTCCAACGTACCATCCAACAAAGCAAGAACAACTGGCATATTATGTTATATCCTGCTTTGTGGGCGTATCGAACCGTAGTCAAGACTGCCACCGAGTTCTCACCATTTCAACTAGTACACGGTGTGGAGTCGATTTCACTGATTGAATGCGAAATCCCTTCGCTTAAACTGGCCATAGAGCTCCTCCCTGATACGACGGGTACTGAGCAATGTTTAATCCACCTTGAGCAACTTGACGAGCAGCATCGAGATGCCGCCATGGCTATATATGCTAATAAACGTCGTGTTAAGGTTCAGTACGATAGGTCTGTCTGTCCTAGGCAATATGCTGAAGGTGACTTGGTCCTCTTATATGACCAAGCTAAAGAACCCCTGGGGGCAGGCAAGTTTAACCCCATGTGGCATGGTCCTTACATTGTGAGGCGTGTCCTGGAAAAAGGAGCCTATGAATTAGAGGACTATGAGGGGAATGTCTTGAAGGAGCCTAGAAATGGGCTCTACCTCAAGCGGTATTACGCTTGAACTTCTAGTTCGGGCTAATACTTTTGTATACTATTGTATAGTTGCTTTTGTACATAGTTTAGATTTCTTTTGGTTTTCAGGTCTGCTGAATTGCTTCCATTTGATTGACAGATGTCAAGGGAATTTTCTACGTTCTTAGGATTCGTGGATGGTGCTAGCTATCATACGCAACAGCTTGCTTCTGCTGCCTAGGTTATTTATTCACTCAACCACCTAGTTGTGTCCTCAGGAGGTGCTTGTCTTGGTCCTACATCTAACAATGTGGCTGAGTATAGTGCCATGATTGAGCTACTTCGGGATGCTATTTCACATGGTATCCAGTCTTTAGAAGTCCGCCTGGACTCACAACTAGTTGTGTCTCAGTTGAATGGTCAGTACCATGTGAGGGATCCTACGTTACTAGGGAAATTCTTAAGGGTAAGACTCTTGGAACGACATTTTGTTTCAATTACATACATTCATGTTCCGAGAAGTTTTAATCATATATCTGATGCATATGCTAATTATGTCCTAGATTGACATTTGTCACATTCATAATGAAGCACACAAATAAAAGATACATTCATACATTTGTACATACACACATATAGTAGAACCAGAGAACCATAGTTTTTATAAATAATATGTCCAAAATGGTAGTGTCATAATACAAAACTGGAGCCCGTAGCCCTCAAAAATATACATATCGATACAAAAATGGGACTCTGAGATGTCTAATCCCTACAAGGAGGCCTAGACTCCGCCCTGGCAGGATGTGTCTAATAGTAATACTGTACTGCATTTGCTATACGCTGCAATAGTCGCACCCAGTTACCCGGTACCCCCACCACATGGCGCTGCATATCCTTTGGTAGCTACGCTATCTATATACCTGGTACCTTGTTGGCCATCTGTGATAGGTTGGTCCGCAGAGTCTATAGTGTACGCTCTGCTGCAGCACCCACTGCCTCATCACCCCTGCCCCGTCGACGATGTCTCGGGAAGCCCTGGGGTCTTACTGGATCCTTGTCTGCACGCAAACAATAAAACATTAATATGTGATACTACCCCCAAAAAGATTTTTGCATTCACATCTATAATAAAAAATCCATAAAAAATTAATACACAAAAGCATAAAAAGAGTACTCACCCATGTCTCCAAACGCTGCATCTGGTGGAAGCGACATGTCACGATCCTGGCGGAAGTCTATCCCTGCATAAGGGTAGTCATCTATAGCTGTGACCTGTCGGTCCCATCAGTGAAAGAACTCCTCTGTGTATGGTGATGCCTGACGGCCACCACCCTGTCGTGTCAAGACCTCTGCCCACTGGGTCAGGGCTAGGTCGCGGAGACTATGAGGAGGGACTTCAACCCTCGGACTGAGCCTCGGAACTCGCTCAAAGAAGAAGCTGCATAAGATACTGCCGTATCCAAAGTTTTTTGCCTCCCCTTGCTTGCACTCCGTTAACTGGGTCTTCATGGACCCTAGTAGCGTTGTGCACCAGTCAAATATCATGGGCTGCATACACTGCGACGCATAGAACATCACTGGCCTGGATGCTTGGTGAAGAGCTTTTGAACCAGAAATATGCACTAAGGTAGACACTATAACCTTCATGCTCAGATTGACTATGGCTCTGATGGGCACCTGACTTCCCACTACTCGAGTATTTGCAACACAATACCGCTCTATATAGTTGGGAATGGTGATCCCACCACCCACAGAACGAGATCAAAGGCTTGCAACTTCACCTCGCCGGGACAAACTAGTAATGAAATAGATATCTTCCACTTCCAAAGTGAGTATTTTCCCGTCTAGGTTGAAGTTTTGTGCATCTATGTCCCAGTAATCTATCAAATGGTGGAGCAATAGGTTTTGGGCCCTCAAACCTCCTATGTTCCAAAATTTGTATAGCCAACATGCTTGTAAAGCTTGCTGTGCAGGCACATCATTGCGGACGACCTCATCCACAAGGTCATGTTCCCTCTCTCTCCACTCTAGAACCATCCTAGAGGAAGAAAAAACAAAGAGTTTAGTCATTTGCATTTAAAAACTAACTTCACGGTCGTACCCATGGGCAATTTCGCTCACAGAGGCAGGTACCCACAGTCAACGGATGCATTGACTGTGAGTACCTTGCCCTACCCGCGACCCGCATAGTTATAGCCCGCGGGTACCACCGTGATCATTTAGGGCTTGGCCACATAAAAAATTCAACCACTGAAAATTGAAATAAAAGCATTGAAATGAAAGGTATGGATGAGACTACCAACCTACTCCTAACGGTTCGATGATCGGACGCCTGTAGCTCCTAGAATCAACAATTGAACTTCAAGGTGAAAACTAACCACAAAACTCCAAATGGGTAAATAGTTAAAATGAATTGTAAATTGTAAATTTTTATTACTATTTATAATTTTGAAACCCACTTGTCTATAGTTTTCACCCTTTTAAGCTATTTTGGACTAATATAATGTCTTGGAGTAGCATTTTTTTACCAAATTTCTTCGGCGACAGTTGTTTTGGACCATTTCGCACCTACCGCAGGTATATTTCACACCTGGCATATAGGTTAGATGACATTCTCACATGCATTATGCATTTGACCTTTTGACCATTTTCATAAACCCTAGGTGCGACCTCGCTTCTTAACCGACACGGAGCCTTCACACTGTTATGGAAGTGTCGTTATGTGGCGATAGGGCCTTTCCGAACACGGGTACCCTAGTTAGAACCCCCGTTTGCATTATGGTGCCCATGTCGTTGTTTGTCCTTAGGATCGGAAGTCCTTTATAGTTACGCCATGATTTTGCGATAAAGACTCATACTCTACTTTGTCTTATGTTGGCCACCTCCCATAAGGACTCCCCCATTTATATCAAGTTGTGATTGCATTGCATCATCCTGCTTGCCACTTGAGCCTTGTGTCGGCTCCCGCTTACTCAGTTGTTAGCCTAGTGCCTGAGCACTTCTCCCTGTTAAGCCCTGCATAGCTTCCATTTGTCCTTCACAATTTGATGACCTTTTGAACCTGAGGGAACACCCCCCCCGAGTGTCCACATCCTGCATACGCTTCCTTGCATTGATCATAGGTATGTTGTAACATCCCAAAAATTATCAAAAATTAAAAAAAAATTATAACAGCAATAATTATCAAAGTTGTTAATGCGGAACATATAAATTAACTTGATTTCTTAACTAAGATGATTAGTAACGATGACACGTCGTACTTCTCCACTACTTATGATTTAATTGTATTTGCTACTTCAGAATTATGCGGATGTTAATCTTTTGAACGAAAGATCCTTTATGATTATGTATACTAGTACAGTTTACAAATTTGTTTAAGTTCTTGGTTATTAATGCATGCTGTTACAGTTTGTACTGTTATGATATTCTTGAAGGAGTGCTGACAGTTTGTTTGTATGTTGACAAAGGGGTCCTACGAGGCACCCTGGAGCTTACTTAGCTACGTTTAGCTAAGGCATTTGAATCTTGTTTCCATGTGCAGACCGCAGGTAAGAAATCCTATAAGACAGCATAATTTAAGAGTACTTGTTTCTTTCAATTCATCGTCAATGTAAAATGCTAAGTACTTCCTTGCGACACCAGTGACTGGAGGTATGGATACATGGTTCTGATCCTAGTTTAAATATTGTCTTACAAAGCTCTTCAATGTTATCATTCCATGTCGTCCAAAAGTTCTGTTATGATGCTACATTTATGGTCATAAGACTACTGTCATTAATATTAAAACAACGATACTAGTATCTATTAAGTATGCTATTGTGAAGCTTGTAGCAATAATGATTACACCTTCGAAATATCATCATACTTGGCGTCTATAATCTTAGATTAATCTATGTCATGTATTTATCATTTCAATTCACAGTTAAATATATGGAAAGTATAGTGATTACTGCTGGTACTCATGAACTTAGTAAAAGAATGAATATCGTCATTATTTAAGCTATGCTTATAGTATTACATTCGTTGTTAGGCTTCATAATACATAGCTAACATTTCTAATATACTACACGTATGATAATTAAGCAATGGACTTACTGTTGAATGTGTATTACCCAATTATATATACTTATAGATTCATATTAATATTTTGGGTTGGATAGCATGCTATAGTGTTGTAATATCCCGAAAATACCAAAATAAAAAAATAAAAAATATTTATAATAGCAATAATTATTAGAATTATTTAATGCGGAACATATAAACTAAATCGAAATCTTAACTAAGATAAATTAATGACGATGACACATCATCGTCCTCAAATAAATATAGTTGTAATTTCTATTTTAGGTATAAACGGATGTTAACCTCTTTAACGAAAGATCTTTGTATGCTTATGTAAACAAGTACAGTTTACAATTTTGTTTAAGTTCTTGGTTAATATTACATGCTGATACAGTTTGTACTGCTTTAATATTCTTGATGGATTCCTGACAGTTTGTTTGTTTGTTAATAAAGGGGTCCTATGAGGCACCCTAGAGCTTACTTAGCTACGTTTAGCTAAGGCATTTGAAACTTGTTTCCATGTGCAGACTGCAGGTAAGAAATCTACAAGACAGCATAATATTTAGAGTACTTGTGTTTTTCAATTCATCGTCAATGTAAAATGTTAAGTACTTTCTTGCGACATTAAAAACTGAAGGTATGGATACAAGGATTCTACTCCTAGCTTAAGTATTGTTTTACAAATCTCCTTAATGTTATCAATCCATGTCGTCCAAGCTTTCTATTATGATGTTACATTTGTCGTCATGAGACTACTGTCAGTGATATTAATACAACAATACTATTATCTATTTAAGTGTGCAATTACGAGATTTGTAGGAATTTACACCTTCGAACTATCATTATAGTTGGCGTCTTACAAAATCTTAGACTATTCTATGTCTTGTATTTAGCATTTCAGTACACATACAAACTATAGAGATGAAGTAGCTATGTATGTTATAGCTACCATTTATTTACATAATGCACGGCATAATACTCGATTATTTCGATACCAATTTAAACTTTGGGATTATATAAAACATGCACCACATATTACTATATAATATGATTAGTTTTTACTATACCAAGCTATGAAAAACAAAAGCAATATTGTGCTTTACTATATGAAATCCTAACTATACCCTTAGCACCATAGGATATTATCCTATTGTCACGTCCCCATCTTGACCCTATCACATTAAAAATTGTAAATGATGTAATCTTGTTATATAATCGTGGTGAGGAGCTTAAGGCCAAGGCCTCGCCATGGATTTATTGATGCATATGGTTTACGTGCTAGCCCGGCATAGTGGAATTGTAATATCATGTAAATATGCATTTAATAAAATACCCACAACTAGCTATGCAATGCAACAAAGAGATGGGGGCATGATTTTACAAGGAATTGGGAGGGAAAACATTCAAACCCTTGGAGCCAATCAAGTCAAGCCAAGTGTCAATGAGAGAACCCATCAAACCCTCAACTACCCATGTTGACTTTTGTATCCAATCATTCAAAGAGTTGGTTGAGGTAGTTAATGCCTTGGGAATGGAGAGGTATGGCTGTCCAAATTCGGGTATGGGCAAGCCACCCTTCATGGAAAATCGTGTTTGTCTCCTTGGGCAAGAAAAGAGCCACGAAATTGCTCTCTAAGCCATTATTCACCATTGCCTTGCTCTCTCACGCGGCTCTAGCTGCCTGGGCGTTTTCCTCCCTAAGTTTTCTGTGTTCCCCTTCATCTTTTAGCTGGGAAGGGGCGTTTTTGTGTTGATTACCAGTGGGGAAGAGAACATAACGTTTTTGGGTCTTCCTGGAGGTCATTTAGGCCATTGGAAAGGATCATAACTAGTGGGAGAAATCGGTTTTGCTCCCTGGGGGTTGAATTCGAAATTCCACAGTTCGCTTGGGTGAACCACGAGTTGGGAGAGCCAATGTGGTCCCTGTGTTGTGAGTACCTCTGTTGTAAATTTGTTAGGGTATGGGTAATGGGTAATCCATTGTTTTGGCTTGAGCTTGAGAGTATGCATCCAGGGTTCAAGTGTAGCCTGATAAACCCAGTTGGACTGGCTTGGCTGAGATGAAATGTTTAATGGGTTGTGTGTGAGCTTGAATGTCCCCTTTTCCTTGTGAGAATCATGCCCAGCTCGGGGGTGGTCTCTGAGTGCTGAAATAATACAGGCTGGGCAGAGACCTACGGTTGGGTGGAATGTTGCAGCGCCATAGCTAGTTGTTTGGGGACCATTCTACCATAAAGATAAGTGTTTCTTTGTCTATGTGATTTACTTCTGCAATGTTTAATTGGATGACTATTTTGATATGTTGTATGCATATGATATGTGTGTGGGTAATGCTTTAAATTCCGTTGTGCATAATTTCTTGTCTCCCATCTGCACACATCTCTTTTAATGGTGTGAATCTAATGAATGGGCTGAATTTTTATGAAAAGCCCCAGAGATTGTCATCATGTACTCTCCCTTGCCTTGGATGGATGGGTGGGTACGTGACAGATGGTATCAGAGCTGCTGGTTGCAGCATTGGGCCTTCATGGGCTGCCTATCATAGTGGCAGAGGTAAGTATTCCTCCTGCTCAAACTGATCCTTAAGAAAATTTCAGATTTTCAAAATTCTTCTAAGTGTTTTTGGAAATTTTTCTAAGTCTGTATCGGAAGGAACTTGCAAGATTTTCGCCGAAGTTGGCGGAAGAACTTGGTGAGTTCCTCCACAATGATTCGGCAGAAAATCAATAAGTTCGCCGAAAAATAAGGAAAATACCGGCGGAAAGTTATGAGTTTTGGGCCGAAACGGATTGGAAAGAAAAGCTGAGTTTTCGACCGGAAGAACTCGGCGAGTTGGTCCGCAACGGCGGAAGGACTCGGTGAGTCGGTCCAAAAAATTTCAAAAAAATTTCTAAGTGTCTTTTCGGTAGAAGAACTCAGCAAGTTGGTCTAAAACGGTGGAAGAACTTGGGGAGTTGGCCTACAACGGCAGAAGAACTTGGCAAGTTCGTCCGCAATTGCGGAAGAGATCGGCGAGTTGCTTCGTAACGGATTGCCCATAAATTTTAACTTCGGCGAAAAAGATGGAAAATTTTCGAAAGGAAAAGTTGAGTTCGATCAGAAGAACTCGGCAAGTCGCCCCGCAACGGCGGAAGGACTCGGCAAGTTCGTCGAAAAAATTTTCTAAGTGTTTTTGGCGTCAAAGAGGAAAATTCGGGAGAACTTGGCAAGTTGCTCCGAAACGGTGGGAGAACTTGGCAAGTTGCGCCGAAACGGCGGGAGAACTTGGGGAGTTGCTCCGAAATGGTGGGAGAACTTGGGGAGTTGCTCCGAAACGGCAGAAGGAACTGGCGAGTTTTCGCCGAAGCGGCGGAATGGTCGACCGGAAGAGATGGATGAGTTCGTCCGCAACACCGAAAGAAACTCGGCAAGTTCGTCCGCGACACCAGAAGAACTCGGCGAGTTCATCCGCAATGGTCAGAAGAGAATTGCCAAGTTTGCCAAAACAGAAAATTTCAGTGGCTTTCCAGGGTGAAATTCAGGCGCTAAAAGCTGAAAATGGCCGTGAATTTATGCGTCAGATTGCGCGAAATTGAAGGTTTAAAAATAAATAAAAAATAAAAAAACGAGGGCGCTGCCCTCGACCCGCCCTGCAGTGGCATAAAGGGGCAAGCCCCCTTGACCCCCGTCGTCTCCCGGAGACAGTCATTGAAAGTGTGAAATGCATTCTCTATGCTTGGGATGAGAAGCATGAATTGCATTAAGAGTAGTTGGCTGTAATATGCCTTGCAGAAGAGTAATGGGAGCGGCAAGGCAATGTTGATAAAGGGAAATTCCTCACCTTAAACTACTTATGTTTATAGCATAATAATTGCATATAGCAAGAATGAATATTATACACGTATGTATATGTTGAATCGCTAATTCATGAGAAGATCATAGCTAATGAATCCTTATGTGCTTGGTAGGGAAGCCAAGAAAAGGATCAGCTATGATGTGGAGGAGGAACTCCATGTCATGATGAGGAATTGGAAAGGGAGAATTCCTTAACTCCTCCATTGCTATTATATTTATATTTCTGAGTTGTCTATATTGAAAATTATGGCATAGGGATGCTGGAAATGCAAAAGGATAGATAGATGAAGTAAATATGTACTAAATGGCATATTGCACAGTGCATGTGAAAGTGTTTTTTTTTGCGTGTATATGATATTGCATATTAGTAAAATAGTGAGGTTTTACATATGCAATGAGCCACTTAAGATAATTATTGTGGTTGCTAATAATTAGTCATGTTCACATTGGTTGTAGGACCAAAGCCAACCAAAGCATGGCTAAGGATGTGGATGATGATTGTTGCATACAACCTTATGAAGAGAGGATGGTGCAACAAATCCGTGATCATGATGTTGGAAAAATGACGGAGTAGCCTTGGTGAGAGGCCAACTGATCAGGTAACATCAAGCGATGTTAATGACAGCCATGCAGGTAATAGTTATTTATGCTTAGTTGCATGAATGTTGAAGGAGGATTTGGTAAGATCCCTTCAACTACAATTAAACTATGGTGATTTGGTTTGCATGTGATATTGAGTGCCTGAATGTGAATGTCAACCTACCAAGTATGGTGAGGTATGGGGTAGTAAGGTCAAGGAACCCTCTACCATATGACTATTTTAAATACTAGAATGCATTCATAGGGGATTATATCATGCCATTTGTGTATGTTGGTTGTGAGTTAAGAAACCAAAGCAAGTGAGGACTTATGGTCCTATCATGGTAGTGCATGCTATGTGGGGAAGACATGGTTAGGCCATAATATGTTTGAAGGCATAATATTCGTGAATTAATGCAAGGTTGCATTGAGGGGATGTGCAGTAAAAATATTTTGTACAATCTTGTGGTTATGCACGAAATGGTGATCTATTTAATGAGATGCTGTGAATGCAGGAGAATGATTGAATATAGAAGGTAGACATGTTGATGAGCTACCAAGAGTGCTCTGTTGGAAGAACATAATTGCATGAAATGTGAAGTAATGAGTATTTACTGTTTATCTAAATTGCATGGATAGTGTGACTGTGTCTTGCAATTTTAATGCATATATAGAAAGGTATATATTTCATTGCATTTAAAATGTTAACAGCTGAAAGTGTTTGAATTATTTAGCATTATAATTCTGAGATCACTTCAGTAACTGTTGTAGCAATGAAAGGGTTATATGCATAGATACTCATAACGTGTTTGGCTGATTGAAATTTCAGTTTTCAAGTAGAAAGGTCTTGCGTATGGCAATGAAGATAAGTCCATAGTAAAGACTAGGATCTACCATGTGCAAAAGCCAAAGGTTATGAGAAGGTTCTCATGGTTGTAATTTATGCATGAAACAAATCTGAAAATTGTTTGGTTTAAGTTTATAAGAATAGTCTCATAGTTGCAAATTTAATTTCTGTAGGAAAACAGATTTACAAATTTCAGATTTGAGAATTTGCTTATAATTGCTAATGACTGTTTGGCTTATATAGAATTGTGTCAGGAGGACATGTTGTAGGTGGATGTTCAGGTATGGTAGCAAGGGTGAAACCATAATGGACAGAGTGATACCACTTACGAGAGCCAAACAATATGAGGATAGCCTCATTGCTGAGCAAATCAATTTCTGTAGGAGACAGAATTGTAAATTCATGTTGAATTTAATTATTACTGCCATTGATTGGTTATGAAGCAATTAGATTTGAAGCTTATTGCTAAATGTTGCTAACTGTTTGGCTATTTGATAAGTGTGCCAGGATGACACATTGCAGGAAGACCATGTGTGATGGCCTATAGAAGCCAAACCAGATGGGAAGGACCCCATGCTTTGGAAATGGGTTTCAGGTGAAACGCCATTGATAATGTCTCAGCCAAACCGCATGTCAGTAAACCATGAAAGTGAGATGGTAAAGCTATGCCCAGAAGGCATGTGAGACACATCTGGAAAATGAATGAGTATTATGTGACCCTAGACAAGAACATGCATGTCTAAATTATTAGGGTTAATATGCAGATCATGCTCTAACTTATTTATATCATTGCAGACTGCTTGAGTATGATTAGGGCCTACATGGCACACATCGAAAAGGGGGTGCACACCTTTTCTGGTGATGGGTCATGATAGGGTTTTCAATATTGACTACACCCTAAGGGAATGGACGCATTCCTGGTGTTTCAATACTTGATAGTGAATGATATGGATTATGGTTACAAAATTGAACAACAATACTGATGAGATTGCTTATCCTTCTTGTGTTGTCGGCCTACACAGATGTAGATTGATACTACACATTAAAGAGGCAAAGTGAAGAAGGGTACGCAAAAGGACTGTACAGGAATTTGTAACCTTTTTATGCTCACATGAAATATTACTAGAAGGGATGGACAGGCTCGAAGAGTTGTGTAATAAGAAGAGTTGTCATCCTTGTGTGAGGGGGATCATGCTAACCTACAGTCCAGAAAGTCACCTATAAAGTTCCTAAAAGGAACCACCGATTTGCACAAGAGAAGGAGTGGCATCCTTGTATGAATGAAGAGTTGGTGTGTGTGAAGGGTTATGGTGCAAGAAGGTACGGTGACATTGGTAAAGGCATAAAATCTCTACTGGGACAACAGTGGGAGGGCAGGCGCTGAAGACTAACTGAAAACCCTGAGATGCCTATGGCTCCATAGTAGAGCCTTGACCTATAATGGTCAGGTGGCGCAGTTTCCTTCCATTGGTCGATGACCCAGACGAATGTGTTGGCTCGGCAATGGAGAGGGCCAACCAGGTATGGGACTGGTTGGGCACCACCAAATGCTTGGTAAATCCAGTCGACGTGAAGGTGTACTGGTGAAGCATTAACTACATCCAAGTCCATAGGTGATCCCAAGGCTTGCAAAGCGAAGCAGGATCCTGTGGACCAGAGAGGAAACGCACAATACAGATAAGTATTCATTTTCATTTACGTCTTGTTTAGAATAATGAATATTTCAGGTATAAGTCTTATGACAACCAAGCTAATACACTGTTGTTTCTTTGTTGGAAACCTTGGCCATTGCAGGAAGTAAGGACCCTAAAAGAGCCACAAACGCTTGGTAAGCTGGAGAGTAACTGGTTGTGCACTATGAAATTCTTGATAAAACCATAGAGTAACTGGTTGTGCACTATAAAATTCCTTGGTAGAACCAGAGAGTAACTGGTCGGGCACTATAAAATTACTGGTAAATCTAGAGATTAAATGAGTAGGCGATATGAAATTTTGATAAATCCAGAGAGTAACTGGTTGGGCATTCACTACTTAATATTGTGAAACAGCGTGTATGCTATCCCAATACCCCTTAAACAATTGATAAAACCAGTTAGCGTACTAGCCTGGCATTGCCTCTTCGAATGATTGTGGAGTAGCCTACGTGCTGGCCCAACATTCATAATTGTGTTCACGGGGAAATCCAAGGCTCGTATAGCAAAGAAAGATCCCGTGGAATAAAGTGAAGACATCTGATACAGATAAGTATTTGGTTATATTGCAACTTCTTGCTTATGAATATACGTGTGTATATGATTTGATTATGATTTCTCAAACTCTTGTCTAGAGATAAACCCTATGAAAATACACTAAACATGTGAATTGATTCAATGTTTGAGTGTAGGTATTGTTGGAAGCAAGGACTATGAAAGCATTTGGAGGATGCATGTGGACATGTGACCATCCTAAAGAGAGCCCAGTATGAGCGGTAATGAAAGATGGTGCTAGTGGAACTGTGTGGGTCCCAGCAGCCAAAGGTTCTGTAAGCAATAATGGGGAAGGGTTCTCTAGTTGAAAGGCATTAGACAGACCTTAGACACTAAAGTGTCATAGCCAAGAAAGGGCAAGTCAAGCATTCACATTGAAGTGAAAGAGGCTAAGGAGAATAGAACCACAAGTGATGGTGTGGCTCCGGATTGGAACAAGACTAAGAGGGGGAAACTCTTACTCTTCTCTTTCCTTTTGACTGATGCATCTTAGAAACAAAAGATTGTTAAGTGCATGTCATAAATGAAAACAAATTGTGTTTAATTGCTTGAAATGAATTGTGAATGCTGAAATAGTTATTTTCCTGTGAAAGGATGAACATGAATGAGTTCATGTATATGTGGGAAAGCATGAAATGTGTGGAAGTCTCATGAGTAAAGCATGGACGTTCCAAGTTAATTGGGAAAATAATTGACTAATTTTAATATTGTGTTATGCTTTTCCTAACAAGAATTGCCATGATGAGTCTCACAGGAGAGACATTGAAAGCCATTGTTGCAACTGTTACTAGCCAAGTGATTGCTAGTGAGAAAAGCGAGAGCCAGTTGTGCACATTGATCATGGCAGCAAACCAAAAGCTATTTGATTTGGCTGCAAATCTTCCTCCGATAGTTACCAGGACAGCAAGAAAGATGGCATCCATGAAATTCTAGACTTGTAGATCAACTGGAAGGTGAATAAAAGGAAGGGATTATTGTGGAGCAATGCCCACATGCAGAGATGAAACACAGTACAGACCTGCCACCAATTGTGAATTTTGAGGCATGTGTAAAGTGGGTATATATTCTGAAGTATTGGAACATCGAGGACAGTGTTATTCTAAGGGGAGGGGAATGTTATGTCCCCATCTTGACCCTATCACATTAAAAATTGTAAATGATGTAATCTTGTTATATAATCATGGTGAGGAGCTTAAGGCCAAGGCCCCGCCATCGATTTATTGATGCATATGGTTTACGTGCTAGCCCGACAAAGTGGAATTGTAATATCATGTAAATATGCATTTAATAAAATACCCACAACTAGCTATGCAATGCAACAAAGAGATGGGGGCATGATTTTACAAGGAATTGGGAGGGAAAACATTCAAACCCTTGGAGCCAATCAAGTCAAGCCAAGTGTCAATGAGAGAAATCATCAAACCCTCAACTACCCACGTTGACTTTTGTACCCAATCATTCAAAGAGTTGGTTGAGGTAGTTAATGCCTTGGGAATGGAGAGGTATGGCTGTCCAAATTCGGGTATGGGCAAGCCACCCTTCATGGAAAATCGTGTTTGTCTCCTTGGGCAAGAAAAGAGCCATGAAATTGCTCTCTAAGCCATTATTCACCATTGCCTTGCTCTCTCACGCAGCTCTAGCTGCCTGGGCGTTTTCCTCCCTGGGTTTTCTGTGTTCCCCTTCATCTTTTAGCTGGGAAGGGACATTTTTGTGTTGATTACCAGTGGGGAAGAGAACAGAATGTTTTTGGGTCTTCCTGGAGGTCGTTTAGGCCATTGGAAAGGATCATAACTAGTGGGAGAAATTGGTTTTGCTCCCTGGGGGTTGAATTCGAAATTCCATAGTTTGTTTGGGTGAACCACGAGTTGGGAGAGCCAATGTGGTCCCTGTGTTGTGAGTACCTCTATTGTAAATGTGTTAGGGTATGGGTAATGGGTAATCCATTGTTTTGGCTTGAGCTTGAGAGTACGCATCCAGGGTTCAAGTGTAGCTTGATAAACCTAGTTGGACTGGCTTGGCTGAGATGAAATGGTTAATGGGTTGTGTGTGAGCTTGAATGTCCCATTTTCCTTGTGAGAATCATGCCCAGCTCGGGGGTGGTCTCTGAGTGTTGAAATAATACAGGTTGGGCAAAGACCTACGATTGGGTGGAACGTTGCAGCGACATAGCTAGTTGTTTGGGGACCATTCTACCATAAAGATAAGTGTTTCTTTGTCTATGTGATTTACTTCTGCAATGTTTAATTGGATGACTATTTTGATATGTTGTATGCACATGATATGTGTGTGGGTAATGCTTTAAATTCCGCTGTGCATAATTTCTTGTCTCCCATCTGCACACATCTCTTTTAATGGTGTGAATCTAATGAATGGGTTGAATTTTTATGAAAAGCCCCAGATATTGCCATCATGTACTCTCCCTTGCCTTGGATGGATGGGTGGGTACGTGACACCTATACCAGCCACGAATACGATCATAACAACTTTATTAAGATCATGGCTTAAGTGGTAGTTTGAACTATGCTGTAAGTATGAGCTCGTTCCCTAAGTGTTAATGTTAAAAGTAAATGTATTTGCCCAAGTCTCGATGTTAATGTGATGAAATGACGGGTATTAACTTCTATTTGCAGTTTGACAGAGTTACTGTTTGTGAATTAAATGCACTCCATAATGGAATGGGTGGCTGTAATCCCACGTAGTCTAACCTTGTGAACTTTGATTGATATTGTAGTTGGGAGTTCTAGCTGGCAATGATGCCCTGTCGCCTCTCCTCCATGCTGTACATTGTATCGTTCCTTGGCATGCAGGGTTGGCAACTCTGATGGTTGTTGGAATTTAATGAGATATTAATGGGAGGTTGCTCGACTTTTAACGTAGCACTGTTGGCTCTTTTCTATCCGTTGATTGCTCCAGATCTTGGTCGTTGATTTGTGTAACCCTAATTCGTGTTGTTTGTATTGATGGCAAGTTTCTCGGCCCTTCATTGTTTTGTTGTAATGAGGCCGACAGGCTGCCAAATTTTTAGGGTTAGAGGACGTGTTCTTCCAGGGTTTCGACCCTGTGACTTATGAGAGCAAAAGTTGAAGTGTTGTAGGCTTGGCTTCGTGCCATAGAGCCGTGATGTCGTAGTATGAAGGGTAGATAATCATCATCTGTTGAGAGTAGTTGGTAGTTTGCCCTTTGGCTCTTTCGAATGGTGGTAACGCCTTCTGGTTTTTCCTGCGTGTATGAAAGATTACAGTCGACCTCTGGTTTCGCCATTGATATTTGGAATAACACTCTACAGGGTAAGTAAGTAAGAAATTGCACGAATGTTGATAATGTATATTTTGTATTTTGAAATGTGTTATCAGTTTTTAACCACTCGCAATGTGCTTTGGCAGGTGCTCGCTTCGTTATAGGGTTTCTATGCCACGATTTTGGAAAGGAAAGCTACTACGGCTTCCTGGTAAGCTCCGGTGGTTCTTACATGCCTCGTAGGTACTTTGATGTGTTTTCTGTGTGCCGAGAAATGGAAATCTTCGACTTATAACAGTGATGGCCGCAAGCAAGGTTTTAAGCTTGTCTTGTTTTGTTTTATTTTGTACAGAGGGTAACCTCTCAGTAATTTAAGTTACCTATTGGCTATTTGATGCCTGGTTATGTTATCGATAGAGACTCTGAACCTTCGTTTGTTCTGCTAGATGTGTTAAGGGCAAAAACCCTATACAATCTTCGTTATTTCACAATTCTATATTATGTTTTAGTTGATGAGGGCAAGTCCCGTGTACTGTGAAACCTTGACAAGTTCAAAGTATAATTTTCGGTTATAGTTTTAAATGGAAGTCAAAAACCAAGGGTTCTCTTTGTACTTATAAAATACGGTTCGTTTTTCTTGAAATAAAACATTATAATTTTTGAAAAATGTTGTTGAGAACACTGTGTAAATGAATGTTAAGTTTTGCCAAGCCATAATGGTTGTCTTCTGGCCGAGGGTTTATAGTTGCAAATCTGTATGCATGTACTTCGTTCTCGTTGTTGGTAAAAATGTTTGGAAAACCGCTACAGTAGTTTGACTGTTAAAAGTGTTGAGAGGGTTTTGCCTCCGTGTTCTAGTTTCGTTGATGGATACTCTACCTGTAATATCCAATTGCCATCGGGTTTGTGCTAGTGTTTGTATCCAAGACTTAATCGTTGTGATGAAAATCTCGATAATGTATTTGTTTAAATGTTAGGATGTGAGCTAATGTTTAAACATGAATATGTAAACGTGCCTTCGACTAACTGTTAGATAATTCTTAGATAGTAAAATTACCATAAATAAAAGATAGTATGGTTTTGGAAAGTAATGTCTAGGGTTTAATAAGTCATAAAAGTTATCATTCTTTGAACAATGTCTACAGTTTGTCTTTGAGATAGAAATATAATGTATGAATACAGAACTAGGGTTTGCAATGTATTACGTTTTGATACTACTGAAATAAATAATTGATACACGAAATCAAACAGGAACCAGTGAAGAAATAAAGTATGTATAAAGATAAGAAAACTATATATTGATTAATTCTTGCAGCTGTTAAAATCCTTGGAAATACTATTACTTGGAAAATATGATATGTATGATTTTTAATTGCATTTGTTTGCTATTTTAAATGAATAGAGATACAGAAGTTAGACTATATTTTTCTTTTATGAAGTAACAACAAAATCCTATATTACCGTCGATACTATACAGTAAATTTTTACTATGTTAGAAATAGGACGGAATTGTGAATATAGCGCTTACTGTAATTATTTGTCCAATCAATGGCAATCTGCCTATCTCTCATCTATCATTTAATTTGCTTCTCTATACTAGAGTACGATGCAAATAACAACATGTGGAAAAATATAGAGATGATTATCTAATCAGATCTTTAACAAGCTTTATCATTCAGACTTAAACATAAATCAGAAAATAAATTCATTACAAAACAGAGTTTTATAATTTTATTAAACAGAAACATTAAACTGTAAACAAAATAGGAACAGCAAAACCTGGTTAATATGTAGGGAAACAAACAGCCCAAGGAGCCTGTTCCACCCAACCAATTCCCGAAGACAACCAAGTTACTTGCCTTAGGACCCCCGAGCCTGTTCATTGAACCACCAAGAAGAAGAAACTTAGAAGCTTAGGACCTCAACTTGCAGTAGCAATAGTTATCCAGTCTTTAAGACTTAGCAGTCGAAGGGACTTGCACCAGCACCTTTGGTTCTCCTTCTCAGAATAATTTGCAGACTTACAGTTGCACTCTTACATAGCCTCCCTATTCGAATCTCTCAATGATCACCTGATGCACATGAGGAATATTTCTGCAGAAAATATTGTGTAAGAGTTGCCTGCTCAATTTGAATTTGCCTTATGTAGGCTGCTTAGGCCTTTCAGTTGTTAACTGGTCATTAAATGAGCTTCCTGCTCACTCCCTCCACCTGGGGGATAATGCCACATTTGTAGGGGTTGTTGTCCCATAACCAACAACTAGTGGTGAAGTGCAATTGTTGTCATCTGTTCCATGCCTTCTAACAGCTTCCATTCTTCCTAGTGGGTCAGTGAACACTCATTTAATAGTTCCCTTGGGTGTTTGTCTTCTACTTTAATTTATTAAATAATAATAATCAGTAATTACATTCATCCTTGACCAAACTTGGTCATAATTACAAAACTTTGTAATTAAAATTTAACATAAAGTGTTTTTGTCAATAAAATAATATTTTCAGAATTTGGGTAGGTTACAAGTGTACTTGTAACTAATAATCTTGTCCGTAGTTAGCATCCTAACTATATCTAGTTTTCCATGAATTAGCAATATAATATATATCTATATGGCTACGTTTAAACTTGGGGCTATATAAAGTTTACGCTACATTTTACAATGATAAGGTTTTCATTATACAATGATATGATTATAATGTGCAAACCTAACTTTATGTTAGCACTGTCGGATTTTATCATATGCAAACCATAAATACAATGCAATAAACCTTTTATAGGCTATGACATAAACATTATATTGAAACATATTATGACTTATGCTTTTGTCGTAAGTATGACTAACGTATGTTTTGAATTCACCAAAGCCTCGTTAATGTAGTGCTGAGTTGATGTGCAATAAATTGGCTATTTGACAGGTTGACAGAGTTACGATCATGTATTAATTGTTATAACCGAACTCCATAGTGGGAAGCCTGGTTGTCAACCCACGTAGCTCACCCACGTGAACTTTGATCGATAACATAACTAAGAGTTCTAGCTGGAAAGGCTGTTGTATCGCCTCTCCTTCACGCTGCACACGGTAATGTTCACTTGGCAGGCAGTGTTGGCACTGTTGTGGTTGATGTAATTAATGGGATATTAATGCAGTGTTGCTCGGCTTTCAACGTAGCATCATTGGCGTCTCTATGCCCGTTGATCTCATCAAATCTCGACTGTTGATGTTGTTACCCTAAACCTCGTTGTATGTAATGTTTTTGCAAACTTCCTGGTCTTCATTGTTACGCTTGGGTGAGGCCGACAGGCTACCAAAATGTAGGGTTTGGTGAGAGCATCTCTCAGGGTTTCGATCTTGTGACCTGTGAGTGGTAGTCTTCTAAATAGTTATAGGCATTTAGCCTTCTGTACTTGAGCCACAATACCAAAATAGTGACAGGGTTTTCTTATTCCAGTGTAGCATAAGTTTTCGGACAGGGTTCGATTCTCTACGGTTGAGATTTGTCTGCTGTGATAGCTTTAGGGTTGCTGTAAAAATACCAATTTGCTTTGTCATTTGATGGTGTAGTGGATTGATATTTCGGAATGCAAATTTTTAAAGGTAAATATTCGAGAACTGTAACATATTATTGTAATACTTGATTTGGTCCTGCATAATCTTGTTTTAACCTTCCACTGTATATTTTGGCAAGTACTCACTCGAATGAGGCTGCTGTGTGAAGAATAGGAAACTGGACGTTGCTACGGTTTTCCTGGTAAGCTCCGGTGGTTCACAACAAACATCGTAGGTGCCTTGGATGGTATTTGCTGTATGCCGTGAGTTGGAAACATTCGTCCTATTTCAGTGATGGCCGAAAGCTTGTATTGTTTTGATATTATTCTGTAAGAGGTTGGTCCTCAGTCTTGTATTTAATGTTTGGCTCAGTGGTGTTTTTGCTGAACTTTGAAATCGACTTCAAGGTTGTCTTTGCACCGTGAGTTGTTAAGTTCAGGGTAAAACCCTGTGTAGTTTTGTGGTTCCACAGTCTCGACTTATTGTTAAAATGTCGAGGGTAACTCTTGTAATTCTCTGTCATATGTTTGGAATGGAAATCCATAGCTGAGGGTTCTTTTTACGCTTGTAAACTATGTTTCATTTTCTTTGCAATGGGAAGTTTTACTTTGGAAATCTTAAATGGAAACAATAAAATCTCTGTAGTGTTCTTCTATGATGTTGGACGATCCTTAATGGAGTCGTGATTCACTTACTTTGGTGCTATTGGTTCTCTTGTATTGTAACGATACAGTCTTGTTTTTTAAAAAAATGGATGTTTTAAAAGTTTGTTTGGGAAAACTGTTGGGTCAAGTTCGAATGCGAAACTATCTCAGGTCGTGTGTGAATGGTTGTTCCTCGTAATTCGCCATTGATATCGATATTTAAGTTTGGAAATGATTAGGCCACAGTGTCTATTTTAAATTTCGAAAGAATCCTACCTATAGCTTTTGATTTGCTAACTGGCTTGCAATAAGCTTTCGTACCTAAAAACTTAACCTGTGCATAAAAGATTTTGATAATACAAATGTTTAAAGTTGAGTTGTGTTCTTACTAGGGTTGAGCTATTGATACTATTTGTATAGAATCCTGCTTTCTACTAACTGCTAAAATAATACTTTGATAGTGAACTTACCATATGTAAGAGATAGTATGGTTCCAGAAAAATAATGTCTAGGGTTTAGTAAGTCATAAATGTCATCATTCTCTGAAATAATATCTACAGTTTGCCACAGAAGACTTGAAAAAGAATTTATGAGATGTGTAAAGATAAGTAGGGTTTGTAGTATCTTAGGGTTTGATACTACTATAATAGATATTCGAAAATTTATATCAGAGAAGGATATTAGTGAAGAAATACAAGATGTATAAAGACAAGAAATCTATACAGTGATTAGTTCTTACAGCTACTATAATTCTTGAAAATACAATTACTAAAAAAAACAAGAACTGTTTAATTTTGATTGTATTTGCTTGCTATCTGAAATGAATAGAGTTAAGATAAAAATACATGACTATACATAGATTATAATATGTTTTCTTTCATGTATTAACACAAGAGTTCTATATTACTGTTGATGCTATACAATAATTTTTACTATGTTTAAATATATGACATAATTGTAAACAAAACACTTACTGCAATTATTTATCCAATCAATGGCAATCTGCCTATCGCTCATCTATCATTTAATTTGCTTCTCTATACTATAGTACTATGTAGAGAACAACATGGGGAAAAATATAGAGATGGTTATCTAATCAATAATTCACAGACTTTATCATTCAGAATCAAACATAGATCAGAAAATAAAATAAATTCTTTCACATCACAGAGTTTGAATAAGTAGAAGCATTAAACTATAAACAAAGTAGGAACAGTGAAACTTGGTTAACTGTAGGGAAACAAAGAGCCCAAGGAACTTGTTCCACCCAACCAATTCCTGAAGACAACCAAGTTACTTGCCTTAGGACCCCCGAGCCTGTTCACTGAACCACCAGGAGGAAGAAACTTAGAAGCTTAGGACCTCAACTTGCAGTAGAAAAAGTTATCCAGTCTTAAAGACTTAGTAGTCAAAGGGACCTACACCAGCACCTTTGGTTCTCCTTCTCAGAATAATTTGTAGACTTACAATTGCACTCTCACATAGCCTCCCTATTCGAATCTCTCAGTGATCACCTGATGCACTTGAGGAATATTTCTACAGAAAATATCTTGTGTGAGCTGCCTGCTCAATTCGAATTTGCCTTATGTAGGTTGCCTAGGCCTTTTAGTGGTTAACTGGTCATTTAATGAGCTGCCTGCTCACTCCCACCACCTAGGGGATAATGCCAAATTTTTAGGGGTAGTTGTCTCATAACCAACAACTAGTGGTGAAGTGCAATTGCTGCCATCTGTCCCATGCCTTTTAACAGCTTCCATTCCTCTTACTGGGTCAGTGAACACTCATTTAACAGTTCCCTTGGGTGTTTGTCTCCTACTTTAATTTATTAAATAATAATAATCAGTAATTACATTCATCCTTGACCAAACTTGGTCATAATTACAAAACTTTGTAATTAAAATTTAACATAAGATATTTTGCTAATAAAATAATATTTTCAGAATTTGGGTAGGTGACATATGTTCCACTTCTTGGGACTAGTCTGCCCGCTATTTGACACTTGTTCCCTCACTTGTTGTACTATAAGCATTTTTATTATTTTTCAAGCTTTTCCAAATATAAAAAAGACAAAAAAAAAAATTCCAAAAAGCCCGATGGGATTATGGTTACTACTTTTAGTTGGCAACTGTTGTGTCGCCTTTGAACAGAGCATTCATTCCATTCCATACATTATGAGTCGAGAATATAGTTGGACCTTAGGAGATGTACTTGTTTATCAGTCTACTCCATCGATTGGTTAAGCTTCCAGTCATTATGGAGCCCTTTGTGATGCCTCCCGCATCGCATAGTCTATATTGAGTATATGCTGCCTGAGTCTATCCATCTGCTCATGCTCTTGTTCAAAGGAAGTCCTGAAACTAGAGTCGGCCACTCCTCAGATTTCTTGACTATTGCATGTCGGCCATCCTTATTGAGTTAGTCCGTTTCACCCGAGATCTTCCAAATATTTCAGCATAGCTGGTGCCTCGTGCTGGTTGATAGGGGATGCCTTAATGACCTCCTTCCAACGAGTCTCGTTCCATTGACTTCAACCCATTTATTCCGGGACTTGAGACTTAGAGTTCGGTTGAGTACCTTGAGGCTTGCAGTCATTAGTGGCAGGTTCTCTCGCCATCGACAGCTATGGGAATACATCAATGTCCTCTGATCGATGGATTCATCCTAATGTTCGACTTCAACACATCTATTCACACTCTGATGATTGTACTTTGTGCCTTGATGCCCATTTTCATTATTGGTGGGTTATCTCGCGTCTGTTAACGGTATCCATCATTGGTCGGTAATCAGACGATGTCACATCAGGTTCGAACTCAACTCCTTTATTCACTTGATGGGACTTGCACCGTCGAAGACTTGTGTATAAGACTCCAGGCGATAGTGGCATTCAGTATGCTGCTTATGATTATGACATTACATCTGAGATATCACCTCTCAGATATCAACGGTTTGTACCTCCAGTTTGCACCCGTTGTTTCCTTTTCAGCAGGAGACCATATCTTATTGTAGAGGGATCATGGCTGTGATCACTTATGACATGTATTCATTATGTACTACCTATTCATGGCCATTGTATCAGATTGTTGTACTATACCGACATGTAATCAGGGATACTATTGTATTATGACGAGTGAACTACTTCTTCCACTTGTGTCTCCATCACTCCACTTCTGAGATTTATAATGTATTTCAGCCATCGTAGCATCAGTGTCTGACCTCACACATTAGGGGGCATCTGTTACAACATAATTTTCCACCTTGTGAGCATCAGCACTCTTTGGCCTGCAGGATCCATTTTACTGACTCAAATCCACTTTATATCCTTTAGACGCATTATTTCCCTATTTTTTCCCCTGTACGCTAGCTGTATCACTGTAGTGGGCGTACCTGCAAGTTGCATCACTACAGCCCGCGGGTAGCATGTAAAATGGTAAAAATCACTAGTTAATTATTTTTTACTCCAAAAAAGCGGTCATAGGGTGACCTTTGGCCCTCCATTTGCCTCGAAATGCTTCGATGTGTCCTTTCACTTACCTTTGGAAGAACTATATATTGAGCACATATGGCATATGGACGAGAGGAGAAAGAGAGAGCAAGAGAACTCTAGTGAATTTTTGCCCTATCTTGAGTCTACACTCATTGATCCTTGTAGTTGTGAACCCTTTATGTTCACCTTCCAAACTCCTATCATAGTTTGAGTTTGCCATTCCATGGAGGATTGAAGTGGTGGAGGCACAAGTGGAGAGACCCAGATCTTGGTTCAGATTGGTTGCCGACAAGAGATCGTATCATATTGTACTTCTTGTTACTGATTAATAGAAATACTCATATTCTCGTCCATTAATGTGGTGAATGTTGTTTATATTATATTGGGTTGCATTTACTTATAATATTATGGACCATTGCTATTGATGATGTTAATGTCGTTTATATATTATATGCGCTTGTTGTGTATTGGCTGTCAAGACTAATTTGCAGGTTCAAGTGCAAGAGTTGAAAGCTCCAACGGGGATCTACATCAAACGTTTGGATGGAGGTTGGTTATATTCTTCATTATCTTAGCATTGTCATTTATAACATACCATTGAGAATTGAGTTAATTTCTGGTAGTTAGCTGTCTGTTGTGGTCCACCCCAAGCCATAAGAAGTTTTCTCCAACATAGCAATAAAATCCATTCCCTTGAACTGATTAATAATCCTATTGGACTCACCTAATCTATGTTCCCTACAAATATTGAAACATAGGTAGCAATGTTCCCAGCCTTTGTTGAGTATTTTGATGTTGAAGTTGACAATGTCCTCCTTTTTGTCTTTGCACAAACCTTGAATCAATATACCATCTCTAAAAGCATTGGCCACAACACCATTATCCTTCATTTTCACAAATACTTTGCAGGTGTTGTTCAACTTCATTGCCCAACAAAACCCTTCCACAGTGGCCATGTAAAGTTAACGACGAAGTTACGGGTTCGAGTCACCCATATCCGTCAAGGTTAAGGACCCATACTTATTAAAAAGTATATAAACCTTGGCGAATATTATCAATTCTTAAAATGTCAACTATAAAATATTTTGCAATAGTTTTATAAAATGAATTTAAAATATTTTGCAATAGTTTTATAAAATGAATTGGATTGACTCCATTTAGTGAATTTCTTAATGAGAAAATGAAAATGCCTTTTATCTTTTTAGAATTTTGCATCATAAAATGGGTTTTTATATACGAGGTAGGGTTTCAATGCGTTTCATTACATTAGTTCTGGATGGGTTTTCGGAAGGGCCTTTAACCGCGCGGCTCTGCTTCAGGTAGGCGCATTGGCCAATATTTGCTCTGTGCTAGAATCCGGTCCGGTGCTGGTCCTGAGTTGCCTCTGGATCCACTTGAAGGATATTAGACCGGTGCTGGTCCTGAGAAAATGAAAATGCATTTTATCTTTTTAGAATTTTGTATCATAAAATGGGTTTTTATATACAAGGTAGGGTTTCAATGCGTTTCATTACATTAGATCTGGATGGGTTTTCAGAAGGGCCTTTTACCCCGCGGCTCTGCTTCAGGTATGCGCATCGGCCAATATTTGCTCTGTGCTAGAATCCGGTCCGGTGCTGGCTCTGGATCCACTCGAAGGATATTAAACCGGTGCACCAAACTGAAATCCCAGATTCTAAAGTGGATCTAGATAAAGGTGCATTTGCAGACTATCCGATGCTGCTGGTTCAGATTTCCATGTGTAATGAGATTGAGGTAAGCCTAAGCCTTGCATTATTTTGTCTTCTCAACCCACATCTCTTACAATGATGTGTTTTGGTTTGTATTTCTACATCACTTTTTGTAGAAGAGATGCTGGTTAGCTTTATTTTCATGGGATTTGCAACAGGCGTATTTTTGCAATCCGTATTTTTTTACGCATTTATGGACTTAAGCATCAAATGACATTGAAAGTATTTTTTTCCCTTCAAAATTTGTATATTCCATTTGAGTTGATAGGAAGATACATTCTGTAAATGTTTGAAGCATCGAGAAAGAGTCATCCTCAGATTTTCCTCTTCAAAAATAAATAAATGATATCAAACCTAAACTTGTATGACGTATATATCGTCAATTGGTACTATGTTTTTAACAAAAGATGATTCCTAGGGGTATACATACTAATAAACTATTTCATCTGGATTCAAAACAAATTTGTCATTATGCTCTTGCCGTTCATTCAGCTGATTACTAACAACGAGTCCCGTAACACTTATGTTTTCAAGATACCGCTGTGGGCTGCCTGTTTTAAGAGCAGATGGAGGGCGAGAGCTCTGCATAGTTATTTTACCCCTCTCCTAATCATGCTTTAAGTCTGATACAGTGAGAGTCATTTAGATACATAACACCTCCAGCTCTAATTTTTTGGGGTGTAACTTTACCAGCTCCATCAAAGTACTTCCATTCTCCAGATTTGTCAATAGAATTATGAATACACTATCTCCGTGTAGGGGTTGATGAAACAGGTTTAAAGTTCAAAAAGATTGACTTAGCTTGGAAGGCACATTGAAGAGGATGTACATATCTGTCTTCGAAGATTCCAGTATTTCTGGGTAGGTAGATTCCCCATGATACTTTTAGAGGGAGGCCTTTAAATTCTTTGAGATCTGAGTTTTGCTGCCACTTTTTAAAGCACCTGTCAACTGAACCTCCTTGCCAACAGTCCTTTATCCCTGTCAAACATCCATTTCAGTCCAGCCTTCTCTGTGGTAGAGGCAGAATATCAGTAAGTGTTCTATGCTTTCCTCATCTCCTTTACACAAGACACATTTGCTTGGCCCGGATCGATTCCTTCTCTGAAGAATTCCCCATGTGAGTGCTTCATTACTGATTTCCAACCACATGGAAATTATGGACTGGACTTTAGAAATGCTTTGATTTTCTAGATGCTTTTCCACCACCAGAGTGCGTCTTCTGGTATGTCTGGGCTATGCATTGCTTTGTATCCTAACTTTGTAAATTCCCAAGGCTGGATTTTTAGACCAGACAAGTTCATCATCAGTGTTCTTAATATGGATATGACACATTTTTAATTTGTTTATAAATGCTTACTACTGAATCTTGTCTAGTCCTAGCCATATCTGTTTGGCCCTCTTCCAATCCTGCTGCAAAATGCAGGAGGTTCCTGGTGCATCTGCCTGGGGCGTGGGCCAGATCGAAGATACCTTCTCTGTGAAGAGAGTTTGTCACGGCTTCTGGCAGTTTTACTCACTTCCACTGTCTACCCATGGACCTATCCCAATCCCCTCCTTAGCCCCATTACCAGCCACTTCCCTATTAAAGGGAATGCTAATGTCATTACTTTCCATAGTATGGATGCATTGCTGATGAACTTGTTTGGGTTTCTAATCCATCTTCTACTGAATTGAGCTCATTTTTGAATGAGAATCTGATTACAGAGGACCTCTTTTGATATTAGTCTTCACACACACTTGGCTGCTAGGGCTTTCCTGAAAAATTGATATTGGATATGTAATGCATGCGGTTTTTTTCGTCTACCTTTTTTATGTTTTCTGGCAAAAAAATAGTTTTATATTACATAAAACACATCAAGTACTGCACAATTCATTGCTTTCTCTTTCCACCCATGCTAGAAGATCGAACATATCAGACTAATATCAGACTAATGCACTGTTCTGCACTTTCCATACTATGGATGCATTGCTGATGAACTTGTTTGGGTTTCTAATCCATCTTCTACTGAATTGAGCTCATATTTTTGAATGAGAATCTGATTACAGAGGACCTCTTTTGATATTAGTCTTCACACACACTTGGCTGCTAGGGATTTCCTGAAAAAATGATATTGGATATGTAATGCATGCGGTTTTTTTTGTCTACCATTTCTTATGTTTTCTTGGCAAAAAAATAGTTTTATATTACATAAAACACATCAAGTACTGCACAATTCATTGCTTTCTCTTTCCACCCATGCTAGAAGATCCAACATATCAGACTAATATCAGACTAATGCACTGTTCTGCCTTACAATCTGTATGAGTTTTCATCTTCTATACACTGTTCTTCCTTACAATACACATTGACTGAATGGAATAATGTGTTAGTGTACTTGCAATATGGTACTTATTTGGTCACATTTTCTCTCTTTTAGAGTTGCGGTGGTTAGGTGGGATGACTGGAGATTTTTAATGTTGATTACTGCCCCCCCTTTCTTCCAATTTAAAAATGGCTTAACATGGCACGCCAAACTGGAAAAAATAGAATTAGTGTGTGCTGTCAGTGTCTGGTGTGTTTTCTGTCTCAATACAGAATTCTTGCAACAAGTTGTGTTGAGTTAAATCTGACCCAGTATTGTCTGTGAAATAAACTGAAATCTGCTTTATCATATTTGATTATTAAATTATATTTTTTTTCTTTCTACAAATGTGCTGCCAAAACCTAGGTTGTTTATATCTAGTATATACAGATGGGGTATAGTGTAAAGTTTTATAACATATGCTTCTTGTGAGTTCTAGACTATGGTTGTTAGATCTTGTAATTCGTCTATTAAGATCGCTTCTGTTCTCCCTAAGTCCATCTACAGAATGGGGGGAGAATGTAAAAGTTGATTTTGTTTTCTTTTTGTCAGCACTAGGTTATAGCCTTTAGATCCCACGATCCTTCGTGTTATGTCTAGTTTTTTCAAAACTTAGGTTCTGGTCTTTAGATCCTCAATCCTTAGTTTTAATGTTTAGTGTGTTTTCAACTTGTTACAGTACTTGGTTTTTAGTATTTAGATCCTGTAATGATCCTTCTACTAAGATTGGTTCATTTTCAGTTCTCTCCTAAATCCTTTGATCCGATGACGGAAGAACAAATTTTTTTATTGCCTCAGACAAGGCTTTGTTGATTGGAACTTAAAAACATATTACAGAAAGGAGTAGTGCTACTAGGCAAACTTTTAGATAATATAGTTACATATTTGGATGCTAAAAGAAGCTTATTGTTTGTGGAGACACTACCTTGTTTGGTCATCAGTATCAATTTTACTCTGATACTGCATTTAGAAACTTTAAGCTAGATCATTTCCTCTTAAGATTGAAGGGAACTCGACTCTGCGGTTGTTATAAAAAACACAATTGTTTCATCCATCCTAGTACTACACCCCTTGTTATTTTGCTAAATATAAAATACAAAACAGTTTAAATTTTGATCCAGTTTTTGCTTCCCAAAGAAGAGAATAATTTATTTTAACTTGTCAACATAGAAGGGTTAAAAAGATGGCAGTGTTTCAAATTGATATATGACCTTGCCCTTCAAATTTGATCCCAGGTGGGAAAAGTATTGAACTAAAAGTGTTTTGAGGCGTGTTCCAGAGTTCATCTTTTAGAAAAAGCTAATCTTATTTTAGGCTTTGTTCTCAGTACTTAAAATAATTTCTGTATTTTACTTTTGTTGTTTTTTAATAATAGTTAAAAAGGCTTATGAGATTTAATGGAAACCTTTTCACCCATACCAGTTATGCCAAAAATATGTTTGATGTGTGAATGCACTTTTCTTACTCGACTCTGCGGTTGTTATAAAAAACACAACTGTTTCATCCATCCTAGTACTACACCCCTTGTTATGTTGCTAAATATAAAATACAAAATAGTTTAAATTTTGATCCAGTTTTTGCTTCCCAAAGAAGAGAATAATTTATTTTAACTTGTCAACATAGAAGGGTTAAAAAGATGGCAGTGCTTCAAATTGATATATGACCTTGCCCTTCAAATTTGATCCCAGGTGGGAAAAGTATTGAACTAAAAGTATTTTGAGGCGTGTTCCAGAGTTCATCTTTTAGAAAATGTTAATCTTATTTTAGGCTTTGTTCTCAGTACTTAAAATAATTTCTGTATTTTACTTTTGTTGTTTTTAATAATAGTTAAAAAGGCTTATGACATTTAATGGAAACCTTTTCACCCATACCAGTTATGCCAAAAATATGTTTGACGTGTGAATGCACTTTTCTTACTCGACTCTGTGGTTGTTATAAAAAACACAACTGTTTCATCCATCCTAGTACTACACCCCTTGTTATTTTGCTAAATATAAAATACAAAATAGTTTAAATTTTGATCCAGTTTTTGCTTCCCAAAGAAGAGAATAATTTATTTTAACTTGTCAACATAGAAGGGTTAAAAAGATGGCAGTGCTTCAAATTGATATATGACCTTGCCCTTCAAATTTGATCCCAGGTGGGAAAAGTATTGAACGAAAAGTATTTTGAGGCGTGTTCAAGAGTTCATCTTTTAAAAAAAGTTAATTTTATTTTAGGCTTTGTTCTCAGTACTTAAAATAATTTCTGTATTTTACTTTTGTTGTTTTTTAATAATAGTTAAAAAGGCTTATGAGATTTAATGGAAACCTTTTCACCCATACCAGTTATGCCAAAAATATGTTTGCTAGAGTTCATCTTTTAGAAAAAGTTAAATCTTATTTTAGGCTTTGTTCTCAGTACTTAAAATAATTTCTGTATTTTACTTTTGTTGTTTTTTAATAATAGTTAAAAAGGCTTATGAGATTTAATGGAAACCTTTTCACCCATGCCAGTTATGCCAAAAATATGTTTGACTTGTGAATGCACTTTTCTTATTGTGCAGTTGTGATATTTTTTTGTTAATGATTGAGCTGAATAGTTCTGTATGTTGAATTATGCAGGTATCCTTGTGACAACTTCAACTGCATATGCGAATCAGATGAGATCCAGATTTGAAAGTCGAATTCTACGAACATGTTAACTAATGCATTCAACTGTCCAATGTTCTTGAGTACCGATCTTGCAAGATTTCTTGCAATAATTTTTTGCAGCAAGAAGATTGTCATAAGCTCTTGAGCTCTTGAGTCTTAAGATTTCACATATAGGCCAATCTTTAAGAGCTTACAATAATCCTTTTGTTGTCAGAAATTTGTGAAGAATGACTGTAACAGAATCTGAATTTTAGCATATTGGACAGTTGAATGATAGTTAACGTGTAAGCCGAGTTCAGTTCTGTACGGGAATCATATGAGATGGGTTTAGAATCCAGATATGGGTCCAGATTTGAAAATGCAGTTTTACAAACATGTTAACTAATTCATTCAAGTGTCCAATGTTCTTCTGACAATTCTGGCAATGCTCTTGGGTACCAATCTTGTAAGATTTCTTCTGACAATTCTGGCAAAAAGAGGATAATCGTAAGCTCTTAAGATTTGACATATAAACCAAATCCTAAGAGCTTACAGTAAACATTTTGTTGTCAGAAATTTGTGAGGAATGAATCTTACAGGATCAACATTTGAGCACATTGGACAGTTGAATGATTAGTTAATGTGTAAGCCGAGTTCAGTTTTGTGTATCCCTTATGTAACCCTCTGAAGAAATATAACAAATATGCATGGCGAATATAGAATGTCTCCATGTTCTGCATTGTGAAAGTAGTCATAGTTTAAATTTTATGTTTGAAATATTGGCAAGCATTGTCAATAGCATGTTCAAAGTATTAGCGGTCTCATGAGTCTCCCACCTAGGATTATGTAAACTAGAAGACTTTGGTCTTGGAAATTGGCATACATATTGGAAGTGACATTCATCCTTTAGTGTGGAGATTGCCAGGTTACCTGACAATAATTATCTTAACATTGTTACAAATTTCCAGTTCAACCGATGAGATGACCGTTTTATGCAGTAACTTGGAAGAATCTAGGTTAGTCACGGTCAAATGCACCTTTTATCATTGCATCTCTACCAGCAGCTCTTAGGATATTTTTATTATTTTTGTATTGCAAGCAGACTGTCTTTGTATATGTTTTGGCAGGCATATGGTACCGTGCAATTGATATGTACAGAAAGAAAATTAGGAGTGGGGAGCCATCTCAAGTTGGAGAAGGCAGGTTGAAGTGATAATGGAGAAGGCAGGTTGAAGTGATAATCTGATGCATTTTATCATTCTTGTTTTATAGGGGCAGAGCTAAGGTTTTAAGACCACTGAATCTAATAATCCACACAGCAAGAAGATGCAAACTCTGTTTCTATATTTGGTGAAATGGTTTCCTAGTTGGATAATTTTGTTCTATTATGCGTTGTAGGTCTTCAAGAGTCCTTGCACAGTATGAAGAGAAGGCCAGTGTCAGCAAGAGAAACTCTTCCACTACTCAGCCACCATTGATTCTCCGATACTACACTTGCAAAGTGTATGCATATTCCAGATTTCTCAATGGCAATGCATATGTATCATCATCTTCAAAAACTCCATCACATCCTAGCACAGAATTTTCACCTGTGTTTTTGACAGGCTACTCCAAATCCATTCAACACCATTTCTCAAGGGATCTCCACCAGAGCAGAACCATACCCATCGTCTTCTGAGTTGGGAGAGCAGATTTATTCACATACAAATGGATGTATCCCAAGTTCATACACTGCCGAAACTCAACATAATGGAGGTCAGCAATGCTTGCAGACCCAAGGACAAAGGATGCATGCACAGATGATGATAAGCCAGCATGGAGGTACAGCAAAGATGCAAAGAGTAAAGCATTATCTTATAAAATAGAAATTTTGTAAATGTCGGCTTCTTCTGTAGTGTATATATATATATTTACAAAGCATGCATGCGCAGATGATGTTAAGCCAGCAAGGAGGTACAGCAAAGATGCAAAGAGTAAAGCATTATCTTATAAGATAGAAATTTTGTAAATGTCAGTTTCTTGTGGTATATATATATATATATATATATATATATATATATATTGCACCGAGAGGATCTAGGTGCTCTACAGCGTAGTATGGGGGAGATGTTGTCACAAGGTTAAGGTAAGGTAACGTAACATAACCCAAAAAAATATTTAAAAAAATTCATGTCGACTCATAAAATAAAAATTATGAAAAGTAATTAAATAAATTGATGTCCGTCTATAAAATAAAAAATTAAAACTTAAACCAGGATCTATAAAATAAAAAATCAAAACCTAAACCAGGATCTATCAACGGAGAGATCAAATTTTGTAAGTTTAAATTAAACAAAAATTATACCTCAATAAATTGGATCCCTCTTGATGCTTGATAGATCCGGATTTAAGATGGATCTATGCTGATATATATACACACAGATGGGCTTGATATGTTACAGTCTGGGTAACATACCCCTATGTATTTTAAGCTTTCTGCATTGACAATGAATCAAAAAAGATCAATTTAAACCCATTAAAGAGAAGCTTCCCTGCAATGCTTTATCCTATGCAATTTTGAGCTTTCTGCATTGACAATGAATCCAAAATGATCAATTTAAACCCATTAAAGAGAAGCTTCCCTGCAATGCTTTACCCTATGCAATATCCTTACAGTAAGTTGTTTGGCACTGACAGAAAAAACAACATAAATCCAATTATGACGGTTTATCTATACACAATTCCCCTGGTTTGCTTTCTGCCAGGGATTTCAATTACTAGTTTTCAATGTTACTTATGTATTTTGGCATGTGTCTTCGTGCTTAGACTTTAGAGAAATTAGTCAAGGAGTTTTAAAGTGTATGTTGTATCCAAAACTCAAAGTCCTCATCGGTGGCATGGTTACTGTTTTTATAGCACGTGGGGAGTGCTATAAAAAATTGAAGGCCAGAGCAAAGTGTCAATCTTACATCAGCTCTTATTATTGGTAAGACATCTTTGTCTTTTGAGAATTGGAGCCACCTGCCAGAATTCCATTCTTGTTGTGATTTTCCACACCCAAACAGCATGTCTCAAGAAGGAATGAGGCCACTGCAGGCTCCAAATTTTTTTCTCACTGCAGGCTCCAAATTTTTTTCTCAAAGCAATTTCCCAAAAAATGTACACATTGCATTGAATAGGATCAAAGAAAAGCTGATTTGAGCTTAATTTGTACAGTGCTAAAACAGATGATGGAATTGTTTTAAGAAATAAGTTGTGAGTTTGGAATAATCCTTATTTGAATCTGAGTCTGTCGCTACCTGTCCTTGACATGCAGGTCAGTTTCACTGTTTTTACGTGTTGGCTACTTTCCACATACTTGCAGTGAGATTTAAATATTCTCAAGGTCGAACAAAATCTGCAACTATCTTTTTGTAAGCGATAGCAATTGACACCTTGGTGTCAAGCCAATAGGTTGTGAGTTCGGAATAATCCTTATTAAAATCCGAGTCTGTCGCTACCTGTCTATAACATTCATGTCAGTTTCACTGTTAACGTGTTGGCTACTTTCCACATACTTGCAGTTGAGATTTAAATATTCTCAAGGTCTAAGAAATTCTGCAACATCTTCTTGTTAGAGATAGCAATTGACACCTTGGTATCAAACCAATAAGATTACCCATAAAAGGACATGTACCTTTAAGCTATGTATGAACCACGAATAATGTACATCATGAAAAGGGGATGTAGCTTCAAGCTAGGTTTGAACACTTCTAACAATAAGCACGGTTAAATAAAATACCCAAAATTTCTTAACTTATCATTTACCTTAATTGTAGAGCATAAAAGTTTTGTTTTTGAATTATTATTTATTTTCACATGTAACCTTTCATCTCACCCTGTAGTTCATAAATGAGGGTGAGATTATTCGCCGAAGTATTTTTCATGGCTCATGAAGTGCGCGAAGAGTGAACAATGTTACAAGCAAAATTTAAATCACGGTGAAAAAGATAACAATTTATCCTCGCGATTATTTGAGCCAGACCCAATTGATAAGAGTGTGAAAGTTATTAATAAATTCTTTGTATATTTACAAATATCAAATCCATGTAAATGTTAATGGTTTTTTATGTTCAATGGGCGTATGATGTTTAATTATTTTTTCAGTGAGAGTTCACATATAGCTCTCTAGCACATTGTTCAATGGAGCTAGGCTTGGAATTAAATGGTCACTTGTGAAGTTTGGGTGTTGAGAATTAACTTCACCATAAGTAGTGAAGTGATTTTTCATGATATTGGATGATTGGTAAAGTAATCGTTGATGTTCAATTGGAGACCTAAACTAGAGGATGACTTATGTTTACCTTGTGTATGATATCAAAGGCTAATGTTACTGTGTCTGTAAACACCAAATGGAATGACATTTGAGTAATTTGGAAATAAATGAACATTAATAGTAATGAGAGTGAGATTATTCTTAAGGTTTTTTTTTATGGCTTATGAAGTGTCTCATTCAACAATTGGATCACGAAGAGTGAACATGTTACAAGCAAAATTTGAACTCGGGTGGGAAAGATAATAATTTATCCTCAACCTCTTGAGCTAGACCCAATTGATAGAGCATGGAAGTTACTAATGAATTCTTTGTATACTTACAACTATCAAATATCTAAATGGTAATGGTTTTTTATGTTCAATGGGCTTGTGATATATTTGTATTTTTTGGGTGAGAGTTTACATATAGCTTTCTAGCACATTGTTCAATAGAGCTAGGCTTTGAATTTCATAGCCAAATGCGAAGTTTGGGTGTTGTATTAACTTCAGCTATAAATCGTGAAGTGATTTTTCGTGATATCAAATGATTGGTGAAATAATCTTTGATGTTCAGTTGGAGTCCTAAAACAAAGGATGACTTATGTTTACCTTAGGTATGAAATCAAAGACTAATGTTACTATGTTTGTAAACACCCAATGGAACGGCACTTGAATAAATTGGAAATATATTAACATTAATAGTAACATTAGGGGCACTTGCATCTATTTAACAAAAGATACAAAATATAGCAAAATATCATTTATAACAAATATGATGCACAACACTGAACCCTAACCTATATTACATGTCTAGGTCTTTATTATATAGAGAAGGCGTATATACACATGACGTTATTGCAAAGATACTTATGTTGTGACTAGGTATACAACAACCACCTCCCTAAAAAAAGTCTTTGTCCACAAAGTCTTAAAACACAACCAATGGGGTGCACTTCCTAATGCAAATGACGAACCTCTTACACCTCGCCTCACTTGACACAATTTGCACCTTCTATCACATTATAATTGAAAAGTCAATATAATTTAGACGACATGCACTTTATGATAAAATCACTTGAAAAGTAGAGCAATATTTGAACCCTTCATCACTTATTACTAAGAACTTAACCAAGTTGGTTAAATTAAAATTAGATATAAAACACGAGAAGTGGAAATTGACTTTTTTGTTTTTGGTTTGTAGCCACATGACGAGTTAGGGTTTGCACACTTCCTAATGTGCAACCCACCCTTTAGATTATGCATCCTCCATAGTCGCCATGTGATCTTCCATTTTCCCTTGTCCCTTTGCCCTTTAACTTGTCTTGCATCAACCCATCATGTAATCTTCTATTTTAGTCCTCTCCATGCCCTAGGTAGTGTAAGGCCTCATCCATGCCTCCAACCTCCTGTAACCTATGGAGGGCTTGTTTGGCATGGTTTGCAACATTACCATCTCATGCATTGTCGCGCTTTCATCGACATGGGAAAATTGGAGGCCTAGAATAAAGGATGGCTTATGTTTACCTTAGGTATGATATCAAAGGCTAATCTTACTGTGTTTGTAAACACCAAATGCAATGACACTTGAATAAATTGAAAGTTAATGAACATTAATACTAACATTGGGGGCACTTGCATCTATATAACAAAAGATACAAAAGATAGAGCAACATCATAATTGAAAAGTCACTATAATTTAGATGACATGCAATTTACAATAAAGTCACTTGAAAAATAGAGAAAGATTTGAACCCTTCATCACTTATTACCAAGAACTTAACCAAGTGAGTTAAAGTAAAGTGGATATAAAGCACGTGAAGCAAAAATAGACTTTTTTGTTTTTGGTTTGTAGCCATGTGACGAGTTAGGGTGCAATGCACCCTTTAGATTCTGCATCCTCCATAGTTGCCATGTGATTTTCCATTTTCTCTTGTCCGTTGGCCCTTCAACTTGTCTTGCATCAACTTGCCATGCAATCTTCCATTTTAGCCCTCTCCATGCTCTAGGTAGTATAAGGCCACATCCATGTCATTGATGCCTCCAACCTCATATAGTGTATGGAGAGCTTGTTTGGCATGGCTTGCAACTTTACCATCTCATGCATTGGATCTGTGCTTTCACTGATATGGGTAAGTGACCCACTCCCAAGGGTTTCAAAACCATACTAGTGCTTTGTGCACTTTTTGGTAGATCTACTCATTCAAAATAGTAATTGAGTTGTGTTGCTATCGATCTTTGCCTTTGCCTTTTCATGCACACATTAGTTGTAAGAATAATCCATACTGGAATAAATATGTAATAAGAATATGAATGATGATTACAATAAAGTAAGAGTGCCATATTTATATAATACCTAAAGGCACTTAAGATGACCATTCGCAAAAGAATGTGTCCCTGTATAATAATTAATAATTTAATTCTTATTTATATATGTTTATTATTTATTACTTAGTATTATGTATATTTTATTTATCACATTGCCTTCCTCTTCAGAAATGCTGTCCTTAAAGGGTATGAATGAAGAAGGATTATGCCATATACTTGCAATGTTGTTGCATCGTTATATGTTGTGTCGTAGTTAATGACACGTGCTGATATGACTTATTGAGTACTAAACATAACTTTTGAAATGTAGATGGATTGATCACAACCTAAATTGATTCGATTATGAATGTTGCGCTTCCATAGTGAACTGATGTCATGGGATTTGAGTGCACTAGTATTAGTATCTTTCGTTAGTTGTTCAAGGTTTTTAGGACATCTGTTTTTATGATTTGGATGTCGATAGGGAATTCTGATAACGTTATTCCTTTGATAACATTTGTAGTGTTTTCTTGTTTTAACTTTCGCATATGCTTTTCTTCAATTGGGTTGACATCTTGATGGGTGATTTGAACTGGATCTATAATGGTGTATTTTTCTATAGACTATATTTTTGAATAATTTGATGTCTCGTTCTGTAGTTCTTCTAATTTGTTTTCTAACATCTTGTTATCATTCTATATATTCAATCATTTCTTCTTGCGACTTTTCTTCATCTTTGGACTTCTTAAGCTGTTCCTTAAGATCTTCATTATGATTTATGAGTTGATGATTTTCTTCTTGCTTTTCTAGAAGTTTTCCTTTGATGTCTTCATTAGAGTGCTCTGTTTTCCAAATATTTTTTAATTTCTTGACTTTTGGAACTAATATCTTGTTATGGTTTCTTAGCCGAAATATTTCTTCAATATTGCTTGATAACGTGTTATTGAGCTTTGTGATCTCTAACTTGTGCATCTTTTTAGTGTCATCATTTTTCTGTTGGAGTTCTTTTATTTGTTGTTGATGTCGACATATCTCTGATTCTTGGCTTACTAATTTTCCATGGATTTTCATCCTTGTCGTTAAGGATTTTGTTTAAGTGCATGATTTCTGCTTTATTCTTGTCAAATTCTGTCTTGATATCTTGGTTTTGTAATCTCTTATTGAAATCTTTTTTCGCCTTTTAATTCATCAATTTGAGTGGACAACCTTTCTATACGATTTTTTTGGTCAGAAATATGTTTTTCTTTGGATTCCATTTTAATTTCTTTTAATTTAATCACCATTTCTAATTTTACAGTCGTTATCTAAAAATCTTTATTGTCCTTCTGATAATGCCTTAGTTTAGCTTCTAATCTTTTATTTGTAACTGCAATCCGCTTTCCATGGTCTTTGACTTCTTCGGCTTTAAATGGTCTTCCTTTGACTTTGACTTTTGTCTTCTTTTCCCCTTTTGTATAAAATAATAATTGTAATTAATACAATTATTAACTAATAATAATAATTATTAACAATAATATATATATATATATATATTTGTGGAGGGAAGGTTTTAAGGTTTTGAAATAATAATATTATATATATTATTATTATTTTTTGAATGAATGGAAGGGCGTAAGTGGAAGGAACTAGGGGTTTAAAAATATATATATATATATATATATATATATATATATATATATATATAATAGTATTAATTATTAAATAATAATATTGTTATTATAATATATATTTTTATGAATGGAATGAAGTCAGGGTCTAAATTATAATAATAAAAATTATTATTAATAATAATATTTATTATCATATAACTTTTGAAATGGAGAGGTTTTAGGGTTTAAAATCCTAGGCTTGAGGAATCCACATGGCTTTAGGAGTGTGTGTTATGATATTTTAATACTCCATTCTTGTCCTACCTAGCATTATTTATTTCCTAGTTGTTGATGATGTCATTTTCCCCCTAGTGGTGTGCAGATGTCATCCATGATCCATCTACCACCTTCTAATCCTTGCATGTATCATTTTAGGACCACTTCAGTCAGTTCCCTATTTTATAGGAATCGAGTGTTCCAGTGCAGTCCACTTGAGTTAGCTGACTCTTGTGGGGGGTTAGAGCTCTAGATGCCACTGATTGTGGCCTCATGCGCCAATTTCTGATTGACATGCATGAAAAACTCACTATTGCGCCCTCCTTAGTCAGTTAACTGATTGTGACTTCAGTTAGCTGAGTTTCGGTTCAGTTTAGTTGAGTTTGAGTCTTCCGAAGCACTCCAATGGTGATAATCCCTATGCTAGACCAACTGAGGTTCGAATTCTCCTGTGTGATTTGAATTCTCTCCATTGTAACATCATTGTTAATTATACTGATTATTGGATCATGTGACATTATTTTGCTCCTATATGAGTTTTGTTGCATAATTATTTCTTTGCTCTTTTTTACTGCAATTTTCATTCTTATTCAACTTTTATGCTCATTCTTTCTTTGTGAGGTATACTCAACTCTTAGATCTGATGTGACATAGAATTTCACAGTATGATTGGGGTGTGGAGTGGCTTGGAGAAGAGTTTGGAGCGTGAGGGTTGGAGTGTGGAGTGCGTGGGTGGTTTGAGAGCTAGAGATGGGTGATTGGGGAAGAATGGGGTGGAGCAAGGCTGGCTGCTGTGGTGGAGGAGGGAAGGCTAGGCACGACATGAATGTGTGAGGAACACGCAGTAGGTGGAGCGTGAGCGTGGGTGTGGATTTGAAGAGTGGAGGTGAGGAGTGGAGGGAGGGGAGGCATGGCTAGAAAGGGGGCGTGAAGTAGGCGGGAAGAAGTGTAGGAGAGTGGAGCGGGATGGTGGAGCGACGTTGAGCATGTATGCAGATGGCGCAGGGCTATGCTGAGGGAGGGGGCTGGCATATGGGATAATTAGAGGGCACATTAGTAGAGTGAGGTTGTAGCGTGACATGGAGGGAAAACGACAGGTGGAAGGAAGGAATGAAGTGTTGCATGTGCGTGGGGAGGGGACGATCTAGGGTGAATGGCGTGTTGGAATCACTGGAGGGTGTGGCGATTGGAGAGGATCGTGTTGATTAAGTTGTCATTGATGCCAACAGTGTATAGTCATTGATGCCAACATGTCTTGGTGCCCCTTGAGGAGCCCCTAAGGGTTAAGTAATTGTCAGTGCCTAAGGAGACCTTTTGATCTTGTCCAAGCCCAAGTTTGAAGCTCTTGGAGCCCTTGGGACAATGACAAAAGCCCTGAACACCCTGTAGAGTGTTTAAGTACCCCAAAGATGTTTTGCGTTTCCCCAATTGTTTCTTTGTTTCCCCAGTACCACAACTTATGCCCCAGTATGCTACAAAAGTGTTGAAGAATTTACAAGAGTCCAAATAACCCTTTCAGTGGTCATTTTTGTTTATTGAGGTCATGGTACCACAGGAGAAGGTCTAGCAACCCCACATGTGATGTCATGATGGATCTTGACCCTTGGAGGTCTCCTGGTGTGGTTGAGGTGGTTGAAGAAGCCTATGAATCCCCTTGCTTGATGAAGAAGCCCTAAAGAAGTCCTTGGACCCACATTTGGTGGCTTAATGGTCCTTGTCCCCTTAAAGGTGATGATGTGGTCACTAATGACTTGATGAAGACTTGGAACCCTTGACGAAGATCTTGATGCTCGTGTATCCCTTGTTGGGGTCATGGAACCCTTGGAGATGGTCATTATGCATGAGAAGGTCTGGCACCCACATAAATGGTGGCATGATGACCCTTGGACACTATATGATCATTGATGGTGCATTTGGAAATGATTTGGATCTTGGAATCCATACATATGGTGGTTTGTAATCCCATGATTGTTGGAGCCTTTGATATGATAGAATCCTTGGTCATGATGCCCTCATCACTTGGTGATGGAATCCTATGTGATGGGCTTGAAGTCCATGGAAAGTATCTTCAAATATTATATGATATCCTTGAAAGAGTCCTTGAAACCCTTGCATGTGGTGCCTTGGGTCTTGAACCATGGTGATGTATGGTCCTATTTGTGGTTGTATGGATATTGGGATGTAGATGGAGGTAGATCCCACGGATGTGCCTTGATATGTTGAAGAAGACTTTGAAACTCTTGTAGTTAGTGGTATGGTCTTTGGCACCCTCATGTGTGGGGTCTTTGACGTCCTGGACATATTGAATAATTTAAGTGTATTATACCAAGAATTTGTAAATAAACCCATCATAGGGAGATAGTCCTCATCAAGCCATTTCCATTGATATGTGGAGCATCTTCTAACTCCTTACGGTTGAAGAGATATGAATTTTTGAAGTTGGTGTACTCCACCTTTTTGGGTGAGCCGACCAAACAAAAGAAAAATTAATTATTTGTAATTTTGAATTGCATGTCGGCCCAGTTTGAGATAATAACTTTCCTCTACGACCTATATAAATAGAATATAAAACATTTCATTTGCTTATCAATTGGAATTTCGCAACTCTTGGAGAAAAGTGCGAAATTTTGTGGAGGAAATTTTTTTTGGGTATCTTCACTAAAATTGGCATAACTTTCTCATACGGAATCGGAATTACAAAATTCTTGGCTCGTTGGAAAGCTTGTTGCGAGGGCTATGAGATGACATGATATAGAGTTTCTTTTGGTTTGTCTATTGTTTCTTGACCTTATGATCTTCAAAAAGGTGTGGCTCATGCTTCTGGGTTTCTCTTGTAATGGCACACGTCTCTCATGGATAGAGTTCATCTTTGATATTAGTATGTGAGCCTATATATTGGTATATATATTTGAAGTCATTATGGAGGATATGATGATGAAGTTGCATACCTTTATGCTATGATATTATACACTTTATGATGATAATGCATGTGATAATGATGTACACTCTATGAAGTTGATGCACTCCTATACAATATGATGTACATGCATACCATAGTGTGATGATGCTCTCTTATGCATTATGATGTATACTTGATGTTGATTTGACAAGTCATCATTGACTTAGCATTCTTCCATTGCATTTTGAATAGTATTATATTAGGACTGTATTGACAGTACTCTTTGACTTAATTGATGACCTTCATTGAGTTGACAAAACAATGTTGTAAGGGTTTGTCATTGACTAAGTGGATTGACCTAAGATTGACTTGTTAGTGGTTGACTATGAGCCTTAACTGTTATCTGAGTAACATTGGCAAGTTGATGATTTGACAAAGTAAAGGTTGTTTGATTGATTTGATAATACTTCTCTTGATTGATTTGAGATGTGATTGGTTTTGGGCAATTGTTTTATTCACCATTGACTTAGTAAGTCAATATTGATCTTAAGTAATTGGCATTCCAGTATTGAGAAACCATTGACTGTATTTGATTTAGTTAACATTGTATGAGACTATATATTGATGAAAGTATCCATAGGTGGTATAGCATTGACCAAGTTGGTTGAAGACATGATTGTCTTACAGTTTGTTGATTGCTTGTTTGAAGTTGTCCGTCAAGCTCTGCTTGACTATGTTGCCTGTCAAATTGTGAGAATAGTTGTGATGTCATTGAACTAAGTATGATTGGGTGAGTAAAGTTATGGTTGTAACTCTATCTTGACCAAGTAAGAAAGTAGGTTTCCCATAGAGCAATTATGGACAGGTACATGATCAGATTGACACAGGCATATGATTAATTTGGCACAGGTACATAAGCAGCTTGGTACAGGTTTGGCATAGGTTGCCTTATGTGCAGTTGGTTTAATTCAGATTGGCTGAGTTGTATGAGCAGTTGGTTTGACCCAGGTGGTCTGGTACACAGTTGGTTGAACTCATATTGATTGATTCAAATGATGTGAACAACAGATTGATTTATGCAGACAGATTGATTGGTATAGCTGAGATTGATTGGTACAGCTAGATTGGACAGATTGAGTGTATAGGTTGATGAACAATGTGGCACAGTTGTGATGATCAGTGGACAGTTGATGAGCAGTGGTCAGTTGATGAGCAGTGAAAGTGGTTTTGCAGTGTGGTACAGGTTGTGCAGTGTGGTTTAGGTTTTGTAGTGTTGTACAGGTTGTGCAGTGTGGTTTAGATTGTGCAGTGTGGTTTAGGTTTTGCAGTGTGTTACAGGTTGTGCAGTGTGGCTTAGATTGTGCAGTGTGGTACAGGTGTTGGATAGCAGGTCTGCAGGATTAGTGCAGTTTGTGGTTCAGTAGTTCAGTTTCTATCTTCATATCAGGGTGGAAGGACGGGGCAAGGAAATTGAGGGAGCTAAGGCTTCCTTCAGGTTGTAGCCTGTAAACCAGGGGGTTGTAGCCTCCTTCCAGTTGTAGCTGGAGAATTGAAGTCTTTGTAACAAAGGGGGTTGTTGCCTCTTTCCAGTAGTTGCTGGTAAATTATTATTATAAAGGCTTCCGTGGTTTTTCCCCCAGGACTTGGGTTTCCATGTAAAAATCTTGTGTACTGTGTTTTTCTATGCTTCCTATGTGATGATGATATGATGATAGGTGATGATGAGCTGTAATTGTTAATAATGCTAATGATATAATGATAATGTGGTAATACATTAATGAATGATGTATTGAAGAAGCAGTTGATGATTGTTAAAGTTGAAAAAGTAATAAAAAGCTATACACACTGTTCACCCCCCCCTCTCAGTGTGCTCGGTGTGTCCAACAATTGGTATCAGAGCGGGTCCTTCACAGAAAGCCTTACCAGCTTGAAGTAGATCCTTGACACACCATGGGGTTCTCAGTGAATGGAGCACCATTGTTTTGTGGGACAAATTACTTGATCTGGAAAAGAAGAATGCAAGGTTATCTTGAAGCAGAAGGCAGTGGAGTATGGCAGTCAGTGCTTACTGGGTACGATCATCCGAAGAAAGTAAAAACAACAACTCAGAAGGAAGCAAGGAAAAATAATTCAATGGCTATGGAATCCATTCTTGAAGGCTTATCAGATTCCATAAAAGAGAAAATTGGAAAGTGCAACACTGCTAAGGAACTATGGCTCAAAATAGAACATCTCTACTCCTCTAAGGAACATGAAGAAGAAGTTATGAAACTCATGACTGCAGATCTGACAGATCTCCAAAAGAAGAAAATAGGAAAGTACAACTCAATTGAAGAATTGTCACCGAAGTTAGATCAACTTGAAGAACAAAAAGCAGAAGACAACTTCATAGACAGGTCAGTACAAGATCCAGGTAAGTATGAAGGTAAGTCTATTGAACACCCTGTTTGTAATGCTTTTGAAGAAATATGTCTATCGGGTATAGAGGATAAGTGCTATTCAAAATTCATAGATTGTAATACATCAAAATGTGATGAATCTCATTGTTTCTTGATAAATGATGGAAATGACTGTTTAAACAATGATATTACTAATGCTTTGCAAAAGGTTGAGAAACTTTGTAAACAGAACCAGGTATTACAAGAACAATTGGACAAATCTGAGAAGAGGAATCAAGAAGAATCTGAGAAAGCCACACAGACTATAATTAATCTAAATCTCCAAGTTGAAGAAGCTACCAGAATCAAAGAAGCCATATCCAACTCTCTGAAAGATCAACTTGAGAAGTCTGCTGTTGAAAATAAAAGACAATCAGAAGAAATTGACAAGCTCAGAAGACAGCTAGAAGATAAGGAGAAAGAATTGACTCGCAAGCTTCAAGACAAAGATAGTGAGATCAGTATCTTACTTGAAAAAATGCAGAAGGAAAGATCCGCCAGTCAGAAAGAAGATCCAAGTGACAAAACGGGAATTCATTTCAATCATGAGATTGAAGAGAAAATAAGAAGAAAACAAGAAGATGAAATCAAATCCTTGAAGATAGAATTACGAAAGATATGTTTGACGAATTTTGACTTTGAAAAGGAACTCTCAGAACTCAGAAAAGAAAATCAAGAAATGAAAGGACAGATGGAAGACAGTATTGTCATTGATCTGAAAGAAGAGATAGAAGAAGTCAAGAAAATTGAAGAAGACCTAACAAGACAACTCCAAGAAAAGATAGAAATTTGTCAAAAGCAAGAATTGAAGATCCTCTCTCTAAAGGAAGATCTGAACAAAACAGTTGCTCAGTTGAAGACAAATTCAAATATTGAAAAGAACATTGAAGAAAGTGGAAGTTCCAGGGAAAAAGAAGAAAAGGATAATAGTTATACAGATATTTTCAGTAGATCCCATGATCAGCAAAATTCAAGGAAGAATAGAAATAGAGAACTTGCATCACAAAGAAGATCCTTTGCTCAGGGATATCCCATGATGTTCAGTGGTCACTGCTACAAGTGTAACAACTATGGTCACAAAGCCATCCATTGCAGAGCTCATGAAATAATCACTCCAGAAAGAAATCAAGGTATGTTTTATGTTCAATGTTATAATTGTTATCATTATGGTCATTTTGCAGAACATTGCAACATGCAGAGAGAAGTCAAAGTTTGGAGAAGAAAGCAAGTTCAATCGAATGTCATGAACAACAATCAGTCTACCACAGTATGGAGAAGAAAGTCAATAGATTGCACCAATGATCAAAACAGAAATGATGAAAATATTGGGAAAAACCCAATACCATTTTGAAGACTATCAATCAGAAACAACAGTGCCCAGTGATAGGGGGAGCAATATTGCTAAAGAAAGTTCTCGTTGCCATTGATGCAAAAAGGAAGAGAAGTTGTTGACAGGGGGAGCATGCCCTAAGGGGGAGCTGTATTGTCAAAGGATGTTCCCTTTGCCATTGATGCCAAAGGGGGAGAGAAACTGTGATAGGGAGAGATTGTTCTGAAAAGGAGTTTGAGTGTTGTCATCAATGACAAAGGGGGAGATTGTTGATTAAGTTGTCATTGATGCCAACAGTGTATAGTCATTGATGCCAACATGTCTTGGTGCCCCTTGAGGAGCCCCTAAGGGTTAAGTAATTGTCAGTGCCTAAGGAGACCTTTTGATCTTGTCCAAGCCCAAGTTTGAAGCTCTTGGAGCCCTTGGGACAATGACAAAAGCCCTGAACACCCTGTAGAGTGTTTAAGTACCCCAAAGATGTTTTGCGTTTCCCCAATTGTTTCTTTGTTTCCCCAGTACCACAACTTATGCCCCAGTATGCTACAAAAGTGTTGAAGAATTTACAAGAGTCCAAATAACCCTTTCAGTGGTCATTTTTGTTTATTGAGGTCATGGTACCCCAGGAGAAGGTCTAGCAACCCCACATGTGATGTCATGATGGATCTTGACCCTTGGAGGTCTCCTGGTGTGGTTGAGGTGGTTGAAGAAGCCTATGAATCCCCTTGCTTGATGAAGAAGCCCTAAAGAAGTCCTTGGACCCACATTTGGTGGCTTAATGGTCCTTGTCCCCTTAAAGGTGATGATGTGGTCACTAATGACTTGATGAAGACTTGGAACCCTTGACGAAGATCTTGATGCCCGTGTATCCCTTGTTGGGGTCATGGAACCCTTGGAGATGGTCATTATGCATGAGAAGGTCTGGCACCCACATAAATGGCGGCATGATGACCCTTGGACACTATATGATCATTGATGGTGCATTTGGAAATGATTTGGATCTTGGAATCCATACATATGGTGGTTTGTAATCCCATGATTGTTGGAGCCTTTGATATGATAGAATCCTTGGTCATGATGCCCTCATCACTTGGTGATGGAATCCTATGTGATGGGCTTGAAGTCCATGGAAAGTATCTTCAAATATTATATGATATCCTTGAAAGAGTCCTTGAAACCCTTGCATGTGGTGCCTTGGGTCTTGAACCATGGTGATGTATGGTCCTATTTGTGGTTGTATGGATATTGGGATGTAGATGGAGGTAGATCCCACGGATGTGCCTTGATATGTTGAAGAAGACTTTGAAACTCTTGTAGTTAGTGGTATGGTCTTTGGCACCCTCATGTGTGGGGTCTTTGACGTCCTTGACATATTGAATAATTTAAGTGTATTATACCAAGAATTTGTAAATAAACCCATCATAGGGAGATAGTCCTCATCAAGCCATTTCCATTGATATGTGGAGCATCTTCTAACTCCTTACGGTTGAAGAGATGAATTTTTGAAGTTGGTGTACTCCACCTTTTTGGGTGAGCCGACCAAACAAAAGAAAAATTAATTATTTGTAATTTTGAATTGCATGTCGGCCCAGTTTGAGATAATAACTTTCCTCTACGACCTATATAAATAGAATATAAAACATTTCATTTGCTTATCAATTGGAATTTCGCAACTCTTGGAGAAAAGTGCGAAATTTTGTGGAGGAAATTTTTTTTGGGGATCTTCACTAAAATTGGCATAACTTTCTCATACGGAATCGGAATTACAAAATTCTTGGCTCGTTGGAAAGCTTGTTGCGAGGGCTATGTGATGACATGATATAGAGTTTCTTTTGGTTTGTCTATTGTTTCTTGACCTTATGATCTTCAAAAAGGTATGGCTCATGCTTCTGGGTTTCTCTTGTAATGGCACACGTCTCTCATGGATAGAGTTCATCTTTGATATTAGTATGTGAGCCTATATATTGGTATATATATTTGAAGTCATTATGGAGGATATGATGATGAAGTTGCATACCTTTATGCTATGATATTATACACTTTATGATGATAATGCATGTGATAATGATGTACACTCTATGAAGTTGATGCACTCCTATACAATATGATGTACATGCATACCATAGTGTGATGATGCTCTCTTATGCATTATGATGTATACTTGATGTTGATTTGACAAGTCATCATTGACTTAGCATTCTTCCATTGCATTTTGAATAGTATTATATTAGGACTGTATTGACAGTACTCTTTGACTTAATTGATGACCTTCATTGAGTTGACAAAACAATGTTGTAAGGGTTTGTCATTGACTAAGTGGATTGACCTAAGATTGACTTGTTAGTGGTTGACTATGAGCCTTAACTGTTATCTGAGTAACATTGGCAAGTTGATGATTTGACAAAGTAAAGGTTGTTTGATTGATTTGATAATACTTCTCTTGATTGATTTGAGATGTGATTGGTTTTGGGCAATTGTTTTATTCACCATTGACTTAGTAAGTCAATATTGATCTTAAGTAATTGGCATTCCAGTATTGAGAAACCATTGACTGTATTTGATTTAGTTAACATTGTATGAGACTATATATTGATGAAAGTATCCATAGGTGGTATAGCATTGACCAAGTTGGTTGAAGACATGATTGTCTTACAGTTTGTTGATTGCTTGTTTGAAGTTGTCCGTCAAGCTCTGCTTGACTATGTTGCCTGTCAAATTGTGAGAATAGTTGTGATGTCATTGAACTAAGTATGATTGGGTGAGTAAAGTTATGGTTGTAACTCTATCTTGACCAAGTAAGAAAGTCGGTTTCCCATAGAGCAATTATGGACAGGTACATGATCAGATTGACACAGGCATATGATTAATTTGGCACAGGTACATAAGCAGCTTGGTACAGGTTTGGCATAGGTTGCCTTATGTGCAGTTGGTTTAATTCAGATTGGCTGAGTTGTATGAGCAGTTGGTTTGACCCAGGTGGTCTGGTACACAGTTGGTTGAACTCATATTGATTGATTCAAATGATGTGAACAACAGATTGATTTATGCAGACAGATTGATTGGTATAGCTGAGATTGATTGGTACAGCTAGATTGGACAGATTGAGTGTATAGGTTGATGAACAATGTGGCACAGTTGTGATGATCAGTGGACAGTTGATGAGCAGTGAACAGTTGATGAGCAGTGGTCAGTTGATGAGCAGTGAAAGTGGTTTTGCAGTGTGGTACAGGTTGTGCAGTGTGGTTTAGGTTTTGTAGTGTGGTACAGGTTGTGCAGTGTGGTTTAGATTGTGCAGTGTGGTTTAGGTTTTGCAGTGTGGTACAGGTTGTGCAGTGTGGCTTAGATTGTGCAGTGTGGTACAGGTGTTGGATAGCAGGTCTGCAGGATTAGTGCAGTTTGTGGTTCAGTAGTTCAGTTTCTATCTTCATATCAGGGTGGAAGGACGGGGCAAGGAAATTGAGGGAGCTAAGGCTTCCTTCAGGTTGTAGCCTGTAAACCAGGGGGTTGTAGCCTCCTTCCAGTTGTAGCTGGAGAATTGAAGTCTTTGTAACAAAGGGGGTTGTTGCCTCTTTCCAGTAGTTGCTGGTAAATTATTATTATAAAGGCTTCCGTGGTTTTTCCCCCAGGACTTGGGTTTCCATGTAAAAATCTTGTGTACTGTGTTTTTCTATGCTTTCTATGTGATGATGATATGATGATAGGTGATGATGAGCTGTAATTGTTAATAATGCTAATGATATAATGATAATGTGGTAATACATTAATGAATGATGTATTGAAGAAGCAGTTGATGATTGTTAAAGTTGAAAAAGTAATAAAAAGCTATACACACTGTTCACCCCCCCCCTCTCAGTGTGCTCGGTGTGTCCAACAGATCGTGCAGTTGAAATTTGTAGGTGTATGGTAGTGATATGGAGGAGGCGTGTGTGTGCATGGGCAAAGAGGATTTGGAGGCGTAGAGAAATGCAGAATGTGGGGAGAGAGTTGGCCCGGGGAGTGCTTGAGAGCTTGGATGTGGGCATGGAAGATGATAGGGAAGGGTTGTGTAGGGGGAGGGTTTGAGAAGAGATGCGTGCAGGAGGATGGGGGGGGGGTTTAGGTGGATAGGAGAGTGTGCACAGGAGGGCGCGGAGGCTGTGTGGAAATTGGGAGGATGGAGCAATTTAGGGGGTGTGAAAACAATTGAAACAACGATGGATTGGTCAAGGACCAAATGATTCAGAAACCTCTGAGGTTAATCAGACAAAGTCTGAAATTCTAGCCATGGGTCGGATCAGCGAGCGCTTTGATACCAATGTAGTGAACAAAGTCGTTTCACTCAAATTATCCAAAAGATAAATAAGAATAATCCATACTGGAATAAATATGTAATAAGAATATGAATGATGATTACAATAAAGTAAGAGTGCCATATTTATATAATACCTAAAGGCACTTAAGGTGACCATTCGTGAAAGAATGTGTCCCTATATTATAATTAATAATTTAATTGTTATTTATATATGTTTATTATTTATTATTTATGTATATTTTATTTATTACAGATTTCAAAGTTCCATTTTTTTCTTGGCAACTTCTTTTTCATTGGCCCCATTGCCGTTTCTTTCTCTTTTACATTTTTTTCAACAATGTGTACATCCTAATAGACCATGAATATTGCCACTATCTTGTGGGACACTTATCTACAAAACCCACATAACTACTGAAAGAGGGTTATGGATTTGTTGAATCCATGGGCCTTTTGTGCTCCAACTATAGATGCCACATCTCTTTCATTTATTTGTGAAATTGGTTCCAAACAAACAATGATGCATGATGCGTCATTGCTTTCTCTTTTTATTTTATTTTCTTATAAAATGAACCAGTGCATAACACCATTGAATCTCCACTAAAGGTCTGATACCACTTGTTGCATCCCTAAACACCAAATGGGACCACACTTATATAAACTAAAAATAACATAAGTAGTAACAATGGGGGCCTTTGCGCACCCAAGGGTTGAATAGCACTTGTTAACTCAAATAAGTGGAGGAAGACATTTGCATGAACAACAACTTGATGCTAGACAAAAGATAGTGGGGCAATCCCATATGAACTTGAGATTTGGATCTAGATGAACCTGAACAACTCAAAAGATGAAGCACTGAGGAGACCATCTAGTAAGACAACCTAGTCACCATAGAAGAAAACCCAAGAGATGAGGATGAATAAATGGAATTGAAAGTAGGGGAGGATATGGACATGGGAGATATGGACCTTGAGGGCTAGATGCATGCAATTGGGAGGATATTCAATCCATACAAGAACAACAACTATAACTTCTCAAAGAAGTCATATAGAGGCGTAAAGTTGATCCTGACAAAGGGGAAGGTAAAAATAGCTAGCCATTGAGCTCAATGGGAATCAAAACCAACTCCATAAAGGAACAATAGAAAATCCTCTATGACGAGTGCAAAGGAGGTAGAAAAAGTAATCAACAAGTATTGAAGGATTTGTAGGAATGATTAATCATATCAGGTAAGTACTCGAAGTCATAAACAAGTTCTTTTCGAACCCCCCTCATAATTAATCATGAAATTGATATCTTGGAATATAAGAGGTATGAACGGGAAGAGTAAATAAAAGACCCTGTGAAACAAGATAAATAAGGAAAAACAATGTGGTGATGCTATAGGAAACCAAATGCTTTGGCTAAAATCTAGTCAAAATTGATAAGTTTTGTTGGAAAGGATGTTGATCGATTGTGGTGGATGCTAGGGATATGGCAGATGGGCTAGTAATACTCTAGGACCTAAGGGTCATTGGCATTATGGATTTCTTCTTCACAACAGGAACCATTATGGAAAAAATTCATTTACTTGGCACTGCAAACATTACATCTTACCAATGTTTATGGATCTCTCACCAACAATGAGAAAAATCGGTTCCTCCGCTCGCTTAGTTGAAATAAATAGATTTTGTATGCTGTTGTGGTGATTTTTTTCAAGTTGCAGATATGTAAATATAGTTTTTATTTATTTTATAGATTGTGTATGGTGCTATGGTGAATTTTTTCATGCCGTTGATATGTAAATATAATTTTTTCTTTTTTCTTTTTACAAATTTTCAATTAATTATTCGATAAACAAATATTTTTATATGTGTGTATATATATATATATATATATATATATATATATATATATATATATATATATATATATTTTTTTTTTACAAATTTTTATTTAATTATTTGAAAAAAGAATATTTCTATAGTAATTTATTTTTATAGTTTAACTTTGTATTTCGAAAAGTGTGTTGGGTACACCTTTGTTCATAGTCACAATGTAAAAATCATTCATATATTTAATTAATAATGTAACATTCTGCAACATTAGACAATCCAGTAGATGAAGAAACCCATTTTGTTATCTACAAATAAGAATCCAAAATATGGGACAACATAAAATTTGTCCATAATCAAAATGTCATTTTGTCATTGTTACAATTATTGATTACTTATCCTCATCCAATTGGGGTGATATGTTCACATTACAAAGAATGTTTTTCACAGATAAAAATTCAAAAATATACACCTTGTAGTAACAACATTCAAATGTATTGATCATCAATCATCGCTTGAAATGTTGTAGCCACTTGGGTTGCTTCCATGCTCCATCTCTTCATCATCTTTATCTTCATCATCTTTAGGGGATATTCTTTCTAAGTTATTTGAAATGTTTTGTTCGTTGACTTTATTTCATTACATATTTTCATGTTCCATCTATAAGCATAAAAATAAAATGTGATGAGTAGATATATTTTTATAGATAATATAATATACATAATTGTGTAAATGAAAAAATGTATCAGTTCAACGAATGAATCATAATTTTCACACATATGTTGACTCTCAATAAATCATCTGTTGGCTCTTCTCCATACTTTGTTTCCTGTTAGTTTCATACACTATGACAAAGCATATACATAATTAAAGTTTTCTTATTGTTCCATTAATTATAAAATAAAGGACGTTATAAAACAATATATGTACTTACAAATTGTTCAATTAACCCTAGATATCCCAACATATAATGACAACACTTACTTAATCCAATGTCAACCAAATGATTGGATGGCTCTTCACTGTATGTTAGCATCTGTTAAAAAATTCCATGTACGATTTTAAATTAATTATGATATTAACATCACAGAAAATATGAAATCTAAATCAAACCAAAAGTACTCACAAACTTTGTGATCAACCCTTTTTTGCCTTGTCCTCTTGTATGATGCACTGAATGGGTGCCATTTTATTTTTGTTTTTGCAAAAACAAAACAGTTGAAAATTAGTATTTCATACAATAATTAAACTATTTTTTTCCATAGAAAAAATACATATTCTATTGATTCATATTGAAAATAGAGAATACATTCCTCAGGTGCAGATTGCACTCTATTGTCATACTGATTATAATTCTTCATCACTTTCAGAAGTGTTTACAGTGTTTAACAAAAAACAAAAATTGTTTAAAATATCATACTTTATAATGTTTAAACATGAAAATTCCAAACCAGGGCTGGCAGGTGTGGGGGGAGTAATTTTTGACTCTAAGGGGAACAAGCAGAGAGAGTTTGCCTGGGGTATCGGAAGAAAGACGAACACTGACGCGGAATGGCTAGGCCTCATCAAAGGGCTGGAGATGGCTATAAATCTGGGATCAAGAATTTGACGGTCCTTGGGGATTCCTTAATTATCATTAGAGAATCCAGAAGCATTGTCGCCAACAGGAAAGAACCCTCCTCTAAAATGCACCAACTCTTAATCAACATCAGCAAAGCCTTTCATGAAATCACCTTCCTTCATATCCTGAGAGGGATTAACGGGCAAGCTGATGGTAAGGCCAACAATGGAGTCGGGCTCTCCTATGGCTCACTTATTTGCGATAATGTCATTTATGAAAATTCTTGGATCCCCTAGCTTATGGCTCCCCCATAACGCTTGGACTCTTATCTTCCCCTATTGGCCCCTCCATACTCTTTTGGCTCAGAACTATAGAATCATTAGTTTTCTTTTTTTGGGTAATACCCCAAGGCATTTTGATGGATCCCTAGCTCCTCGAAGGCTTCCCACTCCTGCTCGCATTAACGCCATCCGACCAATTCGCCAATTGGCCGACATGCGAGTTGTTGGCTTTGGTTTATATAAAGGCAAGCAACACCATTTCACCTCCCATCTGCTTGTGCATTTACACAGTTTGAATTCGCTGCTCTCTGTTGCCGATTTTTGCATTGTTGGTCTCTGCATTGTGAGAACTATGGAGCATCTCTGCGTTCCTAGGTGTTCTCAGGGTAGGGGCGACATGTATATGAAGAATGACAGTTGCTGCAAACATGCAAGAGGCCATAATGGTGGTCGTTGGGGCATTTCAGCAGTGCACGAAAGGATGGGTGACTCGATGGGAAAGGAGGGCAACAATTTCCCTGGTCTTGGCCCTTGTCGAAGGCACGCAGGAGTTGGTAATCCTCATGAGCACGCTAGAAATCATGGCATCACTAAATTTGAAGTGGAATTCTTGGACTGTTTACAGGAGTTGGAACTGCAAGTAAGAATGATTCGCAGTGAAAACATGGAGTTTAAGAAGGTTAAGAATGATTCGCAGTGAAAACATGGAGTTTAAGAAGGTTATTTCTCGTCTTTATACGCTGGCGTCTGCAACTCACTCTGAGGTTAAATCCCATAATGCTAAAGCGGTAGAACAAATTGAGCATCTTGAAGAAACCCTGGGGCTTGCCTATCCTCATAAAGCTCGCAAATCAAAAGCCACAAGTAGCGAACTGGAAGACATAGGCAGGAAAATGGAGAAGCTGCAGAAGTTTATGGCTCAAGTTGGGAATTTCGTGGACCTTAGCTCTGAAAAGAATGTGGCAGTGGGCTTTGTAGGCACTGTTATGGACATGGGACTGCAGTAGCAACTCATCGGTTGGCATCTTTATGTTTTGGTCTTGTTAGGTTTACTTTTATGCTTTTAAGTTATATGTACAGAGCCTTTGAAGCTCATAGAACTGGAAGAATATGCAATTTTTGTATAAGGTAGTCAACATAAATGTTTTATTTTTGTATAAACCTTCTAGTTCAGTTCGTAAGATGCTATAGCTTTCATAGAACAGGAAGGTACCACTCTAGCTATAAGTTTGAAAAAGATGAACTTGGAGGGATGGATGCTCTCCTTTCATGGGAGCAATCTGTCAATTTCTGCTATGTACTGTTCTATTTCCTTTTTTATATATAATCAAAGTTGATTACCCGTTTCTGTTAAAAAAAAACATGAAAATTCCAAAACATAGTAGCTTTCAACACATACAATCCATAGTTGTTCTTTTCTCTTCATGCAATCCTCTCTATATTATAGACACAATAATTGTCCCCGATGGTAGTAGAAGTCCTTTTTTTGATAAAGTATCTGCATTCTGATTCTGCTCTCTATATATATGGCATAATTTTCAACTTTTGAAAGCTCCTGCTAACAATTCTAGGTTTGTACCTATGCCCTGAAGATTTATGTTCCTTAATCTTTTTTCCCCTCTCATGAAGTTCACCCAAAATTCCGAGTGTCCAAAAATGTTTAAGTTCCCCACTTTTTCCTCTATAGCTTTTTGCATCAGTGCTCTCAATGCCAATCCTTCAACTCTGTTATTTGTTCCCTTCCCACCATTTTCCTTGGATTCGATAATATCTTGATCTGAAATAAAGAGGATTCCCCCCAACCCGCACTAATTTCCTGTTCCTTCACATGCCCCGTCAAAAAATCCCTTAGTTTCCTTTTCTTTGACTATGAGTTCTTTCATGATGCGATCCTTTACCTTGGTTTCCTTATCTATAAAGAAACTGTAAGTATCCATTACTTATTCCAACACGTAGAAAGATGGTGTTTATCTTCCTTCAAATATATTTTCATTTCTAGCCTTCCATATACTCCACATGACCAGGAAAGGAATACATTTTAAAGCTTTCAGATGTGGTTTCTCAAACCAGATTTTTAAGCTCTCCTCAATTGTTTCAACCTCCCAAATATTTTCCAGGTGTAAGTTTTCACTAATTCCTTCCCAAACATGTTTTGTAAATGGGCATTTTATAAATAAATGAGCAATTGTTTCTTCTTCACATCTACATAAACTACATAATCTTGGTCCACATATACTTCTTTTCCACAAATTGTCCTAAGTTAGGACTTTTTCTCTCAAGATCAACCACATGAAAATCTTGCATTTGTGTGGTGTCGGTGCTTTCCAAATGGTTTTCCACTACCACCGACCCGGTAAATTTAAACTGTTCGAAAAAAATTTATAAGCTTTTCTCACTACATACTTACCTCCCACCTCGTTAGCTGTCCAATGCAATGTATTAGGATCCTCTGTCAAATACAGAAACCCGCTATTCATTTCCGATATCCAACTATTCTAGTTCTCAATCCAAATTGTCGGAAGTTCCAGATCCTCGTCCGATTTCCAGTTCTGTATAAAACTTGAAGTTCCTTCTATTACTGCTACATCATGCACCGTTTTGAAGCCTCATTCTTTTAGATGTCTTATCATCTCTATTGGCAGTTTCCTCCGTTTTCCACTATAGTTAAACTCTATGCACATTAAAAATAAAACAATGATTACATGTGTTTGATGCACATTATTGTTGGGATGGCTCCCCTTGCGATGTGGTTATGTTCATTTCTTTGACCATCTCATGGTACACCTTTTTTGACATCCATACTAGCATATTTAAGATATCACGTCATTCTTCTTATGGAATTTCAACAATCTTTGTGAGAAACAAAAAGCACAATGACAAAAACGATAAATATTTATGTGAAAATAAGCATAGAAAAAATATTAACAAATTATGTTTTGGACTAGTGTGTACATATTAAATAAAAATATTTTTACTAGTAACACCTTTTAAAATATTATTTTTTGTTGTTGTATGTTTTTTCCATTGCAAGTTTAATTGGTTTCAATGCCCACTGCTTCTGAAATGTTTCCTGTAGTTTAATTATCCCGATTCTTAGAGTCATTGGATCGATTTTTGTATTGTAAACAAAAAGTACGTCTATACATTCTTTCCACTATATCCCTCAAAATTTTATAAAACTCCTCCCTGCTTTCTCATTAACTTTCAACACCACTCCAGTTGAACTGATGATCAAATCATCATCATTTACATTCTTCTTAATTTTTATCTTTTTAGGGTATCCTATTTCCTCGCTCTCCGCCCTTGCATAACATTCAAAATTTTTTTAATCTAAACTTTGAAACATGATAGTAGTTATGTAACATCCCGAAAATCACAAAAATTTAAAATTTTTCAGAGTAGCATTAAGTGCTATAATTACCATGCGGAAGTATAATAAATGTTTGTTTGTTTAACTAGACGTCACACTATACTAGACATGTTATGTTGATTATGTGTGTATAATGTATTACAAAATACGTGAAATGTTTTTATATCTAAAGTATGCTATTGTTGGATGTTGTTACCTCAAATCATGCATCCTAGATCAGTTATGTTTTCTTATGTAGCTGTCGATACTTTACAGATTTGACTTGATACTGAAATCATTATATGTGCTAACTGTTTATTTTTCTTGTTGATAATGAAGGGGTCCTATGGGTACCCCGAGGCTTACTTAGCGATTTTAGCTAAAGCATTTGACTTCTGTCGCAGATCGCAGGTAAGAGCAAAACTGTTTTCGAAGTGTATAAAGAGGTCCTTTCTAACTTTAGTTAGCCTTCAATGTTATAAAAAGGAATTAGAGTAACTCGAGTATTTCAGGGTGAGATCTAAACTAGTTTATTCTTTAGTTATAATTTGCATACTATATAGTTCTAGTTTATCTCAGAGTTTGTATTTACTACTAATACATTGGTCTTGTATTAAGACATTGTGGAAAGTATTAGGACTTTCTTTTCAAGGATAGGTATTTAAATCCTACACTTAGGAATTATACCATGTATTGGATTACCAAATAAAATGGGACATAACCTAAGCTTAGATACTAGCAATATAATACTAAACCTATCTTTTGATCTTACGCACTATATACATAATCTAGGTAATAGTGTTAATATGGTGACCCAACCAAAATCTATAGTTGTAAATTATACACTTTATGCACTTCCCTCTATTAATTTATGCATTAGATGTTTTTATAATACTAGGGCATTATAACATTATCTATGCATTAGTTTTGATATGCGCTTTATGGTCTTTATGCTACATACAAGGGTTTGATTGAAAGGGTGATCTATGTAATACTTTATTTGCAAATGTTTACATGACTTAGGATAGAAAATAACCATAATACATTATGGTTGTGAGTCGCACCATGTTGATGGTCGAAACTTAACCTTGGATATGATGTAATAACAATTATTACGTAACACTTGGATAAATTATATGATAGTGGTTTGACCTTGGACATTTTGTGACCATACTCTATTAATATTGTAATGTTTAACCATATAGGAGGCTGAACAATAACCTTGCTGCATGAATGCGATGGCAGGCTTATGTAAGGTGGTAGCTATGGAAACTAAAGTGCAATAAAGGCGTTCTGGGTGGAATGCCTAATGGCATCCACCGTGGTAGCTCTTCACGTGGTTTTCTTGGTTTATGGTGCTAACCCTAACTGCCTTGGAGTTATTTCGACTAAGCCTAAGCCTGGGCATTCATTTTGCAGCTAGTGGGGTTTTGGAGAGGCCGACAGGCTTGCGAAAACTTAGGGTTTGTTAGCAGTGTTTGAAGGCACTTCCCAGGTTTCAATACCTCGACTTGTGGTTATGTAAATTGTCTCAGATTTCTAAGAGCCGAACCACCCATGAGCTATGGTCTTACTGTGTTTTTTTAGAAGTTTGAGTGACTCCAGTGTTCGTGACGATTGAGAGGATGTTCAAACAGGAAGCATGGTTTTTCTTTCGAAAGGTAAGATTGTTATTCTTCCTTCTGTTTCCATGAATTCATTAATGTACAACTATGCATATTTAGGTTTTGAGCTTCGACTTCCAAGGTTTAACCATCAAGTATGTTGTTTTGGCAGGTAACTCCTCGACTTGGCTTTTTGGGTGCTAAGCAAAGGGAGAAGGGAAGAAGCTTAACACCTGGTAAGCCTCAGTGGTTTCCTGCAGGGTTCAACTCGGCATAATGCCGGTCCTTGTCTGGTTTTAGTTGAAGCTTCAGTTTCGTTTTTACACTTAGGGTCATTGTAATGGTTGTAACTTATTTTAAAGCCATGAGGCAATATTTTGGTTCAGGGAGGGATAATATCCTCAACCTGTTTCTTCGTTGGTTTTCTCAACGCACTCTGTAAAGATCTGTTGATAATAATACAAGTTTAGTCTTGGAAAGTAATTCCATGAATGTACATTCGTCAATACTGTATTTTAATATTGTTGTGTTGATATCTAAAAGAAATGTGTGGTCTTTAGGGCTTGGTTTGGTTTAAACGTAAAGTAGTTACAAGGTTTTGGAAACTCTTGGCCTTGTTCTATTTTGCCTTAAAGGTTTTGCAAAAGATTTTAATGATGTTTGTAAAGGCCATGCCTGAGAGGATTATTCTTGGCAGTTTGCATTAATTTATGGAATGTTTGGTGATGTGATGGTAAGGACTAAGCCTGTCCCTGTAATATAAGATGTTTGAATATTTGTTTCAAAATCCAAGCGTCGTCATGGCTAAATGCCTAGTTTGTTGTGGTTTCTATAATTTAGTTTTAACTTGTAAGGAAATGTTGAAAATGTATTTATATTAATACTGTTTGCTGATCAAAGGCAATGAGCCTTGTTTGAAACCCTGTCGAAGTGGTTTTGATGTTTAGAAATGTTTAAGGGTTTCGGCCATGCACCCTACCCAATACTAAATACAATTTTTTATTTTCTTTAGTTGTAAAAGCGATAAGGTTTTTCAAATGAATTAAAAGTGTAACCTGTAAGGTTTAGACTATAAAGAATTCGTGAATTCGAGCTCTGTCTTAGTCCTTCTATTTCGATATGAAGAAAAGCTATCTTAGTGTTATTTGAAAATAACTAAGGTTGAGTCTTGGGACATTCGTCCAAATAAAAGTTGTTCTATGTTTAAATAATTTATAATATCAATGATAAAATAAATGATATAGTTGTACTGTATACTAGATGTGTTTGGTTTCGGTCTTCTTTTACAGTTCTTTCTAATCATAATTGTTGATGAAAATCTACAACAAATGTTTCGATAATGCTAGTATTGATAATGCAGAATACTAATATGTATTAATAGAAAATTCAAATGAAAAGAAAATAGTAAAAGGATATATATTAATGGTCTTCTGCAAAGAATAGTTAACTTATAACTAAACCTTAGGTTTTGTGCGAAATATGGAAATGTTTATGTATTTTTACTTCTGTTGCTGTGAATGTAATGATATTACAATACCTGAATAAAATAAATGTTGCTATGTTTTTTTCTATGACTGAGACATAAGATATTTTATTTGCAATTGTAAATAGATAAGGAAATACAGGAAACATAACAGAGTTTTTCTATTCAATCATTCTATCTATTGCATATCATTTATCTATTTTTAAACACCCTTCCTTGCACTAGAGTACGACACAAATATAGTGTGTGGAAAAATGTAGGGACGTATTTTAATCTATCATTATCATATTACTTCTTCATATAGTTTAGAAAATCATAATCTGGTTAGTAATAACTAACAATATTCAGAAAACAATAACCCATAAATACAATAAGTTATAATTACTAGTAATGAAATAACAAGTAGAAACTGATAATGTAGATAGGGTGGAAAAACACCCAAAGAGGCCTATTCCTCCCAACCTTCTCCAGAAGAAGCAACCAATATCACTTGCTCCTTTGGATTCCTGAGCCTGTTTACTGAACCACTAGGTAGCAGACTCTGTGTAGAAGCAAGGCACTCAGGTTGTACTTCCAACAATCAATGGAGACTTGTATACACCTCAAAATAAACCTTTGCACTCAGCAGGAAAACTCTGCACTCAGTAGAAGTGAAACAAACTTACAATACAACTCAAAACATAGCTTCCCCTCATCAAATATCTTGTGTGCATACAGTAGAACCACAAGGTAAATTTTCTCGACAGAAAAAGTGTGAGCCTCTGCTCAAATTCGATGGCTTATAAAGATGCCTAGGTCTTTTAGTGGTCAATTTCCAAACAAATGATCCTCGAGCTCCAGTCCCATCTTTCAGGGAACTTTGACCACAATTCAAGGGAGTTGTCCCATAACAACAACTAGTTACTGAGTTCCTGATGCTGCCACTTATCCATTGCCTTCTACCCTAGATTCCATTCCACCTAGTGGGTCAGTAAACACTCTTTCAACAGTCTCTTTGGGTGAGTGTCTCCTATTTTATTTTATTTAAATAATAATATTGTGCAATTACAGTCATCCTTGGCCACTTGGCCAAATATAAAACTTTACAATAAAAGTTAAGATAATGTTTTTCTCAAACATAAAATGTTTCAAGTAATGGGTATGTTATAAGTTATTCTTGAGAAGCATTGTCAATAAAAAGTAAAAAAAACCTCATGTTAATCACCTGTTGATCCACATAATTCCTCGAGTTTTGCTCTTCTTCACTTAGATTACGAACAAAGTTTCCTTAATTTTTTTTTTTTGTGCTTGACATATACAGACCAATACGCTTCATTATAACATACAAAGAATTCCAATATATTGTTTCTATATTAAAATTACAAAAAACTTACCATATGATACAATGCATATATGCGTAATCTATGGATAATATGCATCAAAAATTGGTTTTATTTTTTTTAAAGAAAGAAATTCAAATTGTGCATCTTAGAAATATAAACACATCAGTGTATTTTTTTTTTAAAGGCACACTGAAAACTGTGTAAGCATTTTTGAAAAAAAACTGTCAGGGATAGTCCTGACAGGTCGGTTTCAAAGTGAAACACATTATGATCTCAATCTAAGAAACACCCAAAGCCCCATATGCTAATATATATAACCAATAAGTTTACATTGCTGAAAATCAAATCTTATTATGAAATATAAAAATAAATAGAAAACAAAAATAAAGCAAGAACCCTAGGGTTTGTAGTGATGAAGATAAATTTGAAGGAAAAAGAACACAAGGGTTTGCAATATTGAAGGTAACTCTTATATTCTCTATTTTCTTAAAAGAAATTATAAAATTTATGCAATTTTTTATTCTATTGAAGGAAAAATTAATTGAAATGTCTCCTTTGTAGAGTTGTATGTGTCCACGGTGATCTTTTACAAAATTTCTCTTCAAAGAAATCTCTCTCCAAACTCTTCCGTGATAAACCTTTCTTACGTAAGTCACTCTTCAAAATTTTGGCCAAAAAAGGTTTAGGATTGTGTTTTTCTTTTATTTATCATCTTATTGTCTTAAAATTAAATTTCCACTCTTTTTTTCATTTGATATTTTGGCCAATCAATGACAAACGCATATGCCATTTTTTTTAAGTTTGAATTTCAGTGCATAAATTAGAGAAGTATTGTACCGGTGCCTTATAATCATACAAGTGCACCGTATAATCTGTAGTAAAATTCAACATTTATATTTTAACACTTTTTTTTGAAATAGCGGAGCACTAAGTAGTTAATATCGCATGTGTGCATATTCTTGACATAAGCACACTGATGACCTTGAAAGTCAAAAAATACAAGTGCAAACTTCCACGATGAATAGTTTGTGGAGGTTTGTCCTTTGTGGAGGTGCTTGCATATGATTTTATCGATGCACATAAATAAATTGTGCACATGTGTGTATCTATTGTTAAGATGCACTGGTGCGGCTATAAATTTTTTGGTGCATCGATTACGATAGATGAAAACATAATGTAGCCTATTTCTTGGTTTATTTTTTAAAGAGTGAAGACATATGTTGATTGTATTCTTCACTCAATTGCAGGGGCAAAGATTACAATAAATCAAATGGTTGATTCTTCAAATTCCGACTCATTCCATCTTGTTCAAAGTTCAAGTTCTTCGTTGCCGTCACCGGTAAGTGCATATTTATTTATATTTGATTATATATTTAAATTATGTTGTCTTTTCACGTGTATTTGAATAATTGTGCATTTCCTTTTGCAAGATCCTGATTCTGGATCAAGTTCGGATGCACATGATATTCCACCACTCCCAAAGAGATGCATGGTCTTATTTGGAGTAACATACCATAGAAAGATGGTAGATGAATGGAAAACCACTTTATCCCACCAACTGTAACATGCCATCATCCTTTAACCATCCTAGACCAATGGTACTTTATCGTGAAATGGATCTCTTTTATGACACCCTAGTAGTATGTGGTTTTTCAAAATGTAAAGGGTTGAAGGTGAATACTAGGCGAGTCACACTTTTCCATTATATTAATGAACCACTAACCAAAGTTGATGGTTTAATACCCCCCATTGCGGTCAATGATTCAAATAGTGAAATAGAAAAGACACGTAGGAACATCTTCGACATCATCTTCTTCATGGTTAATGTTTACTGGAGAAGGTGCAGGAACATTTATTTCTTCGGATGGGACATATGATCATGAAGCAATTGCATCATGTTTACCAAGAACATGTTGTAGATCGTCATTCAATGCAAGAGCATGACCAAGAAGCTCTTCATCCCTGCAAAGAAAGAAACCAGATTATGACTCCAACTATGACATATACCTTGAAAAATGCAGTTAAGAAGCAATATTATTTGCGGGCCAAAAGCAAATGAAAAAGTTAGCTTAAACCCATGACTTAATTGTTTTATAGCTACATAGATAAGAAAAAGTATCCAATAGAAAATGCCCCCTACGAAGTTGTAACGATGAGTTGCATTGCTTGTTGCTTGTTAAAAGAGAATTGTTCAATAAGATCCATGATTATTTCGTCTTTCACACCCTACACAGTCAGGTAGAATTTACGAATGGTTAGGTAATTGATTCAATTAGATACATATTTATCTGTATTCTATGTTCATGAATAAATATACCATAGCTCCTTCCATCTAAATGGCATGCTTTCTCAGCTAATAAAAAGCCACGTTTTGTTTAACTATTACACATATACTATTGAATCAACATAAGTATAATAATTTTATGGTATTATTATGTTTTAGCCTTTTACATATTCTGTCTATAAAAACAGAGTTTCAGAACACCAACTTTTCAATACATCACAATTTGAGTTGTGCAACATATGTTGAGTTTAATTTTGTGTTGTTGTGAGTTGTCACAAATCTTTCCAAAGCATAACCTTCCAGGAAAAAGGACATATACAAAATTATGGCAGCCTTTCCCCATGTTGTGTAACGTGTCGTCCTCTGTATTTCTTTTCTAAACATATAGGTGCAAGCATTAAAATCCCGCTGACAGAGGTTTCCTAGCAGCCAAATATTTAAGCTGTTCAAAAACTTCCTGAAACAACTTAAGATCCAAGAAATGCAAAGTGGCTCTTATACCTTTTTTAGTTGGGAATTGTAGAATATGTATTTACACTTCGACTTTGTTTTAGCTGTACATTTCACATATTCTCTCCTCCAACTCCTTACATTTACCTCGCATCTATGCTGAAGTGAGGAGAGGTCTATTATGCGAATTGTTGCAATCTTCCAATTTTTACCTTAATTGTTTTAGCCTTTTTAGGTACTATGTTATGTTATAAGTTATAACCTTCGAATCATGATAGAAATAATATTTGTAACAATCTTGTTGGATCCAAATTGTATCTACATTGTTACCATATGAATTTATTGATGATTTGGAATGGGGAAGATAGAATTTGGGACCTAGAAGGGTTGGTTTGTGTCAAATCCTAAAAACTGCATTGATGGGCCAAAGCCGAAAATCCTCTAGTACAGAGTCAAAGAAGTGGAATTTTTGGGTCTTTGACCTCAAGGACATGTCTTAGAGGTCCTCACTGCATTCTATGGGTTGATATTGTTCCATTGGTGTTTTGTTTTCATCAAACGGAGTTTGTACGAAAAAGTAATGACCCCAACAAGGTAACGATACAAATTTTCCTTGCAGGTCCAAACAACAACCATGATTCACCCATGATAAATTAGTGATGTATGGGAATCCACTAGAGACTTCTAGAAGCATTGTGGAGATTCCAAGAGAGTTATGAAAATGTCAACCTAACCCTGATGCTAGCTCTGAAAAACCTAGGAGGAGGAGAAAAAGGGTTCACTTTCTTAGTTGCCATCGCTGTTCCATAGTATGTGCAGTGAGTGTGGGGGAGATACAAACAGAGGAGAGAGAAGCAATCTGTACAGGACTATTGCAGATCATTGTGTCTCACAGCTTTACAGCAAGGTTGGACTGCTTTGTGTTTTGTATTGTAATCTCCATTATATAAAAGATGAAAAGCACAGTCCTTCATCTATTGCTAGTATTTTCCACATCAGGTTTCCCAGGGTAAATTTTACATTCCACTGTGTCTTTGCTATTGTAGTTCTATTTTCATGTCATAGTAGTTAAAGAATCCATTTGGTGTGTTCATTTCCTGTTAAATGACTAAAAATACAAAAAAATAGCCTCATAGTCAATCCTACATTCATCGTAGTCACTGTAGTTGCAGATTTATTTTGGTGAGACAACCATTCCAAAGCGGCGTACAGATCATTGTCTTAACCCAAAGTGCCTCTCACATGCCCTTGCAATGTGCTTGTTAGAAGATGCCATTGCATGTCAATGGTAGTTTTTACTCAGTCAAATGATCTTTCTCCAGCATCCATTGCATCAAGCAATGTTTTCATTTTTCATTGCACAAATGAATTTTTGATAAGCGTGCTATCATCAAGTCAGAGTTCTTGCCTTATTTGATCTCATTATTGCTGCCAGTTACCCCCTATTTGCATAGGGTGTTCACCTAGGAGTTCTGGTTGACCTGGGCATAAAAGAGGCATTCTGAGCCGGTTATGTGGATGAGGATAGCAATGAACCAACAAACCTCTGCTCCTAGGCATATTTCCTTTAAAAAAATTAGATCAGAAGTAAAATAACATTCTGGGTGTACTTTGAGTAGTTATGGACATGATTTCTTATTGCAGCAGCAAATTCTGGGAAACCAAAAATCGGGTTACATCCTTCAGAAGAATTGTATGCAGCAGTTAAACAGAATTTTAGTATGGATGTTCCCCACAACGGGTGGATAGATGTATAAACGAGAGGGAGGATGAGGGGCACGTGGCTGGAATCCTAGACCCTCGTGCTCCCACCTCATCACCCTACACCCGTGTTTAAATCATGCCCAAAGCAAGCAGCCGCTTCCAGAGCCTGTGAGTACAGTTCGGTTCATGCAGAAATATGCATCACTGTAAATGGGGCATCGTGGCCAAGTGTGGGGCATTTACTCCCGGGACAGAGGAAGATTGGGGGAGAAGCCATCAAATCTTCAACATGCATAGCCATAATTGGATTACAGATGTTATGAAGAGATGTAGAAGAGGCCCATAAACTCATTTGATCGCGCTTGCAACTCTGAAAATTGTGGTAAGCTTTTGGGTCAACCTGTGAGAGCTTGGTCTCCTGCATTGTGTCTCCACCCTGGCTTCGACTCGCCCTGGTAAGTTGTTGCTCCCTTGGAACTCCTGCCATCTTCTTTGCTCTGTGTTAAATGTTTGTTACCCTCTCAGGAGCTCTTCCTTTGCTTGCAAGCCTCTCCTTTTATCCGTGTCGCTCTCGTTTGTAGTGGTGGTGGCTTTCGGTGGTGGTCTCTGCCCCTCTCTCCTGTTAGCTACCGCGGTTTCCTACGACCTTCCTTCTGATAAAATGCCCCCTCGAAAGAACACCCATCGTGCATCGACCTTGCCCAAGTTCTGTCTGTCGGAACCTATGACTCCTCCCATTCATTTTCAGTAGCAGTTAGTGGAAAAATGCAAGAGATACAGGAAATAAATTTCAGCTTTTGCGCAGGAGAAAATTCAACAAGTGGAGGTGGAAACTGATGTGGATAGGATCTGCACTGAGGAGGAGGAGATAAAAACAGAATTTAAGAATTTGGTTCCTGACCCTGGTTCCTCCCGTGGTCGCCTCACCCTTTACCAGAAATCCTTGGACCTGCACTGGTCGCAGAAGATGATTCTGGGCCGGACTCTTGTGGAAAAAGATGAGCAACATGGGGAAATCTTGCTCCAGCAGGACGGGATGCTGATGCTCCTGAAGCACATTCTTAACAACCAGTTGGAAATCGCCATTCGTTTGGGAATGAGCCTCGAGACTGGCTCAACTAGTGGGATCCATAAGTAATCTGCCTTTGGTCTCTGCAACAGGTTTTTTTTGCTTCTATATTCATAGTTTTCTTATGCTTATGACTACTTTAAAAAACTCTGACAGTGTGGAAATCTCTGCTTTAAGACTTCTAAAGAATTCACAAACTTTATGGTTTAGTCTCGTTTCCTTTCGAGGGAGACTGCTACTCTGATTTTCCAGCCTGTTTTCCCTATGTTGGGAGGGCTTGGTTTTTTGCTGTAAATTTATGTTTGAAGCTATAGAAGGTACGTCTAATTTACAAAAAGAAGAAGAAGTTTAGTATGGATATTGGAGTGTTGCTACTTGGATTTTTGAGGATTATCAACCCATAACGGAAGATGATGCCCTTGCTACACCGATTTGGCTATTTCAATGGTTGTTTCAAGGACAAGATGGCATGGTGAGCTATGCTGTGTAAACGCTATAGCATGAATGGCGATAAGGATTTGTTGGGGAAGTGTTTGAGACATTCAGATCGACCATAATGAAAGGAGTGGTTCAGTTAAGACAAGTCGGCCCTGCCTAAATTGTAATAATTATGATTTTTCTAAGGATCATCCTTGACCTAATCTTGGTAAATAGATATAAATTAGCAATCAAAATGGTGAAAAAGGTCATTAATGATGCGCTTATGTGAATAATATAAGTATGTAGCTGAGGACACCCTATCTCTGTGGGTGCATTTTTGGTCTTCTTTTCTTCATTGTTTCAACAGTTTTAAAGTCGACCTGAGTCTATATTAGAAGGTGGATTCTTGCTCATTTTGGATGGCGTGTGATAATTGGCACTCAAATCGCCCTGGTATTCCTGTGACCGACGAAGGAAATTTTTTCGGCAAGGCACAGTTCCACCTCTTTTGGTTATTTTTTTGGAATTTCGACGATCTGGGTCGTCTTAAAATGGGCCAAAACCCTTAGGGGCACACTTCCATGGCATAGTCCCACAGTAAATAGGGTGGAACTATGATTCCGCCGATTTTTATAACCAGATCCAGGGAACAAATCACCAGAAAAGCGGGGCGATTTGAGTGCCAGTTATCCCACGCCAGTTTGGACCAATGTTGCAGGACTTGGACTCGACAAAGACTCGGCTGGCATGTGACTCATCCACTCGGGATAGACTCGGCAAGACTCAGCAAATAAGAAAAAACATAAAATATGGTAAATTTTGAACACAAAAGAGAGGTTAATGGCATTTTCAATCCATATATTTAAAATACATTCACTCATCATATATAATATTTATATAATACATATATAATAAATATTATTATACATAATATATAATAAATATTATTATGTCCTCGACATATATTTTTCGACATATATTTTTCGTGTCGAGGGATTAGTTCAGGTGCGGTTCAAAATTTTTGTAAACTGCCAAATGTTGCCAAATGTTTGTGTATAGTTTGTTATTTTATAAATTAAAAAAAATATAAATATAGTATTTATTTGATCGCCCATTGGATCTGTGCGTATGATGCATGCCTGGGTCCTGTGCCCCAGGACCCGGCGGCGCGTTTGCGTCAGCTGGGTTCAGGAAACCGTGCAAAGCAGGTACGATCTCTACACACTCTCCCACTGAGCAGTCACGATATCTGCACACTCTGCCACTGAGCAGTCACGTACTGCCTCTCCCATGAATTGATATATCTGCACACTCTGCCATTGAGCAGTCATGTACTGCCTCGCCCATGAACTGAAACCAAGCATTGGAAAAGTTGGCATTGTACTGAAACCAAGCACTGGAAAAGTTGGCATTGTACTAAATCCAAGCACTGGATTTAAGCATTGGCATTGTTCATCATTTTTCAAATCCGTCCCCGGAATGCTCTGCGCCCGTTCCTGAATGCTCTTCAGCTGCACACATATACCACATGCACAATATATTACAAATTATAAGATGACAAAGTAAAATCACACATTTTAAGGATATACATGAGTAGGAAACGACTTTTTAAACTTGAGAAGAATATTTTATTAACATAAGAACTAAGTTATAAACAAAGTCATCGTCAATCCATTCATAAGGTTAATAAGAATGACGTTTCAACCTGGAAATTATAGTTTACAAACATAGCATTTCATCAAGTTTGAGAGAAATTGAACTACACAAATCTATGGTGTCTCCTAAAGAAAATGACAGCATTCATTACTATTGTTTTAAATAAAGGCTTGGAGATAATCTTTTATTAACAAAATGCCATTCTAGCGTTGAAGTGAAATGACTAGATTAAATCAATGATGGTTTTCAAAGAAGAGAAATTCTGTAATGGTCGCACGATGGTGTTTGAGGAAACGCCTGAATACAATGGGTTGGCACGATGGTGTTTGAAACCAAATTTGGTGTTTGAGAAATTCTGATGTTTCTTCAGCTGCACACATCCACTTACATACAACTCCTCCAAACAAATCGACAACTATAGAGATGCTTGCAAAGCAAAATGTTCAGGCGTTTCGACCGTAAGAGGATTTACCAATCATAATTATTAGGGAGATTCATATTTTTCCATGTGAATGCAGAAATTTACCAATCCTTTGCCATGTGAATGTAGGAGGATTTATCTTTATTTGTCCAACTTCGTGCATACAAAAATAACAGGTACAAGGAGAACATCAATTGACCAACGAATGCAAAACAAAATTCCCAGTAAGGGGCCGGCTTCTAAAGGTCGATAGAGATGCCAAACCATACGATAATCACAACAATAATTGGTTCCTTTGCTTATATTGAACTAAATTGAACAACTGTTATACAAAATTCATCTAAATTAATCATTTCATGAATATAGGAGCATACTTAATCAATTATAACTGAATATAATGGAAGTTATGTGCTAGTTCTTCAAAGATTGTTAACTTACATTGAATTTCAGTAGCAGGCATTTAGAAAATCCAATGCGACGACAACAATCAATTTAGAATCTCCCTACTGTAATATGATCTCGTTTTCATCTAACCGCACCGGAATTTGGATTAGAAGATTTCTACAACGGACCAGCTACAATGGCTGCAGGCACGACTAGAAATGGAAAATACATTGGTTTCTAGCTCGTTTCCATCCATCCATCCATTTAGGTGTTGGGAGGCGATGCTGCCAAAACGAACAGGTAAGCATGGGCTAGCTCCAGGCATGCATGAACGAGACATCACCGGATGTCTGAGAACAAGTGTATGGCATGCACGTTGTAAGAGTTTTGTGAAATACACCACGTAGCACATAAATTGTATAGTCTAGCTTTTCATTTTAATTAATTTATAGTACTTATGAAAATACTATTAATAATTTTGAGATGTTGCATGATATATTTTTGTAAGACTTCGGCTATTAAAATTAGAAAGTAACATTTATAAGTCCACCTTCTCTTCGTTATTTTATTAGAAAGTAAAATACGATGTGCAACAGTCAATTTGATCGAAAAAACAGAAGAGTTGGTTACAGTTCATTGGTTCGAGTGTTTAGCGGTTTCTACAACGTCTGGGTGGAAAAACAATAATTAATGCAACTGTGTCATATTTGTACGCTATCCTTCCATTGTTACGCTATCCTAAATAACCCCATATTACGGTAACCTAAAATCAACTCAAGAATCGTTTCCAAAGTGTGACACCTCCAAATGCTTCCAGTGAGGTAAGTTAAATATCTTTTGTTATTGCAAACATCTATATCAAATTCAAATACTAAATTAGAAAATTTGTACAAACTTTATTTTATTTTTTATATTTTTTTACTTAAACATTTTTTTTTATGTTTGGTTGGACTCAGGACTTTGATCCTCAAACTCTTATTCTATTATCTGAATTTATTTGTATGTACAAGGATTCCACGCTTAGAGTTAATGGATTATAACTTCTTGGATATATCATTGTGAAGATTCCAATTTTAACTGTGAAAAATTCCAACCTAAACCAACTATGAAAAACTTCGAGAGATTTATACAAATTTAAAATGCATAAAAGGGAGTCATTTTCATCTTAGGTGCAAGTGTTGATAAATATTTTTAATTACAAATAAGTTGGGGTGGATTTCCTTTTCTATTTTTAAGCTTCTTAAAAGCTTGGGAGGGTGCTTTTTAAAAGCTTGGAAAGGGTTTGGTGTCTGTGTCGTTGATTAGGAAACCTTTTATTTTTATTTTTTTAATAGTAAATTTCTTATAAATATAAAGACGTATTTACAACCAAATTTAATTGCATTTTAAATAGGACATGTTCGGGCCTTTAACAATGATGTTTTTTTAATTTACTTGAGAGATTTCGAATTGATAGAATAGACATAGAAAGTGAAGTTAATGAAGCTTAAATCCATATCCCCATTCTTGAGAGGAGCTAAATCCATCATATTCTGTGTCTTTGAAGTTATGTGCATGTTGGAGGTAAGAAAGATCTTTCAAGAATCGTTAAACTACCAAAGCTACATTGAATACAATTTTTATTGCATTTATAGTCACTGTCGTTAATAATACAAAATAAGGAAACAAAGTAAAAGAATAGTTAAGTCAAGTACATTGTAGTCCATTAGGTTTAATTTGAGGGAATTTATAATTTTAGAGGATGTTCCAGAATTTTTGTCATTGTCAAGGATGCATATGTTGTTCGAACTGGTCTCATTTAACTCAAGTGATGATGTCTTTCGTGCCTCATGGATTACGGATTATGTACAACCAACAAGCCAATGGTATTATGTACAAAGTTTATGATTCACATCCTCGTATCTCGGCTTTAGACAATGGCGACCTACCTAACTTGTCGATGCAATATTAGTAGCCACAAACCTGCCAGACGATTCACGCAGAAAAGACATGTGTCTTTAGTGTCAATGGTTTTTTTCTTATTCCTAATCTGGATTGTAACACCATTATTTTTTTTTTAAAATTAGATATTATTGATGGTGATGATGCCATCAAGAAATATTAGAATTGAGAGGGGTATGGTTTAGAATATATTTTGTTTTGTTAGAGCATGATAATAAAATGAGCAAGATGAATTGACTTTATAAAACAACTAGCATACTTCCTCTTAATGTATTTGAGTGGTTCTTTCTTTCCTTTCACATGTGGATTGAGGAGTTATCATTTGACTCTATAAAGCCACCAGAATCGTCCTTAGAGCACCCTCAATGTACTGGAGTGGTTCTTTGTTTGCTTTCACATGTTGAAAATCATTAAAACTTCAAATTTAATAGTTTAACCATAAAATAGTTGAATAGTGTTTTAATATACAAAATTTATGCACTAAATGTTAATAGCAAATTTACTAGCATTGCTTCGAGCAAATACAACTCCTAGCAATTCTTAATTGTGATCCAAGACAGGTACCATGTCGAGGACATTGCCACCTCGTGGCTCTTGTTATACATAATATCCAAAAATAACATTTATATATATCTATATATAAAAAATAAAAATTGATCCCAATGATATTGTCCTTATGTAAACAATATATTTATATAATAATAAAATTTGAAAAATATAATTCAACAACTCACCTTGGTTAAATTTTGATGTTAAATGGTTAGTTATGGAGCATTTTGAGGGTTTGGTAAAAAAATTAATACTTATCAATAAAAATAAAATATATATTTAAATACACTTATTTCTTTTATTAATAAAAAGTTAAAACTCATCAAATTGAAAAATATAATATATAATATATATTTAAACTATTAATAGATAATAAAAATGTTATAACTTTATAACCTTTAGATTTTATACTTTATAAATGATATTTAATCCTTATATAAACAGTAAAGTTATAAACCAAAATATCACCTTACCATTACATTGACATTGTCGAAAGGAAAATTGGAAATGAATACAGGTAATAGAGAAGACTAAAGTAATTCATGCCACATGGTGACTATCCAGTCAAGAGGGAAATGAAATGCAGTTGAGGAAATGTACGCATGGGAAAACCACTACAGAAGGAAAGTAATGCGCAAAATTCAGGGTTAACAGGTCGTCCGAGGGGAAAGAATTGCCCAATTTATCATTAGCAAGTTGCGGCCCGCAGGGCTGGAAATAGTGTGGTTTTATTTTTTGGTTGAGATTTGGCGGGGGTCTTTTTTTCCTGCGTTTTGGCGAGTCGTGCCGAGTATATGGCAAGTCTTGACGAGTTTGTGTGATTTTGATGAGTGAGTTGAGTTAGACGAGTTTTCCAACAAGTATTGTGCAGTTACTCGTCCTCAGTGTTGACTCGGGCAGACCCGAGAGTACCCGCGAGTCTCGAACGAGTCATGCTTCACTGGTTGGACCTGTTGGCATCTGCAAAAGGTTTGTCTTTAAGGATGCAAAAGAATAAGGATGGTAAGCTCTGAAACTTGGACTCTCAATGAAATGTCATAGCAAAAGAAAGGTCGCTTCATATCAAGTATGATCCTCTGTCAGGGTTATATTAAGTATCATATGTGTAGGAACAGTCATTTATCAAGATCTAAGAGCAGCCATTGGGTTGATTCCTTGACAACAAGATAGTTTGAGGTTTTGGTCTCTGTCATCATTCATTTCTGGGCTGATTGAAGCATTGTCTCAGACCTATTTAATACATAAAACAACCACCAACATTGACCAGTGGCTATCCCGAAGCATGGGTACCTATAGCAGCCACCTTGAATGGTGAAATTGGACAGCGGAATCCTAATTCAGGCCAGCAAACTAGGGCACTGTTGTTGGCCTTGAATGTTGTGAATTGAAGCTAGCAAAAAGAGCATTCATAAAACTTGTTCCAGGCAAGATTAATGACAGGCACTGTAGCATTATGCAGATTGCTCCACTTTTGTATGATGCAGCATGAAGACCTATATCGGCAGATATATCCACATTAAGATCTATGATTGGAAGAGTTTCGTTGAGCTATATGAGGTCATACCGCTAAGTTTCCAGGAAACTTAGGTACGGGGATGGGGACACCATTTTTTGAAATAGGGTACTTGGGTACGTCAGGGTACTGTATATATTATATATACAGTACCCCCTATATATATATTATAAAAATAAAACATGTCATAGTTACATTATACATGCATATTTCAGATTTCTTCATAAATTATGAATTATGATTCATAATTCTAAATTCAATGATTCATTGAACAATGAACATTCACTTTGAAAAATTGAAAAATCATACTCATAGTAGATATCAAGTGGAAGACGGGAAGTTCCATAAAATTTGATAAATCACTGTACCAGGCAGTTGTAACAAACAATGAAACTATAATCTGAAGGTACACTTGAAATCTGATTTTAAACACCTATTTGTACTATTGTTACAGGCAATAAAAAGTTGCAAATGTATTACTGGGTTGATGTGAGTGTGTTTCTTAGTATTAAATACATATATATATTTTTTACGTGCACATTTGGTAGTCAAATTATGTTCCATGGGCACTGAACCCAAAACCATAAAAACATTCCTTGTAAATCAATGCAAAATCAGTCTACCAGATTTGGACAATATTCAGTGGAATTTGAACAGTGTTGCAAAGTGTTTGGCATAAGTCTTGAACCAGACTCCATACGCAGTTAGCAAAAATTTAGTTCAGATTTGGTTGGGGGTCATTATATTTTCCCCAATGGATTTGCATTTCGCTGAGTCGGCCGTACCCCTGGAGTACCCAAACACGGGGTATAGGGTACCCCCGGCGTATGCTGTACCATTTAGCCTATACGTACCCCTTTTTTTATAATGGCGTCTTAGGTACGTGGAGCCAATATGGGGTACGACAGGGTATGGCATGAGATGTACCTTATGCTTACCCAAGTACCCGTACCCGTACGCGTACCTTACCCCCGGGTACAGGTACCCATGCTACATAGGGTCATGGCCTAAGTGATTTGGATTATATTCTGGGGAAACATTCTCTACTTGACTCTTGACTTGTTTATTTTACAGTGAGTGATCCATGGTATAAAATATTGGTGCACATAATTATTGGAGGCTTGTTTATTGGAGTTATCTTGCACATGATTTGAGGAGGGCCATTTTGCAATTTAGAGGGGATCTAGGGTCAAATCCCTAGATCTAGGTTCCTTCATTCCCTTGGAGAGCTCCCTTTCTAAGAATGGTTTCCATGTGGACACATGGGGTGGAGCAATCAGAATTTGGAGAGGTTCTTTGGATCTTACTTTATGGAGCTGATTCCTAAGGGATTGTCAAGTGGGCATTTTCTCCTTGAATGCTAATCTTTGGAGGCTATTGGTTGGCATTATTTGGTATTTACCCCTCATTCCTTATTGGAGTCTCTTCTTGAAGGGGGCTTTGGTGGCCATGTGGCATCACCATTTGCATTTTATCCCTTGCTTGATGGAAATGCCCCCTTATTTTTGTTAAGATTCAATATGCTAAGATAGATAACATCAGTGTTCAATTCAATTTCACAACAATAGCATATACAGGATCACTGAAAGAATAAAAAGCACATCATAAACACAAGAGACACAAATTTATCCCGGGAAACCCTCTAGGGGAAGCAAACCCAGTAAAAATTCCTCAATATAGATGATCAAAAGTACAAAGACAAAACCCCAAACAAGTGCTCCTTCTCCTTGCAGATCTCTCTCTCTCTCTCCATTGCGAATTACACAAGTGTGTGTGTGTGTGAATGAATGAATAAATGAGAGAGCCTAGCTCTCTATTTATACATTCACTTCTACTTTAATTTTACAACTTGACATGTCGGCCTCAACTAACTTTACCACTCAACTAATGCTGACTGGGTCGACTCCTCTAGGGGACTTAAAAACCCCATTACATTTGGCTCTAGGGGATCTATTTCCCCGACTTACATGGGAGGATTTACCTCATGACTCTATGATGACCAAACATCCCGACGGAGGAATAAAACATCTTCGAATAACTTACAATAATAAAATACAATAGAATATTCTTCGAAGTTACAATATTTCAACACTCCCCCTTAACAAGAAGGGTATTCTTCTTACTACAACAACATCAACTGAAGGAGCAAGGAGAGAGAGCATCATCAACAACATCAAGGTGATACATCTATAAATCATTGGAAGTTTTCTTCAACAACATCAACAACTAGAACATCTTCAATATCTTCAAACATCTTCAGTACTAGAGCATCATCTTCTACAACACCGAGTCTTCATCTTCTACAGCACTTGATCGCTCGATCGTCTACATCAACACTTGATATATCGATAAAAAACATCATTAATCATCTTCTTCTGCAGCATTCGATCTCTCGATCGTCTACAACAACATCATCTCGATCTTTCGATCAACAACATCAACATCTTCTTCTGCAGCAACATAACCTGCAACACACATGATCCAATTACGGGATGATCAATCCCTTTCACTTTAGGACATAATTCCAAGGATGATACAATCCTATCCTCTCGAAGACAGAGTCTTCGGATTAGTTCTGAACTAATGTACAGGGATGATACAATCCCAACCTCACGAAGACAAAGTCTCTGGATCCGTTCTGAACTAATGTCTAGGGATGATACAATCCCAACCTCACGAAGAAAAAGTCTTTGGATCCGTTCTAAACTAATGTCCAGGGATGATACAATCCCAACCTCATGAAGACAAAGTCTCCGGATCCGTTCTAAACTAATGTTCAGGGATGATGAAATCCCAACCACAGAGCCAATCCTTTTTCATACTGGATGTGACCTAGATCAAATCTAGGATTTACCACCACAAATCCAGTCCTTTTTGATACTGGATGTGACCTAGATCAAATCTAGGATTTACCACCACGGAGGTAGTCCTTTTTCATACTGGATGTGACCTAGATCAAATCTAGGATTTACCACTACAGAGCTAGTCCTTTTTCATACTGGATGTGACCTAGATAAAATCTAGGATTTACCACCACATAGCCAGTCCTTTTTCATACTGGATGTGACCTAGATCAAATCTAGGATTTACCGCCACGGATCCAGTCCTTTTTCATACTGGATGTGACCTAGATCAAATCTAAGATTTACCGCCACAAAGCTAGTCCTTTTTCATAGTGGATGTGACCTAGATAAAATCTAGGATTTACCAACACAACATCATCATCATCACATTCTCGAAGACAAGAGACTACGGATCCTTTTAGGACATGTGTCCAGGGATGATACAATCCTACTGCAACATCATCATCAACATCTTTCTCGGAGACAAGAGTCTACGGATCCCTTTAGGCCATGTGTCCAAGGATGATACAATCCCACTGCAACATCATCATCAACATCTTTCTCGGAGACAAGAGTCTACAGATCCAGTATGATGTGAAATCGAGAGAAGGCCACCAAACGAGTAGAGCTCGGAGAGGAAGCATACAAAGCATGGTTGAATCAACCACCTATTTAATTCCCACTACGTAAGGAGTCACCAATTCAAAACATCTATAGTAACACTTGCTCTTCATGGGTTGGGGATGAAAAAAATGATATAGAGATTCTTATGATGATTTCTTATGGGATACCCATGCCATGGAGGGAATGTTTTTAAATACATTCCAACAAGATGAGTTGGGGAACAATGCTAATATTGTTGATGCCTTATTCGAAATCCTGAAAACTACTTCCACCACCCCTATTTTTGGGCATGGATCGAGGTATATCCAACTGGGGACAACAATGTTGTTGTACAACCTGAAAGCAATGCATGGTATGTCGGGTGCGTGATTCTTGACACTATTGATGTAGCTAACCATCAAGTCCCTAGTAAATCAATGATGAACATATATTTGTTGCATGCTTAGTGACAATGTACATTTATATTTCCCACTAATTACAAGTTACTCAAAGAAAAAATACTTCTAGTTGATAACATCATCTTGGATAGCTGCAAAGAGGCAAAGCAATTGCTGAAAAAGTTGGGTGTTGAGTACATGTCATATCATGCTTGTTCAAATGATTTTGTTTTATATAGAGGTGAATATGAGGACAGAGAGATATGTCCTAAATATGGGCATGATAGGTACCAGCTATAAACAAAAAAAGGGTAAGGCACATGGCCCTCCTCATAAGATATTGAGGCACATACCTATAATCTCAAGGATTCAAAGGCATTTTCATTGCAAAAAATTATCCATGTTATAGGGGTGGCATGCCTTGCATAGAAGTGGGCCAGGAGTTATGCATATTCCTGCAGATTCAATAGCCATGAAGCATATGGAGGATACATGGACTGATAAATTCAAGGATGAAGTACGAAGCCTTCGATTAAGCATAGCCATGGATGGAGTTAACCCGTATTCCCTCCAAAACACCAATTATTCTGTTTGGCCAGTGGTAGTGATCCAATAACAATATCCCTCCATGGTTATCTGTGAAGAACGAACAATTTATGTTGGCTCTTATAGTTCTTGGTAGAAGATAGGTGAATAGTATGGATGTCTACCGTCCAACCATTGATCGACGAATTCAAGCAATTATGGGGAAGGATACAAGTATACGATGAATCAAGGCCCATCTCAGTGGAGAGGTCTTTTACACTCTATGGCATATGTACATACACCATGCATGATTATCTAGGACTAGGAGTTTTCTCTGGTAAGCATGTTAATTGATGTGGTTATGTTCATAATGTTATTTGAAAATTTTAATTTGGTGCCACCACCTTATTTTGCGCTAACATGTTTCGTATGCAATAACGTTGCAGGTCTTGTAACAAAAGGGTATCATTGATGTAAGTGTTGTGGAACTTCAATAAATTCTAGGTGGTATGGACACCTACGAAAACCGATGTATGATTGCTCGAGGATGTTCCTCCCGGATGACCACCCTTATAGAAGAGCAACGTCTTCTTTCAATGGAAAACCAGAGAGAACGCATAGACTTGAAATAATGACACCGACACACTAGCTTAGGGCATATGACATGGAGAAGGAGAAGGAAATTGCACAATTGTCCGATTCAAATGGGGAACCTATGTTTGATGATCTTGAATTTTTCGACACTTATGTTGAAAAAATGTTCGTTGGGATGAAAACGAAATTTGTGTTTTATGAGCTTTTGTATTGGGAGCATCTTAAGAGTGCCCACTTAGTGGATCCCATGCAAATATTCAAAAATGTTTCATCTTCTTTATGGAGGCACATATCATCGAAAAAAAATGACACATTGGATTTTAGGAGAGATCTCATTTCTTCGGAGACTAAAAGGAAACATTGGCCAAGAAATGAAAGTAGAGGGGAGGTAAAAACCTCTTGGTCTTTTAAAGAGGGTGATGTCCCATGGATTTTGAAGAAAAATGATATTTCCTTGTCAAAGGATGTTATATTGAGTGTGAAGATACCTTCATTGTATGGGTCGACTCTACAATGTTGCTTCATAATAGATGGAGTATTATCAAGGTTGAAATAGCATGACCATCTGAACCTTCTAAGGGTATGCATGTCAATTACTTCATTCTTTTTCTGCAGTTTAGGTTATATTATGCTATGTATTCATATTTTTATGCCAATTAATTTCTTACGTGTTTATGTTGTAGTGTCATTATCCTTTTCTTGTGCGTGTTTATGTGAACCATGAATTCCCCCTGGATCTACGATGAGCCATGTCTAAATTATCTACATTTCTATGTTGGATTAAACCAAATGAGATTCACATGGCTAGCATTCCATAATGGCATTGAGAGATCACTGAGATTGTTTGTATGTTTGAGAAGGAACTGCCCACAAGTGTCATGGACTTATAGGTCCATGTTCTGATTCACCTACCTGATGAGGTTGAATTAGTTGGGGTGGTCCCATGTCGTTGGATTCTCTTCTTGGAGAGATACATGAAAAAGTTGAAGGGGTTTGTTAGACATAAGGAAAAACCCGACGGGTCTATGGTGGAGGGGTACACAATATATGAGTTGTTATATTATGCTAGTGAATACATCAAGCAAAACAACGACACACCAGGTGGAGTGGTTTGGGATGAGCAACGAGATGGGGACAAAAATGAAGGAGAGCTATTCCAAACAAATGGAAAAATGAGCATGATAAAGAGCAAGTCACTTATATTTTGTCAATTTTCTATAGAGTAACTGTTTACAGTGAAATTGATAATATATATTTGATCTCATACTATTTTTTTTCCTTTCATGATTACATCAACAAATGTAGAAATTGACGCCATCAATAAATTTTTTCTTTACAATGCGGAGGCAATGCAACCATGGTTTGCATTGTATGAAGAAAAGAGAAGGAAATGAGACAGTGACATGAAAGAATTCAAATGGTTGAATAGTAGAAGCATGCCTTGTCCTAATCATTTAAAAGAAAATATACCAATGATCTATCCCAATAGTTGTGTGGTTGACGAGATCATAGAGAAACATGGCGCGTCCGGTTGTTACCCGCGTGGTGAAGAGGATGCACTAAATATAGGGATTGGGCACAACAACTCTGTAATAATTTCTCAATCTACATTGTTCATTTTATAATGCACGTTTGAATTATAACATGTATTATGTTTTTTTTTAATGTTGATTCTTCGCATTTTTTAGTTGCATTAGTTCCCATCCATGTGGGCATATGGACATCATTTCCACATTGAGGATACTGATGATGGACGTGTTACATTTGACTATGGAGTGGAGGTTGAGTTCAACCAATCTAGCTGTACTAGCCATCATGATCAGGACATAATAGAGGGGAAGCTAGGTTACGCCAGAAAGATACAAGAGATCATGCAAGTGGGATTCTCATCTTTCTAATGCGTTATTTTTAGGTGCAAGTGGTGGGATACTTTCGATAGGAATAATGTAAAGGAAGATTGTGATAGTGGGCTAATATGTATCAACTCTAAAAAGTAGTATGAAAAGAATGAGCCTTGTGTTTACCCAAAACACTGCAACCAAGTGTTCTTTTAACCGAATATGTTGGATAGGGATTGGTAGTTTGTACTCAGACACGATCCGAGATCAAACATCTTTTTATGCCAAGCAAGGAAGATAATATAGGTGATGGAAAATGATAGTGTATGTACATGTTTTATTTTGACAATTACATTATGGTCGTGTTTTATATTGATGAAAGTGTGTCAATTATATCTTCATTATACAATATCAAGTTGGTTAGTATTATGTTAATGTTGCCTAGTTGATGATGGATTGGGTGCAAATGTTGTCATTTGCCTCACAATATATAAATGTAAAATCCATTGTGCTTTCTACTCAAATATGGCCCAACACAAACTAAATTAAAGTATAGTTATGTTGAGGGTTTCTCCTAATCCTTATCCAATAAAAAGATCATATTCACTTCTTCAAAGTCTTTAATATTTACTCACTTATTAAATGTCATCTTAAATCTAGTCTAATCATGACACAAGTACTCAAGAGCATTTCCTCTCTATTATTTTGGATGCAATAGTTGATAATTTATTTTCCCAACGAAGGGTCATTTATCATCATGATTAATTACAACTGATACATGCAATGACTTGATAGTAAGTCCATGTGCATAGCTAAGGGCCTCCATGATATTATTCAAAATTTATATAGCCTTTGTGCTCTACTTGATTTCAATTAAAAAAAATAGAATATATATTAAAAATTTGAATCAATAGAATTCACAATATCTAATGGATATTTGTATAACCTCCTTGGTCTACTTGAATTCAATAAAAATAATTCACAATATCAACAAAACATGGGTGAATATTCTTACAAAGTTGTTTTTTGAGGGGTTTGACATAAATATTGTATAATATGAAATCCTTATCAAAATTTGGATATTAAGCCCATGTGCTTCACTAAGGGCTTTTGGGATATTATTCAAAATTTGTATATCATCTTTGGTATACTCTCTCTCTCTCTCTCTCTCTCTCTCTCTCGATATATATATATATATATATATATATATATATATATATTCAAAATTTGAATAAAAAGAAGTCACAATATATATTGGAAATGTGTCTATCGTCCTTGCTCTACTAGATATCTATAAATTAAAAGAATTCTTAACAAAATATGGGTAAATATTTGCATATTAAAGTTTCTTTTTGAGGTGTTGGTTGTCAATATATATAACATAAAATTAGATGAATATTTTTCTAGAGTATATGTTTTCTTCTCTAATGGAGTGAGAACATAATTTGTAAGACATGATCTCATAAAATCAATTGGTAGCTCATTTCCCCAAGTTTTTTTATCATTAATATAGATGCCAAGTATAATGGTAAATAATTCAAGTAAGATATTAAAATTTTATGGGATAACTTGCCAAATGTGTTGGTATTTATATACTTGAATTAAAATTTGTAGAATTAAGGATAACAATATGCAATTTAAATATTTTATAATTTTGATATAAAATTTGCAATTTTAAAATGCTTTGTTAAGTGTATTTTTTGATGCAAAAAATTATATATAATTTTATCAAACTTATTGTATATTTGGATTGCTTTAACCATTGTGTTTTCATTTTAAGAGACGTACAATTTTATAAAAAAAATATTTTATTTTGAATAATAAGTGTATTATATTTTGAAAAACTTAAATCCCAAAACATCACAAAATCTACGAATTAAAATTAAAAGCATTAAGTTCTATTACATTCTTATAAAAGTTGGTATTTTTCCCATTAAAAGCATGACTATGACTAAAGACTTCATATACAAGATAAGACAATTCACATTATTTGTACTATTTTTTGTATGTTTCAGTCACATTGTAATCAAACAATCAACATCTCTTATTCACAATTAAAATAATGCATGCCTATAAAAAGAGCACGGAGTACATGCCCCCATGTGGCTCTAGTTAATATAAGGGTGGGATTATAATAATAACATCCAATGTCAACAACTCTTACTATTTGTAACTTTACCATGACAAGACTATGACCAAATTATTCATTCTTCAACCCATATGTTTTTTTTTCCAAAGAAAAAAGCGTAATTTCATTAGTTAAAATCAAATTACATAGTGCCGAAGGCTTCTGTGAGCCATTTCCAGTAAATGCTTTTCAGCTTCTAGTATCCAAAATGTTTTGTTTTATGAGTAGTTCCCATCAAAGAATGAAAATCGAGTTCTCCAGAAAGAACTCAAAATCCTATAAATATATACATCAAAAAATCAAAAATATATTTTGTATGCCAAAAAATCTTCAAATGTTTTGTTGTGCCAGCCCTAACCCATATCTTTTTTTATATGAAGGGAATAAGTTTTTAGAAAAAAACAAATCAAAAAATGACACAAACATTTAAATAATTTAAAATAAATTTGTTATTATTGTTCCACAACATATCTTGAATGAACATTAAATTCACACTTAATCAACCTTAAAAATACATATGTTTAAGCCATGTTGAACCTAGAATAAATTATGACTTAAAATTTATAAAATTTTAATACTATAAATTTTAGACTATTTTAAATAACAAATTTAATTTTATCCAAATAAACTTTTAAGATAGTAAAATCACACCTTTGCTAGTTATCCATTTAAATAACTCAAATAAAAAATAAGTTAGTTATCGTATAATGACATTAAATAATTATTGCAAAAAAAAATGACATTATATGATCTTCAACTACAATCAAACATTCTATTGCATCTCCAATTTAGATCACTGACACACAATACTTTTATTCGACTAACTATATTTTGTTTTGGCTAAATAAATTAGGATTTAAATTCAAAAAGTAATGTGCATCACTTTTATTTCTGCATTGGTATCTTTATTTCTTTTTTTATATATATGGAGCAAGGGCCATATGGCATGGGCTTCCAAGGTTAAAGAAATTCTAGCTTAGTTCATTATTATTAGTTCATTATTATCCCTGCTTAGAAGTTTACCATAGTTGAAAGTCGTTGTCCTAGAAATTAAGGGATCTAGCAGGGCTAGCATCGCTAGCCTGTGCTAGATACTTGCGTAGACAAGACTCCTAACGCTAAGACTCCTCTAAACCTCTTAGTAATCGAATTTTTTTTCTGCCCATGTTAAATTCACCATGGCTCATCAACTAGCATCCGCTTTCATTACCCAAAACGATACAGGCCCATAATTAAAAACGCAGACCTCATTGGAAACCAAGTAAGAGATAAATCCAAGAATTAGATTTAGGGCCTGTGGAAATTCATTTAAAAATCAGTTTCATCTATTTCAAACTTCCACAACGAAAGTCGCTACCATTTAATGGCATAGATTTTCTTTCCAGTATTACGACTCAGGTTATGTTAAAATATCGTAAACCCACTTAGTATTTCATTTCCAGTTTTGAGTAATTCGAAGGGGCAGGACTCAGGATTGAATCCTCTGTCCCTCCCCATAAATGCAACCCAAGATTCCTTACAGGATTCACGCTACAACGTGAATCGTCGCCATGCCACATAATCACTAAAACCAAGAGAAAACGCAGCATAGAAGAAAACGTTTTCAAACGCTAGGGCTGAGTCAGCAAGACACTCAGATTTAAATTAAAAAAAGAAATCAATCCCTATGAATTTCCTCTGTCTCCTAAAAACAACGAAATCATACATTATGATTGCATCCTCAAAAATTTTACTCCCTACATTTATTATCTACCTTCACAAGCCAAAAGGACGATAACCATTTTTCTCCCATTTCGGAGTGAACGCGATCCTCTATGTAGATGCAAAATCCAGCTAGGGATTTTACCTTCAGTAGTTAAAATTTGATGTTCCAAAACCAACAGAGATATTTTCGCTATCCAGGACATCTGAGCATTCATTCTGGACTTGCTTCATTTCCTTGCTAAATTTAAACAACATTCTCATCTTACACGACGGAAGAATCAAATTCTGAAAAGTTCAAATATTTAAATTAAACCAACTAATGAAAACGCAGAGGACCTTAGTAGTTTCAGGTAGGGTCACCCCTAGGATTTGACGAGTAGACCTCTCGCCATGTTATCAAAGTTAAAAATTATAAAACCCTGGACTTACCAGGTCACATAAAATCTGGCAAACGAATACAATCAGAAGTCTATGGAAAACCCCAGGCTTAGCATACATACAGTCTAAATTAAATATACAAAACACCAAAGTTTAGATTGAGATTTAAATAGTCCTCATAAACATCCAACGCTGTAACTAGGTCGCATTTCACCCACAAAAATAATAACATTTCAGTATTAAAATTTTGGTATTGAAATCAGAACCCATCAATACAATATGCTCAGGTGTCTAAATAGGGTTCTTCCCTTTCTTAATAAACGAAAATGGTCCATTACATAAGATCGTATCAGCCATTAAAAACTCCATTTAAAACATAAAAGGAATATACATTTCCAAGAGTATCGAAAGCATAATGCTGGTACAGGAGGCAAACAGAGACCATCTCCTTCACATTAAAATTGCCATGCAGGCTACAACACAGTCAAAGCTGTGGCTTATTACATCTTGAAACGTGCCTCAGGTCTGGCCCTGACTTGATACTTGAAACTCAAACCTTTCATTTATTCACACATCGCATTACAGAGTATATAAACCCACAGGCATAATTATGAGTGAAGGGAGGACGAAGCCATTAGGGGACCAGACTTACCCAGTCACCATTAGCTGCAAGTATCACCACGCCTAGCTCAAGTTTACCATCATTGAAGGTCCTGCCAATACCCAAAGCGACCAAGTTATGATTCAAACCAGAGAATGATAATGGAATTAAGTGAAAGGAAAAAGACAAGTTCTATATGGTTACGGAGTTACCTCAGAAACTCGTGCAACTAGTAAGGAGCAAGTCGAGCTTGCCATGGATGCCTCCAAGGCTTGGAAGGGTTTCGCTCCCCTCCTCTCCCAAATAGAAAACCAACAAATGCGATTTTTGCATAGGGTCATTCAACCCTTAGGGTTTAACCCTAAGTGCTTTCCAGCTAGCTCCAATTAACGTATTGGACTCCATTGAATACGATACCCATTCTTAAAACAATAGTTGATACCCCCTTCTTTTGTATAGTTAGGAATCCCTTTCCAACTTGTATGATTACTTTTAATTATTGGCAAGGGTAATAAACACACACATGGTTATACAACTCCAGGAATTAAAACCTAGATAATCCTTTAGGCACCTACAAAACCAAGAAGAGTTAAACTTTGGTATAAATGCTAAGTAAGCCTGGCCTGTGCTGCCAGACCCATCCCTTCCAACATAAATACGCCCATATAATACAATTACTTAATTAGATAGCAGGTAGATCCATTAATATAATTCACATAGTTACAACTTGCAAGGGAAAGACATAAAGAGTTCATTTAGATACCCACTTTATCAATAAACCAAGATGTAGGCATCAACATAAGGGAATTATGTAGACATAGAACCAATTACATCGCTTCCGTAGAACCGTAAAGTAAATGCCAAACACATTCAATAAATCTCATAGCTGTGCATGGACATGAGCATCGCATGTCAATACAATTATATCAATGAAATTCTCTAAGCACTTTCCCAGTGCTGAAGTTAATTTACTAAACAATTATATCAATGAATTGCTTCCACTTCCTCTACATTTACTCTTGCAATCAAAGGAATTAACAACATTTAGTTACCTTTTCTTGGGTCATAGCTAGTTTTTTTTAATCTTTACAGGAGAGGGAGAAAACTCCTTTGTTAATTTTCAAGCATGCAATAGTTATAAAGATACACAGATGGTGAAACGTATATGGTACTATTTCATGGTAACGATAACACACAGGGTATGTAAATAAGGATTTAGATTTTCACCTATGTTCATGTCAATTCCAATACAATACTAAGGCAGATGCCTTGCATATAAGAATTGAAATTACAATTATGAATGTGTCAAATATGACTCAATCTAACAACTATTCCTAACTAGTAATGTGAAAATGTTAAAGAAGAATATAAAAAGTTGAAAGAAATAATTAGTCAAGAAAGATTGATCTAACTTTTCTTGGTTCCAGTGAGCCAAGAAAGATTGATCTCACTTTTCTCAATTGTCATGGAGCAAGGTTTTCTTATTTCTAAGTTAGAAAGTACCTAACAAGAAATTTCCCCCTTTGCTCTGTTGAAAACTTGAACCTATATTTTCTTCCATTTGCTAGCCTGATAATTGCTCTGTTGAAAACTTGAACCTCTATTTGCTTCCATTTTCTAGTTTGATAAAATATTTTATATTTTCTGGTAGCAAACTTATGGCATCATGGAATGGGAAATTTCTTTTCAGGTACTATCAAACTTATAAATAAGAACAATGAACACACACACACACACACATTGAATGTAGTGGTAAGCCAAGAGGGTTGAGTGCAAAACTTGTCAATGAAACATTCTTGTACCTGGGATGATGATATTTACATGTTGAACCATATTTAGATTACCCCATTCTCATATAGAATTAACATTCGGGTTGACCATGTCTATCTAGAAACATGTGTTCCATATGTATATTGGTTGATGGAAACCCCATAGAAGAAGATCAAGATGAGTATGAAGCCAGTAACCCCTACATTCATTTCATCTATTTGGTACCTAAGACCATAGAATAAACCCGTTTCAAGTGTTTTTGCTTCGCATCACGAGAATTTATAGAACCCACTTGTGCTTGTGTTCTAGAAGACAAACATTGAGTAACTTGCATGTGTTCTATTTTATCTTTTTGGGACCTTCATGATCTGTTTTTGAGCAAGTGGGCCTCCATTCCTCAAGAGATGAGCCTACCGAACATGCATACTTCAAATCAACGTGAGGAGAATGATTGGATGAATGATGCTGACATTAATGTTGTTGAGGAGCCTCATGTTAGAGAAAAAGAATCTATTGATGAAAGGTATGTAGAAACTTCTCAAGACATTTATGTTGACGAAGATTTTGTTGCAAATACATTAATTATTCCAGCTATATAAGATTAAGGTCATACCTATGATTAGCATACTCTTTATTCTTAGGATAATCAAAAGTGTCAAGAGGATGTGGTTAAGCCTTTTAAAAATCTAGAGCCGGCTGATATTTTTGGGGATGGTGGTATTTTTTATGCCTTAGAACACTACTTTGCTGCTCATGAAATCTATGGTCAATAAGAAAAAGAATTTTGTTGAGCAGATGTTAAATACCCTAAATCTAAGTGTTCATTATCAAGTACAAGAGGGAAATTCTTTTGAGGTTGTAGATGTTCACCAAGAATGAGATCAAATACAAATAGAAATTTCAATACATAAGTATGAGGATATAGACGTCACATATGAGCTTTCAATTCTTGAGTTGCTCATACAAAACCTCTCTGAACATTCTGATCTAGAGGAAACATGTCATATCCTAGAGGTTCAAGGAGATACACAGTGCCCAATTGTCATTTTCAGAAACTTACAGTTAAGCCTCCATGTTTATGATGATTATGACGACGACCTTGAACATCCTTGTTTCACAATTCAGAGTCTGGCTATATTTTCTTGTCTAAAATTTGTATTAGATCATGAGAGAAGTGTAGAGAGGGTTGTCAATCTTGGTCCCGAAGGATATCAAAATACTCAGCCTCTATGGGACAAATATGAAGATGAGCAGGAAAACAAGTATCAATTGGAAACAAAGTCTCTTTCAAAAAAGTTCGTTGCAGATGTTCATGTACAAAATTCGACACAAAGTTGTCAAGATAAAGATGACTCTACTTATCCTTTTAAACTAGCAGAAGCACATAGTGAGGAGCTATGTTTTGAAGTTGAAAGAGCAGATATGCCACCTAGACATATGACTTAGGATGACGATCAAGAAGTTTTCTTTCATATTTTTGTGGATCACTCAACAAGAAGTTGGGACTAAATCATCAACAAATTCAATATTTGATAATTGTTTGCTGCCACAAAGAAAGATGCCTCGGATTTTGTTGTCCACTCAAGATTGAAGAAGGTACCCCAATGCATTTGTTGCAATAACAAATAAATAGGGGGTGGAAGGACATCCTTTCCGAATGGATCACTAAAGCAAAATTACTCCCGACAATAAATCATTACCATAAACCCTAATTGAGGCATTAAAAAAGAAAGTTCTTATTGTTCTAGTAAAAACTCCTAAATCCAAACCAGGAGAGCATATCAAGAATGAAATACAAAACTTGATTTGAGATACCATTTGTGATGTATCTTCCCAAATGGTTGCCTTTTGGTCACATAAGAGAATAAAAAAACTTGTTTTTTAGTAAAGTTGTTTTGTCATTAAACATATTCTTACAACAACACCAAATAATTGCTTTTCTCTTTCTTTAGGTCTCTTAATACAATACATCTGATCAGTGAGTTCCTTATCTCTTAGTGATTATATTGCACAAGTATCCTAATGGCTGATTGGTACTCAATAGAACATTATTATTCAATATTAGCATTTGAATGTATCAACTCATTATATACAACATTTTCTGGTATCAAAAAGTTATTTAGTACTCTTCTGGTGGTATATCCTTAAGTCTTGAATGTATCTTTTGATACAAAAGATGCCCAAAAGAATATATAAAGCTGTAAATCTCTCATGGATGGATTTACCTATTGATAGAGATCACCTTCATCCACCCTTCATCACACTAATGTGTGATATACCCAAAACTAAATTATCCCAATGTTTCATACCAAAATTAAAAAAACAAGAAATAACATTACCTCTACCCGTGGAACATAATATGGCGCAAATGCTAGAACAACATGGACATGAGCATGATCTTTATCCTCCCAAACCTTCAGTCGATCATCAATTACCATTGACATATTAGGATGGTCTTGAATGTATCTTTTGATACAAAGGATTCCCAAGAGAATATATAAAGTTTTAAATCTCTTATGGTTGGATTTACCTATTGATAGAGATCACCTTCATCACACTAACATGCGATATACCCAAAACTAAATTATCCCAATGTTTCATACCAAAATTAAAAACAAGAAATAACATTACCTCTACCCGTGGAGCATAATATGGTGCAAATTCCAAAACAACATAGACACGAGGTTGATCTTTATCCTCCCAAACCTTCAGTCGATCATCAATTACCATTTCCATCTTAGGATGGCATAAGCCATCATGAAAGACATTCAACAAGGACTTTTTAAAGACTAATTCAGAAAACAATCAAAATGACCATGTAATTGCCAATGGAAAGCAATGCTGAATATAAATAATATTTAACATCAATAAAAAGAAAAAAAATACAAAAGAAAACATAATAAATACATCCAAAGTTTTATCCTTCACTAATCTGAACCATGAATCAAAATGTAAAGAAGCAAACCATAAACATTAAGGAAACCACAAAGTTTCAAATTCATTTCATGTCATTTTTTACAAAGCTTCACACAAATTACACAATCAAGGAGTTCCCCATGATTGATTAAGCGCACCTCACTATCAAGGAGCCTCCACATCTCTAATGCATAATCCCTTTCACACAATGTGTAAATATAAACTTAAAAGCATTTACGTCCCTTTAAAGTTAAATAGGTCCCGAGTTCTTCTTAAGCAAGTCGCAATCTAACATAGACATTGGTATCTCGAAATTTGAAAATGGGGAAACAAAATAAAGTAATAATTCAACATATTCGTCTTGTTATGAATTTAGATTAAATTTCAGTGCAAATTAGATAGGAACATTTATTTGAATTCACATATAGCAAATAAAGACAATAGTAGCCATGCCATATTTACGTATCAAGACATTAAAATAAGATTAGCTCCATACTTGAACATGAAATACATACGGGCTATTATTGTGTTTTAACTAATGATTATAAAATAGCAGACATAATAAAATACAAAATACAAGTTATTGGAATTAGTTGGAATAAATTAGAAAACTTTGAACACAAATTTGTTAGGAGTAACTTTGACTAGGGAATGAGTCAAAGGTGGTTAGGTCCATCACATGGTTTGGTCCACGGTATTGCATGTAATGAAGACTATAAAAGGCTTGGCACACTCCATTGTAATGTGGCCTGGAGGTGAGCAAGTGAGCTAACTTGGCTCAGTTGACCGGTTTTGGCCAAGGTATGAAGATCTTCATTAGTTGGTTTTTCCCCGCATGGGGTTTTCTAGAGTAAATTGTGTATCTATCTTTAATTATTTGCTTGTCTAATTTATTTTCTCTTGCAAGTATATAGATGTATGCTCGTGTAATTCCTAATAAGGATCCTTGTAGATCTGTGCAGAGCTAGCACGAGCAACGGTAAGAAAGTCCAAGTGAAGAGAAATTTGAAGACCAGTTCTCTCTGAAGAATATCGCTAGTGAAAGTCATGAGAAGGATGTGGTTTCGAAGAACTGCAGTGTGGAGCCCAAGGATGGAGATCCGTAAGACATATCCCACGGAGAAGGATGAGGCGCAGTAGTGGTCGTTGACAAATTGCAATTTGCAAAGCATGGAGATCGGATCTGGGCATAGAGTCCATCATCTCATTGTCACAAAGTAGTGACTTCCCACATTGAGTAGAAGTCGCATGGAAGAGCCATTTTCCAGATCTCAAAATATGCATGAGCTCGCTGGTTTTGTTGTGGATGAAGACAAACTTCTTGAAAGGACGCGTTGAGGCTGAGCAAGGAGAGTAAGCCCTGTGTGTGTGCGGAATTGCGTAAAAGGAAGGACCTATGCACATGAGAAAGGAATGATCTGCTGGAACTCTAAGATGACATTATGGAGGAGCCGTCATTTTTTTTGGAGGCATGTGTGCAAGCTACATGATTCTAGTGGCCGCACAATAGATCTGTTGAGATGTACATGTGTTGGGTACACCTATTGCTGGAAATTGACATTAACGATCACATTGTTTCAATTTGGGACAAACATATCATTCAGATTGCATGAGAAAGCAATTGTTTGTGTAAATTTGTTGTATGGATCAACGTGGATATGTTCTTACATGTGTGGAAAGATAGTCACAAGCATTGGATAAAAAGATGAATGGCGTTGCAGGAAAAAATGGTCTAGTTTGAATCGTGGAGATGGATGGCAGTGTTGTGCAGTGGTTGGCAATGTTTTTGGGTGCACCAATGTAGACAGTAATAATAGCCACATGAATATGGGTCTGTTGAATTAAGTTCTACATTAAAGAAATCTAGTGACTGCCAGAGTATGGATCTATTCGTCAGATGAAAATTGGATGTCATTTGAGGCAGAGGATGAAGTGTGCATCGCTACCCTGGTCATAGAATGTGACTGTGAAGCACATTCTGATAGATGACAGGTATCTGTTGAAATTGGTTGTCCTAGACGGATTTTTCCTTGGAGAGACCACTTGATATTTTGGATAAAAGTGATGTAGCATATCGCTTTGTAGTAATGAAACATTTGTTGATAGAATGATGGAATGAGTCATTAAAAGGAATACTTGGACTATTTGGAGCTGCGTAGATTGAGCATGTGTTATGCAACAAATTTCCAAAAAGAGTATGAAAAGAGCATAAATAGATCAGAAAGAGTACTCCACGACTTGATTAAAGAAAACAACTGAATAACAAGCCTATTCGAGGGGGCAACCCCCTTATACAATGTACTAAGTACACAATACAAGACAAGACAAAATATTCCAAATGAAAGGTCTCCTTTCTATATTGACTATAGATGCTTGCGATCTGAATCCTACGATATCCTCTTCAGTTTAGCTATTTTGTGAAGAATTTTTAGAACATAACCGCGACCTTTGTATCTGTCAACTCGTGGGTCACCCGTAGGTTTTCCATTGACAACCCGCGGTTTTTCCCAAAAAGTTGCACCCTCTAGTTGTTGACATGATACTCGTGGGTCACTCGCAAGGTGTCAAGTATTATATCCACGAGTACCTCTAAAAATCACGAAAAATATATTAAAAATTGAATTAGAGATAGTTATGGTAATTTGCCTAACTACCATAACTTCCCTAACCATTTACCCTTCGAACCTATCTTCTCATCTTGCTATAAATACAAGGAGAAGGCCTTAGGGAAAGGGGAGAGTCATTTGTATAAGGAAATGCTGAAGAAATATCCATTGAAGGAAGATGAGCAAGGAGCCCAGGATCAAGTTTCAATAGTGTAGGTCACAGATCAGGTATAACTTGTTGCCATTGATGTGAATAATGCAAGAGATTTTCTTTCCCATAAAATAACTTGTCCACTTTGTGAATCTAGTTTATTGAATCTGTCATATCTTACCATTATGGAAAACTTCTAAAAGTTTTCATTACTTTCAAAACTAAGATCTTTGAGGTGGTTAATAAGTGTTCACAAATCTTCAAAAACAATATTTTATATAATGTTGTGAAACTTGTATAATCTTATTCGAAATTTAAACTGAAATATTCTTAAGGAAAAGGATGAACTCATTGAATATTGTTAACACATGGGTAGTTTTGTAATCAAGCATGGTCTTCTTAGAGGACTGAAAGGAATTGAATCAAGCAATGACAAACCCGTAAACATGTAAGTTGTTTTGAAAAATGGTAGCTTCCAGTCCTACTCCTAGACCTAAGGTTGTCCATATTGTGAATGGGTGTTTTTCTAATGAATCCTTTTTTACCATACTAGAAGAAAACAAAAATGATGATATTGTGGATTGTATGCCAATATTATGTAAAGATTCATGCCCTAAGTTACAAATGGCCAAAACCCAATGCTATGGGACTATGTGAGGTGATATTGTCAATTTAGGATAAGTGTTCGTTCGATCCCCTTGGGACTAAATTTGTCAAGGACAGTTTTGAGTGATAAGAGAACCATAAATTGTATTTTCTCATTTGATGTCATCAAAATTTATTGTATTGAGTAATAGATAAGTTGATACAATGGATGGGAATTCCAAAGAAAAAAAATGTAGAAGAAACTCATAGCTGATTAATGATCCTCCTATACATCTCATAATCAAATTCATTTGGATCACCACCACTAGCACTACTATAGTGCTCTCCTTCCTCCTCCACCTCCTTGTATCCAGTCCAATATTTGCATATAACTATTCTGAGGGATCCCCAATCGGATCACCATCATCAAAAGTGATTGGTTATAGGAATGGTGCAGTAAGATCCAAGTTTCCCAAATCCAACTCAATTATACTATCCAAACCCATATCGATAGGAAATACCTCCATCTATGTCCTTCCCTTTGACCACTCTTCCCTTGTCCTATATATAAGATAAAGGTTTATGTGAACATACGTGAATACTTCTCCTCTCTTCTCTTGACTATTCAAGATGGTTGTTTTTCAATGTGTTCACGTTCTCATATATGCACCAATTCCTCTTGTAACAAAAGGAAGATCTAACCTAATAAAGGAACCTTGTGATGACTTATTGTAAAAGAGTGTATGCTACACCGTGTGTTTCCCATTAATCATATACCTTCTTAATCCAATGTCCCTATCATATTGTAACATCTAAATATCTCATATACTTTTTTAATTTACAAGAAAATAAATACGTGAAGATACTTACCTGGGTGTAGACGTTTCCTGTAATATACTCAGAAGAGTTACTTTCAGAAATGGCTTTGCCTCTTAGAGGCCAGTCAACTCTAGGAACTAAGTGACCCTATTAGAGGGTTAGTACAAACCAGAGAGAGAGAGATGATTGGGATATGGTATAGTCAATCAAATAAATTCAATGACAGTCAAAAGGATCAGTACAGTCACAATAAAGATCAACCCTTAATAAGTCTTAGCATCACAAATAAAACTCAACAAATATATATAACCACAGATCAAGAACTACACACAAAATATGAGCATATAAAACAAAGGTCAGTAAAACAAAAAACTTAAAAACTCAATCCAAACTACCCATACAAAATTTTGGCCCTCATAGATGAGCTGGAAGCCAACAGAATGAGGCCAAAGAGACTCATAGCCTCCACATATGAGTACACAGAAGGGTAAAGCAAACCCTTAAGACCTCATGGCCCTTACTAAAACAACTAGCAGAGAAAAACTAGGGCTCATGGCTGAGTCTGAGTGTCACAACCTCCCAAACAGGGAGAAGGAGAGCAGATCGAAAAACACAGTAGGCAGAAAGGTTACCAATCAAATATCAATAACCTTCAAACTTCAAAGACAGATCTGGAAAATAAAAGATAAAAATAAAATAAATAAATAAAAATTAAAGTAGAATGTCTTAGGTGGGTACCAAGGTTACACAATTAAATAGGTGAGGGTACAAAGACCAACCAGTAAGGTACAATTCAAAAAGAAAAGAGTGGGTATAAAGACTCACAACCATTTGGACTAAGGGGGTGCACCTCAATTGTGGAAAAACTACCATAGTACCCATAAGACCAAAAACATAAAAGGTGGTACAAATCAAAAGGTAACTCAAGATGAGTAAAAGACCCAAAAGGTAAAAGGCAAGGTACCACAAAAATATTATCAACAAAATGAAAGGACCAAAAGTCAATCAACCAAGGTGGGGTACAACCAATCATCTCTCTCTCAAATGTACCAGTGTTCCATATAACCTGAAAGTCCATCATCATTGAAAAATGAAAAGTCAACACAGATGATGTGATCATGTGGTCCTCTAGACTACTCCTAAGGTCAAGCGTTAGTGGCTCCATCAAGGGGTGTCCAGTCCCTTGAGAAGACCATCTAATTCAACTAGCTCGAAGACCTAGGAGAAGAGAACATCACACATCATCATATAATTGGTAACTGACCGTGTAAGAACTCAAAAACCCTAAAGCAACCGAGCATGCAAAAGGGGAGCCAGAAAAATAAGAGGCGTGCAGGCCAAAAGCAAGCTCTAAAACTATACTGCGACCGATGTCACAGCAAGTGAGCTACAACAAAAAGGCCAGAATGCCAACAAGCAGCACTATAAAATAAAAGACCATCTAAAAGGTATGATAGCAAGCAATCTTCCTAACTAAGGTATGGAGACCTCAACAGATCGTATCCTCCGCAAGGTGATGAAATCCAAGTCGAACAATACGAAGTGAGAGACAAAAGTGGAAGGATATCCCTCTACCGAAAGGGATCCTGGGTAAAAGAGCCCTAGAAGAAAAGCCACTAAGCTACCTTGTTCATGACACGTCTGAGAAGGTTAACCGGAACTTCTGCCCTTGTATCACCTATACGAAAAATACAAGACAATGGAGAGGTCTCCTTAGGTGATAAGTGGAGTGTGACATTCCACAAAGTCCATCCGGAACCAATCCTCGTTGCTTGCTCCCGCGTAGTGGGGGGTCTCTCAAAAAACTGGTCGATGACCGTGTCAACAAACACTAGAATATTTTAGTACCCTAAAAGACAACAACTATGTCTCAAATGGAAAGAAACAAGGGGGAATTATTTGGATTTCTATCCTCGGTGTCCTACCTAACTAACAGTTTATTTTGTATCTTCAAGTGAGGTTAAAATGTGTTGTGTTAGGGAGATAAATTTTAATGGTTTGTTGTCTTACTCAATCGGGTAGCAGAAGTGAAACTCAATGGTGTTATGACTCGACTCAAACGATGCATAAGTGAATGAATCAATGCACTTTTCTTTTCGATTAAAAACTAGCTACAAGAAGGAGAGAGTTCTTCGATCCAAAAAGCAAAATAAACACAAGCACAAACTTTTCAAATAGAAAAACTACACATTTTTGTATTTTTTCCTTTTATGCCAAACTATAACTACTCTTTCAAATTAAATGAATCCAACAATAACTTTCTTCTACTTCTAATGAGTAAAATGCATGAGAATGTGTATTCACATGAAATAAATAAGAGAGCACGTAAAAAATTATGAGTATGAAAAGAATCCTAAGTCTTACTACGAGAGCTATCAGTTTATATGTATATACAAGGTGATTAACATAACATAGGTATAAATAAGGCCTTGTAGTTGTACTAGTTTTAAGACCCTGCCCAAGCAGGTTATGTTTGGAGTATATTGGGTATGAAGGCATTGTGTTTCTATTTGGATGTATATACATCATGGCCATAATTTATTTGGCATTTTCATCACACATGTTAGAGGCATACAGGTTGGTTTGATGGAGCACTTAGCTTAGTAAGGGGCATACCACTTGTGTACACTATCCTCGGATGCCTCCCTTTTGAGAGTTGTATCTGCTGAACACTTTGTGGGTGTTGAGGTGTTTTAGTAAGTATGGTTCACTATTAGGGCATAGGGGCATCTATGGAGGAAAGAGAGATAGGTAGCATGCATACACCATTCTCAACTCAATTCCAATTTAGATGCTTTCCATATTTAGTAATTCAGTTCTAATTATGGGTTTTCCTTTAATTAGTAATTGCATGCACAATTAATTACAAGGTGTAGTGCCTAGTTAGAACCAGGAACTCATGCATTTGGATTCCCATTTTGAGTTAGAGAACAAATCTTTAGGAGGATGAATGCTTTCAAGCCCTAGTTCATCATCAATAGAGTTGCACTTAACTTGACTCATCTATCCATGCAAGGAAGGCACACTAGGGTTAGAGTTTAATACTTTCAGTTTAGGTGTTGTTTTGAATGTGTCCAAATTCATTGTACCTTTTCTTCTTCCTAGTCTAAAAAGTATAAGCAAGCCACACCATTGTGGTGGTTCAAGAGTTTGAGTTTTTGAGCTATATCATTTAGTTTATTGTTTTCAAATTTTAACATAAAGAAACAGTGATGATGATTTGGAATTCCAGATTTGCATGTTTTCTATTCATATTATCATCATTATGTCTTTGTAGGTTAATGTACTCTATAGTTGTTATTTTGAATGGTGTTTTCAATTTTGAACTATCTAGAATTTTAGGTTGAATACCTAAGTGCAGAATTTGCTCACCATGTTTACTAGAACACTTTTGAGACAATCTCCTCAAATCCTAATGTGAACACTAGCGGAGATTCAATGCGAATATGGTTCCTATCGTTATGGAGGCATTAGTTCCAATTTCATTCCTATAAGTTTAAGATGAATCATTGGGATGGTGTAACTTGATCCACGATAAATAGTTCTTGAATTTCTATTCTACATATGTTGCACTAACTTTAAAAAGTATTGTTTGTTTTGACGAGTTGGCTAAAGGTATAGCCCCTTTGAATTTAATGGAAACTAAGGATTTCCATAGGTGTGACTCTAAAACTTGTATAAACACGACATGATTCTTATCCAATATGCTATCAATCTCCCTAAGTATGAGGTGTAACACCCCATTATATTAATTAGGATTAATTACGCTATTAGAAGACTAATTAGCTATTACGACCATAATTTGGTCACTTAACATATTTCCTTAAGATCATTATTTATATCATCCTCACAAAGTGCTCCTCTTGTTTCTTTAGATCATATCAAAAACAAAAACAAACAAACAAAAACTGTAGAAGTTTTCATAAATGGTGTTTTTTTTATAGTTTTCCTTCCTTCCAACCATTTTGCATTTTCCTCTTTTATTGTTTGTCAATCCGTTGGCTGCCATATGAACAAATATAAATTGTAGAATATTTCTCTCATTGTAGGCCCCAATTCTAGAAATTGAACATCTATATAGATCCACCAAATGTGGCCATGACTATTGTAGAAAAGTTGTACTAAAATAACTAATAGCAACTTTTCCCTTTTTCTAGGCATGGCCCAAATGTTGAATTTTTTCTTGTTATTTTTGTCAAATTTAATGTTGCATCATGCATTCTTAATTATATAACATAAACAATACCACTAGCTTAATCAAGCAAGATCATTTTAAATTCTCACACAGTGATAATTCAATTCTCAAATATTTACATATTCTTTTGAATTTTCCACTTATGGCTACCATGTTCCATTGCACCAAGATAAGAAAGGTGATTTGCAGCCAAGGTGGTGAAGTAGTTGATGTAATGATTCTAGCTACATTAAGGTTAGAAAAGGTTTGAAAAGATTTATTGATTATATCTTGTTAATTGATTTTAGCTCAAAACAACTCACAGCTGACCTGATGGAGACCCGGGTTTGATTCACTACGGGGTTGTGGTACTACACGTACATAATATTTTGTAAATAGCTACGGAAACTCAAAATTTTGATGTAGTTAGTTTAAATGAAATTACCAGAATAGTACTGAATACCATAGGATTATTTACTAATTTTCAAAATCAATTACTATGGAGTTTGTCTTTTAGGTGAAAATTGATGAAGTGGATTTTATCTGGTCATGTTTTCCATAGTGATTAATACAATATTGTTGTTGAAATTGTGCATAATAAATTAGAGTTTTAGTGTGATAGGTGTTCGATAGGACTGATTTAAAAATTCAGTAACTATGTACCAAGTAATATACTTAACAATTATCCACATTATAATATTAACCTACGAGGCTAAATCTATTAAGAGGTGGTCCTTAGTTTCAAATATATTCTAGAGTTATTTGAGAATTTGACATGAGCAGTCATTTGTCTTGATGTCATTTAGTTAAATTATTTGGTTCCACTATAACACGATAGTAACATAGGTGGTTGACAAGAGATGACAAAGCACAAGAAGGACAATGGATGTGGGCATTGGAGCCATAGGCACACCCCATTGACACACCTAATGAGGCAATTAATGACCCATACTGTGGTCATTTGTTGAACAAGATGACATAATAAAGACAAGTTTGAGGACAAGGTCATGGATGGACAAGGACATGGACAAAGACATTCTTGATGGCACAAAAGGTTGGAGGACATAGATAGCAAGAGTGACAAATGGTAGCTTGGGAATTGGAAGCCATGAATGGTATGAATGGACAAATGACCCATTATGTGGTCATTTGTTGGTTTGATGAAGTCACGAAGACCACACTCTTGTGGATGGACATATGCTTGATTGATGATGATCCATGAGACCATGGACTTGATGATGTGCTCATATGAAGGCTCCTATACCCTGATGACATGTTTTTTAATATTGAGGAAACTCTCTTGGAGATGCAAGTAAAATAATAAAATAACACAAGCCATAATGACACAAAGATTAAGTAAGAATTCAAAATTCAGGCCAGTATATTACAATTAATTTATTAAATAAAAAATTCGATGAATTCTTATGTCGGATCAAAATAATGAGTGAAAACCAGTATAAATATGAAGTCAACGTTTTCATTCTAAGGGAAGAAAAATTAGGACAGCTCCAAGGAAATTCGACTGAGGAATTTTCGGGTATGTGCATTGAAGCAGTAGTAGTAAAATATTTTTTTTCGGGTCTGAAATTTCAGAAGCAACCACAGTGAAGTTCAACAGTAAATGAAGTTTACAGCAGCAGCTAGTTCATGGTCTTATGCACCTGTAGGAAGAAGAAAACAAGCGAGTTTGATCTCTGAAATTCGCGGGTTTCCTCAGTACTCAAGATGATAGTGTGAGGAGGAGTTCAAGTTGTTAGACATAGTTGCATTTGTCAAGGATGTATTATGCCATAGTTTCATATTTGAAATTATTAACACAATTTGAGTTCTCCCAACTTGTTATGGTCTAGGTTGCAGTGTGTATAAAGAGACCTTGGATTTCCCCATTGTTAAATGGAAGGGTGTCAAAGTATTCCAAATGCATGAGAGGGTTGAGATGGGGTTGTCCTCTCTCCCTAACCCTATACATCATCAAGGTGGAATATTTGGGGTGCGCTCTAAGGTATCCCAAATTACAAACTCTCTTCTTAGAATCATCATAGAAAGGGACATGAGAAACATTAACCACACTTAGTTCACTAATGATAATCTTATGGTGGGAGAAGCTTCCATAACTATAGTTATGCACATCAAAAGTTCCTTGTTGATTTCCTAGATGCATACAAAGGACAAGATTAAAATCAAACTATATGGCTAAAAGCCCCCTTCTAGCCTTCTATTTAGAATTGTAAGGCTCCTTGAATTCCATATCAAGGTGCACTAGAAATCCTTCAAGTATCCAAGCTTCTCCATCTCCCTTAAGGAAAATGTAGCCACGGGCTAGAATTCCAACCTTAAAAAACTCAGCTCTTAGCTCCAAACAAACCATTTGGGGATCCCATTGGATAAATATCTAATGGAGGATAAACCCCATTAATTATGTTCTCTCATATCTCCCAATTTTCATGTGTTTTTATTTACTCACCCCTAGTATCATTTTAGTTTCCATAGATAAAACTATAGGAAGGTTTAATCTAGTGAATTGGAAAACAATCAGAGCACCTCAAAACATAGGGCGACTAACAATCATATATACCTCCTTAATGAATAAGGAACTTGAAGATAAAGTGGCTTGGAGCTAGTTGATAACAAGGGAAATAGAATGGTGGAAGGATGCAATTCATAAGAAGTATCTTAGCTCCCTCCAACACATTTGGTGTGCATAATTATTACTCTACAGTCTAATCAAGTTATGAATGGTTTTCCAGAAAAAATGGAGTAGTCATATGAAGTATGACACAATTCTTCCCAGCTCTATTCTCTTGAGAATGACAGAATTGCATTTTAGTTATACAATTTTGGAGCATCTTGCAGGTGTGGGAATACATATAGTTTTTTGTGTTCTCAATCTATGGGACTTGCTCACAAATAGGGTAAAGAAGTTGGCATTGGGATACAAAAAAATCATATTTGAGATAACCATGGTGACTAGGATATAAGCATTTGTATTGAATATATTGTATATGTTCTCAAAAGAAGAGCTAGGGTCATTGCCATAAGCTTTACTGTACCACTGTTTCAAAACTCGATGTTGGCAAAGAATTGGCATGGGTCATCAACTCAGGGAATTGACAAAATTTGTTGTGCGTAAACTTGACACGCACAAAAAACCGAGAAAATCAAAGATTTTGCAACAATGCTTTTATACAATTGCTAATTTAGATATTAATTTTATTTTATGTTCCAGGTATGTACAAGGGCAAAGCGAAGGCTACACAAGGGCTTCCAATTTGGCAATCCTGTGTAGGGGATGAATGAGGAAAAGCTACTGGAAAGGATAGGAAAGGGCTTGGATGGTTGAGTGAGTTGGAAGGAGGCTAGGTTAGAGATGAGTGGAGGCTGCGGGATGAGCAAGCGAAGGATGAGCCACGGGCTAGGGCAGCAAGCCCGCATACGGGAAGGTGACTGCGGGGAGGAAAAGGGGCCACGGATGGCCATGCAGGTGAAGGGTTTGGAACCTGAACCTTGAACTTATATACAGAAGAATGAATAACAAGGGTTTGCTGGTTTAGAATAAACTAACCTTGGTCATTGTTATCCTCCCCTGCTCGCGGCTGAATGAGAAATTCACTACACGGTCTCTACTCGCGCCCAAATGAAAAATGTGCTACTCAATCTAGTATTCGTCTTGGTCTTGTAGCTGCTCACATCAACGCGGTCTCACTCTGGAACTGCCTCAGGTTGGACGGGCGTGCGATGAGCCCTGGTTTGGTATGATGCGGGGAGCTGGGAGCCCGTTCGTTTTGTTATGTTCAATATTATAACATAATATTATATAATATATATATATATAATATATATATATTATGTTATATTATATATGTTATAATATTATAATATATAATATATATATATTATATAATATTATGTTATATTATATATGTTTTGTTATGTTCAATATTATAACATAATATTATATAATATATATATATATATATATATATATATATATATATATATATATATATATATATATATAATATTATGTTATATCAAACCACAAAACATGAACTATTAAGGGAGTCATTTGCTTCTATATGGGGATATAGGTGCCATCATTACTTGTTTTAGCACTAGGGATAGGCCTCATGTTTTAGACATGGTTAGGGTAAGAAATAGAGATCTTAGGACCTAGAGAAAGTGTTTAGACATCCAAGCTTAAGAAGTGTATATCTAACAACCACACATGGGGCCTCTTGAGAGTATCCTTGTCTTGTGAGTGGGTTTTGGAGACATCAAGTGGTTTTAAGTAGTAGGTATGGGTTTTAGGGTATTGAATATTATAGAGCGAGGAATCCCATGCCTTATTCCCTAAAGGAATATTTGAGGTACCCATGGCCATGAATGATACCTTGGAACTCTACATGTGAGCTCCCAATGTATAGTACATGCCCTCTAATGTGAGATCATGGATTCAATCAGATTTGTGCATGAAGTAGGTGTATAAAATCCTTATTATGGCGAAGAGAGGAAACCAATACCTTAATTTATAAATATAGATTTTAGGAATCTACAACCAAACATGACACCTCCAACCACCAAACATGACCTTTGAATGAAAATTTGAATTTGGAGAAATCCTATGAAAATTGATCCCTAATAAGTTAGAGAAGGTATTACATTAAGCATCTAGGACCAAACATGACACCTCCAATCACCAAACATGACTGAACCAAAATTTGAATTTGGACCAATCCAATGAAAATTGATCCCTAATAAGTTAAGGAAAATTGAATTTGGACCAATCCAATGAAAATTGATCTTTATATTTAAATTTGTTATAATTTTAATTATTTAAATCTAATTTAAATCATATAATAATAATGTAATTTGACAATTGTGAGAAATAAAGTAATTATTTAAATCTATGCTTATTAGACACTAATTATGTTCTCACCGTGTATTATGAAGTTTATATTAGCTACTGATGAGTCTTCAATCATCACAATCTAGTTATTGATAATTTTTTTCATATTCATTATGTTGATCCTAGTTCCAATCATACCAATTTTACAAGAAACGTATTTGCACATACCTAAAAAAATAGCATAGTCATTCACTTAAACAAAATAAGGAAACAAAGAACAAGTCCAATATGTTCCTTATTGAGTCTTTTATGTTCCCTAATCAAGGGACCATATAATAATGCTATTAATACATAGTGATTTATAAATATTCAAATAATATATTCATCACTACAACCCTACAAGAATGCTTCGAAGAATGGGTAGGAAGGGATGAGCTGATACATGTAGAGAACATTAATTGCTTGACTTCCCTAATTACAATAAATTATACACTAGCCAACGGATTTCAGTTCACTACTGAGATCATTAGAGTTCCAAGTTTCCCACTGGGGTTCAATTCCCATGATGGTCTACCCCACCATAAAGTAAGGTGATAACTTCAAAGGGATGAGGTTGGATATTCCTTAGTATAACAACTAAGGCAAAGGAGGTTGATTCTTTGCATCTCTTTGAAGTGTGGGACCTTAGGGCATGTTTCTTGAAGCACTTCAAAAACAAAACACAATAAACCTTGCACCCTAACCACTATAATACAAAATGAGAAGAGAGAGCATATGAAAGAACCAAATATACTAAATATTGAAGAAAAATTTCCAGGAGATATGCATATCAGAAACAATAGTGGTCATGATGTTGATGGATATTCCTCTTCTTTGCACATTAATTAATCTATAAGTATGGTTTTTTATGCTCCAATGCTTAGTTTCATTCATGTTTGAGTCTGGAAACCCTCCCACAACGTCAATGCATGTGTCTAGTCTAACCATGCCAAATTTCAGTACAAGCCAACACATATTTAAAAAATTTCAACGTTGGCCCCATGTACCACATTAATTAATCTATAGGTATGGTTTTTTATGCTCCAATGGTTAGTGTCATTCATGTTTGAGTCTGGAAACCCTCCCACAATGTCAATGCATGCGTCTAGTCTAAGCATGACAAATTTCAATACAAGCCAGCACATATTTAAAAAATTTCAACGTTGGCCCCATGAAAAAACTTTTGATGGGGACCTAATATTAACATGATGGGACCCTTTGGCCAAACAACATGATGATGATGATGATGGTGACAACGACAACGACAACGATGATGATGATGGTGAGGAATATCGTGATGATGAGGATGAGGATGAGGATGAGGATGATGATGATGAATATGATGATGAAGATGATGATGATGGTGATGATGATGATGACGATGATGATGATGATGATGATGATGATGATGACGATGATGATGATGATGAAGATGGTGATGGCGATGATGATGATGGTGGTGATGATGATGATGATGATGATGATGATGATGATGATGATGATGATGAAGATGATGAAGATGATGAAGATGACGATGACAATGATGATGATGATGATGATGATGATGATGATGATGATGAATCCAATGACCTCTCCATACCACCGACGGCAAGAGGTGTCGGATATCAAACTTATGACTTCAAAATAATCCAACGAGCTTGCTAAACCACCGACGACAAACGTCGTTGGTATTTCTAGGTAGCTGCGTTGGATATCATACAACAATGATGATGATGAAGATGATGGTGATCAAGCACGCCATTTGGGTTAGCATGATAATTGTGCATTTCCTTACTGAGCTTCTCTTTGTTTCGAGAATAATTTAATATTCTCTACTAAACAGGGCCAACCACGTGAAGGTGGAAGCTCTAATGGCCCCTCCCCCGCTCACATCACTCTCAATTCCCCATAACCCGACAAAAATAACTATGTACAAAAAAATTAAATGTGTTTTCTGTCATACTTTATAACAAGTAATGTTTCGAATTATAACATACAAGAAAATGGAAAAAAACACTAAGAAACAGTTAATTTATTATACGTACCAATAAAATTCAATATTTCTATTGCAATATTAAATCAAAATATATAGAGTAGATATATTACTGCATACCACGTACGCTCCAATGGACTTCATCATCTTCTTCATCCAAGTCATCATCTACATCATCCGATCCATATTCAACATTGTAAGGATTGGCCATATAATCATCGTCATTGATGTCAGTTACGATCATCATGCCATCGTCGATATCATCTTCATGGAACATGATCATCTAAATCATGTTGATCATGATCATCTTCGACGTTGTCTTCTTCTTCGAGAACATCTTCATTACCTTCATCTACGTTATACTGTACCGGCCTTCCCCTTGGATCGTGTCTCACAGCAAATGACCAACCCGCTCTACCTGGAACCTCAGAGTAAAATATATGTTCACATTGGGTTGGAAGAACATAGGGCTCCATTCATGGCTCAAACAACCTTGTATTGACCATGGTAAATCCATTATCATGTTCAATACTTGTTTTATCGGGATCAAGTTGATTCAATCGACACCTGTACCATTTGACAACGAACAAAAATACCTTGAAGGAGTTAAAGTCACACTAAAGAATGTCTTCCAAATACCCATAGTATCAATTTTTAGAGAGTCCTAGATGTTTGTCACTTCTAGAGGAAACATTGGTCACCTCAAAGACTGCAGATATCCCACAATCTGATGTTTTCTTCACTTCATCCAACTTTTTGATGCAATATCTATAGCCATTGCACCACATAGCCTTATGGTGTTTTACCTACAACAAGCCATACAAGAAAATATTACATAATGATCCAATATTTATGATTAGTGCATGTTTATAATGCCATACAGGGAAAAAAATCAGCTTGTACATCGACAATATGTTTGCCAAAAAAATAAATAATGTGGTTGATTAATATGCTTACCTGCTTATCTTTTAAACCATATGCTAAATTGATTTCCCTTTGTGTTAGATTGGTATCTCCATTGTGATGTGCAGCTTTAACCAAGGAAGCCACACCTTCCCATGATATTCCATGACCAGTTTGTTCACATTGTTCAATCCATACCTTCATCCAGTCAAGATTGTTTGCGATGTATAAATGAATTGCATCCCACTCCCGACCAACTATTTGATGACAATAAAATTAAAATTCAAAACAAAATGTATATTCACTCAACAAAGTATATTACACTCTAAATTGATGCAATATATTAAATATAAAAATAGAATATTTATGATATATATACATAAAAATCAATAGTCAAATGTGTTATCGTTACCTTTCACCTTCCTCGATCTAAATTTCCCCTTTGGGTACTCCCCTTCGAAATCTTTATTGGAGTCTGGATAACAAATGCGATGTAAATTGAGCTTTGACGCTAATATAGGAAGATATTCATTAATATACAACATGTTTTGGTATACCATATATCCCTCCATCATAGAACCCTCAGCATGTGCTCGTTGTCTAACCAAACCCTTCATAAATTTCAAGTGCCTCTCAACCATCTACATGGACCTTGAGTGCACAGGTCCACACAATTCAATCTCCTCAACTTGGTGTATAAGGTAGTGTTCCTGTGCATTGAAAAATGCCGAAGGTAGATACTTCTTCATTTCACACATGAGACGAGGAATTTCTCTCCTCCAATAATTTATATCTTCTTTATGGAATTCTTTAGATGACAACCATCTACAAGTGGCACAACCCAATCAAGAGATTTAAGAAAAAAACATTATATTACATAACTTGAATTAGAGAACAAAAATCAAATATAAGTTATACGATGAATTAAACAAACACTAAGTGCATGCAAAAAATCGCTACTTACCTCATGTATTCCCCGAGATTATATATTACTTGTTTGACATTGTTTTCGAAGTTGTTCGGGAGAAAGAGAGGTAGAACATACTATAACAATATACAAATCGTTTCATTTTTTAAACAAAGAGTAGACAAAAAAAAATACCAACCATATTCACTGGAATAGAAAAAAAAAATTAAATGCATACCATAATAATTACCTTCATGAAGACGTGCCAATCATGCGTTTTCACCCCTGCAAAATCACCTTTCTTTGTTCTGATATTCTTCATGTTCGCACAAAATCCGGTGGGAAATTTAATTTTTCGCATGACTTCTTTTACAACATTACTTTGCTGGTCTGTTAACATCCATGGAAGTGAGTTTATATTAATTTGCTCTCCGTTGTTATGAAATTGAATGACGTCTTTCATTGCACGGTTTCCTTCTTGAATGCCTTTTCAAATGTTGACAATTTTTTCTTTCTCACTCCTTCCATCTAATATTCGCCATAATGTTTCAGTCCAATTCTTTCTGATATGCATTGTATCAAACAAATGAGCAATTTGTAGGTGCTCATAGTAGGGCAACCTACTAAATTGTCTAGGATAACTTTTCATTCCTCGTGGAAGCCCATTAATGCCTTCATGATCACATGAACAACCATCATGAATCATAGTTTATAAAGAAATTACAGAAATCAATGTCAATTACAGTAAACAACACACAATAAAAAAAATACTTAACATTTCATATACGATGATTCATACGTACCTTGACGATTTCTATTATATTGCAACTTCCATAGGTGAGGTGTCATTCTCTGCGGCTTTAATGCAGTCTCTTGCTTTCCATTGGACATATGTTTTTCGGTAGTTCGATACCTGTGATTCGTAGAGAGGAAGTGCCTATACTCATCAAACACCTCCTTTCCTAAGATTTTTGAGCAACGGGATTTGATCTTAGGACCACAAACTGGACATGCAATTTTCCCCTTTATCTGAAGACCTACATAAAGAGATGGAATATCTATGTCAATTATAATTATATACAAAATGAATGGATTATTTAGAAAAACATGTGTGCGTAGTATATTAACTAGTTCATAAAATTAAAAGCAAATAAAGTGGAACTTATAATTACAAACCGCAAAAATGGGTTAACCCTAGGGATCATGTATTGTCCATACAAGCATTGCATGGAATTGAAATTGCCTTTGTCGTATTGGTCTAGATACGTCATACATAGTGATGCCATTCCATAACTTTCGTAGCTCGTCAATAAGAGGTTCGATATATACATTCATATCTTTGACTTGGTACTTATTTGATTGATTTAAACATATAAAAATATAATTATGAGACGTACCATTTAGATATATAAACCATATTGCACAAGAGAAAAACAAAAAATATATAAATGACATTGTGCGACAAAATATGACAAATGAGATGCCACTACATTTAAAAAATTTTTTGTAGACACAATATACCTGGAACAATCATCGACAACATTATGTGCTCCCTCTTTATTGACAACTATGGAGGAATGTTATTGTTGATAACAAAAATAGGCCACACCGAGTAAACGGATCTCATCTCTACAAATGGATTGACACCATCTATTGCCAAAGAAATCCTAAGATTACGAGGTTCTTCTTTAAAGTGAGGCCATTTTTCCTTCATATCTCTAAATGCAGACCCATCTGCAGGCATTCGAATAACGTCGTCTTGACTTATGTTCTGTGCATGGTAATCCATAAATTGCACTATGTTTTTGCACCTGAACAATCATTGCAAATGTGGAATAATGGGAATATAATGAAGAACCTTGAGAGGCACCTTTTTTGTTACTTGATCTGTTCGATATCTACTGATATGACATTCCAGACATTCTGTTGCACATTCATGTTGATTATAATATAGAACATGATCATCGGGGCATGCATGAATTGGTTCATACTGCGTTCCAATTTCTTTCATGATGGAACATAAATCTCTATATGTGCGAGGTAAAATATTTGACAGTGGTAACAAAAATTCACCTATCATGCTACAACAAATAAAAATAAAAATCTAGTTAATATAATATAGAAATAATATTAATGAAACACATTTCATCCGTATTAATTTGACTTATGAATTAACAATAAAATTATTAGACGACCATATATATTATGTGATGGAATATATTATATACCTTAACATCCGTGTGACTGATATGTTTGAAAGACCATTCATAACCTTCAAGTTCATTATCAACAATATAGCAAAGAGAATATTTGTGTTGGAACCCTCGTAAAGGGGTTCGTATACCTTCTCAAGAAGAGGTGAATCATGAATATCATCAAAATGATCATAATTTTCATGATCATCGTCATCATCATCATCCATTCTAACATTAAATGAATCATGGATCAAAGTATTTGTACTATCATATTCAACTATGTTATCAGTATGATCATCTTCTTCAATATGATCATTAACTTGTTCTCCATTATTCATAGCTCCATGTTCCTCCGGTACTTGTTCTGAAAGCACTTCCTCCGGACGATATGCCGTAGGATGTCTTTCCTTTATAATTACATGAAACCATCAATAGATAAAAGTTAATATAAGAAATATTAAAATAATACATACATTTACAAAAGCAATCAAAATAAAAACATATATAATGCAAAACTTACAAATGGATGATATTCATGTCCCCCCTCAGCGTGTCCCTGTTCCCTACAATGTTTTTTGGTTGTTGTGATCTTTATTCTTCTCCTCTTAAAGCCCTTGCATTGACTACATGGACAATAACATTTCCCATCGCCCCTTCTTTTCACTCCATCCCACAATCTAGCAAGCAATTGTCGATTTTGTTCGTCTGGATCAGGAATATTGCTATTTGACATTTTCTCATAAAGAGCTTGAATGAAGATTATTGATCTTAGAAAATCAAGCTACAAACTTTGCTCGCTTTAATCACAAAAACAATAGAAATAATGAAAAACACTCTGCCGAAAAACAGTCCGTCGAATAAAAAAGCTTCTGCAAATCGTCGCTTGTATAGCAAACATGTCGGAATGTTTCGAAATTTATAGATTTTAAAATATAACCATTCGTCGGATATCCGACGAATTAAGAATAGTTACTATTGGAGAATAGATGTCGTATATTCGACATCCTTGGGCATGATATAATGTAGGATATCTGACATTCTTGGGCATAATTTGACGTCGGATATCCTACATCCGCGGGAATAATATATGGTCGGATATCTGACATCCGCAGGTATAATACTATGTCGGATAGGCGACGACACTGGTCACTATTCGACAAACATCGTCGGATATCCAACATACCCTTCTATCAATTTAAAAAAAATCATCAAATTTCATAATTTTGAAGGTGAAATCCGACGACATAGTCCTTTAATTTTGTTGGATGTCGTTGGATTTTGGGTTCAAATTCTGTAGTTAGAGACGTTTGTAACGTCCATCTAACTTCAATTAAGCGATGGTTGTTCAACATTACAACGTCAAATAAGCAATACAAATACAATGGTGTTGAATCAACACTCACCAATTTTTCCTTTATGTTTAATCAATGTAAAAAATGTTAAACTATTATTGAATTCAGACCCCAAATGTAGTAGTGACATGAAAGATCACTAAAGCAATAATAGGGTTGTATCAAATTTTGAAAGAATGACGAAATGAGGCACTTATCTCTTGGCATGAAGAGATCCAGATAGCATCATAACAATTACCCTTTTTAATGTGTTTCAATCTTGAAGATATGATCTCCAAACCTCACATCCATACAAAAAGATAATTGTAACCAATAAATAAATAAAATCAAATATTTAATAATAACTTAAAACTAAGTTTAAAACGTTACTTTTCAAAAATAATGAAAACTACATATCCCTTATATCCCTCGCTTAATCTAACCTTTAATGGTAAGATATTTTGATAACTACTCCAAGTCTCACTTTTCACAACACTAAGCTTATAACTTAGTCACTTTTCACACACTAAGATCTATTGTTTTAAAAATGATAACTTAATCATTGAATTTGTTGCCCAAATCTTAAATAATTAACATCACATTGTTTAGAAGGGAACTCTAAGGGCAAAATGTAACATCCACTAGTTAGAACAATGGGGGTCACTGTTAAGCTTAACCTTACAATTGAACAAGTTATTAGGCCTTGCAATTTGACCATAAAGTTATTAGGCCTTGCAATGGATTAATGACCTTTTTTTATAAAAAAAGTCACGAGTTAGCTTACTTTTTTTCACGATGTCAAGGATGATGATGATGATGATGATGGTGATGATGATGATGATGATGGTGATGATGATGATGATGATGATGACGAAGATGATGATGATGAAGATGGCGATGATGAAGATGATGATGGTGGTGCTGGTGATGAAGATGATAATCGTGATGAAGATGATGATGATGCTGGAGATGATGTAGATGATGACGATGACGATGATGAGATGTTGATGAGGAAGAGGGAGATAACGATGATGATGATGATGATGATGATGATGATTATGATGTCGATGATGATAATGGTGGTGATGAGGACAACGACAACAATGATGATGATGATTATGAAGATCATGATGACGATGAAGATGATGATGATGATGATGATGATGATGATGATGATGATGATGATGATGGTCGTGATGATGAAGATGATGACGACGATGATGGTGATCGTGATGATGAAGATGATGATGGTGGTTGTAACATCCCAATATTTTCATAAAAATTTTAAAAATTTTAAATCAGCATTAATTGTTAATAATTGTAAATGCGGAAATAATATATGCTTATAAAGACAACATTAATTACAAAGTCATTTAACGCAGAAACAAATGATTATTGAGCCCCTTAACTAGAGACAAATTAATGATTGCGACACATCATTTTCCTGTTGAAATGCTTATGACATTGTTTTTATTGGTGTTGACTGTGACTTATGATATTCTGCGATAGAGTTTTATTGGTGTTGACTGTGACTCGGTTCTGACAGTTGCTTTTGATGATGATGCAAGGGGTCCTACGAGGTGCCTTGAGGTTTACTTAGCTACATTTAGCTAAGGCATTGTATCCTATTCCATGTGCAGAATGTAGGTAAGAGTTTCTGCAACAACCAATATTAAGGGTTTTTATGTTTTACAATTAGCCGTCAAGTTTTGGTAGAATTTCTAAGTGCTCCCCTTTGCTTCAGGTATGGACCTAAGTCTGTCCTAGATGTTCTATTCGACTAAAGAAGTACATAGTGCTAAAGTTAGAATGATTGACATCCTGAATGCATTCAATAGTAGAATCATTAAATGGGAAATTACTTGTGCTCGAGAAAAACACTGGAGTATAAATACTAAGTTATGGACGTCAAGTGTTAGAATAATATTATTTACATTTGTTGTTTCAATATCATCGTATAAATGGACTTAGAAATAAATGCGTTTAAACCATAATTCCCACTATAAAAATCATGGTCCTATTTTCATAGTTGAATGTCATAAAATAATTATAAAAGTTCCTATCCTTCTATCTATGAATGCATATAGTTTCGAGTGAGACAACACATGAAAATACCATTGAAATTCTTCTTTGAAAAAAAGTCATAATATAGGTTTAACCTCATTGTGGATATAAAAATAGTACCGTGTAATAAGGTATGATTCTACAAGGCTTTGTTTATATATAAATAATACAAGGGCCGAGGGATACACCCTAACCAAGTCCTATGTGTGTGCTTCCTATACAAAGTTCGACCCTCATTCATTTATTTTCGTGACAAATATATTGGAAAGGCTAAGTTTTTAACAGTACAAAAGATAACTATGCAAAGTAACCTAACCTTTGTTCTAAGTATTGATATGGTATGCTATTACATCGCATTGTGAATTTGTTGATAAAGTGATGAGCTGACACGTATTAAATTCATGATGGCAGGCTGAAAGTATCCTAGACAGGAATTAATGTTTGGGTCTAAACCTTATGGTGGAATGCCCTGTCGTCAATCCACAACATCCACTTCACATGAACCCGGGTGAGTGCTATGGCTAAAAATCCGAGCTGGTTAAAGTCTTGTTCGTTGGCATAAAGTGTTGGCACTGTTGTGGTTGTATCATTTATGGAAACCTTAATGTGGTGGTTGGCCACTTTCCCAACGTACTCGGTTGGCAGCAATCTATACTGTATATTTTGTGATTCTTGAGATTGTAATGGGAAAACCTAGCTGCACTACAGCAGCGTCGATCCACATTCCTTGGCATTCATTTTGTTAGGTAGTGGTCTAAGGGAGAGGCTGACCGACCGAGGAACTTAGGGTTTTTAAAACATGGAAGTTCGCTGAGCTCGAACCCATGACTTAAGTGCATTCAACTTGCAAGTGGAAATCATGTTAAGGCACCGAGCCTCGGTGGTGGAAATAGCTAGTGTGTTGATAGGTTGAGTCTGTAGCTGGGTCTTCTTTGTTGTTTTTACTGCGTGAAAGAGTGAGAAACATATACTGTCAGTTCGCTTGAATATGCAAATGAGCTAGGGCTCGATTCTCTGGTTTATAACAAGGTCCTCGATGTGTAGCTCGTGGTTGTTGTAGAAGCCATCAGGGTTCGTTGTTGGCTGGGTGAAGTGTTAAGTCCAGAAACTGCGCCGATGAGGTAAGGTATGTAACTAAAGTAGCAGGAATCTTGCATTGTTTTAGTATTTAACTCTGCGCTTCAAGTTTAACCCATATCCAACTATATCTCGCAGGCACTGCAACAATGGAGGGCTTCCTATGAACAAGCACTCGTCAGCGGCGGTCGTGATCCTTTCCTGGTAAGCCTCGGTGGTCCTCGAAATCTCGTGGGTGCCCTTTTTGCATGGTTTGATGGTGACTTACTATGTGTCGAGAGTTGGATCTATCCGACTTTGTTTTGGAGATGGCCGAGTGTTGAATTTTTAAAGTTTTAATTTGATTTATACAGTACAGAGGGTAACCCTCGTTTGTTTAGTTGTTG